>NC_051170.1:135446945-136646945 GCF_013339725.1 Rhipicephalus microplus
TTAAAAATATATGGTGTGTGGTTTTGTGTGACTGTTCTCTCTTTTTTGCACTATATTATGATTTTCAGCAGGACCGGAGAATTCCTCGGACACCTATCACCTATATTACCCATGAACCATTAACTCCTGTATGGCCCATATACCCCATATGCCCCATATGCCCCATAAGCCCTGTATCCCCCACATGGCCCGTAATCCCTGTATCCCCCATATGGCCCATAATCCCTGTATCCAATAACATCGTATGATACGGGTCCTATTTGTACAGGATTTTTCAGTAGGGCAGTTACGCCATTGAACCGCTTACGCCGCTTGGGGACCATCATCAGCGTGGACACGATATTGCTCATGTGGACCGCTTGAAGCCGTACTTCGACCCGCTTGTTCCCACCTGTTAGATCGCCAGGATGGCTTCATTTTTCTCGACCGGGGCAATTATAATGAACGAATGATGACAACCCCAGGAAACAACAAGCATCATCCTAGAGTAAGGCGCCACGAGAATGGCGCTCGAGCTCCACCATCTTCCTCGTTCTGTCGCAATCTTCAGTCTTCCACCTGCCTATTAGGTTTGCCCAATAGACCTCTTTACACAGTTCATGAAGAGGTCTTGGAGGCCATTCCTGGCATACGTAGTCATAAAGTTAGCTGTAGTATATATAGCCTAGTTCTTACTACTTTTAAATAGAGATCAAAGCGTATAAACATATGTTTATTATTAGCCAAAAACACCTGTACGATGGCACGGCTGTTCATAACTGCCATATAGCAGCATGAGAAGTCACACCACCGAGTCCATAGTGGTGGAATGTTTCGATGGACATCAGTCGAATGTCCTTTGAAAAGCCCCCTGATGACACAGGTATGAACAGCATGCCAACAAATAGCGCTAGGTACCTCAACACGTCTATTACTGCACCGTTAAAGATGTTGAAGTATTTAGAGTTCATTTAATTATTGATTGAAATATTTTATTTAACTTCCTAAAACAAGCATGTGATTATGACATAGGCCGTAGTAGGGGGCTCCGGAAATTTCGACCTCATGGGTTTCTTTAACGTTCACCCAAATCTGAGCACACGGGCCTACATTTGCCCCTATTTAGAGTATATATTAATATATATATATATATATATATACCTGCAAATGATGAGGGCTGGTGAAATTAATCGCTACCGATGCAGTATGTACGCGCAATACCTGGCAAGTTAAGAACCTTATTATCATGATTATAACTACTGACAAGTGTTATATAAAGGGAGGTAGTAGTAATGAGCCAATAACATAAACTCAGTGCCTTTACTGCCGTTACAGTGTCTACTATGTTAATACGCTAACTAATGTATTGACGTGCACTTACCCAGGCATTATTTTATATCCATCAATATCAGATAAGATTTGTCACAAAATAACAAGCCCCATGAACCAATTAAACTACATAGTTGGATATTTCAAATGACTTGACGCACCATAGTGACTCGGACTTTGTGACAGAACCAGTATAGGGAACGCAACTGCCTTGTTAATTTCTAACGTTAAACAGTAGCCGCTGAAATGCTAAACATTTTTGCTCAATACCCAATATGAGTATTCTAGTAAGTACAAACCGCATTGACACTTTCGAGACAACAATTCATACCCACAGTTACGACAGTATCATTAGTAAGAAAAAAACATGCTTGCACTTGCACGCTAAGTTATGAAATTACGTTTACAATAGACTTCCTCCTCCTTCCCCTCGTACGTAAAAGATACCAAGGCTTTCACGCGATGAATGATTCTAAAGTAAATTATCAGCTTCATAGTAATGCGATGACATTAAAGAGCTATTTTGACAGTAATCCCTTCTTCACACTGAAGCGTTGGCTTTCTATAGCGAGCGAAATTCTCCTGCCGCCGAAAGGCTTCGTCGTTCGCACTGGACGAGCCGCGTGCCGCTGAGACTGCCACATACCACGGGACGAACGCGCAATGAATGTGCTGCCAGTTAAGAGAGCGGCATGCCAGCATGCCCATAGAGCAAATGAGGAAAGCAATTTGGAAGCGACGGTAGTGCCATCTGTGTTCTGTAGGTAATCATGAAAACATAAAAAAAATACTATTCCACTGATCATTGAAAAGGCTTTATTAGCTCCTACACACAAATATCCTTTTTAAACCAATTATTACAAAGATTATTGTTTGTATAATTTATAACTGCATATAAAATAAAATAGGTTTCAAAAGCACCTAGGTGTTTCAACTTGAAACACCTTGGTGTTTCAAGTAAGGCGGCTGGCCTAGCACATAGCACACGACATCCTCGTCGCCTGCTTCTGCGTCATGGCTGACTCCCAGTCGTTTTAGCATCCTCCTCTCCAATTTTCACTCGTTTTATTGCAGTGAACTGCTTACTATAAGCTCATAAGTGTCTTGCAGACTTACTTAGGTAAGTTGTGATGCCGCATAATAGCCGGTCAAAACGCAACGCTGATGCCACAAGCGTGTAGCAATAAATCGTTTAATTGCAAGTCAATCGATGTTTACATTGTAGACAAGCCTCCGAACATTGAGATGGGTTGAACTCTCAAGTGCCTTCTACTGGGTCTACCCAACAAATAGAACACTTGAATCCTGGGGACATAAGTGGGAAATATTTAAACAGACCATTACACTGAAAGCACTTGAGAGAGCCAGTATACTGAGACATGGTGAAAAAGAACTTGATGTGCACTTGCGTGAAAGCTTGCAACAGTTAGTAGCGGAAGAATGTACTCAGGCCGGAACATTTTTCGAGGAGATAAACAGAACTAAACAGAAGCTAGAGTTGATAGACCAAAAACGTTATCGTAGAGCATTGATTTGAGCTCGAGCAGAAAACTTGGTAGCGGGAGAAATGCCAACAAAACGAGCTCTTGGAGCTGAGAAGAGACATGCCTGTAAAAGTGAAATAAGAGAAATAGAATATAAAGGAACAAGGTGCCATACGAAAGAAGCAATATACGGTGCGTTTTTCGAATATTACAAAGTTATTGACACCAACCAGTGTACACGCAGATCGTTTTATTAGCGATTTCATTTCATTATTGCCAAGACTTGATGATGGAAAGAAGGAAATTTTAGAATTGCCCATAACAGAGCGAAAAGTTGAAAAATCAATTGATAAGGTAAACAATGGTAAGTCTCCAGAACCAGATGGCCTGAGTGCTGCAGTGTATAAGGAATTCAAAGACGTAATTTTGCCTATTTTGAGGGAGGTATTTTACGAGGCTTTTAAATGTAAACAACTTCCACCATCGTTTCTGTCAGCCCACACGGTCTTAATACCTAAAACAGAAGATCCCGCGAAATTAAGAAGTGTTACTGCATATGGACCAATTAGCATAAGTAATGTTGACTATAAAATATTGATGAAAATATTGGCTAGGAGACTCCAGACAGTTATCACAAAACTGATTGGGTATCACCAAACTTGTGGCATAAAGGGAAGAAAAATATTGACCAACATAAACCTAGCACGGTAAATCCTAGAAAGTTGTGACGCTATGCATCTCAATGTTGCCATGCTTCTAATTGACCTCGAAAAGGCATTTGAGCGCGTGCCGCACGACTTGCTCCTTTCATTACTTGAGCACATTAACGTAGGGAGTTTGATTAGCAACGGAGTGCGCAGGGCTTACACTGGATGCACGACGAGATCGGTAATAAATAAAACTGCGGGGGAGCGTATACCTGTGCTGCGGTCAGTGAGACAGGGGTGCCCACTATCGCCCCTGCTTTTTGCTATTTTTATTTAACCTTTCTGTTTAAGTGTAATTAGTAAAACTGCAATAAGTGGCTTTAAATTGCATGAAGCTGAGGTTAGCCTCCTTGCATACGCAGACGACATTGCAGTTTTCTGTACAAATTATAAGAGTATAATGCATGCTTCAAATGCCGTGAAAACTTTTTGCCAGGTGTGTGGTAGTGCCGTGAACTGGGACAAGTGCCTTGGCTTCTGGTATGGGGAATGGGACGTCACGCCAAGAGTATTTCTAAGCATTAAATGGCAGGAAACACCAGTGAAGTATTTAGGAGTGCCGTTAGAGTTCTATCACGACAGTAAAACGTATTGGAAAAAAGAAACAAAGGCATTGCGCAATGATGTAGAAAAATGGAAAGGTTGGGGTATTTTGATATTCGCACGAGCCACAACTTGCAACTTGGTTCTAGTGAGCAAGCTGTGGCACGTAGCAGGTTTTACACTGCAGTAGAATACGTGTACAGAAAATACACAGAGTATTTGCAATTTTCATGTGGAGCTCTGTTTGGGAAAGATCAAGCCGCACAAACCTGTTGAGAAAAGTTACAGGTGGCGGGCTCGGATTAGCTCATTTGTACAAAAGACAACTTGTCAATCACTTCCTTTTTTCTGCGTGATGTAGTTGACCCCTTTTTGAGAACTGTTATACAACTATGGTTATCAAGAGTGCTGCCGGGATTTCTCGTATCATCATCAAATATGCAAGGACCAGTACAAGAGTACTTAAAGCAAGTTGTTTCGTCTTTCCACTTTTTGTCAGTGAGATTTTCGTTAGAGTATCTGGCTGAAGAACCACGTAAAAAATTGTATAAAGACGTTGTCGATGTTTTACGCCCTGTACTATTGTACCATCAGCCATATTGTGCAGGCCCAGGATAGGATGTTCTGAAACGTGTTAAAAGAATGCTTGTAGCACCATGGCTCAAAACTTTTCTCTTTAATTTGCATACTGGTACCTTACCCGTTAAAACGTGGTTGCAGGATAAGGGAATATTCATGCCATAGAGCACAAACTGTCACTTACGTATTAAACCGGACACAATTGAACACGTGTTTATAGATTGCTGGAGCGGGGTTTTTTCTGGGACATACTGCAAAGAACCTTGAAAAAAGAATTACAGTTAAGCCCACACGGCATCCGTTTTCTTTCGGTTAAAAACGAGGCAGGTGTACCTTAAGATCTCATCATGCTTCTGGGCCTGCACACTATATGCAAAACCGATGTGCCTTTGAAAACGCGGATGTAGAAGTGCTAGCTGTGCGCCAATATTTTCGCAAATCTGTGTGCCATTTTCTTGAAATGCTGAACGGCGAAGAGGATGTGCCAGACTGGATAGGGCACATTGAGCGATTGTTACGAATGCCCAAGTATTGCTTATTAGTCAGCCAAGAGCTGACGGTACCTCAATGAATTCTGTGGGTGTATTTTGTGACGCACTTGAGTTTGAACGAATATGTAAATATGTAAAATGTGAACAGTCATGATATGCAAGGCAATAAAAAAAACAAATACGTCCAAGTGTGTGCCGCTGTGTATAATGATTCCTTGTGCTCTTGTTCAATGAGTTCACCCTATATGCGTACTATGTGTGCATATGTAGTTGTATGCATTGTATTATCATATATTAGTCGTCCGGTGTCAGTGAGTAATCCTTAATGGAATGAGTCGTATTTTATCCACAAGGGAGCCGTGATGGTGGGTAGACAAGGTACGTCGCCGCAGGCAACCTTTTTTAATATCGTTCAGTCCCTCCAGATGGCGCCAGCTACCACCTACTTCACAGTTATGAAGCTCTCACACCTCCAGCTACTTATATAACGTTCAACGTCTATCTATCGAAGATGCACTATCTGAGTCGGAATTGTTTTGCTGTGACCGAGTCTACGGTTTGGAAGCACATCTCGTGACCCGCGCCCCCGCAAACGCATGGATAACGTCACTAGACTATGTGAATCTGCGAGAAATAAATACAGCAAGCCTAGCATGCACTCTTCGGGTGAGGACTCTACAGTATCCGTGTCTTTCAGAGTGAACATCACCTCACTGGCCGAACAAAACCTACTTGCTTTGTCGTTCTCTTTCGCGATGTTTTCATCGCTACAGATTCATCTGCTTGTTTTTATAATCATTTCGTTCGATATCAAGCTCAGCGGGACCGTTGTTTGTAACTTTCAGTGCCGTGTACTCGTTATCAGTCGAGAATCGATGCATTTGCTAAGCCTACTCGCTTCGCAAACTTGGGGTTAGCCATGTTGATTTTCATAGGGAGGATCACGTTTCTCCGTGGATGAGGGAGCAACGTTTCTCTATTTGACGACGAATATTTGGGACATCGCCGTTCCTCCCTAAATGGAGAGAACGTCAGTCCATTTTTTTAAAGAGTGCAGTAGAATGGCAAAAAAAGATGCACAGCCACCTCGGCGGTCATTGAATATAAATGCGTCTTTAAAAACATGAACATAACCTTGAAAATTTTCAAACAGATGCAATTGGGCGAATGGAAATAGTGCCGAAACAGGCTGGTCAGCCTTTTTGTTTACCAGGGTATAGATAGATTAATAGGGAAGATGCAATTGTTGCAATTTTTTGTAAAAATGAAAAAGTTGCATCTGCCAAACTGCGCGTAATTGTGGTAAACAATACTGTCTTTCTCTTGCGAAGCTTTGACACTGAGAGAGGCGACTAATAAATGCATTACAATCTTGAGCTCTGCACATGCGCTCGATATGGTGCAGTGCTCTCTCGTCAGCCTGCAGCCTCAGGGGTAACTGGTGCCCTTCGGTGAGTAGAGGAACAGATAGCGTATCGTGAGGTAAGGCAAGTATTATTCGGAGGAACATCTCACATCTATTGATTGATATGTGGGGTTTAACGTCCCAAAACGACCGTATTTTTACGAGAAGGAGACCGACTCGGAAGGGTAGTCTCTGATGTATTTACAGGCAGTTAAGCAAGCAGCGCCAGCCACACATATTAGCTCGCGCCAATCTATCTGCTTTGTTTTCTTCAACTCCATGCACTGGCACGTAGCATGACCCCCGGCGGCGGAGGCACCGTCTCGGTGCTTTAAAGGTCGTTATCTGACGAATTATTGTAGGACTTGATCCACGAGACGTGTACAATATCACTGGACCGCATAACAGAGCATGATGGATAGATGGGATGATCTCGTAGGTGATAGGTGTTACTTTACGCAATATACGGTATGGTCCCGTGTAATGAGACAGCAGTTTCTCTGATAGGCAATGCCAACGATTAGGGAACCAGAGTACAACGAGGATACCGGGAGCAAAATGTACGTCTCTTTGTTCCGCATCGTACCGACGGCATTGGTTGGTTTGCGACGCCATCAGCCGAACGCGAGCGAGCTGACGGGCATGATCGGCTCGCGCAATCGCGTCGCGGGCATACTCGCTGGTGGACGAGGTGTGAGCTGGGATCACTGTGTCCAGTGATAAAGTCAGCTCTCTTCCGTACAATAAGTAGAATGGCGAAAAGCCCGCTGTGTCGTGACGAGATGAATTATACGCGAAAGTTGCGTAGGGTAAGGCAAGGTCCCAGTCTTGGTGGTGGGCGACACATACATAGCGAGCATATTTGTTAGAGTGCGGGTAAATCATTCCGTGAGGTAGTTTGTTTGAGGGTGGTAAGCGGTTGTCAGTGTGTGTTGCGTGGAAGAAGAACGCAGAATGTCGGCGATGACTTGGAATAGAAATGTACGGCCACGGGCTGTGAGAAGCTGTCTCGGAGCACTGTGAATCAATATAACGTCCCGTAACAAGAAGTCAGTGTTGTCGGTTGCACAGCTGGTCGGTAGAGCTCGCGTAATAGCGTAGCGTGTACCATAGTCTGTAATAACGGCTATTCATTCGTTTCCCAATGTTGATGTCGGAAAAGGACAAAGCAGGTCTAATCCAACACGGTAAAATAGTTCCGTGGGTATGTCAATTGGTTGAAGATGTCCAGCGGGCAGCAGCAACGGTGTTTTACGACGTTGACAAAGTCACACGTGGCGACGTATCGGCGTACCGAGCGAGCAAGGCCTGGCCAGAAAAAACAGTGCCGGACGCGCTCGTACGTGCGGGATAGGCCAAGGTGTCCAGCCGTGGGTGTGCCATGAAGTTCGGTCAGAACAAAGCGGCGCAAAAGCTTAGGCACAGCAATGAGAAGGTCGGGCCCATCTGGTCGGAAATTGCGACGGTATAGCACACCCTTTTGAATGACAAAGTAGCGAACGCAAGCATCATTTGGGGAGGGTTCCACACGGCTGACGATGTCAAGCAGCACTGGATCGCGCTTCGGTTCTTCCCCAATATTAAAAAAGTCGGACAGTGACAAGATACAGTTCTCCGTGGGCTCGTCAGTGTCCTCAGGATCGTCGACAGGGTACCGGGAGAGGCAATCGGCATCATGGTGTAGGTGGCCAGATTTGAAACCACGGAATAGGAAAAATTTTGCAGGCGTAAAGTCCAGCGACCAAAGCGGCCTGATTGATCTTTCAGAAAGTTGAACCAGCAGAGCGCATGGTGGTCGGTAACTACCGAAAATGGGCGTACGTATAGATAAGGTCGAAGTTTCGCCACCGCCCTTACAAGAGCCAAACACTCAAGCTGTGTGGTCGAATAGTTACGTTCAGGGGCGGATAGGAGGCGGCTGGCGTATGCAATAATGTTTCTGAACCAGCACTGCACCAATGCCATGTACACTTGCATCTGTACGGAGTTCCGTATGGGCAGCAGGGTTGAAGTGTGCCAGAATCGGAGGAGTAGTGAGAACAGCGATGAGAGTCGAGAACGCAGAAGCCTCTTCGGAGCCTCATGAAAACGGGACGTCTTTCTTGAGGAGCTGCGTAAGCGGCCTCGCTATGTGAGCGAAATTTTTCACGAAGCATCGGAAGTAGGAACATAGTCCGATAAGGCTGCGTAGATCGTTCGCAGATCGTGGTACAGGAAAGTTTTTGACGGCGCTGATTTTCACCGGGTCTGGTTGTACACCGTTGGCGTCTACTAAATAGCCAAGTACTGCGATTTGATTGCGTCCAAAGTGACGTTTGGACGAGTTGAGCTGCTGGCCAGCGTGACGAAATATTTCTAAGATGGCTGAGAGGTGCTCTATATGAGTTTCAAATGTTGGTAAAAGGATGATGATGTCGTCCAAGTATGACCAACAGGTCGACCATTTGAATTCTCTGAGCAGGGAGTCCATCATTGGTTCGAAGGTGGCTGGAGCGTTACAAAGGCCGAAGGGCATGACCTTGAACTGATATAGGCCATCGAGGGTGATGAATGCTGTTTTTTTATGGTCCATTTCATCTATCTCTATCTGTCAGTAGCCGGAATGAAGGTCTAAGGAGGAGGAGGAGGAAGGGAAGAAATGAAAGGCAGGGAGGTCAACCAGCCGCACGTCCGGTTTGCTACCCTGCACTGGGAGAAGGGGTGAGGGGATTAAAGTCTAAGGAGGAAAACATAGTGGGACCCATAGAGGCAATCAAGTGCATCATCAATTCGTTGCAGAGGGTACACATCTTTTTGGTAATTTTGTTGAGGTGTCGATAATCAACGCAGGAACGCCATGCACCGTCTTTCTTGCGGACTAGCACTACAGGAGAAGCCCAAGGACTACAGGATGGCTCAATGATGTTCTTGGCGAGCATTTTGTCGACCTCACTTCGGACAATGTGACGCTCGGCTGCCGACACCCGATATGGACGCTTATGAATAGGATGCTCATTACCAGTGTTTATGTGGTGGGCCATAACAGTAGCTTTCCCCAACGGACGGCCGCTGAGGTCAAAAACGTCGATGTAGGACAGCAGGACCCGGTGGAGCTTATCGGTCTCCTGCGGCGTTAAATTGGAAGCGATCATTGATGTAATAGCACTGTCGGAGCAAGTAGAAGATTGATGTTGAGCGTGGGGGTCAAAATGAGCGGCCATCGTGAAAACATCTACCGCATTTTCTTCTAAGGTGCAGAGCGACGCCAAAGAGATGCCTTGTGGCAGCACTTGAGGTGTCAAGCTAAAGTTGACATTTAGGAGGCACGTAGAATTTGCTGCTACGGACAGAATGGCGTGTGGTAATGTAATACCGTGGCATATGAGGACATCGGTGATAGGGGTCAGAACATAGTCACCGTCGAGAACTTGTGGTATTGAGACGAGCTCTATGTAGGTCATTGTCAGTGGAGGTAGGCACGCGTGTTCCGTTGTGCAGAGGCGACTCGGCCGTTGTGCAAGAGGTTCTGTTGCGGGCAAGTGTAGATGGAGTGTACTGTCGAACAGTCTATGAGGGCAGAATGCGTGGACAGGAAGTTGAGGCCTAAGATTACGTCGTGAGGGCATTTATCAAGGACGGTGAAGAGAACGACTATGTGTCGATCCGCAATGCTCTCACGATTGGAGCACATTCCAATGATAGATGCTATTCCACCGTCCGCAACATGGAGGAACTGAGTAGTCGCAGGTGTGAGAACCTCATTGAGCTTGCGGCGAAAATCACTCGTCATCACGGAAAGTTGAGTGCCGGTGTCGACAAGAGCAGTGACATGTACGCCGTCTACTTGTACGTCTATAAGGTTCTGTTTTGTCGGTATCGTGAAGAGAGGACTTTCGGTCAGTCCGAGTGATGCAGCGCCACCTCCGTGGGCTGCAACACTTAGTTTTCTATCGGGGAACCTCGTGGGAAGGCGGGAGAAGACGGTCGGCGGGGCTGTGGAGAACGAGACTAGCGACGTTGAGGGGATGGAGATTGGGAGTAGCGGTGTTCTGTAGCAGGTTCCTGAGCAAAAGGGTCGCAGTTGGTCTCGTGGCGATAGGCAGGACGTGCATAGAAGGTACGAGAGGACGGTCGTGCAGGAGGACCCCAGCGACTTCTCTAATGGCGAAAAATGTGCCCGATTCCGTGACACGAGAAGCAGATCAGCTTGTCATCGAGTGTTCGCCATGCGGGGGGATTACGAAACGTTGAGGGAGAGCCGGTCGGGAAGGGACGTGAGGCAGACATACAGGCAGACATTCTGGGGCAGACATTCTGTGAGGCAGACATACAAAACATCGACTTGCTGTTATGGCGCCTCAGTTTTGCGAAATAATTGCTTTTAAATGCGAAGCATTTCTTAGTGACCTTCGGCGACTTTGGGCGTATCTGTCTATCTATCTAGCCGCTTACGTTTGAGTTCTTTCATGGTCACCACCTTAACTTGGCGTGAACCAAAATTAGCATGAGGTGGTAAGATGGTTTGATGAATATGACGCGCTCGTCAAGATATCAAAGATGTCACAATCCCGTCGCGTACGTCGTCAAACACTTCCCGCCAGACAGTGGCACAAAGCCACGGGCGGGTATGTGTCACAGTTGATAGACACTTAGTATCAGACACGCAGTAGATAGACACAGGAACAACGAGAACACACACGGGAAATTTTAACGCGTGAGCGTTCAGAAATACCCGACATCAGTAGCCGACATCAGGGGCCCAGCTGGGATCGAACCGAAGCATTCTGCGTGGCAAAGAAGCATTTTACCATTGAGCTACGTCTGGACCCGGAACTACTTTTCAAATAGGCGTAATCTTCGTGAAACGTCAATAGCTGTTGCAGTGCTGACGACCAAACTTTATAAACATTACACGTGTACTCCTTTGATACAGCCGCCACATCGGGTTAACGTTAATTGTGGTTAGTTGCGATGCGCTGAAGTTGATTTATGTAGCACTGTCCAGGGTCAGCATCCTCGCGAGCATATGTGCTTCATATCAACTTTTGGTTTTGCTAATACGCCTGTTCCAGTTGGCATAGTTGCGCAAGTAAAAACAAATGATTGTATAAACATTTGCAAATCTTCAATATATATCTGTGCGTGAAACATTTGTACATATATTTAGCGCCATTTCATGACGTGGCACTTGATAAAAATTGCAACATGGTCACCTTCCCTTTGCATTCTTCGCATAACCTGGATTCCTAGGTACATGGGATCTGCCGATTTTTTTTAATTGACAATCGCACAACTATCAACGCTAAATCTTGAGCAATATTGGTGGGCACTGCGGATGGGGTTGGCCGTTTGATGCCATTTGAGGTATCATTAAGGGCAGACGAACAGACAAATGTACAGACAGACAGACAGACAGACCAAAATTTTTCCGTCGAAGGTCTACAAGAAAGACTATCGTCTTTAAAACACACCTTAAAACTTCGTTGACAGCAGGGAACGCGAGAAAGCGCAGAATACTTAAACATGTGTGGCCCTGTGTCCTCGCAGATTGGTTTTACGAACGTGCCTTTTCATAGCGGAGAAAAGGCTGCGATACTACACTCGAAAATAGTGGTGTTGGCAGAGAGAGGGCGTTCAAAGAAAAGCTTTTTCACAATCACAAAAACAGTGTCATGAACTCTTTGCCCTTTACACGACATAATTTTGTTGGTGGAAAGAAATGCTATTGTTAAAAAAGTGATTGCTTCGCCTCTGATTAAAATTAAGGTTGCTATGAAAGACATGATAGTGAAAGTGTCTTGTAGCAGGGACTGACCTCGCGCCGCAAGAAAGCGCCTCAGCTCTTCAGTGGCGTCGGGGGCTCCCGATTCTGAGCCTGATGGTAAATCGGATGACTCAGAAGCCTTCATACCTGCTAAGCATCGTCGTCCAAGACGGAAGCCCTCGACAACGTCATCAAGTGAAGACACTGTCATATACAACAACATCGAGATCTCGACTGTACACTCTAAGGCAAAAGGGTGTTAAAAGAGAGTGTGGTTCATCCTTTTGGGGACTAATGAGGCTGCCACAACCTATAATCCCTTTAAAGACTAAAGGCACCGGGTCTAACAGTGAGTCCCCACAGACAAACTCAAGGAACTAGTATTTAGTCCTCACAAATACACCTTAGTGAGTAACCGTTAGTCCCACAATTCACCTCAAAGGACTAACATTTAGTCCTCTCATTTGCACCTTATGGAGCAACTGTTAATCCTTACATTTACACCTTACCGGGCATCCGTGAGTCCTCACAGTTGCACCTTGCTGGACGAACGGCTGATCCACTCAAATACTCCAATCGAATGAACTTTTTGTGCCCAGTTCAAACATTGTTTTTTGTTTATTTTCCGCAGGCCTAATACTCTTTTCGCCTGTTTTTCTGCGCAGTGAGCAACAAATTGCGCAGAAAAGAACACGAGAAAAAGTAGTTAGCCACCTATGTGTAACTGCTTTCGCCGTCACAGAAACAACAAAAGACAAAAGTCAGACATTGAAATCATTTATTTTTTTACATACACATGAAGTTTCTCCATTCTTTTGAGTGAATTCATTGTGAAATGTACAAGTCCAGTCTCGTTGTCAAATCTTGTTCACTCCTTGGGGAGCTCCTCCGACGGAAGCGATAGATGACAGGCATTGCTGACGCCAGCGCACTCAGCCTCCTGCCTGTTGTGTTCCCATGGCTGCACGTACAATAATATAGTAAAACAGACGTACGTGACAGAAGATGAAGATTCACGCATTTGACAGGTACATGCACGTTAATATAAAAACAAGCGTTAAAATATGACACAAATAACTTTATTTTCTCATCTCGCACAGTCCTTCTGAAGCTGCTCTGACGAAAGAGATGGATGGCAGGCATCGCAGACACTAGCGCACACAGCCTTCAGCATGGTGTGTGCCCACGGCTGCACAATAAGAACGTAAAATAGTGAGTCAAGCGTGACAGAGGATGAATACAAATGCATATGAGAAATACCTGCAAGGTGAAATAAAAACATACGTGAGAAATGACATGCTAATAATTTCACCGTGATGTCACACATCGTCAAAGACTCATTTCGATCCCCGCAGCACAACAGCTTAGGAGCGGCGGCCGCAGCCCCAACACCGCGAACCACCGTGCCGCTAACCAGTCGGCGCGTCCTAAATAGCAACGTCGTTCAGCTCGAGCAAGCAAACGCTAGACCAAGCACGGCGCTGCACGCGGAGTGTCTGCCGCCAGCGAACTTCGAGCAGGAGAGCGAGCGTACGCTTGGCCACCGCCACGAACAGCGCCGAGATGATTTGGAGCTAGCGCCGAAGAAATCGAAGCCCCTTTCCACAAACTCGAGCGAGTGCAGCGCGCAAACGCGAGTCCGCCGCAGAGGCCAACGGCTGGCGCCTAGCTGCTTGCGACCGACTGACGGGAAAGGCATCTGTAATGGCGACAAATTTTCAGTGAGTTCCGACGCTAGCGAAAGCCCCTCCAGCCCATGCTGGTGCACTTAAAGCGCGTGACTTACTACAGTAACCAAGCTCTTTACGAGAACCCGCAACGTGTTTTCGACGACTCCCAACACAGCGACGAGGTCTCAGCCCAATATCGTCAGCCCAGAGCTCATCGCGACGGCGAAGACTGGCGAGCACTCGACGAGCGAGCGTACGGGAGGCCGACGGCAATGGCGGCAAATTTCTAGGTGGTGGCAAAGCACAAGCGAATTGCAGACGCCGAAGCTGACCTTCGTGATGCATTTCGTGCGTGCGATATACAACACGACCAAGCCCATTGCCGTCAAGCACGATCCGTATCGCACACGCGACAAGTAGAGTAGAAGAAAGAATTATAACCTACTTGCCTTAGAATCCAGCACTGTTTTTTGCCCTGAGCCGGACTGAAGTATATATCCGATAGGCCTGTTGTCTTCTCGGCTGCCATATCGGCCGTCCCAACTTCTGCTGTCGTGTGTTGGTCGCGGCTATCTTGAAGCCAGAGATATACAGCGCAGCATGGTGACGTGTCGAGACTTGCTCCAGACTTCATGGGTGCAGCGAAACGCAAAAGCACCAGTACACGCTCATCCAAGCGTACACACAAGCACCACGTCGTAATTCTTAGATCGTTGAATCCAGGCGGCCGTGGTCAAGCATTCCGAGCGTGACGCAACGCGAACCACCGCCGGCAAAATACGGAGAAAGACTGAGCCTACAGAGGAGGAGAGGGAGGGCTGGTCACCTTGGCAACGCTTTTCGCGCTGCCTGCAATCACTGGGCGGTTTATCCCTTGGTTTCGCGTGGCACACTTCCCTCTATGGTTGCTCCTCAACGGTCTATCCATTAATCGCGTGCTTCTATTGGGCTCCGTTACTCCTTTTCCGGGTAATTTTTTCTACGTGCCTGGTGACGTGACGGTAAGCCTGAATGCTATCTCCAAGCAGACGCCACATGACTTTTTCTCGATTTTGGCCCCTGGTGTTGTTCAAGAGGTTCGTCTGAAGCCGCGGAAGAATATCACAGCTGTTGACACAACAGATCAGAAGACGGTACAAACCCTACTTGGTATATTATATGTGGTGTAAACACGCAGGCGTTTTTACCCCATGGCACGAATGTAACAGTTGGTGTTATATCTGACGTCGACATAGAACTTCAAGATGACGTTTTAAAGAGCCTTATCGTTTGCCCGCCTCCATGCAAAATCATCAACGTCCACAGACTAGGCTCGTCATATTGTGTAAAGATTGTTTTCGAATGTGAAAAGCTTCCGAATCACATAAAAGCTGGTTTAGTGCGATAACCAGTGCGACATGTTGTACCAAGGCCCTTACAGTGCTGTAAATGCCTGAAGCTTGCACATGTGCAGAGTTTCTGCAAAAGTGCTTTGGTTTGTGTCAAATGTGGCGGAAAGCACAACGTAAATTTTTGTGACAGCTCGACATCTCAGAGCCCTAACTGTAACGGCGAGCACTTGGCAACAAAGAATGTCCCACCCCGAAGAAAAATGCGAAGGTTCTAAAAAAAGAGCCAAAGATGAAGCATCGGCGGAGAAGACTTTCAATCGCAGTACGCAACTACCCGCTGTAGAAGGCAACACTGATGTACCAACATTTTCGAAGTATAGTACTAAAGACTTACCTCAGAAGAAAGAGCAGAAGCGGAACTTCTCCCTCTCGGCAACATCGTGGCTGGCGCTTCCACAGAAAATGTGCGAGGCAGTGACTAATAAGAACGCTTCTCACTTGCACCAGATCAAACTCAGCAGATTGGCTTGTCTTACTTCAAGGGTTATGACATCATGTGCTAGACATAAATTATGGGCAGGTACGAAGAAATCTGCATGAAAAAAGCGCACCGGAGAAGCCGTAGCGCATAGCACTTCATGCGCGCGGCACGCGTCTCTTTCAGTACTATTCGACTGCAGCGCCGCCGCTTTGAGCAATGCGGAAGGAATCAGGCGGCGAGGCGCGGTCACGCCACTCAACACTTCTAGTACACTCTAGTTCTGGTATATAGCAGCGGCAGCACCGTAAACGATGGAGGGGAGGGCTCCCACAGACGCGGCGCATCAAGACTACTGTTACGACCGGCCCTGGGGAGCCAAGCAGGGCGAGTTTGGGGGAGAACCAGTTCTTGACCTGACGGTGTCGTCCACCCCCACCTCCCCATTCGGGTTCCTCCTCGCCGGGAGAGCTACGGGGTCTGCTGTGCGTTCGTGACCATATTTGGTAACATTTTGGGGCGCCGGGACCATATATGGTGTTGGGTTGTGCCACTCCTTGTGTTGTGAGAGGTGTTTTCCCCTCCCTCGTGGCCGAGGTGCCGGCGACACCGTATTGGCTGACGATGCGGACAAGGCGCCCAGTGTCAACAACGTGGCGCTATAAAATGCCGAAGACGTTTTGTATCACACGCACTCTTCTCTCTTTGGGTCAGTTGACCACTTCTCCACATGTAAATAAATCTCTGTTGTTCGTTCGGGCATTCTTCTCGCTGAATTGTTGAACGATGGATCCTGCGACGGGGCTAGCTACCGAAAACGAGACCGGCAGGACCCGGAGTCCCAACAACTGGATGGCAGCGGCGGGATGCTGATAACCCCGAAAGCGACCACTCGACGGAGTGAGCCCGAAGTTCAACAACAGGACGACAGGAGAAGGATTACACGAGCTCATCGACTTCCAAAGGGAATCGAACGGCACTTCTGAGAGGCACGACGCCGGAGACATGACTGCGAACTGGGTGAGTGCCGGCTTTCTCTGTTAAATTTTACCAGGCATTTACTCTATGTGTTAAGTAAAAGCTGGTAGAGAGGGGCTGTCTTGGTCATTGGGTTAACAGGTAACTTGCGTCAGGCAGAAATTGTGTGATAGCTTGGTTAAGCTCTTTCTGTCAGTGGCGTCAAGGTTAACAGTGACAGGGCAGGATTACGTGTAAGAGCTTTTGAAGCTTTATTTGTAGACTAAGCTAACGGAAAACTTGAGGCAAGGCAGGTATCTAGAGCTGTCGTTGCCGTCAAGGTTAATTAGTTGCAGGACAGGAATCTTTGTGGAACAGAGACAGCGGTACTGGAGGCAGCCATGAATCTGAAATCCCTGCGAAAGTCCATGTTGTTGCTTCTTGCAAGGGAGTTGAATCTGGAGGTGTCGGACTCTCAAAGAAAGCCAGAGCTGATAGAGGCGATTCTCGCATTGGGGGCGGAGGATGACGAGCTGTCAGAATGTGTCGAGGAGATTCAGGAGAGGCAAGCGGCAGAGGCCGATAGAAAGGCGGCCGCGGCCGAGGCCGAAGCAAAGGCGGCCGCGGCCGAGGCCGAAGCAAAGGCGGCGGAGGCCGAAAGGAAAGCGGCAGAAGCCGAGGCAGATAAGATGCGAAAGCATGAGCTTGAAATGAAGCGCCTCGAGCTAGAGATTAGCCATAATAGTAGAGCAGGAGGCAGCGAGGCATCCGGTACAGCAGAGCGGGCCAGGTTCAAAATCACGGACCTAATGAGATCGTACAAGCTAGGGGAGGACATTGGGCTGTTCCTCGTCAACTTTGAGAGAACTTGTGAAAGGCAAGGTTTCAGCCAGGATACATGGTGTCAACGCTTGTTGTCCCTACTTCCGGGGGAGGCCTCAGAAGTAATCGCGCGCCTCACGAAAGAGGAGGCTGACGAGTACAGTGAGGTAAAGTCGAGCCTTCTCAAGAAATACAGGTTGTCAGCGGAAGGTTTCAGACAAAAATTTCGCAACGCCGTAAAAGAGAGCAATGATTCATACCCGGAGTTTGCTTACAAGTTAATGGCCAACATGGGGGAGTGGCTGAAAGAGGCAAAGGCGTATGAGAATCATGACAAGGTGCTCGAGTGTATCGGTCTGGAACAATTCTATCAAAGGTTACCAGAAAAGGTGAGGTTCTGGGTTCAGGATAGACCAGACGTGAACACCGTAACAAAAGCCGCAGATCTCGCTGAAGAATTCGTTACGCGCCGCGCCCTCGGGGCAAACAGCGAGCCTAAAAGGGAAAAATTCCTACGGCCGAATAAGGCGCCGTTTAGAAAACAACCGACAATTCTCGCACAAAAGGGTGAGGAAAACAATTCATCTAACCATGGGGCGTTGGCAGAGGCAAGCAAAAGGAAATTTGAGGCGAGAAAACCGGCTGCTTGTTTCAATTGCCACGAAACAGGGCACTTCGCGAAAGACTGCCCGAAAGAAAAGGTGGCCTTTTTATCTATAAATGAAGCCGACGAGAACATGAAGTTGTGAGAGCCCTATATGTACGACCTTACCGTGAACGGCAAGCAGTGTCGGGTTCTTAGAGACTCCGCAGCCACTATGGACGTAGTTCACCCGTCTTTTGTTCAATCCGGACAGTATTCAGGAGACTGTTCCTGGATTAGACAAGCCGTAGAAGCAAACAGTCAGTGCCTTCCCGTAGCTAAAGTTGTCCTTAAAGGCGCATTTGGAACATTGGAAACAGAAGCCGCGGTATCGCCATATCTACCCCCTCAGTATCCTTACTTATTTTCAAATAAGTCAGATCAAATGCTGAAGGAGAAAGGTCTAACGTTGGGAGAAGGCATAGTGCAGGCACTGACTAGATCAAAGGCACGTGCGCTGGCTGCGAGAGCAACATTCACTGAGGCAAACAAGCCTCAAATCGACAACGGGCCTGGTTGCGAGTTGGACACCACGGAAACAAATCGACTTGTGCGAGAACAGGCTGCAGAAGCCGTAGTCGCGGAGACAACCATTCCTAAAGGCGACGTTGAACCTCCTCCCGAATCGGAAGGGGTCAATTACGCCTGGTTGACCGAGCAAATAGAGAATGCCATTGCTCCCAAGCCGATTCCCGGTAATACAGAGGATAGCACAGAGGGTGACACATTCCAGGTACTAGGAACTACAAAGGAGTTGTGTGTCATGCCAACTTCGGATAATTTCAGTCGGCTGCTGCAGGTTAGCCCCGCTTCATTAATAACCGAACAAAAGGGTGACCCAACGCTTAAGCAATTCCAGGACAGTTCGAAAGAGGGAATCGCCAAACGAAATGTGAGATTCCAAGAGAGGAGAGCCATACTCTATCGAAAATATCTAGATAGGCGAGGAGTAGAATTTGACCAGGTAGTCGTACCTCAGGCGTATCGTCAGGAGTGCATGGAGAATCATGGTCAGGCCACTTAGGCGTAAAGAAGACAAAAAATCGTCTCTTACAGGAATACTACTGGCCTGGATGCTTTAAAGATGTAGAGAGGTTTGTAAAATCTTGCGATGTGTGTCAGCGAGTGGATAAGCCGGGAGATAAGGCGAAATTTCCAATGAAGCTGGTACCCGTAATCACTGAGCCCTTTCGTCGGTTGGTAATTGACACAGTAGGTCCTTTGCCCAAGACAACTTCAGGCTACCGTCACATCCTGACCTTAATCTGCCCAGCTACTAAATTTCCAGAGGCGGTCCCGCTAAAAGAGCTAAGTTCCGTCGAAGTAGTGAACGCACTTCTGTCCGTGTTTGCCCGGGTAGGCTTTCCTGCCGAGATACAATCAGACCAGGGCACCATTTTCACGAGTGCCTTAACGACAACCTTTCTAGAGCGGTGTGGCGTGAAATTATTGCATAGTTCAGTCTACCATCCGCAGTCGAACTCGATAGAAAAGCTTCACTCCGTGATGGAGCGAGTGTTAAGAGCCAACCTGTGCTTAGTTCACCGGACTACTCGAGGCCTTTCATAGTCCAATGCGACGCTAGTGATAGAGGCATGGGGGCAGTTCTTAGTCAAAGGGATGAGGGGGATCAAGAGCATCCCGTCCTCTATGTTAGCTGGAAACTCACCCTTCGCGAGCAGGTTTACAGCGCTAGCGAAAAGGAATGTGCGTGCTTGGTTTGGGCAGTCCAGAAACTGGCTTGTTATATTGCCGGAAGCAAGTTCATTGTGGAAGTGGACCACTGTCATCTCCCCTGGTTACAGACCATGTCCTCTAAGAACGGCCGCCTGCTGCGTTGGAGCCTCGTTTTGCAACAATATACGTTTGAAATACGCTACAAAAAGGGTGCACTCCATGGCAACGCTGATGGCTTAAGTCGATGCCCCTGACGCGAGAGGATGTCTCGAGAACTCTGGCATTTTTTTTCCTGACCTAGACAAGAGCTAGTGATTGTTTTTTTTACTCTTTTAGGTGTACTTGTTTGAAAACGTTGAAGACACGGCTATCCAGGGTTTTGGGTTCGGTGTGCTTCCAGTGTTGTTGTTTTGTGTCACCTTAAAGTGTGAGTAACATTTTGAATAAATTGTGTATTTCCTTTAATATCAGCTAAAGGAGAAAATTGCCTGGTGGAGTTTGGCGGAATTGTCCGGCGCTCACCGGCTGAGTAGTTGTGTTTTCATGTGCGCATGTGACGTCTGTTGAGCCCTCAATGAAGCAGGTGTTGCCCTCTACTTCATCAAAGACGGTCGTCACCAAACCGACTGCCGGCGCTGATCTCTCCGGACAGTGGCTGCAAACCTCAGCCCATCGAGATCTTCACCCCCCCGCGCGAGAGACTGTTACGACCGGCCCTGGGGAGCCAAGCAGGGCGAGTTTGGGGGAGAACCAGTTCTTGACCTGACGGTGTCGTCCACCCCCACCTCCCCATTCGGGTTCCTCCTCGCCGGGAGAGCTACGGGGTCTGCTGTGCGTTCGTGACCATATTTGGTAACATTTTGGGGCGCCGGGACCATATATGGTGTTGGGTTGTGCCACTCCTTGTGTTGTGAGAGGTGTTTTCCCCTCCCTCGTGGCCGAGGTGCCGGCGACACCGTATTGGCTGACGATGCGGACAAGGCGCCCAGTGTCAACAACGTGGCGCTATAAAATGCCGAAGACGTTTTGTATCACACGCACTTTTCTCTCTTTGGGTCAGTTGACCACTTCTCCACATGTAAATAAATCTCTGTTGTTCGTTCGGGCGCTTCTTCTCGCTGAATTGTTGGACGATGGATCCTGCGACGGGGCCAGCTACCGAAAACGAGACCGGCAGGACCCGGAGTCCCAACACTACGAAGCGGCAACAGGCGATCGGCCTCGAAGGACAGCCGCGCGCTAAGCCGCACTAGCTCTGGTACTCGTTCTTGGGCACACTCCCGAAGTGTCTCACGACTCCTTTCAGCGAGGACTGGCAGCAAGTCGACAACAGAAGCCACGTACGCCGCTGCAGCCAAAAGCGGAACAGTATTCGGCCCCTATAACGTCAGGTGGGTGGTCGTCACCTGCGGTCGCGTGCCTCGCGCACCGCAATCATGAATCGAGACTGCCATTATTAGAAACCCCGACCTAGACTGACGCCAAAGTTCTGGTAACAGTACCAGCAGTGAACCTAAAAGCTCAATTGAGAAACAACTATATGAATTCGAATCCTTAATAAACAAAAATGTCACAGCTTTGCCGCTAAGGTGAAGCAATGAACGCAATAGCAACAAATTGAAAGGTCACGAGCAGAATGGCGAGCAGGTTGAAACCAAAGAGTATTTAAAGAAATGCTGGAGTGGAAATGATTGCGCAGAAGTGAAGCCGTTCCTCCGGCAAGATGGCGGTTGTGGCGGCCATCTTACTAGGGGCATGGTACAGTATCACCGTTCAGCGATTAAAAATAAAGCGTTTCACTCGCACGCCCAACGAGTTTAATGTGCAAACTTTTTCTGGCCACATAGTGCTCCAAGTGCGTTTTACAGTCACTAGTTTTCCTTAATCAGCCTGTAATTGGAGGCTAAGTTCTTTGATGATTCAGTTATGCATACTTGTTTCTGCGTGTTATTTTGTCGGGAGCAACTATCTTTTAATATAGAACTAACGTAGCATTTACAATAAATATCAAAGCCACTTGATCTTTGAGTGGGCGCTATCAGAAAAGAACATGTTTCCGCCATCTTGGAAGTGGCAAAAGGTGGCTTCACTTCTGCTGGCAAGGCATTGCGGGAGCTTCCACTCCAGCAATTTTTCTTTAATCCTCCTTGGTTGAAACGCGCCCCGCGTTTCTCACGCACAAATGACGCACAAACGAACTCACAGATAAAGATGAACGCAAATAAGCGTGTCAGTTGTTACTTCGCTGTGTCTGAAAAGCGCGGCTTTTAGGGGCGAAGCTCCTTATAGCGGCACCCGTTCATCCCTTGTAGTCGTAGTCGTAGTCGTAGTGTGTAACCAGTCTCACGTTTTGACCTGCAAGGTGGTGCCGGTGGAAGATTTCTCCTGTGCGTTGTTGAACAATCAAAAATTCGTAGCGTGCGCGTTGACAAAAAGCCTAATTCTCCTGTCTCTCATTTTCCATTAGCAGCCATTGGCATGTACATTGAGCACTATCTGACAAGAAAGGGTTGCTACGTTATACTCGCTGGGCATAACCTCCTTGGTTTTAGAAAGGTTGAGCGAACGTTGAGCCGCAGTGCCATGAATACAGTGAAGTAGTATATGCCATGAACTCAAGGCGGTTGAAGGTGGGAAGTAGGTAAGAACGCAAGCCGTAAGAAAGCAAAAGCCGAATTCTCCTGTATCTCATTCCCCATTAGCAGCCATTGGCATGTACATTGAAAAACATCTGACAAAAAAGGGTTGCCACGTAATACTCGCTGGGCGTAACCTCCTTCGTTTTAGAAAGGTTTAGCGAGTGTTGGCTCGCAGTGCCATGAATACAGTGAACTTGTATATACCATGAAGGTGGGATGTAGACACGAAGCGCAAGCCATAAGAAAGTGTGCGCGTGCCACCTCTCGTTTAGTCCTTGGAATGTCCGCTGGATGGAGGTGCTTCTATATCGGGAATATATGACGAAAAGATGCGAGATGGTGGTACTTTGAGTGTTGAATAGATGGGCGAACGGACACACAGACAGGTGCATGGACGGACTCACGGATGGCTGCACCGACGAATGGACGCGTGGATGAACGCAGGGGCGGAAGCATAGACGAACGCAGGGACGGACGCACAGATGGACGTGCGGACGCATGAACAGATGCACGCACGGACGGGCGAATAAACGCACAGACGTTCACACAGACTGACGCATGGACAGACGGAAACAAGAACAAATGGACGGACGGATGCTTCGCCCCACTCTCCAACATTCACTCCGTGGATATGCTGCCATTTTTTTCTGAAATTGGAGGCTGTGCAACGATTGCAGTGACTTTGTGCGCCCCGTAACTACAACAGAATTGTTCCAAGGCAACCCAAACGCCAGCCAAGACGTGTGATCTTCTCAACGGGAGATATGGGGCGTGAAAGGTCGTCCACTCCCCTCCTCTTCGTGGGCCAAATGACGCGTGAGAGATGAGAGCCCCCGCGTGCTTATTGCGCAATCTTGCTGATAATGCTGAAAACACGATAGTTCTCCCTCCCCACGCTCCCCGAGAGGCCCACCAACAGCAGTAAGTGGTAGATATAAATAGCTTTCCGTTTGAACGTTGGGTTGTTGTCTCTCGGTGGCTAAGTGGTTAACGCCTCTCTTTCACGACGCGGGGGCTCAACACTCAATTCCACGCGACGAGGAGTCTTTTCTCTTAATTTTTTTCTTACACACTCACACACACACACGCACTCACACACACACACTCGTATATATATATATATACATACATATATATATATATATATATATATATATATATATATATATATATATATATATATATATATATATATATATTGTAAAGAAGAGGAAGAGGAAGAGGAAGATTACGGCGTCATAACGCCGTAATCGACTGTGCTAGGGCTGAGGTTGAATTTTGCTCACTGGATGACCAAGCGTCCGTCGACACCCAGTTTGCCGCTAAACTTGTCGTTAGCGATGACACCTACATCCCTCCATGCTCTTTTGCGTTCGTGCCAGTTTCATGCAGCGCCATATCCGACGGCACGGTCTTCTTCACACCATCTCCAATATTCGTCGCTCGAAGAGCTCTCCCCCTGCCTTTTGCTGCTCTCGATCTTGTAGAAGGGTCAACCACACTGCCAATTTATAATCATGAGTCGTCGTCTTTATCTCTACTTTGTCGCGAGTGCCTTGGCCACGTCGAGACAATCAGTTCTTCCAGAATTATATCCGTCCCCGATGAGGTGCCTTCTACCTCCGTCTGTGAACTGGCTGTCGTCTCAGCGCCTGACTCAACGTCGGCAAACATATTTCAACCATTCATCTCTGCAGATTTGACATCTTCGCAGCGTTCACAACTCCTCACCATTCTTGAGAGCTACCGCCACTCTTTCAACGTTGAACAAACATCTCTCGGCCGTGCCTTAGCAGTAGAACACCACATCGACACTGGGTCCCACTCACCGCTGCGACAACGACCATATCGCGTGTCCGCTACAGAACGCCGCGTCATTGCTGACCAAGTAGACGACATGCTTCGCAGAGGCGTCATTCGACCTTCACAGAGCCCATGGGCGTCTCTGGTGGTTCTCGTCAAAAAGAAAGACGGTTCTATTCGTTTCTGTGTCGATTTCCGGCGATTGAACAAGATCACGCTGAAGGATGTCTATCCACTACCGCGCATTGACGATGCTTTGGACAGTTTGCAGGGTGCCGAGTTCTTTTCCTCGTTAGACTTGCGGTCAGGCTACTGGCAGGTGCCTATGGCGGAGGCCGATCGCCCCAAAACCGCTTTTGTCACGCCAGACGGCTTATATGAATTCACCGTCATGCCCTTCGGACTTTGCAATGCACCTGCAACGTTCGAACGAATGATGGACAACATCCTGCGTGGACTAAAATGGAAGATATGCTTGTGTTACCTCGATGATATCGTGGTCTTCGCCCCTAACTTTGACACACACTTACGTCGCCTTCAGCACGTCCTTACCTGCTTAACTAACGCTGGTTTGCAATTAAATCTCAAAAAATGTCGATTTGCCATGCGTCAACTGAACATTTTGGGCCACGTTGTTTCCAAGGAAGGCATCCTCCCGGATCCCGAGAAATTGCGAGCTGTTACGGCGTTTCCTAAACCTGCCACCATCAAAGAACTTCGAAGTTTCATCGGCTTGTGTTCGTATTTCCGGCGATTCGTCCGAAACTTCGCGTCTATTATATCACCTCTCACGCAACTTCTCAGCAGCTGTAAAGATCTCTTATCGTGGTCCCCTGCCTGCGACGAGGCTTTCAACACCCTGCGACGGCTTCTTACGACGCCACCAATTCTACGCCATTTCGATCCTGAAGCGCCAACTGAAATCCACACCGACGCCAGTGGTGTAGGCCTGGGTGCTGTGCTCGCACAGCGTAAACCGGAACATCAGGAATACGTCGTGGCATACGCTAGTCGCACACTTACCAAGGCTGAGAGCAACTACAGCGTCACAGAAAAGGAGTGCTTGGCCATTGTGTGGGCCCTTGGAAAGTTTCGCCCATATCTATATGGTCGTTCTTTTGACGTCGTGACCGACCACCACGCGCTGTGCTGGCTTTCGACGTTAAAAGACCCATCTGGCCGCCTCGCTCGCTGGGCGTTGAAAATTCAAGATTACGACATACGCGTGGTTTATCGGTCAGGACGGAAGCATGCTGACGCCGATGCCCTTTCCCGTTCCCCCCTGTCCCAGAATGCCACAGCTGACTCCGCTTGCGATTCCACATTGTCATTGCTTGACTTTGACACCATTGCTATCGAACAACGCAATGACCCGTGGACTGCGTCTCTCCTCAATCATCTCTCCGACACTTCTGAACTCCCGAAGACGCGAACGCTTCGGCGCCAAGTTCCACACTTCTCGATACGTGACACGCTTCTCTATCGACGTAACTACGCACCAGAGGGACGCAAGTGGCTGCTCGTCGTTCCACGAACCCTGAGGTCGCAGATTTGTTCCTCTTTTCACGCTGACCCACAATGTGGCCACGCAGGAGTCTTCAAGACCTACGAAAGGCTTCGACATCGCTACTACTGGCGTGGCATGTATACCTTCGTCCGCAACTTCGTCCGCTCTTGTGCCGAATGCCAGCGCCGAAAATCTCCACCACACGCCTCCGCCGGTGAACTGCAGCCTTTACCATGCCCTTCCCGACCCTTCGAACGGGTTGCAATAGATATTTATGGGCCACTTCCATTGACTCCGACTGGCAACAGGTGGATAATAGTTGCTATCGACCACCTAACGCGCTATGCTGAGACCGCTGCTCTTAAAACGGCTACAGCACAAGAGGTTGCCACTTTCCTACTACGTCATTTTGTGTTGCGTCATGGAGGCCCTCAAGAACTCCTCAGTGACCGCGGCCGCGCCTTCTTGTCCGAGGTCATTGAAAAATTGCTCGCTGAGTGTGCTATTGTACATCGCACATGTACCGCTTACCACCCACAAACCAATGGGGCTACCGAGCGCTTTAATCGTACTCTCGGTGACATGCTATCTATGTATGTGACGCCTGACCACTCTAACTGGGACTTAGTTCTCCCATTCATTACATACGCCTACAATACGGCAACGCAAGCGACAACAGGCTTCTCCCCTTTTTACCTCCTCTACGGCCGTCACCCCTCCCACACCATTGACACCATTTTGCCCTATCGACCAGACGCGTCCGAGTGCCTACCGATCTTGGACGCCGCCAGACACGCAGAAGAATGCCGCCAGTTAGCTCGTCGCTTTACCTGCGATGACCAAAACAGGCAAAAGGCAATTCGTGATGCCCAGACCTCAACTCCCGTTTTTCTTCCGGGTTCTCTTGTATGGCTGTCAGTGCCGCATCACACACCTGGGCTCTCTTCCAAACTTCTGCCAAAGTACGATGGGCCATATCGTATTGTCGAACAAACTTCGCCAGTAAACTACCTCATTGAGCCTTTTACGCCACCATCAGACTTGCGACGTCGCAACCGCGAGGTTGTACACGTACAGAGGCTCAAGCAATACCACGGTTCAACGCCGCCTGCACAGGACTAAGTCGCCAGGATGGCTCCTTTTTTTCTCCGTGGGGCCATTGTAAAGAAGAGGAAGTACTGCGGCGCAGAGGCAGCAGCATCGAGTGTGCAGCAGCGGCTCGAGCTCGGAAATTGCGGCTGGTGCATCGCCTTCCAAGCCTTCCAAGCACCAACCTTTCTGCTTAATAAATCTCCTTTATAATATATATAAATATATATATATATATATATATAGTCAAGTAGATCCTCCGTGAGCCGTCGCAACGTGCTTTATTTCGCCGTTTCGGCCTAGAGTCTGGCCTTCACCAGGATTGAGGGTACAGTTTGCTGGTGCTCAACTTTATACAATCTTGAATCAGAGGGTGGGAGATAGAAAGAGGAAAAAAACGAAAAAAAAAGAAAAAAGAAAAAAAAGAAAAAAAGAGAAGAAAGAAAAAAGGAGAATATAAGGTGGATTCCCCCGGGTGCCCCCTTTCAATCTTCTTTCCACTTCCCCCTCCATTTCTCCCCCCTTTCTCCTTTTCACCTTTAGGATGTTTGCGGTCTGTGTATCCTTCCTTTTACTAACGCACTGTTCCCGACCAAACAGCGCCTCCTGGCTGTGGCGGTTCGGTGTCGAGTAAAAAGCTCTTCTTTAAGAAGCTTAAGCCTTTTACTACTCAGCGCCCCGTCGACATGTCGTCATAGAAAGAGCTGGCAAGCGGTTGCAATGGCAATTCTTGCCCGCCTCTGCATTACGCGTGCGGTAGGCGCCTCCCGACTGTGCACAGGGTTGCTGTTGGGCATGTCATGTTTGGCACAATTGATTGTATTATGAGCTAAAAACAAAAACAGAGGACAGCTGTATTTAGGAAGAGTAGTTAGACTTAGAATTATTGTGAGTTGTCCAGTTCCCTTCGCAGCTGCAGTGCCGTGCACTCAGTTATTTTCTCATTATTACCGTTATTGTTTTCTAATGCTTTAATTGCTTCAAGTGTACACGGATTTTGATTTATTCCTCTATCGAGGGTGTTAAATCGGTGGATAAGGTATGACTCTCCTTGTTCACGTTCTCGGTTTGATTTGAATCCCGTCTCTAGGAGCGTTCCTGATAGTTTGTCGAATGCATGGTCGGGAAGATTGGGAAGTTTTGATAGGGGTAGATTTGGGACTGATTTCACATTGTTTCTGTGATTATTGAAGCGAATCCTCAATGGTGTTTCTGTTTGTCCAATGTACTGCATACTGCACACGTTGCATTCGAGTAGGTATACCACATTAGAGGAATCGCATGTTATGTTTTCTCGTATGTTATTCGGAAACTTGGATTGTGTGTTGGTCGCTTTGTGTGTTTCTCGCATCGCTTCACATACAAGACATTTGTGACTTTAAACACGGTTGGCGTGAATTATTAGGAGTTGAGGTATTGATTTGAGAGTGAACAAGTGTGTCTTTGAGCTTGCGTGGTCGTCGGTAAACGACGACAGGAGCGGATGGGAATGCGCGTTTCAGACGTTCACTATGTTCCAGAATGTTACAATGTCGTTTATGGATTTTGTTTACATTGGGGAAACTTGTGCGGTAAGTTAAGCAGAGGTTAGTTTGTTGTGGGTCTTTTTGCGGTGGTCGCTTCATAAGTAAGTCATCACGCTTCAGTTTTCTCGCTTTTTGAACGGCGTCATCAATTACATTTGAGGGGTATTTTCGTTTACAGAGCATAAGTTTCAGCCTCTGCGAGCTCCTGTCAAATTCAGCGTCTCTTGAGCAGATTCGCTTAGACAGGTGAGCCTAGATGTATGGAATACTGTTTTTACAGTGGCGCGGGTGATCGCGTTGGTAATGGAGGTATTGTTGTCGATCCCTTGGTTTGCTACATAGGGTTGTAGAAAGCTTCTCTTCTTCTATCGTTATGGTAACATCAAGAAAATTTACGGTGGCTTGCGAGTAGGTGTCTGTGAAGTGTATGCTCGGATGTACAGCATTGTAAGTGTCGATAAAGCTGAGAAGTTCATCCTCAGTGTGGGTCCAAATAAAAAAGATGTCGTCTATGTATCTTCTGTATAAAAGTGGTTTCAAGGAACTTTTTGCAAGAAAATCCGATTCTAGCTTTCCCATAAATATGTTGGCATAATTGGGTGCCATTTTGGTGCCCATAGTGGTCCCGCTGATTTGACGAAAATACTCTTTTTATGACAAGATGTCGACGGGGCACTGAGTCGTTAAAGGCTTGATTGATTGATATGTTGAGTTTAACGTCCCAAAACCGTTGTTAAAGGCTTAAACCTCTTAAAAAAGCTTTTTTTCCTCCACACCGAACCGCCAGAGCTAGGAGGCGCCGTCTGGTCGGGAACAATGCGTTAGTAAAAGGAAGGATACACAGACCGCAGACTTTCTAAAGCTGATAAGGAAAAACGGGAGAGAGAGATGGAGGGGGAGGAGGAAATAATAGTGAAAGGGGGTGCCCGGGGGAGTCCACCTTATATCATTCTTTTTACTTTTTTCTTCTTTTTTCGTTTTTTTTTCTCTTTCTCTCTCTCACCCTCTGATTCATGATTGTATAAAGCTGAGCCCCAACAGTCTGTACCCTCAATCCTGATGAAGGCCAGCCTCTAGACCTAAACGTCCAAATAAACCACCTTGTGACCGCTCACGGAGGATCTACTTGACTACTTGCAACGCTACGGCCACTCGACCACCATGCCTGTCTATATATATATATATATATATATATATATATATATATATATATATATATGGGATATGACACAACGATAGCGTTGTCAACAAGGATAAATATACTTATTTCCCAACAGTTTCGGGAGGGGTCCTCCCTTCATCAGGGGATGAGTTATACTAACATGAACTTTCAAACTTCGTTGCTGCCGCATCCCTCTCGCCTTGAAAGATGTTTGCGAGAATGAGAGAGAATTAAAAGAAGAAAGAAAGAAAAAAGAGAAGAAAAAGACGAAAAGAAAAAAAATAAACAGAAAAAAGAAAGAAATTAAAAAAGAGGAAGAACCACTGTGAACACTGAGAACGAAACCAAATGTCCGTGTACGTCCACATCCGGTTCTTATTCCGTGCTGGTCAGTTCTCGACGTGTGTCGGGCCACCCAAGATTCTCGCCGCAGTGGCGGGAGGGGTCCGTGACGGCGTGCGTAAGGAAAACGTTTCCCCTTAATGGGTCGGTCGGCTCTTTACCTCTGATCTTCGTCCGTTTCCCTTCAATGGTCATCAAGTGGTAGGCGAACATAAACACTTTGTATGTGCATGTGAAAAAAGAAAAAAAGAAAAAAAACAAGAAAGGACAGTGTACACGTACGAGTCAGTCAGAAAAAACAGGCATGGTCTCCAGCTAATAATTTTTGTCACCAATCTCCTCCTGGCTTACTTCTCGGAGGCAGGAGAGTCTTCCGGGGTCCTCGTTGATGCCGGCTACTAATGTTCGAAATTTGAAAATAAAATATGCCGCACGCTATTCGCGCTCGCGCCTGTTTGAGAAACCGGACTGCAAAACAGTTACGCTGATATTTTCAAAACTGTGGTTTGGCAGGCGCAGATGTCTAGATAAAGGTAGCTTCAGCAGTGAAGTGGCGTGGTACCGGTTATTATTGAACCGCAGCCGAAATGGCGTGTCTGTTTGGCCGATATATTCTTGTCCGCAGATGTTGCAATGTAGCATGTATATTACGTTACTGGAGTCACCATTGGGGCTTCCAGTTATGCAGAATTTGAAATCCGAGAAGCTCACTTTGGATTCACGTGTTGTGACCATCTGTGGGCATACTTTGCATTGAGCTTTTCCGCAGGGATGGCACCCTGATTGAATTTTGGGGGTGTTTGTTTTTGCTCTGACAAGAATGTCCTTCAGATTTTTACCCCTGTGGTACACTACGTGACTTGGCTTCGCGGAAATAGAAGTTAGTCGTTTGCGTTGCCTGATTATGTTCATATGTCGGAAAAGTATGTTGTTGATTCGTGGCGCTGATGAAGAGTAAGTTAGTACAAGGTTCGTTTGGGAAGTCGTTTTAGATACTCTGTTTGGTCCCTTAATTATATCATTCCTGTTCACGTTGCGAGCACGTAGTATGGCATCGTCAATAATGTCTTCCGGATATTTTTGTTTCAATAAGGAATGTTTTAGGTGTTCTGCGTCTCTGTCAAATTCCCGCATATCGGTGCATATTCTTCGGTACCGGTAGGCCTGAGAATATGGAATACCCGCTTTGCAATGCTTTGGGTGGCTGCTGTTGAAATGTAGGTACATTTGACGGTCTGTAGGCTTTTTGTAATGCTTTGTTGACAAGCGGTCATTTTTTACCGTGAGAGTGATGTCCAAGAAGTTAATGCTAGTTTTGGAAGTTTTGTGCGTGAATTTAATTGACGGGTGGCACTTGTTAAAGTCCTCTTTACTTGTTAACATTTGTTAAAATCCTAAAATAATGGACAAAACGTTAAGGCTTAACCTTTTGTCCATCAAATCCTTAACATTTTGTCCATCATGCGGCAGATTCAATGAATTTGAACTGTACCAATACCTCGATAACTTTACGCGTAATCTCCGCTTCCGTGAATACTTTCGTGATCGCAAGGACTGTACAGACGAGAATAGATTGATTGGTGGTGACAAATCATGGTGTCCAGGTGAGCAGAGGGACAAACACCTCGATATGTATATATCAGCAGTTAAAAAAGATATCATCAGAGCGTATGTAAAAAATCGGCTATCTCAAAACAACATATCAAAGAACGAAGGGCACTCGATGAACAACAAAAAAACACTGAAATTACCATCAAACCGGCTGATAAAGGGGGCTGCATAGTAATTCTAAACACGTCGGACTACTTAAAGGAAGGGGAACGACAACTATCAGACACAAAATTCTACAAAGAACTTCTAACAGACCCGACTCTCGAATTTGAAAGGGAGATGAAAGTAACCCTAAATTATCTCCGCCGGGACGAGAAAATTACCGGAAAAATGTTGAAAGCAATGTTACTGGCCCATTCTTTTCCCTGTCGATTCTATTTTCTCCCCAAAATACACAAGGCAGCCATTCCGGGACGTCCGATAGTATCCAGTAACAGCACATCAACAGAAAATATATCAGAATTCATCAATTCCTTAATAAAAAACATCTCCCCAAATTTTCCCTATTACCTAAAGGACACAAACCACTTCATCTGCGAAACTTCAAGTCTCGACATCCCAGGCGGAATTTTGGTGGTGACCATGGACGTCTGCTCACTGTACACCAACATACCCCACCATGACGGAACAGCGGCTATGGTTTCTGAATATGTAAAATCTGACTCATCAACTAGTGTAAGTGGCGAGGTACTGTTTACACTTCTTGAACTTGTACTAAATTATAACCATTTTGAGTTCAATGGCAAGCATTTCCTTCTGGTCAGTGGCACTGCATTGGGCACGAAAATGGCCCCAAACTTCGCGAGCAACTTTATGGCTTCACTTGAAATCCCATTCATTGAGGGACGCTCCTTGAAACCTTTCTACTACAGAAGATACTTAGATGATATGGAACCACGATGAGGGAAGTCTATATATTTATATATATATATATATATATATATATATATATATATATATATTATATATATATATATATATATATAATATATATATATATATATATATATATATATATTCTTTGAGCGATTCTTTGAACGTCATTCACGCTGGACCAGTCGTATTGTATGCAAGAGAGAGACGACGAACCTTTCACGAAAGAGTCTTTACTAAACGTTTTCAGCTGGTGGACTCTGACGAAGGCTGGTCCACCAGCTGAAAACGTTTAGTAAAGACGCTTACGGGAAAGTTTCATCGTCTCTTTCTTGCAGCTACATCCTCGGCAGGCAAACAGACCCTCCTCATAGTGGGGGACTTCAACGCCACCCACCCAGCGTGGAGTTACACCGCATCTACACCGAAAGGTAGAGCCTTCTGGTCCCATATTCAGGCACATCTTTTTTCACTGCACAACGACCCGGAGGAGCCTACTCGTTTGGGGAACAGTGTGAACAAAGATACATCACCCGATCTTACCCTAACTCACAATGCCCCCACAATGGTTTGGACTAACACCCAAACTATTCTTGACAGTGATCATTACGTTATTAGCATTACTTTACAACTAAAACACAGAGCCATTGCACCTAAACCACTGATGCTCACAGAATGGGACAAATTTAGAGAAACCCGCAACAGCACCGCTTCCTCGCGTATTGCAAACCTTATCGGGTGGACTCAACAGCTTCAAAAAGATGTTGAAATTCGCACGAAAACACTACCCCCCGACACCCTGATAACTACTCTCGACTCAAAGCTTCTTCATATGTGGGAAGCAAAACAGTCACTTCTGCGACGGTGGAAACACCACCGCCACAACAGGAAACTCCGCATTAGGATAGCGAAGCTAGACCAACAAATCGAGCGATACACGACTCAATTGGCGGCACAACAATGGGGTCAGCTTTGTGAAGGAATGCATGACCACCTCAGTAATAAACGAACGTGGCAACTTCTTAGACATCTGCTAGACCCCAGCACTTCTCTCGCAAGACACTCTCACACCATCACTAAACTGTTACACAAGCACAGTGACCATTTAGGACAGCTCTTCGATAACCTCCGCACGTTGCATTTACCTCAATTTCGTAAGGATTCTATCCCATCTTACACAGGGAAACCTAATGAGTCATTAGATGCGCCGATAACGGAAGCGGAAGTTAGGCACGCCCTCGCAACACTCCGTACCACATCGGCTTCAGGTCCCGACCGCGTTAACAACAAACTATTTAGAAATCTTGACCCTATTTCTATTAAAGCTTTGACTGAGTATTTTAACGACTGTTTTGACACGGGCACCCATCCACCTTCGTGGAAAGATGCCAGAGTCATATTTATACCTAAACCGAACAAAGCTCCCTTAGTAGAAAATCTGAGGCCCATTTTCTTAACTACGTGTCTCGGAAAGACTGTGGAGCATGTTGTGCTTGCACGCTTCAGAGACACGTGGAGGATAATGGACTACTGCCTCCAGAAATGATTGGTTTTAGGCCCTCACTTTCCGCGCAAGATGCCATGCTCCGCCTTCAACACAACATCATAACTCCTAACCAGAGCGAGGATACTCAGGCAATCCTTGGTCTGGATATACATGGAGCAATAAATAACGTAGCCCACTCAGCTATATATGCTGGCCTCAACTGCATTTCTTGTGGCGCTAAATTCTACTCTTACATCAAAAGCTTCCTCACAGACCACGCAGCTACATTAACATTACGACCAGAGCATTAATCATCCTGTACACTAGGCAGCTTCGGAACACCTCAAGGGTCAGTGCTCTCTCCAATCCTTTTTAACCTGGCTATGCTACCTATACCCAACGCTCTTCAACGTATCCCTAACTTGAACTTCTCAATCTATGCCGATAATTTCACCTTATGGGTGAAAGGAGGCTCAGATGCACACACTCAAGACGCCCTACAAACAGCTGTAGATACAAGAGCAGCACTAACATTTCAGATGAATCTCTATTGTACCCCAACTACATCAACGTTACTCCTTCTACCAACTCATCATCGGAACAAACACGTTCCAATGATCGAAGTTCACATAAATAGGTGCCTCACTCCTAGAGTATCACGCATTCGTGTGCTAGGTTTATTTATCCAAAACAACCGACTTAATACGTACACACTTGAAGCTTTGCGCAATACCATTGAAAATACCCTAAGAATGATGGGAAGAATCTCAGGAAAAAATGGAGGACTCCGACAGCCAGAGTTACTTCGTGTAATACAAGCTTTTGTGATTAGTAAAATCACATATACCCTTCCTTACCTTCATCTTAAATTAGCAGAGCAGGAATCGGTCAACACCCTCCTCTGCGGAGTTTACAAATACGCGCTAGGCATTGCAATCAATACCTCTAATGCACTACTCCACCAGACAGGAGTCATAAATACCCTATGTGAAATCCGTGAAGCCCATTTAACAACTCAATACGCAAGGCTCGCGACCACTAGCGCAGGTCGCCACATTCTATCGTCTACCCGAATTAACTTCACCTCCCTCACCAATGCTAAATACAACATTCCCCAAAACATACGCAAACAATAACTTATACCACCCCTTCCTAAATACATGCATACAACATATCATACTAAGCGCCGAATCCAAAGAGCAAAAGCTCTTCAGAAAAAATTGCATGGAGCCAATGACGTGCTCTATGTCGATGCGGCAGAATACCCATCCTCCTCATCCAATGCCCTCTCTGCTGTCGACTATAACGGCAAGGCACTCACAACGGCATCCGTCACTGTCAACTCTTCGGAGGAGGCAGAGGAGACTGCCATCGCTTTAGGTCTACCCATCCCCAATATCACTATGATTGTAAGTGACTCTAAAACTGCCATACACAACTTCAGTGCAGGTCGCATCTCATCAACTGCCCTTTCAATTCTTGAGAAACATCCTCCCACGCAACACGTTGCTCTCATACGGACGCCCATGCATGCGGGGTTGAGTGGCAATGAGGCGGCTCATACCTGTGCTCGAGGAATGACCGGCCGAGCGCAGGCCTCTGATGGCGCCTTAGACCACGCAGCCTTTTTCAGCGCGAGAGATGGTCTTAACATGCGATATAACACGATATCACGATATAACAAATCACGATTAACACGATATAAAAATAACTACCGCCTACAGCGCACTATATACCCCCCTTACATCATGGAGCTTCGCGCTACCGTAAAATACTATGGTGCCAGTTACAGACCCGTTCGTTTCCTACCCCATCTTTTCGCCATCTTATACACCCTGCGATATACCCCTCCCCTTTGTGCATTTTCTGTGAACAAAGAGCTAACCTAGACCGTATCATGTGGGGGTGTACTCGAAACCCACCACCCGATTCTCTACACATTAATAGTAAAGAGCAGTGGGAGGCTGCTATGTGCAGCTCGGCGCCCGAGGTCCAGGACCAGATCTTGGATTGGGCCAAGAGGGTAGCGGAGACCTACGCTGGGTAGGCTCCTCTGACACTCCACCACCGCACCTTTCCCTCTTGGGATGAATAAAGTTTTTCTCCTCCTGCTCTTTCTTGCATATATATATATAATATATATATATATATATATATATATATATATATATATATATATATATATATATATGTGTGTGTGTGTGTGTTTGTGTGTGGGAAAGAAGTGTATACCTAACGGCTCGTTTTTCCGTGTTTTTGACACAATAATAATAAGACCTAACAGACAGTAAGGCCAAGGAATGTACAGGAGAAGTTATTAGAACCAATGGAATGTAAATAAGAAGAAAGAAAAGTGGATGAAGAAATAACCAGCCGTGAGCAGGAACCGAACCTACGACCTTCGAATAACACGTTCGATGCTCTTCCTGCTCACGGCTGGTTATTTCTTCATCCACTTTTATTTTTTCTTATTTACGTTCCATTGGTTCTAATAACTTCCCCTGTACATTCCTTGGCATTACTGTCTGTTATATCTCATATATATATATATATATATATATATATATATATATATATATATGTACAGTGCATGACATCGACGCCGACACACCGACGCCGGCGATGAAATCCAGCCAAAAGTGTCCATACCATAGCTATCACAATAGTACCACGCCAAGAAAATGCTCAATTAGGAAACAAAGTTGCAGTGTTTAAGGGGGAGGCCACTAGAGTTTGTTTACCTTCCCCTCTTTCTAAACGTGTTGCCGCCGACGTGGCTGCTAATAACGTCCAGAACGTGCAAGAAGCTATGAACGCTCATGATGCGCACCCCTCACCCTCTAAGCGTAAAGCGCTGGACCAGAAGCAGGCTGAGCTCGTCAAATCACAGAAACGTAAAGAGAAAATACGCGAGTGAGTCGACATACTCAATGACAAGGTAGACGCGATAATATCCCAAAAGCACAGCAACCCACGCAACTTAACAAAGCAATAGCTGAACAAACACTCATACTGAACTGTTGAGCGTTGCGATATCTCGGTTCACACATATGGTCGGAATGCTACCAGGAAACCTTACTTTAGGCCGTAACCTGGATAAATTGGACTACAAATAATAACACGTACAGTCACCATGCATCAACATGAAACCACCCAAACAGAACGCTCACGACTATCACTATCACTCTTGATTCTCATGTCATTAGTGCAGCTGATGAATGTTCATTTCTCGGTGTTACTTTAGATTCTAACTTAAATTTTACGAAACACATCGCCCTTTTGAAGCGCAAAATCGATCCTGGTATTAGAATTTTATTAAAAGCCAGGTACTATTTCAGCAAACCTACACTACTAACACTGTTTTATTGTTTCATTCACAGTCATCTGAACTACTGCATCACCTCATGGGGAACCACATATGCAACTCACATAGCACCGCTGCAACATTTACAAAATCAGGCTATCCGTATACTAACGTTCAGCTCATTCAGCTGCTGTGTGTCCGACATTCTTCATAATAACAGAATCCTATCATTAGACAACCTTGTTAAATACAATTTATCCATAATGTCATTTAAATTGATGAAGAACCCTCCTCCAGTAAACATATTTCCGTACGCTGTTCTAGGAAGCACCAACCGAACAAAATTTGCAGCTAACAACAATTTAATATTGCCATTAGTCAATACTAATAATGGAAAACACTCTGGTTATTTCACGTCCTTATCAATCTGGAACAGTCTTCCCCTTAACGTGAAGCAGTCTTCATCATTTGCTATTTTTAAAAACACATTATTTACTTTTCTGCTGGATACCATGAAATTCTAAGATGTGCAATGTTATGTACACCTGTTCATATTCATGCACTCCTAATGGTGCCACAGCCACTCATCTTTTTCTTGCTTTTTTCGTTCCTCTGTTCGTTTCGTCACTATTATTTGCGTTTTTCTTTTATTTTTTATATGTTCTTTGCAGTGTTTTCTTGTACTTATGATTGTTAAATTTTGTTTTTTTTAGTCTTTATTTCATAACTTATTCCACGTTGCTGCATTTTACTTGTGCATATTTATCACATTTACTGACAGGAGGTCCCCTTACAGCCAAGTGCTCTGGGACCTCCTCCTGTATTTTTATGTAAGCATATATGTTTTGTACGAAAGTAAAAATAAATAAACTGAAACTGAAACTGAAACATAATACACGGAACACGCTCACGATGTGGCAGTAAAACTGTAGGGGGTTCAGGAGGAAACGAGTGCACCTCTAACAATTCCTACAAAACCGGGAACAGCCGTATGGTATACAAAAGTATTGAGTGACTATGATTGCACTTTTGCAAAAAACTGACGACCCGGTTGAGCTGATGGGGTATAAAGCTATAGATGAGGTTGTGAACGTGGAAGCACCGCCAGTCGCTGCAATGCTAGTGGGACGCAACCTCACGGTGGCGCAACGCGAACTTATAAACGTCAGCATGCCTCACGTAATTACAGAGCTCAATCCACCAAAAAGGCGTGACCATAACGTGTTTATACTGAACGTGTATAGTAGAAGCTAAACAAAATATCATTTTAGCACGTGCAGACCCAAAGCGAAACATTGTTTTAGCACGTTACTGCGAAAGAGCGCGAAGCAGCTGGAGAGAGGCCCTTGCTCATCGCGGGGGACTTCAACGCGCCCCGTGTGGTGCGGGAGTATGTATACAAAACAACAAAGAGTAAGCGTCTTCGGGACAATGTGCAGAACGAGGGGCTCGAGCTTATAACAGACCCTTCTTCGCCTATTCGCAGGGGCAACAGCGTATGTGCGGATACTTCACCCGACCTCACGTTTATCAACAACGTTACTAGCGCGCAATGGCAAAATACGCAGGAGGACCTGGGTAGTGATCACTCAGGGATCAACATCCAGGTTGACGCTGAGCCTTACCACCACCTTCATGGTACGCCACCAAGGGCAAGCATCATCGGCTAGTAGATTCGGACGCGTTTTGCAAATTCCAGATAAAGCAGAAACGTGGCACTGCAGCTATCGAGGATTTTGAGAGCAGGACCATGACGCTTACGGGTGATATAGAAATGGCAACGTGGGAGCTTCCGCAAGAAGCAGAGCTAAAAAGTAATAAACAGCAAACTCCTTCACATGTGGGAAGCCAAATGCTGCTTGCAAGACGGGTGGAAGCATCAACGCCTCAATAGAATGCCACGCAGACGCAATGCACGGCTAAGCACGGATATAGAAAAGCATCCCTTACAAGTATGCAGAGCGCTATGTGCAGAGACGTGTTACGAGATGACGAACCAACTTCGCGTGGCCAAGAAAGAAGTGGCGTCTCCTCCAGCATCTGTTGGATTCGCAGGAGACTAAAACATCGCACACACTTAAGCTAAAGAAGTTACTTCATGAGTACGAAGGCACGTCCACGGATTCTTCGGATGACGTACGCAGTCGTTACTTCATGTCCTCAAGACCCATCGCGCACCCGGCATAAAGAAGGAATAGTGAAAGCACCGCGGAGCAAGACGAAGACTTCAGTGTGGTAGAGGTGAGGGTCGTACTGCACAAGGTCGACGTGAAATTGGCACCAGGCCCCGACAGGATAACAAACAAAACACTGCGCATCTTGGACGATGTCTTGATAGAATAATTGACAGCTTACAAGAAACAGTGCTGGAGCGCCGGAACTCTACTGAGCTCATGGAAAACTGCGCGCATATTTATGATCCCCAAATCGTGCAAACAGGTAGAGATTGACAATCTTCGACCGACACCTCTGACTTGCTGCGTTGGTAAAGTCTTGGAACACGTGGTCGTCGCTCGCCTTACCAACTACCTCCAGGACCATGTCATGTTTCCGCACACGATGCTGGGGCTCCACCGTAACTTTTCCACGCAGGACTTTATGCTTCAACTCAAACATGGTATCGTAGACAATGCTACGTAATCTACGAAAGCTCGGGCTCAACCTCAATAATTAAGGCGTTCGATAACGTTCAACACGCCGCAATACTTATATCGTACGAGCGTTGGGACTGAACGAGGGAACGCACCACTACATACGGGATTTCCTTACAGGTTGCCGGGCCCGCTTAGCGATCAGCGGACTAGAATCACAAGATATATACATGCGTTGCATGGGCACGCCGCAGGGCTCCGTAATTTAGTCAATTCTTTTTAACCTCCTGCTTCACGGGTTACCAAGAAAGTTAGCTGAGATAGAAGGCCTCCACCAAAGCTTATACGCCGATATATTACCTTCTCGGTTGCCCAGGGGAATGATGGACAGGTCGAGCAAATGCTGCAGGAAGCAGTGGACGTGGCACAGGACTACCTTCACGAGACAAGCTTCGATTGTTCCGTGGTTAAGTCAAAGCTCCTTCTCTACAGACTCACAAGCTGGGGCCGTCAACCCAAGAACGCGGATTCTTTCAGCGAGCGTGCAGACGGAGATGTTGAACTAGTAAAACCAGACGCCGCCGTCATTCTACAAGGCTTCCGCCTGTAGGCCAATGGCCGCAACGGCGAAACCATACGCAGAGTACACGGTGCTGTCCAAGGAACGCTTTGGTTACTGTTATATTTAACAAATAGTCATTGCGGAATGAAAGAAAGCAATACCATTCGTCTGGCACCTGCTTTCGTAATGAGCCACATAACGTACGTCGCCATCAACCTCAAGTGGCAGGTGAATAAACGAACGAAAATAGACCGTCTCATCCGCAAGACATACAAACGCGCAATAGGATTACCAGTAAATACTAGCACGGAAAAATTTCTCAAGCTGGGGTTGCACAATGCCCAAATACTGGTTTCTGGTTTCTGGTTCTCGCCAAGTACAAAAGTTGGCGAGAACCAGAACTGGTCTACACAGCCTTGAGAGACTAGGCATAAACTACCACACGCAGCGTGGCAAAATGTCGAAATACCTAGACATATTCACGAGCACAGCATCGTTCTGCCGTTGCACAGGAATATTCATCGCACTCATCACATCGGTCGGTGCAATAGAAGTGCGCAAGATCTGGAAAAAAATTCGGCAACAGTCGAGACACCGTTTACGTAGGCGCGGCCCGTTATGAGTGGCAACGCGATTTCGCCATAGCTATCACGAATGACGCAGGAACTTGCATCGCGAGTGCTACAATACGCACGGAAGAAACGGAGGTGGCCGAAGAAGCGGCGATAGCCATCGCGATATCTACCACGGACGCCGAAGCGATAATAGGGGACTCTCAGACGACCATGCGCAACTACGCCAGTGGCAGGGTCTCCCGCGAAGCCGCACACTTTCTCAAAATTCGCGAAGGCAATATTTGCCACATGAACGACAGCTTCCTCGCATGGACCCCCGTTCACACAGATCCTCCACTTATGGGCAACACGAATTTCCACATCACGGCTCAAGTCCTTGCACGCCGAGCTGCGGCACCTGCCGGCAGCGCTGTTGTCTCGCAGACATTGAGAACAATGCGGGAGTGGACGCGGGAGGATTGCATGACCACTTTCAGAGATATCACCCATCACAACAGACTGAACAGATGCAAATATCCACCACCACATGAAAAACTAAACAAGAAACAAGATCTTGTCTGGAGACAATTACATACTCAAACACATCTTAACCCAGTGATCCTACGCCTCTATTGCCCAGACACTTATACATCCGACGACTGTAAAGCGAGTGGAGCAAGAGAAATGCTGCAGCGCATGTTGAAACGGTGCACCGGGAGCGTTCAGCAGCCTCCTATGAACAGGAGAGACATGGAAGTCTCGAACCGCGAAATGCGATGGAAGGTGGCTCTGCTCAGCCGCGACCTCGAGGATCAACTTTGGGCAGTCCGGCACACCCAGGAAGCCGCCCGTGTCGAAGGACTCGAGGCCATCACATAGGTAGGGGTACTTGTAGCCCCACCCCGTTAATTACCGCCTGACATCGTCATTAAAGTTTTTACTCACTCGCTCCCTGCACAGGTTAAGTAAGTGTTACCTTGAAGACACATCTATCTACATATTTTGTGTGAAGTCAGTATGGTAAATTCTGACCTTTGATGCAAACTGGAACAAATTCCGGTAGGCAGAGACCATGGAATCAAATCTGTTGCGTTGCGCGTGGCCTGCGTGTGGAAGCTATATTTAGCACGGCAGGCTTTCGGGCAAACTTTTAATTTGCGAAAACACAATTCAATCTACTTTAGCTTGCCGCTACTATCAATGAGTTAATAAGGGTAGGAGGGGTTTATATATAAAGCAGTAATTTGACTAAACTACAAGAGGAGGAATATTGGCCACTTTTCGAGGAAATCCACCGCTGCCAACTAAAGCGAAGATGTGGTTAGATACACATTATATGGTTTTATGACATGCGCGCATTCACTTAGTGCGAAGTACATTCTTTAACAGTGTTAACCATATCAACACATAAAGCACTATTTGTAGCTGTGCTTGAGGGGGTAACATTACAACCATCAAAGGCAACACCAAATCCTCTGGCGTAGTCCCTAGTTATGGGGCAATGACAAATCAAACAAGTGGTGATTTGCTATGAAGACCTCCAATACTTGCCGTAAACTAATATTTAACGCACCAATGATGTTGTGCTACAGTCGTGCATGGCCTGACTGTTTTAGCATGGGAGAAGCACGACGCGCGCCATGTCAAACACCGTACAATTTTCGATAAAGGTTTTCAATGATCGATCCATCCATCAAGATATTGCCACTTTGCCCGCCTTGGTGGTCTAGTGTCTAAGGTACTCGGCTGCTGACCCGCAGGTCGCGGGATAGAATCCCGGCTGCGGTGTCTGCATTTCCGATGGAGGCGGAAGTATTGTAGGCCCGTGTGCTTAGATTTGGGTGCACGTTGAAGAACCCCAGGCGGTCAAAACTTTCGCAGCCCTTCACTACGGCATCTCTCATAATCATATGATGGTAAGGATCCTACACCCCGCATATCAATCAATCAAGATTTGTCACTTTGTTATTAATAGCAAGCAACGAAGTACACTGAGGAACGTTTTTTTTTATTTAACAGGCAAGCTTTAAACTTTAAATGTGCATATTCCTTCTTGGCATTCCTGAAAAAAGAAAGAGATACATGTGTAAGTGTTCAATGCTGCTGTTAAATCAGTGTGTATTATTCAGGAATGTTTACTGTAATCAAAATAACAGATAAGTTACATGTGAAATCATAAGCACACAGCCACTTGTAGAGCAATTATAGAAGAAAAAGTTACAAAAGAAAGTGTTTCTACTTATATTGTAGATTGAAGAAACGTAGCGTTTCTTTATTCACGGGGCAATAAGTGTGATAATAGGTGCTTTCTGTATTACTGTTCTTATCCATACAATATTGATGATTACCTATTTTGAACTGGTTTTCTGAACACGAGAGTACTTCAGAAGTTGTAAACACACACAAGGACACATGTACCACCATGCATTTCACCACCCCCTATTTTTATTTGCAACACTGCAAGCCGATTTGTAACACGAAACTATCCCCTAATCATAGCTTGTGGATTTCTCCAATAAGGTATATTACCTTGCATACGCCATTCACGTTGCATTGCATCCCATTCGGAGCGCTTCTTTCGAAAGATCCAACCTGGTTTGTGCTTTGCAGGGTAACATAGCAAGTCAGTATGCACGAATCAATAACCTGTGTCAACAATAAGATATGCACACTCAAATTAGGTTACCCCACTTCAAAGTTTGACGAGTGCGTTTATTATCATAGCCTGAAGGAAACTGCGCCACCTAAAATAAAAAATGATTTATTCGTATTCATTCATAGTTATGATGCTCCGTTACGCAAATTATGAGAGCCACTTAGTATTGGCGCACCGCTATAAGTGAAGATTTGGTTAAGTGCAGTTGGAGCAAAGTAATCTTCGCTAGATAGTACCAGAGAAACTGCCACAGTGCTAGTGTTATGCGATAGCCGTTAGACTTCTTTTAGGTGGGCGTACATAACGAGTCCTCGTACCACCACTGCCACTCGAGAGAAATGCGCATGTGCAGTACGTAACGTATTCATTTTAGAGATGCGCGCGTACGCCCAAAACAAGACGCCGCGTACGTAATTCAACGCTCACTACGTTACATTCTGGCGAGACCTCAAAGAAATCAACGCAGACAGCAACAGCGAACCTGATGCAAGGCATGCGTACTTCACAATAAAATATGATGTTTTCATGCCAGACAAGGTAAATTCAAGTGACGCGTTCCGGTATCCTGTGATGATTCAGACAAAATCACCTGGCGTCTCACGAAAATCTTCAAAAATCACCTTCGATTGGTTGTGTGCGGGAACGCGACTCTTTCTGCCAAGCCTCTTCGCGAATGAACCCGTGATACACGTACAGTGGGAACCGATTATATGCCAAGAACAAAGAGAAAGGTTGATATGTCACTTTAAAATCAGCACAATGCTACGAGGTGGAGGTAAATGGTGCGTACATGACTTACTTGTCATGATTATCATTTTTGGATGTGTCGTTTACCTTCATCATCTATTCACGTCACGTGATCCCAAATTTAGTATATGTGGAGCTAGTGAAACGGCCACGAGCATGCTATGAGCACGGTAGGTTATCATGTTCTTACATGACACGTGTCGAGATCTTCATGTTTGCACCAGTCAAATAACTTTATCATTCAAGGGCGCCATGTAAACACCAAATTTGGTATATGTGGAGCTAGTAAAATGGCCACGAGCGCATCATGAAGGGCTCAATATACTCCAATGTATCGTTGACGAGCGCGCACGCTGGGAACAGCGACGCAACGTTAGGAAAACGTGAAAGCTTCACGTCCGTGCCGTGAGGCGTCGCCACCATCAAAACGACGACGGCGCAGCACCGGCGGTCGTAAACAAATGCTACCTAAGCCTTTTTTTTCACAATTTTGTTTGTAAGACTTGAGAATGGTAAGCATAAAAACCCGTTTCTCGTTTATTTTAGGCATTCAGAAGCATGTGTGGTGCGAATGCCTAGAAGAATGAAAAGTTATGCACTTCAAATGGTGCCCCGCCGCAGTGGTCTAGTGGCTAAGGTACTCGGCTGCTGACCCGCAGGTCGCGGGATCTAATCCCGGCTTTGGCGACTGAATTTCTGATGGAGGCGGAAATGTTCTAGGCTTGTGTTCTCAGATTTCGGTGCACATTAAAGCACCCCAGGTGGTCGGAATTTCCTGGGCACTCCTCTACGGCGTCTGGACACATTGGCTGAAATGGACACATAAACTTGGAGTCGTCAGTTTCTTGGGCACAAGTTCGCCCTAACTACTTCGCTTCATTAAGGTGTACTCTTTTATTGTGCGTTACAGTATGATTAAGATTTGCTATTCGCGCAGAGCAGTATTTAGAAGAGAAAGACGGGTGAAGAGATGGATACATGAGGTGAAGATTGTAGGGGGAGGCAAAGGTGCGAATCTGCAGCTGTGACCAGAGTACTTCGCGACTTCGTGGGGAATTCGACATTAGCGGCGGTAAGGTTAAACGGCCGAGGCGGTAGTGATTACAGACGTCGTGAAATGTTAGAAGGCGATTCCGCGCAGCAGATGGTGCCGTCATCGAAACGGAGCTTGGCTCTTACAGCGCCTGCGCCTGGAACGTAAATTCTCGGGCGTTGGCGTGAGCCGCTTCGTTACCGGCAAGACCCTTGTGTGCGGGAATCCATAATAAAGCAGTGTCTAGTTGCGGGGGATGGGCCAGAAGGAGGTAGATGGCTGTATTGTACACCCTACTCGCTCCATAATTGTAGAAGGCAGTTTCGAATCGCTAATACCAAGTGAATAGTTTGGAACTGTAAGAGCGAGAGAAATGACTGCTCTGCGATGGTATCTCTCATAAGCGCTCCACTATGGCATCTCTCATAATCATATGGCGGTTTCGGGACGTTAAACCCCACATATACATTGATTGTGCCTAAGAAGTTTTTTTGCGCTTGGCCAGTATGCACACCTCGATTGATTAATATGTATGATTTAACATCCCAAAACCACAATTTGATTATGAGAGCCACCGTAGTGGAAGGCTCCGGAGATTGCGGCCACCTGGGTTTCTTTACCGTGCACCCAAATCTGAGCAAACGGGCCTACAACATTTCCGCCTCCATCGAAAATGCAGCCGCCAAAGTCGGGATTCAATCCCGCGATCTGCGGGTCAGCTGCCGAGTACCTTAGCTTCTACGCCACCATGGTGGGGTGGCATGCACACCTCCTGGAGCAAACAAAATGTCCAGATTCAAATGAAAAATCTCACGTTCATTCTTCTTTTACACTTGCACCATCAGCAGGGCAACGTTTTTGCGTTTTTCTTTAACTCTTTTTCAGCAGCGACAACTCAGCCCAGGGTTGCTTGAGCATACTCGGCTTTTTACAGTACAGTTTCCGTTCAATAACCTCGTCTATTCTGCTTGCGTAACTACTAACAAGTTTTGTTCTAAAATAAAAACCTTGGCTTTACCTCTTAAGCTAGCGTACTCGAACTCTCTCAATTGACAAGTCACTTATTGTACTTAAGTGGTGTAGCTAGATGCAAAAGTGGGTTCTTACCGTTGCATTAAGAAACTCATCATTTTCATTCATTTTCACCATACACTGTAATTTCTTTATCTCTTCATCAGGGTCCACTCTAGAACCGGCTTCCCCTGCGATGGCGGTTTCTGGGCATCTACGCCGGAACAAGCAAAGCGCGGCTGGTTTGCTGCAAAAGTGTGACAGGTAAGTAATAATTAAAACTGCTTCATGTTTGAAACATTCATGATATTCCAGGAATTGTTTTTTTTTCAGAATAGACATACTTTTGTAATTTTTCCATTCCTGAATAGTGTGAATTTTTTTTCTAAGGGCTACATCTAGGTAATAACATAAGCATTAGCTCAATTTTTATTCGAACGCGTCTTGACAACTGTGTCGCTACACCACACCCAGTGCAAGTATATGAATGTATTAAGTAGCCATTTTATCATGCCTAAGGTAAATACTTATTAGGTCACTGCATACTGAACTCTTAGAGGAAATCTTTTTTTTTTTTTTTGGAATAAGGTTGATTTTAACCTAAAGTGTCCTTCACCGCCGAATAACAATCTAAAAGAGTTAGAGCACTTTGTCATTGACAATGTACCACAAAGCGCATACTTTATCGCAAACTTTTTTTCTTCTGAGAAGCATTCCAATTTTCTCTATTGCTGCGAAAATTTCCGGTCACTTTGAGAGCATGTATTTGTTATTTTCACCTCGGTAGGCACTTTTATTGCATTCCGTTACATTGTACAAACAGCTTAAAGACAATTTATGCTGATAATTTTATAGCTACACTTAAACATATTTGCTAGGTCTCAATGTGGGTGTGTTTTTATTTGTGCTGGGTTTCAAGTGTGTTTTCTAGAATCACATATATGTGTCAATATCAATGCTTCTTAGCTTCTCTACTATGTTTAAGCAGGACGTTTAATTTTAATTTCGTGGAAATAACCTCCCTCGTTTTGGACACCAATTGAAACTCAATAAATGCGGATTTACCACTTCCTCACAATTCTCCATATATTTATGGTCTGTGTGATCAAAATAAGCCCCAACGGGTATGATGCATTCCGTAATACTTTTGTCCCACAAACACCCGGCATAATCAGCGAAGAATTGTAAAAAACATTTCCTCTTTAATATTACGAGAAAAAGACACGCACAAAGTATATATATATATATATATATATATATATATATATATATATATATATATATATACTTTGTGCGTGAGAGCATATTGTTCGGCTATGATAAATAAGAAGTGAATACACCTGCACTTGAACGATTTCTCGTGCATTTCTCAGACAAATTGTGAATTGTGAACCTGCAGATACTTGTGATCTGTATTACTACTCCCCTCTTCTCTAAAAATGATGGACCTGTGAAAAAATGTGCCGTAAAAAATCCAATTCTTTGTCCAAAAGATCAACTGGAGCAGGTCTTAGACGGTTTTTTTTTCCTGAACCTTATGAAAGAGTTCTGCTACCTCTATGGTAATCTCGTGCCAACACATATGAATAGTCTTAGTACTGCGCGAAAAGTTCTCGCATAAGAGAAGGTGCATATATATATTTTAATTAGCCAAACTCTTCAAAGTATAGCTTTGTTTCTTCAATGGAGTGTTAAAACACGGTGTCATCTGTACTATTTGTAATGCACTACACGAGAACAGAATTTTTCACAAGACAGCAAATGGCAAATACTTCTGCAACTTCCGTTCATGACTGATTTTACATTTCTTCTTGTGTCGAGAGCTCTGGTTAACAATACGATACATCCTTCTAAGCCTATTATGCGAAGGCAACAACACAATTATGCCGAATACGTTCCCAGTGTTCTTGGGTTTGTGGGCCAACTTTGACTTGTGCGGAAGGATCACAGGTTTGTCAATCCCATCTGGTGTTTCACGGTATCGTGTCTTCTTTTGCAAAAATTGCATTTCGCACGATAATTTAATAACTGTAAGAGTGAATAAAAAACCTTTAGTTAACGCGCTGGGCACAGGGCTTTTTCAGTGCTGATACTAGCGTGCATGTATCTATCCCTCGCTTCACTGTTTTGTTGACCTTGAATATGAAACAAGCTCTCATGATACCACTGAAAGTCGAGCTGTATATGCAGAAAAGGAATCTGCTTGACTGAGGAATTTTTTTTTCTTAACCATTAAAACCAGTGCCACTGGGTACCGGCGTTCAGGACCATACCTGATTATTGACCCAGTATCACGCTGGGTACTAGAATAGTGGAGCGACATATTATGAGAGGCACTGGGAACACAGCGCGAAACGAATATACAGCGTTTAAGGGGGGTGCGTATTCGCTCTAAATAAATATATCTATAAAAATGTTATAGAGTGCATTGGCGCCTAAAAACGAACGTCTGCTAACAGGATACAAACTCACCACTTTATGATTCCCAACCACGTACCCTGCCCCCTACACCACGCCAGATCGTGTCTAGCTGCTAGTAAAGCGACTATTCACCCTATAAACATGCTTTTCGGCTTCATGTTTACAAGTCGCATTGTAAACATAGACTAGACATTCCTTTCCAATTGCGTCTTTGTTCGGCTATAACTAACTGCTTTCGGGCACTGAATTATATGCGGATATTGGCAATAGCACAAAGTTTTTATCAGGATTTGACATCTAAACTCGAAACAATATCAAATGAACTGTAGGAGCAGCCACATATTGCCGGCTGTTACTGCCCATTTAATTTTCTTTGATAGTCATTTCTTCCTTTTGCCGCCGGTCAATATGCACAGAGAATGTATAATGACTTGCTTGATGCATATGTGCGAGCAGGATTGAGTATTGTGTAATTTTTTCGCGCAAGCGACCTTATGGCAGTACGCTAGGCCATAATGTCGCCTTTAGCAATACCTACAACCAACGCCGTCTTTAAAAAGATGCGTTCGAGTAGAGCTGATCGAAGAGCTGGTTCCGAGCCCTCTCCTGTTTTCTCCTCCCCCCCCCCCAAATAATTTCGGCGGCAAGCGCTCGTTGCGGCATCCGCTTTAAACCTTGCAGCCTCCACTATCAAAACAGGGTGTACTGCCGTCTCGGAGGCAACATGGTCGTGTCTTTGTTATGGCATCACTTCCGAATCCAACGGAAGTAATAGTCTCGGCTGTGACTCTGTTAGCGGTGAAAGCACTGAACCACGAGGAACCTCCCGTCCCCATGGGAATGCGTGTGACGTCGCAGACATCTTTCTAGAGGAGGCGCTCCTACAACTAAAGAACCGCCCAAGAAAATACTAACACATTCCGCTGATAATGTATGCCAGTGAGTTAGTTTACTAACGTGTACCAAAGAACCCGTTGAAAAATGCGTTTTATTACATAAAATCCCAAGAATTACCAGTTCTTGCACCCGGCAGCTTTCGATTACAGCCTGCATTACTCAAAGCATGACACATCGACCGTCGTCACTCCCTGTGTGGACATCGCACACGAGAATAAATCGTTCATTTAGGTTGACAGGGTACAGTCGTTCTGGCAAGGTTCTCTTAGGCGCTGCATAAATCAATTGGCAGATCTAAAAGTCAGTTGCCGAGACTACCGCTAAATATAGCTAAGAAATTCGCCCCTGTATTTGAGCCTTCCCCGTGAGGGCTCGGTGCATTTTGCGAGTGCGTGAGTGATGATCGCCGTTTTCATTAACGGAATGACCAGCGCGTTCCAGACGTAGGGCTGCATTCTGCTGCTGTGTGCGCAGCTGTACAATTAAGAGGTTGGTCTCGACCTTGCTCAGAATGAAGGAATCAATGGCTGGGACATCCACCGAGCATTTTGCGAGTGCGTGTGCGGCGTTGGCTGTTTTCAGTAGCGGATTGACTGGCGTGTTCCAGAAGTCAGGTTGCGTTCTGCTGCTGTATGCGCAGCTGTGCAATCAAAAGGTCGGTCTCTACCATGCTCCGAATGAAGGAATCAATGACTGTGTCGTCCGCCGTGCATTTCACGAGTGCGTGTGTGACGTGGATTGTTAGCGAGTGCGTGGGCGACGTTCGCTGTTTTAATTACCGAAATAAACAGCGCATTCCATAAGTCTGAGTGCGTTTTCTTGCTGTTTGCACACCTGCGCAATTAAAAAAAGTGTTTTTTGATTGTGTCACAGGATTATGGAGTCAACATGAAACTAATTATCAAGCTTAGAAACAATAAACATTCAATGTTTGAAATTTCGGTCTTTTGTGCTTATTGTGGGTAGGTCCCTGCTGGCGACGAGGTTTCGCTGGGCAGGGTCTGATTTACAGATATATGAGCGAGTCACGCTTAGTTCGCTCCAGCAGTGATCACAAAGTAGCCTTCTGGGCGTGTATACCTGTAGCATCGTCGACGTACCCGAATTTTTCTGCATTCGAATATTCATTCTTCACATACACACGAGCCCAAAGGATGCGTCTTGTGCTGATACAGCTAGAAGCGTCGCCGTCGTCGCGCGTGGCCAACGCGGCACGATCAGCAGTGCAGAGAGCTAGACTCTCTACTTCCGAGACACTATCGGACACGATCAGAAAAGGCAAGCGAGCCACCTGCTGCAACTGCGTTCTGTTCTCCGCAAAACACGTCATCGTTCGCAGTCGACTAGGCATGCAAAGCTACTGATATATCCCGTGCTTCGGCAACAAGAGTCCGACGCTTATTGAAACACAGCGTGCAAATTCAGTTCCCCTTGAGCGTGTACACATGCGTGCTGTTGCGTGTTCACTCTTTAATTCTGAGACACGATGGAGACCAACCTCTTAATTGCGCAGCTGTGCACAAAACAAGAGAACGTGCCATGACTTCTGCAATGTGCCGTTCATTCCGTTGTTCAAAACGGCCAACGTCGCACACGCACTCGCAAAATGCAGCGCGGACGACACAGAGCCGTGCTGGGATGGTGCACTCGATGGGACTGGGCCCTGGGCAGAGTAGCAATGCTTGAAGCTCCTGTGTTTCAGTTTGGCAACATTTTTGCTTGCTACCTAAACCGTACTTGAATTAAGAAGGGCAAGCATTTCCAGAAATGCATTTCTGGTGGGGCGATATTGAGCGACAGCTGTTTCACTGGCCTCCACTGGCAGTATACTGTTGGCGTGCCAGAGTACAGATGGGCAGTTATATCGATACATACAACTAAAAAAACCACCCAAGAAAATACTATCGCAATTGGCTGAAAAAGTATGTCGATGTGTTAATTCATTTGGGCGTACCAAATTGCCAACAGAAAATTGCATGTTCTTACGAATCAGAGAAGTACCAGCTACTGCACCCGGCAGCTTTTGGTTACAGCCTGCGTTTGATCAGTCGTCGTCGCTCCTTATGCGGGCATCACACACAAGTCAAAATGTATAATTTAGGCTCACGGATGTCTAAACTATAAATTACAGTTGCTCTTTCACTTTATAACTGCATGTACTCATTGATTTGATTTGTAGGGTTTAACGTCCCAAAACCACCATATGATTATGAGAGACGCCGTAGTGGAGGACTCCGGAAATTTTGACCACCTGGGGTTCTTTAACGTGCACCCAAATCTGAGCACACGGGCCTACGACATTTCCGCCTCCATCGGAAATGCAGCCGCCGCAGCCGGGATTCGAACCCGCGACCTGCGGGTCAGCAGCCGAGTACCTTAGCCACTAGACCACCGCGGCGGGGCAACTGCATGTACTCAAAGCAAAAAGTGCCTGTAACAAGTAAAGTGATGCGGCCAGCACAATAGGCCCAACGCTCGCTGGGACGGAGCGCAGGATAAGGACACTCTCGAAGCAGCCCAGTTCCGATGCTTCAAGTTTCTGCATTTGAGCTTCGGAACATTATTAACTGTTACATGAGTAAGTAGAAGGAAAAACATTACCAGACATACATTTTCGGCGCGGTGGTATCTGATGACAGCTGTTTCTTTACCTTCGCTCGATAAGCTTTTTCAGCATCGAGAGAGCTCATTCACATGTAGTTGCTGCGTAAACGATTGGTTGTTTGTGTTAGGAGTGTCTACTATCTCCTGGATTATAAACACTGCAACAAGGAATTGTTACAACCATACGTCACTGATTCAAAATCGATATATGCAATGCGCGGATGACATGAAAAAAAAAAAAACGTGCATTATTTGCTGCAGCGCACGCGCACCGCGAGAATTCTCTTGTTATTGACACTGCGAGAATTAATAAAATAAAGCGTGCTAGTAAGGGAAATCTTCAGCGTTGGCTGCTTCTTGTTATTACGGCATTTTTCTTCTCATTCCAAAGGAAAACATTAGAAATGACAGTCATATCACATATCCCAGATTATGATCAAGATGTGTGTTATGCGAAATTGTGAGGCATGCTCGTGGTCTGTACGGGTAAGCATTTATGAGCACCATCAAATCAAGTGTTTCATATTCTACAATACCGGAACAGACTACTGCACACGGCAAACAAAGGTGCATGCGGCGCTCGTAGAAAGAGTGCGTGCTCTAGTGTGCATCTGCACACTCCAGTGAAAATTACAGTGCTTCCAGCATTCCCTGTGCGCACCAGCATCAAAGCAGTCTAGCCAGCACCCCTACCAGTGCGACCCAGCTATGTGACAGTGCAATCAGCGATGTGTCAGTAAATGCTAGCGTGTACAATTGTTTTCAGCGTGCACTTGTGCCAGAAAAAGGTCTGCCATCATGCTGGAAACGCTGTTTTTCTAATAGAATATAATGCCTGCAAAACGCTGGAAGTGTATAGAGTGCATAAATTTGCACTCTGGAAACGTCAGCTGTTGGTATCCTTTACGTAACATCAAGGTACAACACCAAGTTTTCTGGGAGATGGAACCAGCTATTTTCTGCAAGAGATTGAGGTGTCTTCGTTTGCCTTGAAGCCGCAAGGCTGTGACAGTTGTCACTGTGGATATACAAAAGCCCGTTGCTGTAATCGTTATCACTTCTAACCATCACATGAAAACTTGAGAGAAGAAGGGGAATGACGATGCTACGAATAGATGGCATTGGTATTTTTCAACCATGAAAAAGATTCAACCAAAGAGTAAAAGATATTGCTTTTGTTTCGATCATGGAAACAAATTTTGTTTCCTAAAAAGCAAATACTACGGCATAGATGCTGTACTGACGAATGGTGACACACTTGACTCACAATGCTATGTAAACAAGGGACCATCACTGAATAGAGAAAAAAAAACGCTGTAACTCCCAACCCTCTTTGGAAGCTGTAAGGAGGGAAGTAGTCGATGAATATCATCAAGCTGGAAAATGACTGGTTGGTAACAACTTCATTGGAAGTCCGGCAGAGCTTTCGCCGATTGAGCCTTATGTCCCCAAGTGGGGTCGTCAAGACCTTGCCTGAAGCTGAAAACAGCTGCGGAATAATTATGCTTGATGAGAAATGGGGTACCACACTGCTTACCCAGATTATCGAAGTGCCCATAGACAACGCACGCAGGGTCTCCTACCGCGCTGGTGGTTTTAGCAGACTCTCTACACGTTGGCTATTCTCAATTATTCACATAATTGCAAGGTGATTAGTGGGCCTTTTGTAACCAAGAAACGTATGAAGATACTCCTAGCGTCCGATGAGCTTGCTATAGCCATTAATTCATACGTGTACGTCTACAGGAAGGTTGCTAAACAGTTGAGGTCAGCTAAAATACATCAAAATGGTGTTGCACAAAGTACGACGTTACGTGTTTTTGTAGAGCACTGCTGCTACAATAGGTTGCATGGGCCAAGATGATCAACTACATCATGAGAATAATTTCATGAACAAAGAGCTTAAGTGGATAAAACGTTCATCATAAAGAAATTCCTTTTTCCTACGTGTACTAGCTTTTTCGTCCTACGTAGTAGACCCACTGAACGTGATTGCCCGTTGACCCACTGGTCGCGGGATCGAATCTCATTTTTGAAGGAGGCGAAATTGCTGCAAGCCTGTATGCTCACGCTTCGGTGCACTTTAAATAATTACAGGTGGTCGGAAATTCCAGTGTCCTCCACTAAGGCGTCTGTAATAATCATATCGTGCTTTTGGGACGTTAACCCCCCATAGCGATGAATAAATCTACTGAATTGTTTGGCCACCTTCTCATGTTATATGGCAGGCCATTTCCAAGTTTCCTGATAAATTCATGTACTTGTGCACATTCATCAAGCTCTTCACCATTGTTCCTAAGAACACTGAATAAAAGGGTAGCAAAACTTAGATGAAATTACAACTATGAACCTACCTATAGACACGTGTTGGTCGTAGGTCATTGCATCCGCAGATTCTACCCCACAAGGAGGCCCGAAAATGCGCGGTGCCCTATAGCGGCAAGTCACGTTGGTTTACAATTTAAGTGTACAAGTTGCATTTTTACGAAAACTTTAAGTAAATTTTCGTGTAGCGACTCACCGCAAAAATGCTCCTATGGCGTTTTTGCTGCACTCAGACCACACAGGGTGTGGCTCAAAAACCAAAGAAGGCGTCATTACGTGGCCGTCACCTGCTGAGCAACTTCTGGAGCTCTCGCTTCCATCATGCGGAGAACCTAGGCTGAAAAAAAAATTGACAGATTCCACGTACAGTGGGAATCGATGATATGCGAAGCACGAATGAGAAAGGTTGATATGTCATATTAAAATCTAGGCAACGTGAGGGGATGTAGGTAAATTGTGCTGTACATGACTTCCGTGTCATGATTATTATGTTTAGATTATTATGATGTTTAGATTATTATTTGTTTAGATTATTATGGTTATTATGTTTAGATAGGGATGCCGGATGCGCTGAAACGCACATACGTAAAGCAACGCATCGCGGCGTGCGCCTGCGAGTATATGGCGGGACCGGCACCTGGCGTGGCAACGCCGGTGCGCACGCGTGCCGGGTCCCGCCGAACAGTATTGGCGCCTTGACTACGGCCTGTAGTCATGTTCTCAAACGACACGCATCTCATTCATGCACGTGACGCAATACCTAATTAAGCATATGTGAAGCTAGCTAAACTGACACGAGAACCTCATCAGTGTGGTATGTAGTAATGTTGTTACATGACACGTATGTCATGATTATCATGTTTGGATGTGTCATTGCGTATGTCATCAGTTCACGTCTTGTAATACAAAATTTCGTACGTTTGAAGCTAGCGAAATGGCGGCGAGCGCATCATGAGCGCCGCATGAAGTCATGTTGTTATATGACACGCACCTAATATTTATCATGTTTGCCCGAGACTTATACCTTTGTCATCCATTCACGTCCCGTATTACCAAATTTGGTATGAGCGAAGCTAGCGATACGTTCGCGAGCGCATCATGAGCGTGGCATGTCATGTTGTTACATGACACGCATGTCATGATTTTCATGTTAGAGTCTTTCGCTTGTATTAGCCATGCCATCATGTCATACCATACCAGTTTCGCAAGACGTCATGTGAACGAAACCACCGCAAAACCAACAGGAAATTCAGATTTAAATCATGACTTCATGACATACATGTCATGATTTTCATGTTATGACAAGCCAAATATGCTCATCATACAGTCATGTAATGCGATACCTAGTTTGAGATTGATACTAATATTGAAGTGGCCAGGAGAGCTAGAAGTCATAGGTGGCTAGATAGATAGATAGATAGATAGATAGATAGATAGATAGATAGATAGATAGATAGATAGTTTGATAGATAGTTTGATAGATAGATAGATAGATAGATAGATAGATAGAAAGATAGATAGATAGAAAGATAGATAGATAGATAGATAGATAGATAGATAGATAGATAGATAGATAGATAGATAGATAGATAGATAGATAGATAGATAGATAGATACGCTCAAGGTCACGGAAGTTCGCTAAGAAATGCTTCGCATAAAAAAATTGACAGATCCTACGTACAGTGGGAATCGATGATATGCGAAACCATCGAATGTACATGTTCTTTAAACGTGATCTCATATCCATGTTCATGTAAATGACGTCTGTTTTGTCATCATCGTTAGAGTATGTGTGAGAAGGAAATGTTCTGTTGAGTGTTGTGGACGTTCGTGAAAATAATTTTTTTTAAACAGCACGAATGAGAAAGAGTGTTGGGTCTTTAAAATCAGCACAACGTTACGGGACGGGGGTAGGTTATGCCGTACATAAGTTCCGTGTCATAGTTATCATGTTTCGACGTTTCATTTGCCTTCGTCATCTATTAACGTCGCCTGATACCAACTTTGGTGTATATGAATCTAGCGAAACGGCCCTGAGCATGTTATGAGCGTAGCATGTACTGATGTTTTACAGGACATACATATGATGATTATCATGTTTGGACGTGTCTACATTCGTCGTCCATTCACGTCACGTAATATCACATTTGGTATACGTGCAACTAGTTAAATGGCTGTAAGGACGCTATGAACGTAGCTTGTAGTCATGTTTTATATGAAACGCATATTATGATTATCAGGTTTGGACGTGTGATTTACCTTGGTCGTCTATTCACTTCACGTGATACCAAATTTAGTACATGTGGAGCTAGCGCAAAGGTGGCGAGCGCGTCATGAAGGGCCCAATATACTCCAACGCAAAGTAGACGCGTGCGGCTGCGCGTGCGGCTGCAGCGTGCGGCCACGCTAGCGAAACGCGACTGGCGTGACCAGCGTCCGTCGGTGCGGCCCGGTGGCAAGCGGCGTGATATGCGGGGGGGGGGGGGAGTGTTTCTGTTTAGAAGAAGGAAAAGAAAAGAAAAGTGGGCCTCGCAACTTACTGCATCAGGGTGCGACACCTCAGCAGTAGCTCACTAGGAAGGGGGGTGATGAGGAATTAAAAGGATAGATATAAAGGTGTAGAGAGAGAGAAAGAGAGATGAGGAAAGCCAGAGCGAGCGACGACAAATCGAAGGGATAGAAAAGATAGGAAAGATGTAAACACGGTCACAGGAGTCCGAGGACGGGGCAACACATGCGAGAGCTTTTGTCGACGTCAGGAGATGGCGTAGAGCAAGTCCAGTTGGTCAGAGCTGCACTGTCGTCGGAGTTCAGCGCCAGGAGATAACGTAGGGCGAGCCCAGTCGGCCAGAACTACGCTGACGCCGGAGATCGTGAGGGCACAACCGGTCGGCACTTAATCTAGCAAGCGATTCCCCGCGTGATACGCGACATGCTGCTTTTCGCGCCGACGACGTTACTTATACAGCACCGCATCTGCCTCTCTTTGACGGAGGGACGCCGTGTGCGTTCAAACGCGCATGCGTCAAAGCAACGCAGCGCGTGCCTGCCAGTATATGACAGACAGATGCACAATGGAAGTCAGTGAGCAGATCCACTGATCTCTACCAGGGGAATATCGGCGCCTGGCGTGGCATTGCCGGCATGACGCAATGAAACGAACGCCGGCGCGCACGCGCACCGGGTTACGGCGAAGTGTATAGGTGCCTTGAGTGTGGCATGTAGTCGTTTTCTTACATGACACACATCTCATGATTATATTGCTTGCACCAGTCACATACCTTCGTCATCCATTCATGTGATGCAATACCAAATTCGGCATAGGTGAAGCTAGCGAATTGGCCACGAGCGTCTCATCAGTGTGGGACCTTGTCATGTTGTTACATGATACGCAGGTTATGATCATCATGTTTAGACGTGTCATTTATCTATGTCGTCTTTTCGCGTCCCATAATACCTAATTCGGTACATGTGATGCTAGCGAAACAGCCACGAGGGCATCATGAGCGCAGCATGTTGTTACATGACACGCATGTTATGATCATCATGTTTGGACTTGTCATTTACCTATATCGTCCATTCACGTCCCGTAATACCTAATTCGGTACATGTGAAGCTAGTGAAATGGCAGCGAGCGCATCATGAGTGTGGCATGTAGTCACGTTGTTATATGACACGCATGTCATGATTTTTATGTTAGCGTCTCTCGCTTGTGTTCGCCATGCCGTCATATAATACCATACAAATTTTGCAACATGTCATGCGAATGAAACAACCGGAAGAATAGCAATATCAAGAACTGTAAATGACATTCATGACATAAATGTCATTACTTTAATGTTATGACTGGTAAGTTATGTTTGTCATACAGTCATGTTATGTCATACCAAAATTGGTATTGGTACCATTATTCAAGTGGCCAGAAGACCTAAATGTCGTAAGCGGCTAGATAGATAGATAGATAGAAAGATAGATAGATAGATAGATAGATAGATAGATAGATAGATAGATAGATAGATAGATAGATAGATAGATAGATACGATCAAATTCACCGAAGTTTACCAAGAATTGCTGCGCATTTATAAGAAAAACGTCGATGATCTTTTCTTCTAGGAGTTGGCATAAAACGAAAGCAAACGTGCATTCACAGAGGCTGTTTAGCATTTATCGTGTTTTGTTCCAACAGAAGGGTGAAGGAATGAATGCTACTGCAACAAATCGCCATCACGTGGACAACGGCAAGCAACTTCAAACTTTTAGTGTTCACCTCAAGCAGAAATCACGCACGAAATAAGCACACGCAGGATGAGCCTAAACTGACTGTATACCAGCCCGACATTTGAAGCACGCTGTTCAAACAGAAAGGCACACAAAATGAATGCGCAAATATACACATGACAACCGCAAACAACTGTCACAATCCTTACTAGTTCGTTTGTAGCCAGCGGGCTCCTTTCGTACACGCGGTGCGCAGCATGTACGAAAGCGAACTTTTCTCTTTTAAGCGCGCGCGCAGGAGAGACTGCACCCTGTGGAGGCATGCTCATAGAAACACTAGATGCGACGACTTTTAGAACGCGCCAACGGGAGCCGTTCGTCCCACCTTTTTATTGATGACCAAAATGCGATTATGTTGCGGAATTCAAAGGACCGCCAAACGGTACACTCTAAACAAAGAAACGCCTAGGTGGAAGTTTTCGGCTTGTCCTATAGATCACTCTCGTTTGTATACCTTTTGTGTTAACAAAACGGGAGTAAAAAATAGCCCCGTATGTGCATGTTTCACTGCAAATGTCGTCGAAAGACGATACTTCAGTCTCGAGAGAGTGAAAAAAATGTTTATTTTATGTTCTCTGCGAGAAAATCGGTGATTGGCTTTCTGGAGGCGCTACATTAGAGAGTCTATATCCGTACAGCAAAGGCAAACGAGCGCTATCGCGCAGTTATGATCGAAATTGAAGGAAGGCGTGCGTGCCTGTCTCGCAGGCGATACTGTGTAGAACGCAAAGCGACGGGCAGGTGCCAGCACCGTGTCGTCTTAGCTACAGTCACTGTATATACTATAACTCTAGTCTTAGCAAAGCGTTGGAAACACTTGCCTTTTTGAGAATCGTGTTGCAGTGTCAGCGCAGCGTGATGAAGCTACGGTTCTTAGAATTACCTAAGAATGCCTTATCTAGTATAAAGACACACATAAAAAATAATGACGTGTTGTTACGGTGCCTCAAATATGCACAATAATTGCTTTTTAATTGACGATCACGCAAGCATGAACGCTGAATTTTGAACAATATTGGTGGGCAGTTGGATGAATTTGGTCGTTTGGTGTATCATTTCGGCGGAAAAACAGACAAGATTAGTGGGAGGCTAGAATTTCAATGTATTATTCTTTCTTTTCGACGCTGGTTTTCGCACGACTTGAAATTCAGGTCCCTCAAGCAAGTGCCCGAACGAGGGCGCCACGCGGGTAGTTACCATGCCGCCACCCAAGAAACATTTTTTTTAATGTTTCCACTTCACTGGGGTCGTCAGTGGGCGAGGTAATCGATGCAATGGAAGCACTGATCGGCATCCAAGAAATCTACAGTGCTCAGCACAACGGAGGATTTGACTTCCAGGTCGGCGTCAACTCAACACGAACAGTTGAAGTCCTTTTGGAAACTGGTGGTCTCCGCCTTCGAACCAGAAGAGTCCCCATTGTCCGGGTGGCACGACAGGCAGCCAGCGTCACGTGCCTGTACCTGACTTGTTATGCGTCCACCAATGAGGTTGCAATGAGCGTGAAGGTGAGGTAGGTAAGCAACTTTATTGATTCACGAAGGAATCATTTGAGGTGAGTGTGGCAGGGGAAGTGGAAGCAGGATGGCGATGTGCCCTCGGGCCGCTCTAGGTGGCTGGACAGTGCTGTGCTTCGGCGACTCTTCTGGACCATCTCGCTGCCCGGAGCTGCAACCCCGGTTGCGAGCTGCGCAGAGCAGCCTCCCATCGCTCCTGGTGTTCTGACCCTTGCCACGGGGGCTTGTGTTGTGTCCGCACGGGAACGAGGTACGTCATGATGAACATGCGGCTGGAGAACCCACTCCCAAACATTGCGCGAGTGGGAGGTCATAAAGCAACCTTTGAGTACTGCGGCGTGAAGCGTCTCTGCCGTCGTTTAAACCCAGAACGCCACTTCAACGTCCAAGGCGACACCCCGCATTGCGCCAGGTGAGCAGTTTTCTGGAACTGCACAGACACCTGCACTGAACCTTGCCGACGCTGTGACGGAGATCACACCAGCGTCGACTGCACCGCGAGGAGGTCGTATACTATGGCAGCAGCTTTGTATATTGACGAGTTTCCGACACTTAGCATGGCACCCACCACAGGCCAGTCGCAAAGGCGAATGACCACCCTGCGCTCAGCGAAGCGACCGAAGCCAAGTGCCGCCAAAGATAGGCTTGAACTGCCCGTTATTGTAAAGAAAATGCCAACGCCGGTCATCACGGCACCGCAGGCAGCCGAGCCAACGCCTCCTAGAAAAACTATGCCTGGAACATCGCTCTCTTTTTATTTGGGAGCCTCCTGCTAGCACGCCATCTCGGGGGCCATGCTTCCTACCTTGTGTTTCGACCAGCCGCCGCGTGAGACCACTCGCCTCCGTACTGCTCAGTCACGAGACATAAGCATACCACTCTGTCACGTGACATCACGACTGCTCGGAGGCAACTGTGAGAGCATTGCTGTGTTCGCGGGGGGCGACCGTCGGAGACGCTGGCCTTCGTACCAAAAGAGGTGGGTAAAACCAGAGGGTAGGGCAGCGCGTTCGCGGCTGACGTTTCAGGCATAAATTTCAAAGACGATAGTCTTTCTAGGGGACCTTCGACGTAAGTTTTATTCTGTCTGTCTGTACGTTTGTCTGTTTGTCCGCCCTAACAATACCTCGAACGGCACGAACGGCCAACCCTATTCGCAGCACCCACCAATATTGCTCAAGGTTTAGCATTCATAGTTGTGCGATTGTCAATTAAGAAGCAAATATTGCGCATATCTGAGGAGGCACTACAACAACGCCTCGATGTTTTCTATGTCTCCCTTTATAAATGAAGAGCGCACACAAGTAACTCTAAGGAATGTAGCGTTTAGTCGCGCTGCGCTGACAGTGCATCTCGATGCTCAAAAAGGTGTTTCCAAGGCTTTGCTAGACGTCACGGTGGTGGCACCTGACAGTCGCTTTGCGTTCTACACCTTATCACCTCCGAGACTGGCATGCATCTTTCTCTGCGGGCTGCATGTCTTCGTTTATGAAGATAACAGCCAGATGACACTTGTGCCTAACATGCCTAGATGCGCTCGTTCGCCTCCGCCACGCAGCGCCTGCAGAATACCATTCGCCGGATTCCTTGCGCAGAACATCAAATAAACGTTTTGTTCACTCTCTCCAGACGCAAGACTATCGTCTTCGACGACATTTACAGTGTAACATGTAGATTCGGGCCAATTTTTTTACGAGGCGTTGGCCGAGCAGACGTACACACGCCAGTGAGCATGCGCGGCGATGGGAGGTTGAAGGAGAAAGGCAGCCATGCTGAAACTAGCCAAGCTATCGCCACTGAATCACAGAGGGCCGCAGACAGCGAGGGAGGGAAGCACGTTGAAAACGCGCAGGAAGCGTCAGCGGTGATGAGGAAGCGGGGGACGACACCGCTAGCGCAGTGACGTGGGCGACCGTGGAAGACGCGGTCGCTGCGAAGAGCGGCGCCGAGAGAAATGCAGGTGACTGAAAGGATGATTGCCCTGAGGCGTGCGAAGGGCCGCACGCAGAGTGCAAGCCCAACTTCAAGGGCAAGTCTGCGCCGGGAACCAGCACCGCCGTGCGAGAAACGTGGTGGGACAAGAAAGGAGACGACGTGCCGCATGGCCACGATGGCCTTCAGGCCACTCAAGACAAGCACCTCAGCAGCTCAGCCAAGCTAGAAAAGTTCGTGAGGGCGCAAGAAGAAGACGCGCTGAAACACCCCGAACCATTCATTTCCAGCGGACAGCAATCGCTGCCTGAGTCAGCGCAGCAACATGGCGGCGCCTCGCTGCAGTGCGCTTGGGAAGGAGCTCAACATGGTGACCACCATGGCGAAGCGGAATGAAGGCCGAGCCGGGAAGACAAATGGCAGCAGCTGCTATGGAAACCCAAAAATCAAGAACACCGTCGTCTGACGAGCATAAGCCCGGCGAGCTTGTTATTGACGCGCGTTCATCGACATCATCAGACTATCTGGAGCACACTCAATAGCAAACGCCCTCGATGCCGGCAGGCGTCGGTCGAAGGCGGAAGAGCCGGAGCCGCGATCTCGACGCCGACGACGGTAGAACGCTCTCCAAGTCACCCAGGCACTCGGGCCCGGACGCACTTAAGGCAGCCGCTGTACGCCCTCAACTAAGTGCCACAAAGGTACGATTTGACGCAGCGGGGCGCCCAAGAGGGCGCACATCGAGTAGCGAACACGAAGAGGCACCGGCAAAGCATCCGGGTCGGAAGCCAGTAGGTGATGACATGGACACAGACAGTGACTCTTTTTTAATAGGTGGGTGTTTTGAATGGTCTTACGCCGTCATGCGCTTCCACGGCCACTGTCTTCCCCGAGGCGCCGACGGTTGAACATCTCAAGAACAAAGCTAGCCCGTAAGCCCCAGTGGCTGTGCAATAATTGTCACGCGGTTCTTTGCAAGGCTAGGAACGCTCAGCCGTGCGAAAATGATGTGCGAATAATTTGAGGAAATAGTCCAAAAGCGATCCCCAAGAGTTTAGTGCTCTGGTAGAGTCATGCATGAATTGCTGTGTGTGAACATGTTGGACCCCACCCCCTCCCGTTTTTTTTTCTCCGGTTTTATTCTCTTAAGAATTGTTCCTAGCGGTAAACAAGCCGCAGAAATGTACCTTATTGTTCGCGCCGTCAGTGTGTGGAACGTATTCATTGCATTATGGTACTTGTTGTCATTGCAAATGGTTATAACTAGTCATCTGGAAGCATGAATAGCTTCATGAACCAACCCTTCCGAAAAGTGTGTGCTGTGAATGCACAGCTGACATAGGCGTATCAGCCGGGGGGGCAAGGGGCGCGAGAAACCGCACTCAGAAAATTTGGGGGCTGAGCCGCTCCCCCCTTCGACAGTGGTCTCTCTTGGCCGCACGCTGCGCAAATCAAGAAGTAAGGCGTAGTTTTTCATTACAACAGTAATCACTTATGTTCAGTAATCGAAATTGTTACGAGGCTATGTTGCAACATATATAGTGACGTTACCGCTGTGATTTTCTCTCTCTCTCTCTGTCTCTATCTCTCTCTCTCTATATATATATATATATATATGTATGCATGTGTGTGTGTGTGTGTGTGTGTGTGTGTGTGTGTGTGTGTTTCAGGGTAGGTTTGCCTTCCCCCACTTGCCGAAGATTTGGTACGCCACTGACAGACTGACAGTTGAGCAATGCCGCCACAAGGTTATCTGTCAGAACTGGCACAACGGCGCGGCCACAATACGAAAAACATGAAACCCACGCCACACGACTTTTTTTGTGACGATATGTCCCAGACAGGTCATTGCTGAACCGCGCACTAAGAACAATTCAATGAGCTAATTCCTGTGTCGTGTGAAAGCGCAAATGTCATGTGTATGCTATGTTCTATGCGTCGTAGCGGTCACCTGCTTTTTAGGTGGTGACGCGAGGCAGTTGGCTGAGTCTGCTGCGCACAAGTTAAGTGTGCATTTCTCTAGTAAAGCTTCATTTTTACTATTCCTCTGCCCTATATGATTAGCGTCGTGGTTGCAGCGGTAGAGTAAATGAATTCGATACACTTAGCATGTGGTGCAGGTATTTTTTTCTTGTTTCCAGGGAGGCAAACGATAGTGATGTGCAAGCGCACTTATGCCTTTATTGTTCATCGTTGCCCTACCATGTAGTGCAGTATCACACAAAGCCATACACACGAGTGCTCATTGTGTTATATTTGTTTTCCTGAGTAGGATGTTCTCGCCAGTATATTGATACGGCGCAGAACGGGCCCACAAAGAGCGTCTTCACACGCGATCTATCAAGTGCTGACGCGGGCCTACTGTAAATTGTGAGCGTGACACTTCCTGTTTTCAACATTTAGTTTTTTTGTGTGTGTTTAGAAAACAGATTGAAGGTGGAGCTCGGAGGCGAGGACGAAGAAGTAGCCAGAGCACGTTCTATATTTTTTTTATTCTCGTGCTGTCAACAATAAACCAAAGACGTATCGGTTCTGCGGTCTTTTTGGTCCTTCTGAAACATGGTGACGTGACCAGGATATCTGAGGACAGACGCAAAGACTTCAACCCCATTCAAAACAACAGCGGTTTAAGAACGAAACAGCGGCCTGTAACTCAACGAAGAACCGTAGAGGGAAGGACCATTACCGATGACTGGGCGACGCCCAGACAAAGGCAAGAGCTCTTTCAGTGCGTTTTAAAAGGCCACTCACAAGGCCCCGTACCAAATTTTAGTTAGGCAGTGAACGTTCTTGGGTGTCCAACGAGCAACATTTTGCCACAAAATTTTTTCGAATGGGTTCATCACGAGCGGAGCAAACAGGTTTTTTGAAGCGGCGCAAAACGAGGATGACAAGAGGCGAGCTCAAAACCCTTGCTGCTCCTTTGCGTAGCCTTCGCAAGCCAAATCTCTTCCCCACCATCTCCAGCATTCGACCATAAGGTGACGTGCGCATTTGACATGACATTGACAAACAAATTTTTTTATAGGTGCATTAGGAGAACACACTAAATGCATTGCGCTGACGTCTGTGCTGCAACCACTCGACGTTTTTTTTTTTCTTCGGCGCAACTGGGATCGCGTTCGCACTACTCATATTCATATGTGTCCAGCTCGGCAAGCACATGGCACACATGGACAGGTGAGCTGGTGGGCTGTTTCGATTGTGCATATTGTTACGAAGGCGCACCGCCAACGAGGTCCCGAAGGCGCCACTGTTCTGAACTCCGCCGCTGTTGTGACTGGCGCCAGAGCTGACGAGAGAGCAGCGCTCTTTGGATCTTCAAACAGGTAACTGACCAGCCGGCTCCCTATGACCGCCAGGCATTGTCCCTCCTAGACGGAGAGTGAGACGTTGTGCCTCCACGATGCCGTAAGTCGCTCGAGAAAGGACAACAAATACAGCAGCTTCTTTGAAAGATGATGCAGCGATAGTCAGAAATCGCCCCGCTACTTGAGCGAACGGATCGGCGGACCCTGTGATACATGCTGTCATGAGCTTGGGACCCTTCGACTAGCAGCTCACACACGACGGGAGAAGTGCCCCGCTGGCGCCACCTTGGAGAACACTGTCACGTCCAATATTCGACGTTCACGTGAGCCATGCGTGCTCTTCACACTTGCCGGCTGTGTGTGATCTGTAATTGGAGAGTAACCTCTGCATGTGTTCACTGATCTAGAGATCTGGGGAGAACATACCCTTTAAAATTAGCCACCCGGCTCATTCAAAGGAGCGCCCTGTAGAGGAACGCCAGATTCGAAAGCCCGCCATGTAAGAAAGACCTTGTCATGTAGGAGGGCTCACCTTGTATATAATGTAAACAACCCCTCTTCAAGTCTGTCTTCCTCCTTCCTCGACAACTTCATCCCGGACCTCCGGTGCCTGCCAACTCCCGTCGCAACAACTGGTTGGCAGTGGTGGGATACGACTCCGTGACGGAGAACGACATGGATCATAGGTAAGCCGAAAGCCCTGGAATTTGGCGAGATTGGCGCAGCGCACCAACACCACAAGTAATGGGGTGAGTGCCTGGCTTTGTGCTTGAGATGTTTCGAGTCTTTTAGCCTAAACCCGTTAAAAGATTGATATAAACAACAACTTCCTGGTCACTGTGGCTGTTATCTCATCACGAAACAGCACTGAATAGTTATGTGAGCAAGTAGATTAAGCAGGAAGGCTTAGATAATTCAACAGGAACAAGTGTTAAGTTTCGCGGAATTCGTAAGGTTACGTTGAGGGAAAATTTTGGATGTTATAAAGATGTTATAAAACGGAGACTGAGAAAAAAACAGAAAACAGGTTGAAGAGGGAGGTTGGCCACGTAGTGCAACTTGTGTGCTTAAGCTTACGGTCTCCGCTGTGGGATTTGCCAGGCTTCCATTTCTCTAGACCTAGAATTGAAAAGCTGGTTGGTTTGTGTTTTGTCACAGCTTAGCCAAAGCAAAGCAGTAGTCATGAACCTCATGAGATTAACTAAAGATAACCGCTTAAGCTGTGTTGGGATCTCGATCTAGATTTTGACGACGATATGCCAGCATCTAAACTCCGTGAAGTGATTCCAGAAAGCAAAGGTAACAAGGAAGAAATCGAGCACTTCGAGAATATGTACTGAATTGATCAAGAAGAGGAAAAAAGGCGCAAGGGGAACAAAGTTGAAATTGGGCGCAGTAATGAAGGACATGAAAAGAAGATGCAGGAATTAGACGAGGAGATAAAAAAGATGCATCGTAAAGTGGTGCCATTGCATAGAAGAAGCCAGACATCTGTAGATGTAGCGCACGAAGCGTGAGATGTAGCGGCGTTGCCATTTAGGGCCGAAGAGAAGGCTACAGGCCGGACATTTGCAGATGTAGCACACGAACGATCTGATGCAGCGCCTGTGATATTTAATGCCGAAGAGAAGGCTAGAGGTCGGACATTTGGAGGTGTAGCGCACGAGCGGTGTGATGTAGCGGCGGTGCCATTTGAGGCCGAAGAGAAGGCTAGTACCTGTAAGGACATGTTTGAGATTCTAACCCGTTCCGGGAAAAAAGAGCTCGCGGTCAAAGCAGGGTGTGAGGGTTCCGTGGTGATGGAAACGGAGTTAAGATTAGCCGACCATTCCACGAGAATTCATCATAGCCCTATAGACGATGTGGATGAGTGTCAGAGGCAGACGAAAGGCTCCAAAGCTGGCACCAAGGAGTGTGCCAAATGAAGAACGCGTCCGAAAAACCGAATCGCGGCAAAGCTCGCGATCATCGCGGCGCGTTTGACGAGGACCTTCAAATGGCGTGGCGGATTCGCGGGAAAAGGCCCGTTGTCTTCTCTGACTGACTTGAATCGCATGCGTCTGAACGGCCAGAGAGTAAAGAAATAAAAGAAGCGTAATGTACGCGGGCGCGGTCTAACGGTGAACTGATAGGCGATCATCAAGACTGAGTGCGCGAGACAGCGGACGAGCATATCGAGGATGAAGAACGTCAGAGTGGAACGAAAGGCTCCAAAGTCCATGCAAAGAAGCGTGCACAGGAGAGAAAGCGTCCGGAAAGCAACAGTAAGGCAAAGCTCGCGATGAGCACAGCACGTTTGAGTAAGGGCTTCAAACGATGCAGTGAAATCGCGAGAAAAGTGCCATTGTCATCTCTGACGTGTGTGTATTGTATGCGTCCAAGCCGCCGGAAAAGAAAGGCACATCGTACGCGGCAATGTTCGCGTGATAAATTGCTAGGAAATCATCCGGGCAGTGCGCACGAAAGATCTAAGAAGCATGGGTGCTGAGGAGCATCACAGGTGGGCGAAATGCCCCGTATACGGCACCAAGAAGCATGCAAAACGGAGAAAGCGTCCTAAAAACAGACTGCTGAAAATCGCGACGCGTTTGAGGAATGTGTTCAAACGGCGGAGCGAAATTGCGAGGGAGTTGGGGTATCGGAATCATCCGAGCGACCGAGGAGCAAGGAAAAGAGAAGCGCATTGTGTGCGTAAGTGGTCAGAGGGAAGGGGACCCTTCCATTGTTTTCGTGGCGCATTGGACGGGGTGCGGAACTTAAAGGTCGCTGGGTTTCGCGAAGTAGCAGGAAGGGATGACGCCAAGTCTGCTTCGAGGAACGTCGCGGGGTTAAGTAGCAAGGTGATTCACTTATATGTGTGTTGTACACCCCGCTTGTCGAGAAGATCGTTCCGGGCGCGACCACCAAGAGTTCGATTCATAGTTGTTGAAAACAGCTGTTAGTTTATCAAAATGTTGACTCAGGACCGTTCAAAGGAATGTTTTCTTTGTTTGCTTTTGTGTTTTTCTGCATAACTAGTTGTAACTTTGTTTCAGTTAGCGCTCTATCGTTTTGGTAGCCAATATGCGTTGTGTATATGTCTATCGGAAGGATAGTCATACGCATTAGAGCGAGTAGCAAGGCTTAAGAGATGAGCACCTTTTAAATAAGGTGACCGAAGCTCACGGAAAATAGTGTATGGTGTTTCCGTTGCGTGTCATGTGTAGACACAAGGAAACATTATGTTGGTGTACCACCAGTTGAATAGTCACTATGTTGCAGTTGAAATCGAAGCCGTAGATCGAAAAGGAAGCCGTCTAGAATCTATGAGGGTAACGGCAGGTTCCGGAATGAACTGAGTTTGGCAATCGCAAAATTGCTATGCTAAGAGAAAAGGCCGACGAAGGCCAGCATAAGTACAACGAGGTGTTGTGCCAAGGTAAATCTAGTGAAACAGCTAAGATAGTTATAGAACATCTGGCACAGACACAGTGAGGCTCTCCCGGCGGGGAATCTTGCATGCAGTGTCCAGGCAGATTTCGACCCGCTAGGCAAGAACACCAGCTTCGGACGAGCAGAGTGTAGAGAATATGTGAGAGAGAGGCTCAGAAATGCCCCTTAAGAAGAAGCATAGACAGAAGCGGCGTTGTAAAGCAAAGAGTACGACAAAAAAGACAGCCCGCTTGAAGAAATTTGGTTAACGTTCGAGGGCAGTTTAAAGAATCAGGCGTTTGTCGTCGGCACCGGAGTTGGTTTGTATGTGTCCGAACCACCGGAAAAAAACAAAAAACAAAAAGCACGTTGGGTAAAAAGGCAAACGGAAGGAAGGGGACAGTCAGCGTTTCGTCGCTTTATCGACAGCACATTTGATGGGCCGCGGGAGTGCGAGGTCTGTGGATCGCTAATAGTAACAGAGCGGAAGTAAGAACTCTAGTTGCCAGCGAGGAGCTTTGCAGGGGTCAAAGGTGAAGATAATGAGTTTTGCCATTGTTCCATTTCCCGTTCGCCAACAAAGACCCAAAGAATGCGACACCGCGCGAAAAAGAAGTAGACAGCCGTAGGCCTTTGATGATGGTCACTAGTGAATTTGTTTTGTTTTGAAGTTTGCTTTTCACGATTAAAGTTTGTTTGGGGTTTTAGAATGTGTTCTTTAAGTATGTCGGCTACTAGATAGTGTTTAGGTAAGCCGTTTTTGGTTTTGTTCATTTTTTGAGCGTTGTACGTTCCTCTAAGGTAAGAATTGTGCGATTGCATAGACAACACGCATACCAGCATGCCCCATGGTAACTACGTGTAAATGAGCAGGGGCGACGTTATAAACTAAATACGACAAAGCGCAGAGACGCAAAGATATCACTTGCGAGTTTTTTCAGGGTTCATGCGAAAGTTTCTTTTCTTGTGTGATGTTTTGTTCGCATGTGTATGGTGTGGAAGTAAGAAAAGCTAGTTCATGAGTTTGTGTGTATACTTTGTGAGAGTAGTAACTGAAAGGGAAAGTCAAGTAGGAGTTAACCCAGGCAGGATCGCTGTGACGTGCATTTGCGGATCTGGATGTTCCTGATGCAGGTGCAGCATAAAAGTTGTCTCTTCGTCAGGTCAGGGGGAACTGACTTCTTGCTTTGGTGGCACAAAATTTTGGGAACTAAAAGATAGCGTGATGCAAAAGGCTTTATTTTAGGAGTATGAGGCCTCGTAGGTTACAGCTGATTACTCACGCTAGCACACAGGTATGCCACGAGGAGCGCATCACTTGACCATTAGTTTATTTGAAAGCTGTCAATGGGAAGATCATTCTCGAATCAGGATTGGGAGTTTTGGCGAAAGCTTAGAGAAACGTTCCGATTGCTGATGTGTACTTGGTAATAGTGCTTAAGGAAGCTTGTTTGGAGAATAGTTAGGACTCGATGAGTCTCAGTGCAGGCAGGGTGCTCTCTCGTGCCTGTGCTTTTCCCAGAAGATAGCGACAAGGAACGAGCGGGAAAGAGTCCTTGGCTGGGCGTGATCAACAGTGGCCCGGAAGACGGCACCACACTGGTCACCCTAAGGTCGAATCTCCCGCCGGCGGACAAGCTGTTGTGACTGGCGCCAGAGCTGACGAGGGAGTGGAGGTCTTTGGGTCCTAATTTTAGTAACAGATCGGCCATTCGAGAGAGGACAAAAAATACAGCAGCTTCCTTGAAAGATGCTGAGGCGGCAGCCGGGAATCGCCCCACTAATTGAGCGAACAGATCGGCGGACACTTTGATGTATGCTGTCATGAGCTTGGGACCCCTCGACCAGCGGCACACACACGACGGGGAAGAGCGCCACTGGCGCCACCTTGGAGTAGAGAGTCACGCCTCAATATTGGACGTTCACGTGGGCCATGCATGCTCTTCACCCTCGCCGGCTGTGTGTGATCTGTGATTGAACAGTAAGCTCTGCATGTGTTCCTGATCTAGGGATCTGGGCACAACATGCCCTTTATAATGAACCGCCCACTCATTCGAAGGAGCGCCATGTAGAGGAACGCTAGATTTGAAAGATCGCCATGTACGAAGGGCTCATCATGTACGATTGCTCACCTTGTATATAATGTAAATAAACCCTCTTCAAGTCTCTGTTCCTCCTGCCTCGACGACTTTATTCCGGACCTCCGGTGCCTGCAAAGCCCAGTCATAACACCACCAAGGTCACCAGCCGTTCGGTGGCATGTGTTACTCAGGTCGCGACTGCTTCTGCGCACTGGTGATAGACAAGCGGACGAGATGACGGTGAGTTAAGGCAAGGTTTACGTACAGCATAGAAATAGAGGCGTTACGAATTTGGCACTGGTGCGAACAGTATAGGGACCCGAAGGGCCAAAATGTCTTCTTTCCCGCGCATACGTCGGCTTCGCTCTGACCCATAAGTCTACTGCTGGTGACACACCGCTTTGCTTTTTTATAGCCAGTGGGAGGACCTTTTTCGTCACCTTCGTTTAACCAGAAGCGCCGCTGGCCGTGATGACATAATCCTCCAATGGGGACCCGCCACTGGGCTGCGTTATGATGATACAATACGGAGCCGCTGCGCTTGTTTGCACCCAAGGACGAGTGGTGTTGCCATGCATTGCGTAAGAATTGCCAGACTGGAAGGCGCCGATTGCTTCAACAGGCTCGTGAGCTGAGGCAGCTCGCTGTGCGTTGCGTTGCGTAAGACAGACCAGCGCCGCCACTTAATGACGTCGTTGAGTTGATCGCGTCAGGCGGGCTCAATCGCTGGCCTTGACCCAGATTGCCTTTGCAGAGACATTGATGTTTGGTGTGGACTCCCAGGCGTAATAGCATCCAAACTGCCAGATAATACGCCAGAAAATTGAGCTGCTTCCAGGTAGCTCGGATGTCGGGCGCGCTCGTTCGCCAGGTCCCTTCAGGTTCGCTTCCAGGGCCATGCGGAGAATGCAGCTCTAGGCTCAGTTGTGTGAACACATCCCATTCTTGAGACGGGTCCTAGCTCCACTGGCTTGCCACTACAACTCGTTGGCCAGCCTTTCTCGTCTCTTCTGACGATTTTTGGTCTCAGCACTTCTCGATGGTTCTGCAACTTGTCAAGGACGATTCGAACACAGACAACACGCGACGCAAGCAAGTGCCCTCGGTTACCCGACAGAACACCAGACAATGTATAGTGCAACATATACCTAGCTACGTGTCTATCGGAATTTCGTTTCCTCTACAAAAAGAGGCACACGTGGGACACAAGACTCTTAAAATGAGAACTCAAAATTTTACACGTACAACTACGTAAAGAAATAGAATGTATCATAAAGTTGGCCCCTTGAGGTCACTCTAGACGAGAGCGCTCAGCTAAGGCCGTGATGAGGACAAAATTTTGTCCCGGCTCACCTGCGAAATACCGAAAGGGGCAGAAGGTACTAGCTAAAACGCACCGATCAATGCGTCTGCATTAGCGTTTAGCTTTCCCTGTTTGTAGCGAACGTCAAAGTTGTGCTGTTGGAATATCACGTGCCACCGCTGTAACTAGCCACCTTTTGGCGACGTGTTGACGTGTTATTTACCCAGGTTGGAGGACAGTGGTCTATTTCGACCACGAACCTCAAACTGGAGAAATAACAAGATAGCATTTGAACGGCCCTCACGAGGCGAGCGCATTCCTTTGCAGAGGTGCTCCCTGCAGCTGAGTTTTCGACCTAAATACAAAACTGGCCTTTCGTTAATAGCACTGTCTTCCTGGCACAATATAGCTCCCATACCGCGAACATTCGCGTCGCATTGAATGAAAAATCTCTTAGAGAAATCGGGTGCCATGAGATTCACTTAAGGCCTGTTTCAGCTTGCAAAACGCATTCTCCCTTTCCGAGTCCCGTACTACTTTAACTGGCTCAGACTATTGAAGTGCGTCAATTAGAGGGCTGGTAATGCTAGAGTTGTTTTGCACGTAATGCTGATAGTATCCAGCTAGGCGCAAGAATGCCCTTATCTCAGATTTTGTGGTTGGTCATGGATAGTTCACGGCTGTGGCTACCTTAATTTCTGAAGGTCTACACTGGCCACGCCCCACAACGTGTCCCACGTAAGGCACCTCGCCGTACCCTAGGTGACATTTAGTAGGTTTCACGATAAGACCAGCTTCTTTCAACCTAATCAGCACAACGCGTAAACGCTCGACATGTTCTTCCCAGTTTTTTCAGAAGATGGCGACATCGTTAAGATACGGCAGAGCGAACTCAGAGAGGCCTTTCAGAACACGGTTCATTAAGCCTGAAAAACAAAAGGGCGCATTTTTCAATCCAAAGCTCAGCTTAAATGGACGATACGTTCCGAATGCATAAAGGAATGCGGCATAGCGGCTAGCATGGTCCTTAAGGGGGACTTGCCCATACCCTCACACGAGTTCCAACGTGGAAATATAGCTAGACTGTGACACAGTTTCTACCCTCTTCTCTAGGTTTGGTATCGGGTAAGTTTGGTCTCGACTTATGGCGTTAAGACGCCGATAATCGATTCATGGCCTTGCATACTTTCCCGGAACATGAACAAATATTAGAGGGGATATATAGTCATTCTCGCCCGGTACAAGGACTCCCAACTGCAGCATCGATCTCCTCTTTCATGATATGCGTTTGTACGGGGGAACATCGATACGGCTTTCTGCGGAGTGGCTCCTAATAAGCTAGCTCGATATCGTGTTCAATCACCGTCGTGTTTTCGGGATGGTTCGAAAACACGTCTATGAACTCGGAAACAATTCTTCTCAAGTCCTCTTTCTGCACTTTACTTAAGGTAGGCTCTAGGTTCAACTGCTCCACTATTGCCTCCGATCCCCTTTCGATTACATCACTAGTGGTCAAAATTTCTGGTCCCTCTTCCTCTGAAGCACTCAAAATCAGAGAAACGACCACTTGACGTTGAACGTATGGTTTCATAAAGTTACTGTGATGAATTTTGTTCGGCTGCCTTCCTAATTTCACTTCAAAATCGGTATCACAAAGCTTCAATATTACTTTGGCGGGCGCTTCCCAATGAACCTCAAGCTTGTTCTTTTTGGACGGCCGCAGCATTACCTGACTACCTACTTCAAAAGCACGCTTCTTCGCAACTCGTCGTAGTACTCCTTCGACAACAGTTGTGCAGCCTTCAATAGGCTTTCCACAAGATCTTTCGTTTTTTCAAGTGTTTGAAGGAGGTCTAGAACATTCGCAACTACATTAGGGTCCTCATCGAATCTCTCCCAAGACTCGCGTGGCATTCGCAATGGTGTTCTCAAGGCCCTGCCATACACAATCTCTGCAGGGCTAAAACCAGTGCTCTCATGAGGAGCTGATCTCGAAGCGAACATAGCGGGAAGAATACGAGCTTCACAGTCGCATTTGTGCTCGTAGCAAACAGCTCTCAGTATCTGTTTCAGAACGGAATGCACACGCTCAACCGGATTAGATGGCGGGTGATGGATCAAGCTGTGCACTACTTTTGTTCTGCATTTATTCATAATGGTTGAGGTAAGGCAGCTGGTTAAGACACTACCATTGAGGCATTGGATTTCAGATGGAAATCCGACGCGTGCAAGCATAGATAGCAGTGCATCCACGATATGAAGGGAATTGAGCTCCTTAAGTGGTATCGCCTCTGGAAATTTTGTGGCTACACAGAGAGCCGTCAGGATGTACCGACAACCTTGCCTTGACTTTGGCAATGGCCCAACGATATCAATTACTAGACGCCGAAAAGGTTCTGTGATAATTACTACAAGCTTCATGGGTGCCTTCCACTTGTCCGTGGATTTTCCCGCTCTTTGAGAAGTGTCGCATGAGCGTACAAAGTCTTCGACATGCTTCCATCATTTCGACCAATAAAACTCAAGAAAACTCTAGCCTTCGTCTTGTTATTGCCGAGATGCCCTGTTCACGCATTTTCATGCGCGAGTTCTAATAGTTGGCGACAATACTTTTTTCGCACGAAGGGCTGCTTACACTTGCGACCTTGCTCATTTGTGTATCTCCGATACAGAAGCCCTGCTTTCTCAAAAAAGGAAACATTCTTTTTCTTTTTCCCAAGTTTACGCTTTCTAGTAGCGCTTTATTCGAGAAGTCCTCACGCTGCTCTAAAATGAGCGTTTCTCAATCAATCCTCGATCGCTCACCCCGATTTTCGAATACAGGCGAGAGCGTTGACCCTTCTCGCTGACTCAATGGCGCCATGCCGTCTCCTCCGCCGACAGAGACCGCGCCTGTCGCTTCGGCGACGGGTCACTCGAGTGACTGCCTAAATGACTCACACGGAGAATTCCCTGTCTGAAGTTCCGTCGACTCGCCGCCAAGGTCACGCAGATCAGCAGCCTTTTCAGGTTATGTTTGCCACACTGAACAAGAGCAAGGTACCACGAAAGCTTCCGCTTTTACGATCGCGTGAGGGCTATGTGCGCTAAAATGGAGAAAAACGATTTACCCTGCTCTGTGAGAACCTGGTCTGAGTTACTAAAAAAAGATTAGGAAAACGATCGGGAAGTGCGGCAGACACAGCGCTTCGTTGCGAAGCTCACCGAAGGGGCCTTCACTGACAACCATAGCGATTTGTAAACAAGCACTCTGCTCCTCGAAGACTTGCGTTATCCACGCGCAATCTCCTCCAATGTCGTCTGGAGACACCTACGAAGAATGGACAACGTTCATGGTTGCCACTGAGTCTCGAAGTGCTCGACTCGTTTTCCTATTCACACTAATTTCTTGTAGAAATGACTCTAACAACCACATGTTCTTTTCCGATTCTCGGATTGTTACGAAAGCATCTTTTGCTTACAGTTTATAACAATGTGCCTTTTTTGCAGTTGTAGCAGATTAGCCGCTTCCGTAATTCAAACGCTCGTGTGGTATCAGTGCGTTGTTGAGGTACCTCACTTGATTACTCTGCTTCCGTTTGCCCTTTCCCTACAGTGTCCTTTGTAAGAGCCGGCTCCTTCCTCAAATTACGGTGCCGAGTGGATTTCCGCTGATCAGTCTTCTTTGAAATGCCCTCTTTTTTCATCCTTTTCAATGCGCACTGCAATACTATGCAACTTTCAGTGAGCGTAATACTCCTCAGCAAACTCTGCTGACTTGTTTGACATACTCCTCGATGCAGCGGTAGAATTGTTCCAATGCAACGCATTCTACCACTTTATCGCAATCGTCATAAAGACCTTCGCCCTTGAGCTATTCAATTATCGGCTTTAAGACGAAATGTGAAGTCAATATGTGGCTCATTCCCCTTTTTTGCGTAACGTAACCTTTGCCGGAAAGCCTCGGGTGACAACATATAACGTCTCAAGAGCACTTTCTTGACCTTATCCTAGCTCTCGAACGCTTCCCTCGACAAGCACGATATCACGTAGGACACTTCGCCGGGAAGAAGAGCTAAGAGGTTCTGCGCCAAAGTGACCACTCCGTAGCAGTTCGCTCACAGACGTGTTCAAACTTGACGAGATACTTCGCCATGTCCTCGTCTACTACTAACGGTGGCAGTGTGTCCCGAATCCTATAACCGCTGTCCTGAATTGTCGCAGAAGCTACGCTAAGCGCCTGCGAACACTGTAGGTTTGACAATGCTATTCGTTTCAACTCAAGGTGCTCCTCATGCTCGCGACGTTCGCGTCTTTCAGCTTCTTCACGTTCTCGAACTTCTCGCCTTTCAGCCTCTTCGCGGCATGCTTTGATATCTGCCCAGGCCTCATCGACTTCGTCAGCCGGCACTGTTTTATCCATCATGATCTCAACTATCGCTTGCTTTCGTTTCGCCGGGCTCAAAGTAATGCCAAGCTCCTCACAAATTTTGATGAGTTCCTTCACTGTAAGGTTCTCTATCGTTCACACTAGCCTCTTGCTGTTTCCCCTGATGAAAATCCACTTGCCAGACCCACTATAAATGTACTAGCAAGACACGCAAGCAATTTTTAACTCTGCCGTCTTTACACCCTCCGCATTACCTTTGGTTTCAAAGCACTTCGACTTGGCTTGAAACGATCAAAACTCCCTCTAATGCTTCACACAGCCCTTCACTAAGCACCTGTAACCTGTGCTAGAGTAGTCTGGTGAACTGAGGAGAACACATCAGGCACTCACCGCATCGATGTCACTGACGCCGGCCTATCCTGCAGCTGCCATCCACTGCTACGAAGCGCGCCTCCGACAACGTTACGAAGGGCACCACGAAACTCACCGCTTACAACGACACCGGCCGCGCCAACAGCGTGGAGACTCGAAGCACTAGATGTCTTCTCTCTTACGCATACGTCGGCTTCTCTCTTACGCATACGTCAACTGCTGGCGATGCGCCGCTTGGCTTTTTATAGGCAACGGGAGGACCTTTTTCGTCACCAACGTCCAACCAGAAGCACCGCTGGCCATGATGTCAAAATCCTTCAAAGGGAACCCGTCACTGAGCTGCGTCATGATCATCAAATCCGTAGCCGCTGCGGTTGTTTGCACCCAAGGACGAGTGGTGTTGCCACGCATTGCGTAAGACTCGCCAGACTGGAAGGCACAGATCGCTTCAACGGGATTGTGAGCTGAGGGAGCTCGCTGTGCGTTGCGTTGCGTAAGACAGACCGGCGCCGCCACTTGATGACGTCGTTGAGTTGATCGCGTCAGGCGGGCTCGATCGTTGGCCTTGACACAGATTGCCTTTGCAGAGGCATTGACGTTCAGTGTGGACTCCCAGGCGTATCAATATGTGCAGCAGATTTGCGTTTCTACTTATTCGTGATGAAGGTTAGTGTATATTTATGTTTAGAGAGCACAACGTTGTTTATTTTGTTGATGGATGAAACAAACACAATGTAAACGCATCTTGAGCTATTTGCAAACCCATTTGCTCGTCGGACAAAAGACTGTGCATGGATCAGCTTGCAGGTGAACTGCATTTTAAGATACGTTTAATTTTCTCACAGTCTGGATAATTACAGTCTAACATTGGTTGCGGCGTTTTCAACCCCCAAATGTATGCTTGTTCATAGCTTGTGAAAAGTGCCGAGTTCTTGAACACCTGGCTCATTATTTTTTTTCAAGGACATTGTTGAATGTTGCGCTAATAAAAGAGAAATGATTCGCTCTTGATTAATCACCTTATCCACTACAAGCGGTATGGGACTAAATTATCGCTTTATTACCGCCTGCATAACCTCTTGCTGCCTTTGTCACCACTGCAGTACCAGTATACTTTTGCTTTTAAATGTTCCTTTCCGCAATAATAGCTAGTATAACATTAGGCGGGTTTGCAGCTTGCTTGATACTGGTACTCGTCTTTCATTGGCTCTATGTAACAAATAACAGCTGGGTGTCGAGGCCTTCGGCCGCATTTTTTAGAACTGTAGTGTATGTAGAACAGTAAGTCAAGTTATTCCGCGTCACTTCAGTGACATAGCCAGACGGAGCCACACGGAACCCGTGATCCCCCCTCCCCCACCATATTCCCAAATGTTTTTTTTTTCAAGGCGGACATAGGAAGCCCAATATGACACTTGACCATGTTTACAAGCGACCCCTCCATGCGCCTCCCAAGAAAAAAAGCCGCTATACCACCTTGCCACCTGCTTCACCTCTACGCTGAACGTATTATTTTATAAAGGCACCATCAAACGACCATTTTGCATATGGCCAGAACGATGTGAAGAGAAATCATCCAAACATTTCAGCTTTCTTTAGTGATGCAATACCTTGACAAAACTGAATATCGTGAAAGACAATCATAAATCCTGTAGGTTCACGGTAACTTTGTCATTATTCTGGATGTTGATATCTGTATGCTCTGTGAAAACTTGGCAAGTAGGTTAGGTCACAATTTGACGTAAATAGCAATCGACGAAAATTTCATCTTCTATTGATTTTGATAACGCCGTTTCGGGTTTGGCCCTGGCACATAATTAGGCTGGTTTTCAATTGGCTGTTCTTAACCAGACTTGAATTGCTACCAAATAAAACAATATTTGATGCATGTCCTTTACTACTTTTTTTTCGGGTCTATGACATATATTCCGTTTCACTGCCGATAATGATGTCCCCAATGATGCTGAAGTACAGAAAGCAAGTGAATTTTGCTAAGTACAGACTTTTTGTTCATGTTACGTATAAAAAAGCGTCAATTTTTGGGTGGTAAACTGGGCATGTGATGGCTAGCGAATAGTGCATTATGACACACGGTTACGCTGGAACTGAAAATTTGACATGGCTACGCTGGCCCGTGTGTGTGTTTACACTGTTACCATTGAGATAAAATGTTAGTTTTTATTGTAGGAACTGCTGTTATTACTAAAAAGCCAACTACCAAGATTTGTTTACACTGGTTCTACTAAAGATAAGTTTTTCTTATTTCCAAGGGTTTGGCTTTCACAAACATAACACTTGGGCCTAAATTCACAAAGCTGTCCGTGCGCAGGCCTTCATAACCGTGTTTCATGACTCGCCTTTACCCTGTTTTCTGCACATGTTTCATGGGTTTGAAAGTGCCACTGCATGTTGGCTTCTCCACTCTGAAAAATTCTCGTTTAAAGTTCCACAAGCGTGTGCTTAACTTCATTGTGCACCTCCCTGCTGTTCAAAGATATTGAAGTGTTATGCTGTTACTATAAGTGGCAGTGTTTTTAATGTTTGTATTTTTATTACCTTGACCAAGTATGCGATGTGGGCTTTAATGGTAGCACATCCTCAACAAATGTCTTTCTGGTACATGTAGAAGGCAGTACAAAATAAATAGGCCGACATTCACGCCAAGTGCTAACTTATAAAAATGCGTTTTTTACAACTACGGTGCACTTATTCCAATTTGTCCAACAGAGCAGTAATATGTTCGACTGTTAACCAACAAGACTTCGAACTATTAAAAGCTTGACCTATTGTTGAGCTTGTATATATGTCTATCGGCGAGATAACTGTGACACGGCATGCCGGACAAAGAATTAGAATATCTGTGCTCTCATGCTTTAAGATGTGCTGTTTCGTTCACAGATCTCGTGGCTGGGACTAGTCAACCGACTGAGTGTGTACACCCTAGTTTCCTTAATTTGAAGCATTATCTGAAGATAGCACTGTCTATTTTGAATTGTGTTTATAGTTTTGCCCAGCTGTTTACGTTAGCTACTAAAAAAATAGTGAAGATCATCATGTAGCTCTGCAAAAGATTGCTTTCAAGCAGGCTTTGCATGCTTGGCTTTTGCCGGCAGGTATTGCCCATTTCATGACGCAGCAGCGTATGACAGAACAGTAGACTCGAGAGTAACTATGTGCACGAGCTAAGTATCTTTTTCAGCATTAGCGGACGGTATGTGTTATTTGTTACGCACATGATCTCGCCTATAAAGCCAATTGGTGAATAGACTCTTGTAAATGACACCCAGCTATGTATAGGAAACAAGTTGACTGCTACACTACTACACAGCTTTAACTGCTACGAATATAATGACTTCTTGAGGTGCTGCACATTTTCTGCCAAAATATTGCTATCTTGGCCACAGACATCATGTGGAGAGCGTCCAACACATCAACGTTTATATGGCTTGCCGAGTAATGCGTTGCCGAACCTACCAATTCTTCTCACATTTCATTTGCAGTAGACTTCCTAGAATATAAATTCGGCTGTGGTGTGTGTGACTTATTGTTATTTATTGATTGTGGCATGTTAAACCTCACACTTCTATTTCTTCTTGCAGCAATGAGATGCTTCACTTATGCCTGCGGTGACACTCCGCTGTGCTAGCTTGAGGTAAACACCAGTCCGGCGCAACTCCAGCCTTTCAGAATTGGAGAAGTGGCTCTTCTCTCTGCAACGATGACACAGACTGCCCTATGCTGGGAATTCAAGATAGTTTTTTCACGTAAGACGCAGAAAACCTTTGATGCATTATGCCTCTCTGTTAGTGTTGGCTGTGATGTGGCGAAGCCTACTTTTACGTGTGCTCGCACGTCGCCTCAAAGAGAAAGAAAAACAATAAAGCATTTTTTTCTTTCAATTTTGTCCATTTTTTGTGTTACAAGCGCCCAAACAGTGCTCTGCCAAGGAGCTCTATTCATGTGTTAGGAGTCTGACAAGCATATATTCGAGACAAATAATAATTTTCACAAAGAGTAACTGGAGGCATGTGCAGTTGGTCCTCAGAGAGTAACTGCGAACACGTGGGAGTAACCGTCAAGACTAGCCACTGGTGTTAGGGAAGCAACTGGAGGGAGTAACTGTTCATCCTCCAAAAGAGTAACTGTTCATCTTCTGAAAGAGAAACTGAAAGGAGAGCAACAGTTCGTCCCTCTGCAGCTGCTTTTTTTACGGGAGTATTGGGAGTTGCAATGAAACTGCTCCCTGAAAAGAGCAACCCCTTTTCTTCCGTTGCTTCCTTTTGGCTTATAGTGTATGGGCTGCAAGTTTACTTGATTTCTAGAAGAGCATGAACCAAAACTAGGGTCTGCGAAAAGAAAAAAAACGCCATATTTTTTTGTTGTTTTGCAAATGTAAATGACTCCTAAAATACCTACATGGAATGTCTGGGGCCTCAGTACTCCAAATAAACAAATGCTAGTATAATGTGAATGCCAGGCAAAAAGCTGTAGCAGCGTCAGTACAGAAGCAGCAAGAGCTGGCCGGATATACGGGCGTCGTCCCAGCAGCAACCAGGCAATCCTAGCTTGCGCCAACGTGTCGATGTCGCTGCGGTGGTGGGCATTCCTTTTCACTACATATCGTTCCTTGTCGGAAAAATAGCCATCCTGGCGACTCATGGAAAACAGAGTACGAGCGGATCGTAATATAGATTCAAGTGCTGTACGTGAACGGTTTCACGACCCTGAAAGCGCTGGTCTGTGGATGGCGTGAAGGATACGATGATGTAGTTAACAGGTGAAGCCTGCGAGACAACGTGGTAGGGTTCCTGGTATTTTGAAACAAGTTTCCAAGAAAGGCCTGCAGGGACAGCTGGAACCCAAAGCCACACAATGGTTTCCGAAACAAAGTTAGAATACGGGTGGTTATCGTCGCGCCGAGATTTTGGTCTTCATTGGTCGATAGTTGTGAACGACAGGGCGAGCTTACGGCATCCCTCGGTGCGGCGGGCAGCTTCAGGGATGGGCGTAGATTTGGAGGAATTGGGGTGGCAGGACAGATTGGTATTTAGTGTGGTGGAAGGGCCTCGGCCATATAACGGAAAAAATGGCGAAAAATTCGTAGTTGCCTGTGGAGCAGTATTGTATGCGTTTTTCACCAAAGGCAAAATGAGGTCCTAATCGAAGTGGTCTGAGGCAACATACTTAGATACCATGTCACCAAGGGTATGACTGAATCTTTCCGTCGAGCCATTTGTTTGGGGATGGTAGGTGGTGGGAGTCCGGTGAATGATACGGCATTCGGCAAGGAATGTGTTCACGACTTCACAGAGGAATACACGTTCACTGTCGCTGAGAAGTTCATGCGGTGCGCCGTGACAGAGAATGAAGTTCCGCGGGAGAAAAGACGATACGTCACGTGCTGTGGCAGCAGGCAAAGCAGCTGTTTCTGCGTATTGCGTCAAGTAGTCGACAGCGGCAACCATCCAATGGTTTCCGGAAGCCGTGAATGGAAGAGGCCCGTATAGATCGATTCCAATGCGGTCGAAAGGCTTGGCTGGGCAAGGGGTTGGCTGGATCGGACCAGAGGTGTGATGAGGCAGAGCTTTCCGTTGTTGGCACTGAGGACATGACTGAATGTACTTGCGCACAAAGGTGTACATGCCTCGCCAAAGGTGTACATGCCTCGGGAGGAAAGTTGAGCGTACGTTTTCAAGATGACCGCATTTGCACACTGAGGGTCAGCGTGGAAAGCTGAACATATTGCAGCACGAAGATGGCGAGATATGACCAGTAACCACTTTTGGCCGTCAGACTTGTAATTCATGAGATAAAGGTGGTCATCGCGGATCTCAAATAGAACCGCTTGATGGGCAATGTTCGAAAAGATGGAGAAGTCGACGGGTCTGAAAGGAATCGCTGAAAAGCGTTGATCCAGTCATTCTTACGTTGCTAAAAGGCCATGTCGCAGTTTGCTGGAAACGCAACTGTTTCGTCCACGGCAGATAGACAGGCAGAGTTTTCCAATGATACAGGTTAACGCGATAGGGCGTCGGCATCAGTGTGACGTCGGCCAGACCTGTAGATAACACGCATGTCAAATTCGTGCAAACGCAAAGCCCAGCGAGCTAAACGGCCTGAGGTGTCCTTCAACGTGGATAAGCAACAAAGTGCATGGTGATCGGTGACTACGTCGAAAGGGTTACCATAGAGGTATGGTCTAAATTTACCTAGAGCCCAAATAATTGACAGACACTCCTCCTCTGTTACAGAATGATTCTTCTCCGCTTTCGTGAGGGTACGGCTTGCGTAAGCGACTACGTACCCCTGGAATCTCTATTTGCGCTGCGCGACCACGGCACCGAGTCTAACACCGCTTGCATCGGTGTGTACCTCAATCGGAGCAGTCAGGTCGAAGTGACGAAAGACTGGCGGTGAGGTTAACAGGTGGCTCCAGTTTTTGAAGGCATCATCACAGGCGGGTGTCCAAGCGTAACTTTTTTAGTCATTCCGTGAAAGTTCAGGCAAGGGGGCGCTGAATATTGCAAAACTCCGAATAAAGAGGCAAAAATACGAGCAGAGGGCAAGAAAGCGGCGCAGATTCTTCAGAGATGAGGGTTTAGGAAAGTCAGCAACAGTCTGAAGCTTAGCGGTGTCAAGAAGAATGCCGTATTTAGAGACAACATGACCGAAGACCGTGAGCTGACTTCCGCCGAAGCGGCATTTTTTCTGGTTGAGCTGAAGGCTGGCATCTGTTAGGCACTACAGTACTTGATCTAGCCTGCGGGGATGAGTGGGAAAATCTGCAAAAATGTAACCACGTAATCTTAGTAGCACAGGCATGTTTTCCACTTAAGGCCACGCAAAAGATTGTCCATCATCCGTTCGAATATTACAGGTGCGTTTCAAAGACCGAAAGGCATGGTGCTACATTTGTAAAGGCCATCAGCTGTGACAAAGGCCGTTTTCAACTGATCTTCAGGCTCCATAAGGACTTGCCTGTAGCCACTCCATAAGTTATTACCAGAGAAGAACTCCGCACCTTGGAGACAGTCAAGGGCATCGTCGATTCTCTGTAAGAGATAAAGGTCTTTTCGAGTAAATAACTAAGACGGTAGTCAACACAGAAGCGAATTGACCCGTCCTTCTTTTTAACGAGAACGACAAGAGATGCCCAGGGGCTATTGGAAGGCTGGATGACGCCACGCTTGGGAATGTCAACTACTTGATCAATGATAACCTGGCGCTCTGTCGCGCACACGCGTTAGGGTCTCTGACGCAGTGGTGCATTGGTGCCCGTTTGGATGTGGTGACGCACCGCTGATGTGCGGCCGAGGGGACTACGCTGGCAGTCAAAGGTACAACGGAACTTGTTCAGGAGTCGTAGAAGCTGAGCATGTTGCGAAGCGGTTGACGTATGGGCAATGGAGCTGTTCAGTATGTCAGGTCTAGTAGTCGAGGGCGAAGAGGCACAAGTCAATCCAGCGACTTCGTGTTCGGCGAAGGAAGCAGTCGTCATGTCAGTAATTGCAGAAGGGTCGATACTGTAAACACGCCCCACGCACTCGCCCCAAGGTAGTGTTACAGGACATGACAGCAGATTTGAGATGAGCAGTCTGCTGACACCGTCATGAAGTTCCGAAAGGGCATAAGGTAGCGGTGAACACTTGCGACGAATGAAAATGGCAGATGGCGTGAAAAGGGCACTTGACTCGGCAAGCGCATTGCAAGACACCACGGCAAGGGCAAAAGAATGCAGCGGTATAATAATGTCTTCAGCAACAAAAAGTTTGTCCCCGGTTTCAACAGCGTCATGTAAAGTAGCGTCGCTAAACACTTCAAATGCCACCTCAGCGCGCGAGCGGTCGATGACACTAGTAATTCAACGACATAGATGAGGCCGTCAAGCGCAATCCGAGCAGCAAAGGCAGCGGCTGGCGTGACGTGCTCTGCGCTTGCTGTACGAAGCGATATACTTGCTTGTGGCGTCATAACGTTTTTGAGCAAGTGCAGAGTCTTGCACTGATCACTAAAACTGCGGTACCAGTGTCGACAAGAGTGAGTGCAGCGATGCCATCCACATATACTTCCATTACATTCGTCGGTCAAGAGAGGCTTATACCCCTGTCACACGGGCACTTAAAAGTCTTTTAAGTAAGCGGTCTTTTTCCGAAAAGGAGTTCCTGACAGCAGACACACGGCACAGAGCGAACTCATTTTCACAAGCGGTCTTTTTCGTAAACGGCGTTCGTCGATCTCTTTTACGGCTCCGAATGAGTAGCCTCGAAACCAGTGGGCGCCAGCAATTTTCGAGTGGTGGGAAAAAAAGAGCGAATGCTTATTTTTCTGTCACCAAAACTCTTTGTAAAAACAAATTTAATATCCTGCAGAAGGTGTAATGAACTCTTTTAATGGTTATTTCCTTTTCTACTCTCGTAAGCAGCTACAACGCGTCGGCAATATCGCGTGGTGACGCTCGGTCTTGCGCTGCTTTATCCTCTCCTTGGCGGCCTTTGCAGCGTCTGCCTCGCTTTCCAGAGCGAGAAGGCAGGCCGTGAGGCTTGCGATCCTCGCCTTTTCTCCCGTACGGTCGCCCATAACGTGCCGAGAGCAGCCGAGATCAGCGAAAAACAAATACGGTAAATAAAAGCACAGTGGTGCCAGACGGACTTGTGCACGTCGCTAGTTCTATGAATGCTTCCTTATCTAGTGCAAAAACATTCACATTGGTGTTTTTTCATCTCTTATTCTTAAATTTATTTGAAGAAATCAGCAGTGCAACAAGTCTTTACTTTGTACATCGTGATACATCGTTTAATTTTCATTGCTTCTCTTTTAACTGCTAGCGCCACGCTTTCGCTAGCGTCTTCGAACGAAAACACTAAAAGGAGATCGTTGCTGCCGTGTGTCTGCGCCGCAAACACCTCTTTGTTAAAAGTCTTTCAAATTCGTAAAAGACCGCTTACTTAAAAGACTTTTTGCGCGCCCGTGTGACACAAGTATTAGGTTTTTTCGCGGGTGTTACAGTACCTGCCTCTGGATCTGCAGCAATTAGTTTTCGCGCTCCGGCGATGAAGGACAACGGCACATCAGCGATGGCGAGTGGCGTCGAGGTTGATTGAGCGACGGTTAACAGGATGGTGGTGGTCGGCGTACGATGACATCTGGCCGGGATGCTAAGAGGCTGCGAACGAAGGGCGCAGTGGCACTTAAGAGACTGGTTCGAAGCTCTGGTGGTAGTTCTTGAGATAGGCAGGGACACGCCGATGGCAGTATCGTGCAATGTGGCCAGGCAAACCTCCACAGGCCAATTATACCGGCCAATCGTCGGGTGTGCGCCATTGTCCACTACTCAGCAGAGACCTTGGCTGAGCGGTTCGCTCAGCCAAGGTCTCTCCAGATGCCCAGATGCCCTGTCAAGTTCCCTCCAGAATAGTGGGCACGGCTGATGATAGTGACCTAAAAGGCTGAAGAGGTGGCCTTGCGGCAACCTCAGCATAGCTTAGAGGTGCATTCACCTCGGCACAGGCCACAGAGTCGGCAACGGCGAAGTGTCGCGGGCAGGTGGCAGAGCCGCGCAAACTTGCTCCTAGGTGACTTCACGAATGTTTGCTGGCAGATGTGATGGTGGTTGGCTGGCTGTTGATAGCAGCGACAGCTGATGAGTGACCTCAGCGCGAACAAACTCCTTGATCTGCGATAGCAGCGAGTGATGGTTATAGGTGGTTGTCAAGCTTGAGAGGGAGTCATCCGGGACAATAGTGCATCGCGTGAGAAGACGCTGTCATCGGAGCTAATCAAAACTCTGACACAGGTCGATGAGCTCCAAGACAGTGGATGGGTTTTTCGAGAGGAGCGTTTCAAAGGCATCGTCGGAAATGCCTTTCATAATGTGTCGTACATTGTCAGTTTCCAGCATCGTCGGGTCTAGACGCCGGCAGAGGTCGAGGATGTCCTCAATGTAGCTGGTGAATTTCTCACCAGTTTGTCGAGACCGGCTTTGTAGGCGTTGTTCTGCGCAAAGTTTGCGCACTCCAGGGCGCCCAAAAACAGCTGTGATGCAGGTCTTGAAGGTCCTCCAAGTAGGAATGTCCGTCTTGTGGTTTCTGTACCACAGCTTGGCGACATCCGTTATATAAAACATCACGGTGGCCAGTTTCATGTAATCATCCCATTTGTTGGTATTGCTGGCTTGTTCATGGGATTCCAGTCAATCCTCAACGACTTTCTCGTCTGTGCTGCTGAAGATGTCGGATTCACGCTGGAGCTGGGCACCGGGACAGCTTCGGGGTGGCAAAGCCCGGAGGGATGAGAAGACTGTGTCGTCAGGCACGACGGATGACAGCTTTCGGCTTCGCAATTCCAGGGTCAGGAACAACCACAGCAGCATCCACCAAAATATATTAAAAATGCCCGACGAAAAGTGGTAGCAGCGTCAGGACAGAAGCACCAAGAGCTGGCCGGATATACTGGCATCGTCGCAGCAGCAACCAGGCAGTCCTATCTCGCGCCTCGCGCCAACGTGCGAATGTCGCTGCGGTAGAGGGCATTCCTCCTCACTACACTAGTCTCTAAAACAGTCAGAAAACTGTAGTGCGACATTTTACTCCTTCAGGAAACAAACATAAGTTACTTCCGTAAAGCTAGGAGACTGGTAAAGCACTTCTTTGCGTGTGGATTTTTCTAATCACCCACACACCAAGCGTGCGTGTGACACAGCAATGATTGTGTTTAACTGGTATCCTCTTAACGGGGCTCACTTCACCTTCGACCTCGATGGTTGAATGGTAGTGTTTGACTATGCGTTTCAAGAGAAGCAATTTAGGCTAATCAGTATATACGTGCCGGTAAAAAGTCAAGCAATGGCAAGCTCTTACAGGCAATTAAACCCAATGCTGCAGAAAAGGAAGCACCACACTTTAACAGGTGACTTTAATTGCGTTTTTAAATAGTTTAAGGAATAGAATAGGCCTAAGCAGGGAGAAAAGAGAGATTTAAAGTTTAGAATTAAAGAAAGTTGTTGAACAATTCAGCCTATTAGACGCTTACATGCTGTGTCATGGTAAAAGTTTTTAACACACCTGGCTGCGTAACAGCTTGTGGGCTAGAACGAGAGTATGTGACTCTGTCTCTGCGGTGAACGTTCGTAGACTGCCAGGTGGTTGACTTTCTCTGATACACCTTGGGTATTTCCGAACACAGGCCTGTGCTAGTGTCCTTTGAGGTTTACGATAGGTTGTCTCACCGTCACCCTTCGCGAGTAGACAATAGACTCTTGAACGATGATGTGACAAGGGCCAGTTTGCGCAACCCTGTGTCAGCCTCCATAGGCAACCATATCTAGGACGCTCTCAAGCAGGAGTGGCGAGAAAGCTGTTCCGACGAGGGTAAAAAGTTAAAGCAACGGTATTATGGTCTGGTGAGAGAAATGCTCCAGCGTATCCGGTAGGTTGCAAGAGTGTAACCAACCTCTTTTCTTATAAAGACCTATGCTAATCACTTGAAATTAATATTAGCCCGACTAAGAACGCTGACGTCCACCATGGCTAGCGCTTACCAGGTCACATGCGTTTCTAGTTCTCATCCGGAAGTCCTGAGCTACATCAACAGCACCGGACTCGGGCAGATGGAAAACTGTGGTAACTTGAGCCGACAGGACATCGTCATGTTTTGCACGCATTTTGAAAACATGGGCACTCACCAACTACAGCTTGACTTGGAATTGCTTCTTAATCATTCGTTTGTAAGCAATCTCCTACAACTCCCCGATGAAGTATGTAGCAGTTTAGTTGCTCCCATAACCCTAGATGAGCTCACGATGGGAATGCGTCACCTCCATAAAGGTTCTGCACCGGGAAGCAATGGCTGAACTGTCGAATTTAACAATGTATTTTGGGATGTCATAGGACCCACCTTGTGCGAGGTGCTGAATCTATTTACGAGCAGACACACGCTCCCACCGTTGTTTAGGAATGGCAGGATCGTCCTGCTTCCGAGGACGCAAGATCACGAGGACCCACGTAATTGGTGTGCGATTACGTTATGATGAACAGACTACAAAATCTGAACGACTGTCCTAACCCTGCATCTACAGAGAGTCACGCCGTCGCTTATCACATCTTGAGAGTCATGTTCAGTGGTGGACCGTAACGTCAAAACTTTGTATATGCTTAACAGAGATATTATAGAATACACAAGACAGAGACAAGCGACCGGATGGCTGACTTTTCTGGACCAGGCGCAGGCGTTCGACATAGTAGAGCATAAGTACATTGCTACCACTCTGCTGGTGTTTGGTTTTCTAAGACAGTTTGTGTACGTAATAACGAAATTTAGAATGAAATTAACAGTGGCCTCACAATAAACAATGAAATTGTAGCTTATTTTTTATTAATGAGAGGCGTGAGAAAGGGATGCCCTCTTTCCTCCATGTTACTAGCGTAAAGGATAGAGCATTTCTTGATTCAGACTGAAAAACACCAGACTGTCCTTCGGTTACAAACCCCCGGTAGTGGTACCCTTAAAGTAGCTGCTTACGCAGCTCACATAACGATATATCGTAGAGACGAGGTCAGCCTCGCGGCTGTTTTCAAGGTTTTTTTAGTATACACTGAGCTCTCCGAAGTGAAACCTAATATACACAAGTGTACATAACATTGTCTTCACACGTCACCGTTAACATGCCTGCACGGCGTTTCCGTCGTAGGTAAAATATACATTTTAGGTGTGAGCTTTCAGGCCAGCGGCGCGACCAGAAAGAGTTGGGAAGAGAAGAAGGGGCTGAAACTTCAGGTCAACAGGGCCCTCTGGCTTAAATTCCGTAACAGATACGCCGTTATTTACTCTTGAGCGCCTTCACTCGTCGCCTACAGTTGTCCAATTCCCTAGAGATGCCTTATCAAGTTGCACGCAAGGTCAAATCACAGCTTGTCATATTCGTTTAGAATGCAAAATCCTCCCTTGTCAATTATGAACAGTTAGCCTAGCCTCGTGTAAACGGCGGCTGCAACATCCCTTTGGCTGTCGTTTAGGCAGATACCTTTCCGTTGAAGACGACCCTCAGGGTGTTACAGCTACCGGATCAGCACCCCTCCAAAAAGCGTGTGACGCACTTCCCAGTAGTGCACATCCGCCTGTTTTTGCAGACACAGCCCCCAGAACCCAAAGCGCTGAATCCGAAATCCTTTTATAGGCATGTCGTAGATATTTATAGGAGAATAGCCACCCTGCACTTGTATACTCAGCTCCTGGAGATTCGCAACACAGAGTTGGCACAGGAGTTACAGGCGAAATATGGCTGCGAGGCTAAGAACCTTGGGATTCTATTGGTATTGCTGACCCCTAGCTGGCTACCAGGCAGTATTCAGGATGTGGTGTGGCATTTTAAGTGGTGCGTCTATGGCGGACATGATGTGGCATATGGTCTGCTCGGAGCAGTGCGCGCACTGCAGAGGGCACGATGGTAATAAACACGCATTGCTAACTTGCCGTGTGGTCAAGACATTCTGGTCCCTCGTGAGCGGGGCGTACCACCCATTAGGTATAGCGCTGGTCACAAAAAGGAGTAGGTGCCTGAATAGTGCGCTGGCAGGTCTAGCGCTGACGGCCGGAATGTTTTCTTAGGGGGAAAACGGAAGCATAGTAGTAAACTAGGGAAGGGCCCGTAAGAGCCAATGGCCGATGATGGTGCGATTGTACAACATTGTAACCAACCATTTGGAAACTCAATTGTTCCTCCTTGGTGAGGAAGAATTCCCGAAGCGTTGGTCCTGTGCCTTTAATAAAATTTTCCACGGCAGGGTTGTGCTTACCTGTTCTCTAATACAGAGATTACGAATCATATAAGACTCACCTCAATAATTTGTGGTAAGTGTTCTCAAAATCCTGCTGGTAATAATGTGAAAAAATTGTGAGACTGCCGTGGAGCCAACCTCCTTGTAATTAAAGGCCACTTGAACACAAAACCGTATTGTGTGTGGGACCTGTGTCATATAATTTTGGTGAACAATAAATTTCTTATGTGCAGACATACCCACAGACAAAAAGACAGACCAAAAGTTTTGCATCGAAGTGCCAGAAAAGGATTATCGTCTTTGAAAACGCCCCCGGCAGGGCGTATATACGGCGAAGATTGAGCAAAAACTTTACTTCCTTTGTTGCTCCGTGAAAAGAACTCATACCCTATAATTATTATTTGAGAGTATTCTCGCTGTAATAATTAATAAGGAACAATATTTTCCGCCCTTCCTTGAATTTTCAAGGGGCTGAACGAGAGGGTGTTAGTCACGTGACCGTGCTGTTTTGTTTTTTTTTTCATTCTATTTCAGAGGAGACAGGTTGAGTCAAGGACATTTTAGCTCGCTTGTATTGGGAGTACGTGTGGTGTTGAATGAGAGCTATCACTGCAACCAAAAGATTTACTTGTGAGCAAGCATCCTTGCAAGGCTACTTTTTGAAAAGCATAGACGCGAACAGACGCATATTTACAGCCCTAAAACCCTAGCAAACGACGGAACCTTTGAGAGTTATGTTGGACATACATATTTTTACCTTTATACGTATCGACCTTAGCATGACCTGCTCAATCTGCCCAAGGTCTCGAAACCGCCGCCGAAAAGTAAAAAAATAACAGAAAAATTGATCCAATTGTCGTAATCGTGCCCCTTTAATTCATTTACTATATGTGCACCGGACCTACAGAAATTTGTTTCAAATCACACACACACACACACATATATATATACATATAGATACATATGTTGCGACGCGCGCCTCCGACGACGTTACGAAGGGCGCCTCGAAATTTCACCGCTGCAACCACTGTTACGAAAGACGACGACGCCAACACGGTTCCGAAGGCGCCACTACTTCGAATTCCACCGGGAAGGTCACCAGCCGTTTGGTAGCGTAGGTTTCTCAGCCCGTGACTGCTTCTGCGCAGAGCTGAGAGACGAGCGGACGAGACGACGGTGAGTTAAACAAGGTTTACGTACAGCATATATACAGAGGCGTTACAAATTCGGCACTGGGGCCGACAGAGACGCGAAGAGCCGAGCTCTTCTCTCTATACACATAGCTCTACTCTCAAATGGGTCTGCTGTCAAAGGGGTTTCCTAACACACAGCTCAGCTCTCTCTCTCTCTCTCTCTCTCTCTCTATATATATATATATATATATATATATATATATATATATATATATATATATATATATATATAATCATCATCTACGTCTTGGTGGAGATAGCGTTTATTCAGCCCAAGCGCTCAGCGAACAGGCAGTCTGTGACAGAGCGCGCACATGATTGTGGAGAGACGCAATGAAAGTGAGCACAGAGACCCAGACGGATGATGATGATGATTATGACAATGCATATATAAGAAGAAGTTCATCACGAATGCCCACAATATATATATAATGCACCATGCATATCATGAACACGAATAAATGTTCATGCTTCCGATGGTTTTTGCTCTTAGCACTTTAAAATGTTTTGCAATGCACACACAAGTTCCTTCAGGTGGAAGTTTTCCTAAAGCTTACGTGTGTCCGAGCTCATGAGCAGCTGCAAAAGGTCCGGAGTGAGGATGGTCGTTGTGCACGATGAAAATAATATTTCTCCTTGTGCAGGCCCCTTCTCTTGTGGATATACCTGGTTTTCATTTCACGGGAAGATGTTCAAAATTAGTGATTCACGCTTCCATGTTGCTTTTCTTTTCACGCATGCGAAATAAACTGTTCGTATGAAGTGGCTACTTAGCTAAAAAGACAAGTCCAGAGAAATAACATGACACTACCCTCATTAATATTTTTTCCGGCATATCTTCCCTCTGTTCTCAGCCCCTGAAGACTGTGGCTATTCGGTGATATTTGTTCCGACGTAAAAAAAAAGGCCGCCCTCTACACATTTAATATTACCTGTTTCTTTTGCATTATTGTGATTTTTTCAGTAGGCAACAGACACGGAACGCATTTGTAATATAACTAATGGTAGCTTCGCTCTACCTAAGTTTGTTGTCTTACGCTGAATTGTAAGAGCTAAAACGGTTCGCAATGGTTGATATCACTTGTTTATTTCCGCATAAGTAAAATACTATAGCTAAGTTGCGCTGTAAAAACAAGACTTTTTAAAAAGTGTTTAAGGAAATATTTAAAAAAGAAGGTTTTCTCCAACTACACAGTGTTTTTCGTATCTCAGCACCTTTATATGGGAATGGCTCCGCCTTTCAATGATGCCGATTATTGTTTATTTTGGCTAAATTGCGAATAAAAAAGGACATACAGAAAGGCACGCCTAAAAGCTTTTAAATCTATCTATCTATCTATCTATCTATCTATCTATCTATCTACCTACCTATCTATCTTGTAGAATTATGAAAGTGGTGGACATCAGTAAAAGATGAACATCATTCACGAGTCAAGGCATAAAAAATTATCGTTAGTCTATCCGTCACAGACATTGGTATCGGACAAAACTAAAATTTGTGCTTTTAAAAACGATTGAACGATTGCTTTACAATTACATGAGAGAGTTTTCACAACACATTGGTGTTTTAACGCCGACGCACCTAAGTTCGCGCTTGGTGGTACATCTTAATACCAATAACTGACGTCTTTAATCAATGACTTAGCAAAGACTTGTGGCAGATGTTATAGTAAAGAATGAGGGATTAATCACAGCAAGCTGCGTGACAGCTCGATTAGCGTCGCTGGCTAAATGCAGAACTAGTCCTGCTATAGTTGAGCACTACGACAGGGGTAGAGAGAAACAGAAAGCTTGTGTCTTCTCTATAGGCCAGCCACAATTTTGTGTCCGTCAGCATAAGCAGGGAAAGTGAAGAAGGCGCGCGTCGCAGATCTATTAGGAACTTGCTCACCATGCTTCTTATGCTCACGGCAAGCCTGGCTTGCTTGCTTGCTTGTTCCTTTCTTTTGTGGCTCTCACCCACTAAGGGGGATCTGCCAAGACGCCGGTGGTTAATGCAAGTAAATACCTATAGATTTTCTAGATTAGGGGAGTATGATTACTGTGTTTTTACTGTGAAATTAATTTGGCGCAATGTCAGAAAAAAAGAAAAAAAAGAGAGGGGGGGAAGAATAATAGAATTTGTTGAATATCTGTGGTGGAATCGTTGTATGAAATTCTTCTGAAAGTTAAATCATTGCAGTGTATCAGCTAGATAATAAGTGGTAGTGTGACTAGCAAAATTTGACAGCTGATCGCTGACTCAGCAAGGTAATCTTCTCTTGGTGTGTACCCTAAAATAATATGTACCCTCTACTCACCCTTCGTAACTTTCATGAAGTAATAAAGCACCCATTATGCCGATATGCCATTCGTCATTCTGATGATAGGCGAGGTACCCTCTCCACATCTGTAAGGCATTATGTGCACTTTGTGCTGTAAAGGCTCGTCCACAGGTGGAGAACGAAATGTGAGCCCGCGAAACAGAGGCGGCACGCAAGCGGTTCGAAGAGAACCTTGAGTCGAGACCTGTATTGACATTGCCTCCTCTAACCCTCAACTGCAGTCTCTACTTCAAGATCTCCTCGCCACAAATTTCAACGATAACATAATTATGATCTTCAAAGGACAACCCTGCCCATGGCTGTGCAATCAGTCATAAAGTGGTTGTATATAATTGCTTCGATTAGCAAATGATTACAGTTAGTACATATATAGACGTATATATTGTATTGATATGTGAATAATAAAACATTGTGTATATGGTTGTATACACAATCAGCCTATAACAACTCGCTACTTCTTTATATGAAGGTACTGGACTTTCACGGAGGATTCACGGGTCCTACCGGTCATTTCTGAGCAACTCTTCCATATTCCTTCACTTCGTAAAGACGGCAGGACTTTTTTTGTACAGATGAATGCTATGAGCGAGGCCGATGCTTGAACTGAGGTCGCCGCCTCAGGTTGTGTTAAAGCGTTGACATAATTCGACTTTCTTTGGAGACGTACCGCATAAGACGGACAAGTAGATACGGCACTTTGTGGGAGCTAATCGCCGTTTCCATGTTCATAATGATTTTCTTGACCGCCGACCACGAGCACTCGGAGAGGGTAGGGACACATATGAAAGACGTGCTTGTCAGCCTCCGGAGCATGCCACTGTGACACAGCTTGTGTCGCGTGCGTGGCTGCAGCTTTCATGGAAGAAGTCACTGACACGACTTTAGGTGGCAGGAAAATTAAAATACGCAATACCTAATGGTCGAGCTTGATCCAGTGGCGTTACCACTCTTACTGCACATGCGCGCCCTCCACGCTTCTCCTTTTCGACGCTCTCCCCCTCTCTCGCCTCGCAAGTCCGACGAAGGCAGCGCTGCTAGCCGCTGCTCTCTTCCCCTCTATTACAGGATCTCTCTGAGTGGCACTTATACCCCCAACGCATAGGTGCATCCCTTCTCGTCTCTCTGCTTTCCTAAACACCCGCCTCTCTCGCCTCGCAATGCTGACGGAGGCAATGTCTGCTAGCCTACGCTCGCTCCCCATCTCTCTCTGCTAGGCAGCCGTCCCAGTTGCGTCTTTTTTCTCACTGTAGGTAGTTTCAGTGCTGGGTACACAAGCTCGTGGGGCGTTGCGGGTTTGGAGGCGCGCGGCGTTGCGTACCCAACCCATACCCAACTGGAATGCCTTATAGAGGCGCACACGCAAACGCAAGCCGCTCGAAGGTCACACGCGCTCACAGCTCCATAGCGTCTTAATAATCGCGTAGTATTTATTTATGTTTACGATATAAAATGCTAAATTAAACTTACATAGTGTCATGAAGTACACGAATTTCAATAAATCATTTTTATATAATATGACAGTTATCAATACAAAAAAAAACTTATTCATATGCGCCACACTTGCTACTGAAGCCGGCATTGTCGATGCCAAGCAATCCAGACGGCCTGTCGTAGTCCGACAAGCGCGACGACAGAGCAACGGTGTAACGTGTAACTCTGTGTAACTTTTAGCTTGTACTTATACTTATTTATGTTAACGTGTTACCGGATACCAGTTTGCGTTTACCGTCCTACCGGAACGTGCCTTTTCCAACGTTTTGAGCTGATCATACGCAAACAATATGCCTTTATGTTTTCGCAAACCATAAATCGTGATGCCAACTGCATTTAAACTGCATTTAACTTACATAGGAATGAATCACCGTTACGGCAAAATTCCCGAGACTTTCTTATCGCGAAAAAATGAAAAATACGAGGTTGCTGTAACAATAGTGTCGACATCTTGTGACACTTCGTGAAACCACAGTCATGAATACGCTGGCTTACGCGTAATGTTTTTGACGTGAAAATGAATAAAAAGGTTACTAATTTGTAATAACGCCACTGCGCGGTTTTCGCACCAGACGTACAATGCACAATGTTTCTGAAATAACAATGTTGTGATTGTCTGGTTTACTACGACCACGCTAGATGGCGCCACCTAGTGAGCTGGTCGCGGGTATGGCATATTTTTAGTTTCTATGTTCCAGGCCTTTCTAGCTTTGGTATTCTGGCTGAAACAATGTAATCGCTATTGGTACTCGCACTTTGGCCTATTTTAACTCGACGGCTAGAGTATCCGCAATGCGGATACTGTGAGTTCCTGCGAAGGTGGACCTTACAAGGCGTCCGATTCATGCTGTCCGAGATTTGGTGCCTTTGTGCCATGCTATTTGTATAGTGGCTAGCCACTATATTATTTGCGCTTAAAACTTGAAAGTCAAAGTGGTGGCTCTGGCCAGCCTCGGCTTTGCTCGCCATAAACGTGGGTGACGTCACCGGTAATATGATGTGCCAGCATGTGCGCCAGGGCAGCTTATCTCCGCAAGGAGGCCAGCGGTGGCACCGTTGTTTATGGCCGCGCGGACGCATGGCCCCAGTGCCCCAGCGATCGTGCGACGCATCTGTTTGGGGTTTCGCGCATGCGCAACTCCGCCGCCCCAACGTCCTGGGTACGCAAGCCGCTTGGATACACAGCACTAAAACTCTCTCGTCTCTCTCCTCTCCATCTCGCAACGCCGACGCAGGAAGCTTCTGCTAGCGAGCTTCTTAAATGAAAAAACTGGCTCCTCGTCCTGCACAAGCGTTAACTGCCCACCCACGATATACAGGCACTGAATCTTGAGCTCTAACGTAATGCTCGTGGGAGATTTCTTCGGTGTTTTGTTGCAGAATAAACATCAGTAGCGTTCGCGTTAAGTAAAGGTGGCTCGCGGGTATATGATTTAATCAGTCTTCTGCCTCTCATTGCGCATTACCAGAACACACCCATCCACATCAGTGCGTGCTTTGCCCCTCCCCAGGTTTCTCGCCCCAGCAACGCCGCAAAGAAGGCCACTGTCAACGCTACCGTCGTGTAGGTGAAGTGTTAGCTCCACTGCCTCAAATATTCACAAGGTTCCGCATAGCGGGTAATGGTCGTATTTCTTGCTTATTTGTCATCTAACTGTAAAATATTATTTCCTAAGAGCGGCGACGATGAAACAGGACCTGATCGTGCCCAGAATGCATGCCCAAATTTCATTTTGTTTTTAATTTGTAACCCAGAGTATAATAAAGAAGGCATTTTTATTATGGCTCCGCTTCCTGGTTTTCAGCATCATAGTGCCTTGACCAGAATCACAACGAGCAGTTGAATACCCCTAACGACGAGGCGAGCTCTCTGAAGAGGGCGGCTGCTCGACGTGATCAACGTGGTGACCCCGGGCGACGAGCGAACAATCCACATCATCATGAGACTCTGATTACCGACGTGACGACATAAAAGGCTACGACAGAAACCCACGATGGTTCGAGCGGCGGTCACCAGGATCATCAACGACATGACGACTCTAATGCTGACGGAACCAACGCTGACCGGTGAGCTAAGTGATCGTCTTCACCTGTTTAAGATAAAGAAGGCTCTGTTAAAGAAACTTGACAGCCAGATAGAGGAGTATGTTGTTGAGGATAACCTTGAGGATGAGATTCAAATCATTGGGCTATACCAAGACTCTACCTTTCTAGCGAAGTTCCGTGCCGAACGTATTTCATCAGCCCCTCAAGGTATAGCTAGGCATGCTTCTCATCATCACTCTCCTCCACCTGTGCACAGAATAAGCTTCCTAATCTTGATATACCGACGTTTTTTCGTGACCTCATTGAATTGCCTGAACTCTGAGAGTGATTGGACACAACTAATTACAAAAAACGGACACCACGCTGATGTAGCCAAAGTGAAATATCTCCGGAGCTACTTGTCGGGTAAAACAGAAGGTGTCATTTTTGGCTGGGCTACAACCACCAAAAGTTATATCTCTGCTATCGATCTTTTTCAAGAAATATTTTGCCATAAATTTGTGAATGACCACATGCACCAGCTTCTCAACCTACGTGAAGCACGCTCATGCGAAGATATTGAAGGGCTTCAAAGGCTGTATGAAGAGGTGCAAGCTTGCGTGAGATCCTTTCGTAACCTTGGTGTTGAAGAGAGAGAGTATGGAGTGTTTATCGAAACTGCAATAATACAGAATCCCCCCAATAAACGGTACGTCGTTATACTGAGCACGCCTTGTTTTCTGAAAAAATAGAAGTGGCACTGCAGGACAACTAGATGAATTATGTGTTCTTCTAGAGTTCTGTAGCCTGAAATTGAGAATCCAAGAACACGCAGTGCTATTGACGCTTGATCACCGTGAGCAATCTCTAACTGGCAACCCAAGATTAAAGAAGGGTAACCGAGGTTCAGCGTTTATATTAACCGTCAAACACTCTCTAGAGAGTGGTATGTTCTGCGATGATAAAGATCACGCGGGGGATGACTGCCCAGCTGAGCTAACGCTAGACGAGAAAAAAGAGAAACGGCGCGAATTGGGATGTTGCTTCCGATGTGCACGACTGTTTCACAGAGCGAAGGAATGCAAAAGCTGGAAGAGGTTGAGTTGCGTAAAGTACAGGAGGAGGCACTTCACTCCTATGTGCGACCCAAAGTGTACAGAACAAATTGGCACCATACCCACAGAGTGAATGATGGAGAGTGGGGCGAAGCATTCGTCCGGCCTTTCGTTCTTGCTTCCGTCCGTCAATGCAACCGTCTGTGTGATCGCCCATGCGTCCATCCGCCCGTCAGTGCGTTCACCTGTTCGTGCGTCCGTCCCTGCGTTCGTCCATGCATCCGCCCCTGCGTCCTTTCACGCGTCCATCCATGCATCTGTCTGTGTGTCCGTTCGTCCATCTATTCAACGCTCCAAGTACCACCACCTCACATCTTTTCATTATATTATCCCCGTATAGAAGCACTGCCATCCAGCGGACATTCCAAGGACTGAACTAGAGGTGGCACACGCACACTTTCTTACGGCTTCCGCTTCGTGTCTGATTCCCACCTATAACCACCTCGACTTCATGGTATATACTAGTTCACTGTATTCTTGGCACTGCGGCCCAACGTTCGCTAAACCTTTCTAAAACGAAGGAGGTTACGTCCTGCGAGTATAACGTAGCAACCTTTTCCTGTCAGATAGTGCTCAATGTACATGCCAATGGCTACTAATGGGAAATGAGAGACTGGAGAATTCGGCTTTTACTTTCTTACGGCTTGCGCTTCGTTTCTACTTCCCCCCTTTAACCACCCCGAGTTCATGGTATATACTAGTTCATTGTATTCATGGCACTGTGGCTCAACGCTCGCAAAAACTGCCTAAAACTAAGGAGGTTACACCCAGCGAGTATAACGTAGCAACCCTTTCTTGTCAAGTAGTGCGCAACGTACACGCCAATGGCTGCTAATTAGAATCGCAGCGTGCGCGTTAACTAAAAGCCGAATGCTCCTGTCTCTCAGTCCCCTTTAGCAGCCGTTGGCATGTACATTGAGTACTATGTTTTATTGTTCAACAACGCACAGAAAAAATCTCTCACCGGCACCACCTTGGAGGTGAAAGTGTTGTACTTGTTACATACTACAACGGCTACGACGGACGAACGGGTGTCGCTATAGAGAGCTTCGCCCCTAAAAAGAACAAAACGCAGACTACTGTCTCCAGCGCGTCTGTGGACGCTCTAAATAGCACAGTACTCCTGGAGATTGCGGAAATTTGTGCTCAAGGCACTGGAAGGAAATGTCTTGTAAAAATGTTTATGGATGGCGGTATTCGATGCAGCCTCATCACAGGAAAGTTGTCAGGAAAGCTGAAAGCCACCGTGTTAGCCGAAAAACAGCTGCCAATCGCTGTGTTTTGAAATATTTCCGCACCTCGAAAATCTTCTCGGAGAGTACGAGTGAGGCTGCATAGCCAGTATGGCTCAAACTTGATTGAACTTGAAGCTATAGAAGTCCCACAAGTATGCAGTTACCAGTCAGCATTAACAGAGACAAATGTGCCTGAAAGGATGAAAGACCGGAACTTACGTTTGACTGATGTCACTCTATTCCAGGTTTTATCGAGCCTGGAGTATGCGTTCTTACAGTCGCTAACAAATAAACATTTGTTAGCGACTGCTTCCGTATTCTGAAAGAGGCGGGGATGAATTTAACGAAGTTGACGACAATAGATGAATAACTACAAAACTAGAGCAACCGCCAATATTTGACGATGCAGTTCGATGTAAAAAACGAAAAGAATATTCTTGAACTCGTTTGGAATACTGACAAACACATTTTGAAGCCGTCGCTGAAAAAGATGCTTGAATCAATAGGTGAGTCAAAGGTTACGAAGCAACAGATTTGAAGCTTTGCCTCACTCACGTACGATCCATTCGAATTCCTGATGGCATATGTTCTGGTGGTGAAGTTATTATTACAAAGACTGTGGCACAGAAACACATCTGAGATATATCCCTACCGGGTCTATTCTAAAGGAGAGAAAGTATGGATGAATGGCCTCTCGAAATTCAGTCATTTAGAAGTTTAGACACATTTCGGCAAATTTCTTCTGGAAAACAATTTTCGTGTTGCCATACATGCCTTTAACAATGCAAGCCCAGCTGCGTACGGCACCGTGCTCTACCTTCAGATGCGAGACTTGAATGGGGCCGTGAAAGTTGTATGTCTGATAGCCAAGTCGAAAGTAGCACCGCTACAACAGATGACTGTCACACGAGTAATGCTCATGGGAGAGATTCTTGCAGCTTGACTAATTGCAACAGTGAGACGTGGCCTAAACTTAACAGGCTTTGAAACTGTTATATGGACAGACTGTATAATGATGATTTATTCGCGAGAAAGTTCAATAAAGCGCTGCAAACACTTCGTAGCTACCCAAGTGTCTGAGATACCCTCCTCAACGAAAGTGAATATGTGGATACATTACCCATGGGATCGAAATCCTGCCTATTTGTTGTCTAGAGAAGCCGCCGCTGAGCAGCTCTTACAAAGCTCGCTTAGGTGGAAAAGACCACACTTTCTCCACACTGCCTCGACATTCGACGAGCCCTGCTACAGTGAGGATACAGTCGACATAGAAGAAGAAACTGTGTTTGAGAACAGCTGTACGACCAAAACCTACAATTGTGAACATCGATGACTACAGCTCTTTTAAACGACTGATACCTACAACTGCATAGATACAGTAGTTTGCCAGGAATTACCGACACCCAGACACCAAAAAGAAAGGACTTATAGCCACAACTGAATTAGAAGACGCAGAAATTTATTGAATGCGTCGAACTCAAAACAAAGTATTTGAACAGTATAACTGGTGAATCAACATTGTAGTTTAGCAGTTCAGTCCCTATTACGAAGAATCAGGGCTTCTACGCTCGAGAGGTCGAATTCAGTTCACTAACCTCTGCGAAACATCCAAGCGCCCTATTCTGCTTTCTGCTTCAGACACATTTACAAAGTTTCTAGAGAACAAAGAAAATCAATGGCTTTTACACGCTGAACTTGGTTGAATCATGATGGAGCTGAGAGAAAGGCTCTGGATTCTGAGAGCCAGGCAGGTGGTAAAAAAAATATTTATAGATTTACAGTCTGCCGGCAATTTTCCTGCAAGCCATACTCGTAGACCTTCGCACCTATAACAAAGACTGTGTCACCCTATCTCCACTTTTCAAACTGTGTGGTGTAAATTTTGCCGACCCTTCTTCAAAAATATAATGCAGATAATACGAAAACGACCTATGTACTGATCTTCACATGTTCAGTCGTCAGAGCTGTTCATTTGGAGCTCGTCAACAATCTTAGTTACGACAGATTTTCGCTTAAACAATTTGTGTCTCAATAAGGCATTTGCAGCGTTTTGTATTCCGACAATGCCAAGACCTTCATAAAGGACTCAAGGAAAATTCAGTGACCTGATGCGTTTATTAAATCACAAGAAATGAAGTCGTTATTTGCCAGTGACATGATCGTTTGCGAATTCATCACCGAACAGACCCCCTTCTTTGGTGGGGAGTATTTAGGGAACGGTTATAGATCTGTGAAGTCTGCATTGAAGAAAACACTGGGAAATCCTTTCTTTTTCATGAAGAACTTTCTACCATCCTCATTCAAGTTGAAGCAAGGATATATTCGGCAGAGTGACTTGTTGGGCGAGTAGGTTTAAAAGGTTTGCGCTTGTCCTTCTTTCGTGTTTTTTTTCGTGCCGTAAGCTCGTTAAGATATATTCGCGACCGCTCACTTTTGCGTATGCAGAATCATCTGAACAAACCCCACTTACGCCAAGCCCTTTCCTCATAGGACGACGACTGACTATGCTTCCTGCAGACCGTGTGAGCACACCATCAGAAGAAACTTCGTCGTCACACGACATTCTTCAACAAAGATGGAGGCAGAGAGAGCAACTGGTAAATAGTATTTGGAACAGGTGGAGATGAGAGTACATTCAAGAGCTTCGTTCAGGTCATGTGGCTGAAAATACAAGCAAAGAATCACTTTAAAAAGAGATATCATATTCGTTATTGAATTCAACACATCAAGACAATTGTGGAATATTGGACAAGTTACAGAATATTTCAGGGCAAGGACGGCAATGTTCGATCATGCCAGATGTGCACTTATGGTGGCATCATGGTAAAGAGGCCGATGCATCTGTTCTATCTTCTCGAATATGCCAGACAAGCTGCAATATCTCGGAGAGAATCGCCTTAAAAAAGGAAGCCCATGAAGTTTTTCTGCCGAGAGCTGTTAAATATTCTTTTGGAAGAGCGGCGAAGATGAAGTAGCGGACAGGAGCGTGCCTGAAGTTTTGTTTCTGTTTTTAACCCAGCGTCTAATAAAGACAACGTTCTCTACTAAGGCTCTGCTTCCTAATTTTCAACACAAATTATGTGAATTTCCCTGCCTAAAATGCGTCATTGAAGTCTTGCAGAACCTGGGTATAAAACAGTGTAGGATTAAAAATAGGCGGTTGGCAGGCCTAGTGAGAAGTGGTTTCTGTGGACTACCCTGTCAGTGATTCTATATGCTGCATGTTTTGGCTTTTATTTGGGTTTGGTGGTAGATCAACTTGTTCTTATTACAGTTGGGATTGGGTGCATCTAGTGTGAACTAATGCAACGCCGACTACATTGGCGTTGAAATGGCAACTTATGGTCTAATGCAACGTCAGTTCTCACATGAGAGCACAGACGTCAGTCTTATAGGCGCGGAGCGCACTTTCAGGATACGTACTTTTCATTACCATGTTCCTCCGTGGTCGACAACTGTTGGAATGTAGCTTGCTAAATCATAGAAACACAAGCGTAATATTTATCCAGCTGCTACAAAAGCGAAGCGAACTATGAGGCCACAATGGACGTTAATCGGGTGTCTTTACAAAAAAGTTTCACGGCTTGACGTGGTTCTACCTGACTTTCACATAGATCTTGGCCATGATCTTGCAAGAATTCAGACTTGCATTCTTCAAGTTTTCATTTTAACGGTTCTTAAGAGCGTTTCTTCAACTTTATTGCTCTCACATTTATAGCATCACTGTAGCCTATGGCCGTTGCTGAGTAGATAGAAATTGTCAACTTCCTGTGGCGCAAGCCCACAGTACGCCGCGGGTCCCCTACCAATACGTGATACACATAGAAGTAAAAATTTGAATGGCGTAGCGAAGGGTTTTTCTGGCTTGTCGTTTTCTTCAGCAGAATGGACATTTCCAATGGAGGCGAAAATATTGTAGGCCCGTGTTCCCAGATTTGAGTGCACGTTGAATAACATGAAATGGTCGAAATTTCTAGAGCCCTCCACTCGGCGTCTCTCATATTCGTATGGTGGTTTGGGACGTTAAACCCCACATATCAATCAATCTTGCAATGCCACTTGAGCTTTCTCCAGAACGGCCGCAGATCTAGAAGTTACAGCTTATTGTTCAAATTTATAGTTGTGGTATAGATCATGCGCATGAATTATTTAGGTCGTAGGAGGAGATTCAAGTCATTGCCCGTACGCTAATATTCTTCGGGATGCTTCTGTCAACGCTCCCTGAATCAGACACCGTCAGTCATACATATCTTCTACTTAGGTCAACGTGATTTTGTAGTGATAGGGTGGTGGCCATGATATAGTGGTCACTGGCTAGATGCCCGTCTACAAAAGCATGAGCAAATACTGGTCATGATGTTTTTTTTGGAAAAACCAAGGCCGGAACAAGGGACTTGTAAGAAATTGTTCTATAAACGGGGTGGGGTGTCTTGGATCTGTTATTAAAGTGTACTAAAAGTTGAGTATATTATACCAAAATTGAGTTCCTTTTGCTGCTATTATCTAGTATCCCTAATTTATAAGAGGAAGTTGAAGCACCCTGACACATCATGGCAGAATGGACATTAGGAAAAGTGGGAGGTGGTTATATATTTTTGAAAGAGGCAGTGTAAAAAAGGATGACACAAGAAAATATTCTGTTGAGGAAAATAACACAAGGAGGGTGTCGCACTTTTTGTGACCTTGTTTTTTGCTCTGCCCACTACACAAATGCATATTCTTCAAAACCTCATGCTTGGATGTACCAGTCAACGATGAAGAATTTGGCACCTTACCTAATGCCGGTACTTTTCTTCCACCAGGTAAGCAATACATCTTTCTCCTGAATTAAACCAAAATACAAAACAAGCATTCACCACCACACTCAGGACGATTATTTTGGCTAGGGTAAAAAGTGAAGCAGCACACAATCTGATAGTTTGAGGCAATAAAACGCCTATATTTCATTGCGTTGAAGACTAAACCCATAACGAATTGTTCCCAAAACGTTAGAGCAATATATAGGTACTGCCATACTTATTTATTATTTTTAGTAAACGAGCCCACCTGAAACAAATGGATTATTTCGTAAATGTGTATTTAATGTTAAGCCATATTTGATAGATTAGCAATGTATTGTATTTACACGCTTAATTCCGATTAGTTGCTTCATCGATGTAGCAAATGAAAACATTAAGTGAATTTGCTTTTAGAATACTCAAAATTCACATGTAAAAGATGCACAACTAGACAATATGAAAAAACTTCTTTCAGGCACAACGTGCAGTTATGCTTTGCTGTATTTTTACTTTTGTATGCTGAAAAAATAACGTTTCTTTTTTTCAAATTTTAGAAAATTTTTAAGAAGTAGTCAATAAATTGCGTGCAATAGCTCTTGTGATTATTGTCATGTCGAAAAATAACAGACTATATGAGTCACAAATTAATTATGGAATACAGCATACGCAGTCGCAGCCGCATAGACGGAACCGCGAAACGGATGTGAATAGACAATTGGCTATAGCAGCTACGCCACATAAATATACATAAATACATAAAGTCTTACATAAATACTTACATACATAATCTTACATAAATACTTACATAAATATATAAAGTCTGGTTGAGATTCCTCAATTTATGAAAAGCTAGTTTTCCCCATTATTCGGCTGTCGTGGCATCAAAAGTGAAAAATGTAAGTTCTTGGTAATTTTTCCTGCAGCCCATATAGCGAAACGGGAATAGAAGAAAGGGCATTTAGTTTCCCTCAAAAACCATATGGCTGGCTTCTCTGAGATGAAACAGTCGAACTGATCTGCTTCAATGCCTGACATTTATTCTTTTCCAAGCCCCCCAAATTTCAATATTACCAGGCCATTTTGAACGAATTATTGTATATTCGTACCTAACTGCAACGAACTCCGTGTGACTGTGCACTGATCAACATTGGAACCACATTGTGAAAGGCCGGCGAAAACCCTCTTTCATTTACCTCTGCAGCCAGAATCAACAAAAACTTTAATGGTAGTCTGGTGGTCTTACGTTTGCTTCGCTTCGCGTAACGCAGGCGTGAACGTGCAACGAAATTGAAAAAAAATGAGAGAGATATAGAAAAAGAATGCAGGTGAGAAAATAGGAAGAAAATAAATGAGTAAAAATTGTTCATGACAGAGAAAATAAAAAACAAAAAAGAGAAAAAAGGAAGAGTAAATTGAGTCAAAAACAAGCAAACCTGCTTAGCAGTGCCCTTTAATTAGGGTGGCATCAATAGTGCAAATTGAACTTGTTTTGTTTTCCCCTCATGTGTATAGAAAGAAACATTGCTGATCGCCTTTTTCGTAGGAATAGTTTGAACACGGAAGTGAATTGTGTCTTCATAAAAATAGCGCTATTGTGTAGTGATATATTGTCGCTGTACAACGCGAACAAAGCACAAGTACGCCTTCAGGCAGCGAAAGCAGCGTGTTTTCAACAGCTAAGCCGCAAGATTGTCTTCTTTTTTGTTGAGTCAAGCCAGAGGCCCACTACTTGGTGTCTGCTAAATCCCCACATCATCGTTGTCGTTCACACGCAGACACGGGTCATTTGCTTCCCTCTCAAAGAGCATCGACCCGATGCAAAGTCAAGAATACAGTTTTTTTTTTAAAGAAAAGTCTCACGCAATCACTCGCTGACGTAAGGCTTCATGCGCACTACGTGAACGAGTTCAGGATGGTGCTGGCGACGATTGGTACTACACGAACTGTCGGGAACAACTTCGTAAGTAACCTCACTCAGTTGTCGCAGCACTCGGTAAGGCCCAAAGTATCTTCTTAAAAGCTTTTCGGAAAGTCCTCGTTTCCGTGCGGGTGTCCAAACCCATACTTTGTCGCCAGTTTGATAGACGACTGTTCTGCGGTGAGCATTGTAGCGGCCTGCATCGTACTCTTGTTGCTGGCAGATCCGTAAACGTGCAAGTTGCCTAGCTTCTTGCGCGCGTTCCGTGAACGTGTTGGCGTATGGGTCGATGCCGTCACCTTCGTGCGGTAGCATCGCATCTAACATAGTTCGTACTTCTCGTCCATGAACGAGGCTGAACGGGGTCAGGCGCGTCGTTTCTTGCTTTGCCGTATTGTACGCAAACGTTATGTACGGCAAAATTTCATCCCAATTTTTGTGTTCAACGTCTACGTACATCGAAAGCATGTCTTCAATGGTTTTGTTTAGACGCTCTGTCAGCCCGTTTGTTTGTGGGTGGTAGGCGGTGGTCTTACGATGCGCTGTTCCACTCAGCATGAGGACGTGATTCAAAAGAGCTGCCATAAATGCGGCTCCTCTGTCTGTGATCACGACGAATTGTGCACCATGCCTCAGTACAATGTTCTCGATAAAAACTGTTGCCACCTCTGCTGCTGTACCTCTCTGGATAGCCTTTGTCTCGGCATAACGGGTCAGATAATCCGTCGCGACGATAACCCAGCGGTTCCCTGCAGTAGAATTAGGTAGTGGGCCCAAAATGTCCATGTCGATCTGGTAGAATGGAGCTGTTGGGACCTGTACGGGTTGCAGGAGGCCAGCTGGTTTAGTCGGTGGTGACTTGCGTCGCTGGCAGTCGAGACAAGCACGGACATGGTGCTTCACGGCTGCGGTTAGTCTCGGCCAGTAATACTTTTGCTGTATTCTGGCCAACGTTCTCAAGTAACCCAAATGGCCAGAGCTCAACTCGTTGTGGCATGCTTTGAGTACTTCGGTACGAAGGGCTGCTGGGATGACGAGCAGATAAGCAGATCCCGTCGGCGAAAAGTTTCTTTTGTAGAGTACTCCGTCCCGTAAACAAAATGATTACAACACTCTTGCGAAAACTCTTGGCGCCTTCTGAGATCTGCCATCCAAGAAGTTAATTAGGCCAAGCAACTCAGCGTCGTCACGTTGTTGCTGCGCAATGGCGGTCGTGTCGAGGACACCGAGAAATGCCATTTCCTCCTCTCCAGGTAGGGTTGCCGACTCAATGGGTGAACGGGACAGACAGTCGGCGTCCATATGTCGCTTGCCTGACTTGTGTACGACTACAATATCGAATTCTTGCAGCCTGAGACTCCAACGCACTAATCGCCCGGTAGGGTCTTTTAGACTTGTTAACCAGCACAATGAGTGGTGGTTGCTAATTACTTTGAAGGGGCGGCCATATAAATATGGGCGAAATTTTAAAACTGCCCATACCACGGCGAGACATTCCTTCTCACTTGTAGAGTAATTAGCCTCAGCACGTGTTAACGTTCTGCTTGCGTAAGCGATTACCCTTTCTGTGCCCTCTTGCCGCTGCACAAGCACAGCTCCCAGACCAACATTGCTCGCGTCTGTGTGAAGCATCGTCGGGGCTTTTTCATCGAAGTGGGCAAGCACTGGGGGCGTTTGAAGACGTTGATGCAGGTCATTAAAGGCAGCCTCCTGTTCTTCGTTCCACTCAAAGGCAACGTCGTCTCTTGTGAGACGAGTTAGTGGCGACGCGATGTGGGCAAAGTCTGCGATAAATCGGCGATAATAGGCACAAAGGCCCAGGAAGCGTCTGACAGCCTTCTTATTGGAGGGTACTGGGAACCGTGCGACAGCGGCAATTTTTCAGGGATCGGGTCGGATGCCTACGTTACTGACGACTTGACCGAGAAACGGAAGTTCGTGGAAACAGAAATGACACTTTTCCGGTTTCAATGTTAGGCCCGCAGACCGTATGGCACGTAAAACAACTTCCAGTCTTTGGAGATGCTCGTCAAAAGTCGTTGAAAATACTACAACGTCGTCCAGATAGACTAGGCACGTCTTCCACTTCAATCCCGAAAGTACCGTGTCCATAAGCCTTTGAAATGTCGCGGGCGCGGAGCACAAACCGAAAGGCAAGACTTTAAATTCGTATAAACCATCTGGCGTCACAAAAGCGGTTTTCTCTCGGTCTCTTGGGTCTACCTCGATTTGCCAGTATCCACTCCTCAAGTCCATGGAAGAAAAATAGCGAGCGTGCCGAAGTCTGTCAAGGGAGTCATCAATACGTGGGAGCGGGTACACATCTTTTTTGGTCACCCTATTCAGCTTCCTGTAGTCCACGCAAAAACGCAGCGTGCCGTCCTTTTTCTTTACTTGCACTACAGGTGATGCCCAGAGGCTCTGTGATGGTTGAATTACATCATCTTCAAGCATTTTCGCGACTTGTTGATGTATGGCTTCGCGTTCCTTTAAAGCTACACGATAAGGGTTCTGGTGAATAGGTCTCGCCGTGTCCTCGGTGATTATTCGATGCTTTTCAAAGGTGTTCGACCAACTCGTGAGGTCGATGAAAAGCAGTCGTGGAATTCGGCTAGTAGCTGAAGAAGTCTCTGTCGGTCATCCTCTGACAGAGTGGGACTTACATCGAGAACGGGTTCTGGTTCTTGATTAGGCGCTTCGTCTAATACCGATAAACATAAACTGCCTCGCATGTCTACGATATTGTCGTAAGAAGCGATAGCTGTGCCCTTCGGAAGGTGCCAGCGCTCAGTACTGAAGTTGGTCAAAAGTAAATTCGTGCGCCCACCAGTGAGACGGACGATACCTCGTGCGACCGAAATGCCATGGCTAAATAGCAGCGAGCCAATTTCGTCGGCAATGCCTTCGCCATCAAACGCTTCGTGCCCTTCCACCGAAACAAGAGTGCATGACCGTGGCGGGACGACCACAACATCATCAATTATACGTAAAGTGTTACGTATTGCGTCTCAACAGTCAACCAAACCAGGGCTGTTGCGGAACGTAATTGAACGGTCCGGGATGTTGATGACGGCACCATATTCTCTTAAGAAGTCCATCCCTATGATCAGGTCCTTGCAACATGAGGTGAGGATGACAAACGTCGCCACGAAAGAAGAGTTGCCGATGTCGAGTCTCGCTGTACACCTTCCGACAGGCATCAACAGCTGGCCGCCTGCTGTCCTCAGGTGAGGTCCCGTCCACGTAGTCTTCACTTTTTTTAACCGCACGGCAAGGTTTTCACTTATGATAGAAAAGTCGGCACCGGTGTCAACTAAGGCTGTTACTTGCTGTCCGTCTACAAAAACGGTAAGATCTGTGGTCACAGTTTCGTTAACGTTACAACTAGTCGGCTTTACGGCGTCCTGTGGTAAGAGTAACGGGGGCCTTTTTTCGTCGCCTTGGCGGCCTGCAACCTCACCCCCGGAGGTCTCCGCCTTCAGTTTTCCCGGCGTGGACTTGGTGACCTCCTTCCACTGGCGTCGGCTGTAGTGCGGTGGCGCGACGAAAGCGAATATGCCGGAGACGGAGAACGTGGTCGACGTCCCAAACCTGGCTGGTAATTAGGCTCACCGTCGTCATTGTTGGCACGGCGGTTGTCAAAATGGAACCGAGACAAGGAAGGTCGTTGAGAATCAGCGTCCCGGCGTGGTGGGTAGTCGTTGTTGGGGCGTCGATCGTCAGGCCATTGCCGAAGAGGTCGAAACGTGTCGACGCGGTGCCAGCAATGATGAGAAATGTGGCCTACACCTCCGCAGGTAAAACAAAGCGGACGTCTATCCACGGTGCGCCAGACGTCTGTTTTACAAAGCTGTGGACGCCTCAATGGCTCATAATGTTGTAAATGCCGTGTCTCGTTGGGAGACGGCTCTTCGTACGGCAGCATTTCATACGGTGGCACGACGGAAGGGCGCCGCGGTGTCTGTTCTTGCGGTGGCGACCAAGAAACGGCAGTCGATGGCTGGCGGTACGACGGCGGAACGGGCGGCGGGCGGCGAATCGCGGCTGCGTAGCTCATGGGTAGCTGATCGTGAGTAGGATCAGCTGCCGAAAACGCTTGGCGTATTTCTTCGCGGACGACTTCAGCGACAGACGCCGTGGGTGGTTCTGTGACGAGAGTCTGCAGCTTCAGCAGCTCTTCGCGAACAATCTCTCGTATTAAATCGCGTAACGAGCTGTGATTATCAGATGTCGTAGCGGCGAGCTGAGTGTGGGTGCTGCTGGACAAGCGATCGTATTGTCGGCATCGTAGTTGAAGCGCCCGCTCGATAGCCGTAGCTTCTTTGATGAAGTCTGTCATGGTCCTTGGCGGGTTCCGCACAAGTCTGGTGAACAATTGCTCTTTAACGCCACGCATGAGGTAGCGTAGCTTTTTGTCGTCGGTCATGTGCGGGTCAGCTTTACGGAAGAGACGGGCCATGTCCTCAGCGAACATTGCGACCATTTCATTGGGTTTCTGAACCCGTACCTCGAGTATATGTTGCGCACGTTCGCGCCGGTCAACATCGGCAAATGTGTCAATCATTCCTCTTTTAAAGTCACTCCATGTTGACAAACTGCCTTCTCTGTTCTCGTACCAAGTACGAGCACTGTCGTCGAGATAGAAATAGGCGCGGGAAAGCCTTTGTTCAAGAGACCACTGGTTGGTGTTGGCGACACGTTCATAGTGATCAAGCCAGTCTTCGACGTCCTCATGTGCTCCACCACCAAAGCGATCAGGTACCAGTGGTGAAAAAAAGGTTACCTGAGATGGGGTTGGTGGACTGCTGTCTCGTAGTAACTGTTGTGGACTGGCGGTGGCCATTGGGAGATGTGAGCGCTGCCTTGTAGAGTGTTCCTGCGAGGGGGTGAACTCTGGAGGGAGGCTTCGCAAGCGACGACTGAAGCGATGCACGGGAGTGTCGACAAGTGCTTCTGGACTGGATGAACGGCTCCCCGTGGGAGTGTGGAGCATCAGGTGGTGTCGCGGGCCAGCACCTCCACCAGTGTCGCAGTACAACGCGAACAAAGCACAAGTACGCCTTGAGGCAGCGAAAGCAGTGTGTTTTCAACAGCTAAGCCGCAAGATTGTCTTCTTTTTTGTTGAGTCAAGCCAGAGGCCCACTACTTGGTGTCTGCTAAATCCCCACATCATCGTTGTCGTTCACACGCAGACACGGGTCAATATGAGAGCTTGTACAACTTCTGTTGGCGTTTCGCAGCTATAAAACAGTTGAACATGGACACAGTCGCATTGACGCCTTGTGGCACGTAGCAATGGTGATGATGGCTACCACCCAAGATCATGGTTTAACCATTCTCGTAAGTGAAGTGTTACCATATATATAAACAGAACGTATCGTTAACAGCGCCCAAAGATGACCAGAATAGGAACACATTAAACTACTAGATAATTGCGTTTTCAAACATCGTAAGTTATGGAGGGACAGCACTGTGTATTCCTCAAAACACCCGCACTCACACATACTGCTCTTCAACAACGCGGGACGCAGAGGTCCGCATCTTGAGCCGCCAATGCACGCCAGTGTCCTATCTCCTGCTGGCCTCAGTTTTGCTTCCACGAGGCACAACGGTAGCCCACTTTGTTACAGTGCTTAGTCCAGCATTTTATTGCAATAGCAATATATGGACCCTCTCGATTGCATTTTGCTGCCGGCGTCGGCGTGGACGTCATTCACCATACAGACACACAAACACACACACACAAACACACACACACACACACACACACACACATATATATATATATATATATATATATATATATATATATATATATATATATATATATATTGAGATTTAACAGACAATAATGCCACAGAATGTATAGGGGAAGATATTAGAACAAATGGAATGTAAATAAGAAGAAAGAAAAGAGGGTGAAAGAATAACCAGCCGTGAGCAGGACGCGTAAAGTGGCTATGTGCCATGGTATGCGAGATGGCGGTACTATGAGTGTTCTCCAGATGGACGCACGGACAGACGCATGGACGGACAGACAGCCAGACTAGCAGACAGACGGACCAGAAGACGGAAACGCAAAGTGGCTAACCTGCTCACGGCTGGTTATTCTTTCACCCTCTTTTCTTTCTTCTTATTTACATTTCATGTGTTATAATAACTTCCCCTATACATTCCTTGGTAATATTGTCGGTTAGATCTCAGTAATATTGTGTCAAAACACAGAAAAACGAGCCCTTAGGTACACACTTCTTTCCCAATTATATATATATAAGGTCTAACAGACAATAGTGCCAAGGAAAATATAGGGGAAGTAATTAGGCCAATTGTAATGCAAATGTGAAGAAAGAAAAGTGGGTGAAAAGATGACTTGCCCTCGGCAGGAGCCGTACTTGCGACCTTCGAATAACGCGTTGGATGCTCTACCACTAAGCTACCATGACAGCTATCCCCACAGCCACTTTATTGGGTGTCTTTGTGAACATAAACGTTGGATGAATGGATGGATGGATATAGCTGTACCCTTTATATCGGGTGGTGGCTAGAACCACTAAGCCGTAATACTTAATGAACCAAAAACTACATTTATTTTTTCCCCTAAATTGTGAGGTTGAAGATTCGTACTTTGCAGCAAAGGGTTCAATGTTCACTCGTGTCTTGACTTTAGCCACCAATCAGATAACCTGCTTCTAGTTAATTCAACTCGCTTAAAGTCTATTTTGCCCTCACTGTCCCTAAAACCCAGTGCTTTGAAAACTCTGCGCCATCAACCTGAAATACAGGGTGAAGCCCTTCACAGAACATTATCAACTGTTCGGCAGTTTCTTCTTCCTCTCCACACGCACTGCATACCGTGTCTACCCCTTCGTACTTGGCCCGATAAGTCATTGTTTGCAATACTCCCGTCCTGGCCTCAAACAGTAGAGAACTACCCCGAGTATTATCATAGATCCTTTTTTTGGCTATTTTCTGCTTAAAAGTTCGATAGATCTCTAGTGCGGACTTCTTAATCATGCCAATTCTCCACATATTGGTCTCAGCTTCCTTAACCTTCTTCTTAACTGATAATTCTTCTTGATTTGGCCCCGTGCTGTTTTCTAAGTATTTACCGGTCAATTTTCTGGTTCGCTTTCACCATTTCGTATCGACATTCTTCATGTACAAGTAGCTGAATACCTTCCTAGCCCAACGCTTCTCCCCCAGTTTTCTCAATCGCTTCTCAAGTTTTATCTTGCTGCTAGCTTCCCTGCCCTCAAATGATGCCCATCCAATATCACCTTGTACTCCCTTATTGGTGTATTCCCGTGAGCCCCTAAGCCAAGCCTACCTATTCCACGTTGCTTAATTTCTAATCTTGCTTCAACTTCTGATCTCAAGCACACGACCGCATTGCCGAACTTCAGACCAGGAACCATGACCCCTTTCCATATTCCTCTCACAACATCATATCTATTCATCATATCTATTGTAAGTCCACAGTGCCCTGTTTTTCATTACCACTGCATTCCTGTTACCTTTAGTCGACACGTATATTTCGTGTTCCCTTAGGTACTTGGCCCAATTGTTTATCCATACGCCAAGATATTTGTATTTATCTGTTATCTCTAGTGTGACCTCCTGTATTCTAAGCTCACTACATTTATTGTCATTAAACGTTATGACTGCTCATTTTTCCTTACTGAATCTGAAATCTAACCAATCTCCCTCATTACCGCAGATGTCCACCAATCTCTGCAAATCTTCCTTCTGTCGGCCATTAGCACTATATCAACTGCGTACATCAATGGTGGTAGTGCCTGTTCAATGAGTTTTTCTTGCTCGACGAAAGAGAGGTTGAAGCCCAGTTCACTCCCCTCTAATTTGGCCTCTAATCGTTGTAGGTACATCATGAATAACAAGGGTGACAGAGGACACCCCTGCCTAAGCCCCCGTTGCACCTCTGTGGGCTTTGATACCTGTTTTTCCCACTTTATAACTACCTTGTTATTTTATATATCTTCTTTAAAAATTTGTGACTACATCTTCCACGCCTAGTGTGTCCAGTATTCCCCACAATTCCTCTTGAACCACGCTATCGTACGCTCCCTTGATATCCAAAAATGCCAAAAATGCTAGCCACAGGGGCCTGTGTTCATTTTCTGCTATTTCGATGCACTGCGTCAGTGAGAACTGATTGTCATCCGACCTTCTGTGTTTCCGAAACCGATTCTGCAGTTCCCCCAGCACTCCCTCATCCTCTATCCACGCCTGCAGTCTTTCCTTTATAATCTGCATCGCCAGCCTGTAGACCACTGATGTCACTGTTATAGGATGGTAGTTGTTTATGAAGCCTTTGTCCCCCTTTGCTTTATAGATCATGCTCATCCTGCTAAGTTTCCATCCATCGGGAACTTCTCCATCGATTAATATTTTGCTCACTGCCTCTCTCAAAGCCCGCTTCGCACCTAATGTCTTTATCAGCATAATTGGATTGCCATTTGGGCCTGTTGATGTACTACTAGGAACCCTTTTCACAGCCCTTTCCCACTCTTGTTGTGAAAATGGAGCCATTGCGCCACTTGATTCATCCTTGCCTATTGTCGTGCATAAAGCACTTCTGTGTTGAAATTTTTCTGTCACCCTTGTTCTTATATATTCGATAGCTTTGTCCCCTTCTAGCTTAGCACCTTGAGCTGTAGTTATAAACCCCTGCTATATTCTCGTCTCATTTCTTAGGGAGTTTAGATGGTTCCAAAATTTCGCAGCTGCCTTTCTATCTTTTTTAGGTACTTCTGCCAGCCACTGCACTCCCTTTCTTCTAATCTTTTCATTGATCAGAAGGGATGCATCCCTTCTACAGCTTAGAAAGATTTCCCATTTTCTTTCAACATCATCTGTCGGTTCACCCCGCTGCTTAGCATGTCTCTGTTCCCCAGAGGCTTCCTGAGGTTTCGATATGGCTCTCTTAACTTCCTCATCCCACCAACTTTTGGGTTTGTGTCTTCTTTTCCGGGGTGACTTGTCACGTGCCTTAGCAAGCTCTAGCTCAAACAGTCTAATTAGATTCATGTATGTTCACACTGTTTTATTATCTTCAGAGATTACTTTCTCAATTTGTTTTGTGGCTATTTTAATTTGCCTTTCTGAATAAAAATTTTCCTGTTGTTGCTCATCTTGTCTCCTTCTCACTTTCACTGCTCTTCCAAAACTTAGCTTGATACGTTTGTGATCAGTAACCAGACTTCTAGAGCCACCTTCATCTATCTGCATTCCCCTGAGCTTATCATACATCCTATGTGACATCAGTGCCTAATCTGTCGTCAACTGCGGCCTCCCTACCTTCTATGTTATATGCCCTTCACACTACTTGGTGCTGTTCAAAATGATTAAATCATGCCTGTCACAAATATCCATGATCAATTTGCCTGTTGGGTTGGTCTACCCATCTATATCTTCTATGTGCGCATTCATATCTCCTAGTATAATTATTTTGCACTGTCTTCCTAACTCCCCAATATCTTTGGATATACACTCTACCATTGCCTGGTTTTCCTCTCTGGCCTTTGCTCCCGTCCACAAGTACATCAAACCAAGGAGTGTCATTCGCCCTGCCACTTTGCCTTTTAGCCATAAATGTTCCTTGGACTCCTGCTCGACCCTTTGCCAGTCTGTACTTTTATAAATGAATGCCCCAATACCACCCCCCTTTCTGCTGTTTTCTGTTCTATTACAATAATCCCACGCGTAGTCCGCATTGTTAGGAGCTTGTTCCATGTCCCTGAGATGTGTTTCTACAAAACCGCATACCGTCGGCCTCTCCTCCCTTAGCTGTTCTTCTATCTCATTTCACTTCAACCTGTTCCTACCACCCGGCATGTTGATATACCTTATGTCTGAATTGACTCTGCGCTCGTGGCTACGTTTATTTCTGCACTCTACCTAGCTTAAATACTGGTGCCACTTTGGAATCGTATCTGTCCATACCACCTGTCAAAGAGTCTCCCTGGTTGTTTTCCTCGTTACTATCTATCCTGCACCCCGAAGGGCCCGCTTGCCCCCTAAAAAAGCTACTGCGGCTTTCGCCAGTCTCCAACCCACCTCATGACCTTGCCGCCCATCGAAGTGAATTCTGTCTCGTTGAAAACCACCCCACCTATACACCTCTCTGTTTATTTCCACCACCTCAAAGCTTTTCTCTCGACTCATCCGCCATATCGCTTGGTTTGCGTTGACCACCGCCCTTTGCAGGTTGCTATCATGCACCGGTACCCCCGGTATTGTGCATATCGCTGCCTGTACCTCAGGAGAAGTGGCGCGCATGTCATCGACGCCTTTCGCCAGTGTAGTTGCTAGTCCTGCTGTATCTTCATTTAAGACATCGTTTAAACCACCGGAAATTATCACGACGTTTCGTCTATCAGCTGTAGTTTTGAGTTTGGCACTCGCTTGCCTCATGACTGCTTCCAGCTTGCGTCCTGGGAACGCCCTTACTGCAACCCTCTTGTCACCTCTTACCCTCTCGTTGATGGCTTATGTGCATCGATTTAAGTTCAAGTCCCCGGCGATTATCACATGCTGTGACTTTTCAGCTGGAGCGTCCTGCACCTGGGGGTTACTTGATGCGGTGACGCTGGCTGCTTTGTCCTCTCCCAGCCCCACCACTACTTCGTTGAAGCTGGGCCTTGCGACAAATGAACCGGCTGAACCTGTTTTTTCCAAACTTGCTTGCTCTTTCTTTTCCGCAGTTCTGGTTACCGGTTCCCTACTGTTCTCTCCGTAGGCTGCTCCTCTGTTTACCTTGGCAAGTGCTTCGTCGGCGGACTTCAGCTTTTCTCCAATAGCCCTCGTTTTCTCTTGATCTGTCGCCAACGCAGTCTCGAGCTCGGTGATTCCCATCAACATGTCACTCTGGGCAACCAACATTTTCTCCAGTTTTTCTCCTCCGTAGGAGACCTCACATTGCCTATACACTTCGCGTCAGCCTCTTCTCCTTCCGCTTCTACACTTGGGTCCACTTTCAAAGCCACCCCACATCCTGAACAATTTACAGTCTTTTTAACCATGTCTTTCCGACACCGATTGTCCCTATGACTTGTCTCACTCGATAATTACAAAACTCAAGCCCTGCCCTACGAAAAAGAGAAAGTCTATGCACTTCTACAAAATTTTTTGCTTGTTCAATGCACGTGTGCCTCCCCCGTGGGGTGGCAAAAGAAAAAAAACAAAAAACAGAAAAATCAAACTTGCACACACGCACAAACTAATAAATACCTGGTGACTGACCCCCGAAAAAGCCGTACAATACAATAAGTGCTACAGGGATTTTAACCGCTGCCCTATAATTATAAAGACAAGCTCAAAACATGCAAAACAACTCATCTGCGCAGTCGATCGGGAGCGCTCAAAAAACACGTCCATCCACCGTGACAGTCCGAACCAAACCCCTCTGACACTAAGACACTGACGTGTGTCAGTAAGCGCCACCAGTAGCCATGGCGGCAAGTGTGGCGCACTCTTTATGAGCCTGTTTGGCGTCACGTAGCACGTGAACTTCTTACGAGTTGGCAGCTGACCAATAGTTCCTCGTATACAACCTAAAGGCACCAAGTCTGCCAGTACGAGACCCTCTTTAATGAATAAGGGAAAGAAATGTAAACTTAAGGGCTAGCTTTTTCGTGTTTAGGCATACTATAATGAGATTTAACAGCCAATAATTCCAAGGAAATTATAGGGGAAGTTATTAGGCCAAGATCTTTCCCTAATAACTTCCTTATAACTTCCCCTATACTTTGCTTGGCATTATATCTTTGTTAGATCTCATCAATATTGCGTCTAAAGAAGAAAAACGGGCCGTTGAGTATACACTTGATTCCCCTGTATAAATATATATATATATATATTTAAATGAATTAAGGGAAAGAAGTGTATACCTAAGGGCTCGTTTTTTCCGTGTTTTTAACACAATAATAATGAGATATAACAGACAGTAATGCCAAGGAATGTACAGGGGAAGTTATTAACATTAATGGAATGTAAATAAGAAGAAAGAAAAGTGGATGAAAAAATTACCAACTACTGCTTACAGTTGGTAATTTTTTCATCCACTTTTCTTTCTTCTTATTTACATTCCATTAATGTTAATAACTTCCCCTGTACATTCCTTGGCATTACTGTCTGTTATATCTCATTATTTAAATGAATATATATATATTTATATATATTAGTAGAAGCAGAGGAGGAAGAAGTGCAGAATAAAATAAAGATGGCGTGTGAGCAAGGCCATGTCTCCCATTCATCATAGCGTCACACGAGTCAACAGGATGAAGACCTGCCAGCCCCTTAATCAGTCACTCATCATCTACTACGTTCTCCGCAAGACACCATGACCACACATGGACTACCGTACAAGCGCTTAGTATTACGCATCGGCCAGCATCATGTCAGAACCATCTGCTGACCTTGACATCTCAAGTACACCGGATCAGCGAATGATGGACCCGTAGAAAACTGGTTCAACCTCTTTGAGCTCCCCGCCACTGCTGCATCATGGTCGGAACGGGAAATGATCACAAACTTAACTGACTACATCTCCGGTGAGGCATTTAAGTTTTACGTGACACACAAATTCGAAAGCGACGAATCATGGCAAAAGATCAGGGAAGAGATGATTGCCCGTTTTAACAACTACGACAAGGACTTCATCATTACCGACCATCTGCATACAACCAAACTCGGCCGTCACAGTCCACACTTATTTCTCAAGGAACGTAGCTTTCCACAAGGTTTCTCTTCACGAAAGCCGGTATTTTCAAAGTCGTCGCTCCAGCACACGACACGAGACGTTGCTTATCTACCTCATGCACTTCATTTTTCGTCTCGCATACGTGGTCCACCACCCTGTTTTCCATCACGCGGCTCATCAAGCGCTCCTGATGCTCACCGTTTGCCTCATAAGGACACTATGTTCACGATAGACAAGTTGACACACCTAGAAAATACCCAGTCGAGCCGTGCTCCTTCCGCACGGGTTTATGCATCACCGTCAGGTGCATACACACTTGACAGTCGAAGCAACACCAAAGGCTCAGACGCATCGAACGTCACACGCAGCCATGCGCAAGAGCCTCTCGTAGTGAACAATGTAGATAAAGCTTCTGAAGAACTTTCTATCAACTCCTAAGTATCATGTTAATTGCCTGAACTGCATGACAACAGCTCACAGACTACCAGCTGCTGACTGGAGACCCCATCAGGTTGTCATGAAGATAAGCGCGATGTTCAAGAAGGGCTGCCAGCGCAATACGGTTCACAGCAACGTCAGCAACGCCAGCAAAAGCAAGTCCGTGAATCGCAGACACTCCATTAGACAAACCAACAAGGGCGACGACGCAAAGCAAGCCTCTTAAAACAAATTCAAGAAGCGAGGCAACTTTGCATAAGGGATTGGCGCCAAAAACGCATTTGGCACAAAATATCAAGACTGCGCCTAAGATTACAGCTCCGAAACCTCAGGAAACACCGAACAAGACAAGAAGTCACCAGTTCTACCACGCAAAGATTCAGACACCATCCCATTAGTTTTCTGTGGCATTGGCCACAGAAAACTACGAAAGAGACTGAACGCTATAATTTGTACAACGCACGAACATAGACATAATTCCTTGAGCTTAAGTTCTTGTACACGCAGGCTGCAAGCCCTAATTTTGTCTCAGCCGCGACACAGAATACAGCGCGTACGACAGAGGATTCCGCGCGTGCGACATCCAACCTTCAAGTGCTCCAAGGACTTCCAACCTTGTTCGTTCCTCGCAGGTGCTCAGGTCATGTCATGGTCAGTGCAGTTTTGCAAGACGTGGTTACCTCCTTCAGAACGGGAAAGCCAACCTCGCCCACCAGAACTTCCCAATTCAATGAACTGCTGCACTCTTCTGAAATTTTGCGAGTTCACGGAACACCACTGGGACATGAAACCAATTGTGCATTTAGACATTTGTGACTTCTCAACCTTGCCTTGTTTACATTTTCTTGTTCGTAATCCATGCTTTCTTTCGGGGAAAGGGGGAATCGTGACGTATGAAGCGAAGGTTGGTAGAAGCAGAGAAGAAAGAAGTGCAGAATAGAATAAACATGGCGTAGGAGCCAGGCCACGTCTCCCATTCATCATAGCGCCACACACACACACACACACACACACACACACACATATATATATATATATATATATATATATATATATATATATATATGTGTGTGTGTGTGTGTGTGTGTGTGTGTGTGTGTGTGTGTGTGTGTGTGTGTGTGTGTGTGTGTGTGTGTGTGTGTGTGTGTGTGTGTTATCCAGAACTTCGCAATAGAAGCGAAGTTCTGGATAAACCGGCAAAAATAGGAGGCGAGGCCAAGGAAACTGCGAAGCTCCTTTGGTTTTTCGGGACGCGGAAAGTGAAGGACTGCAGAAATCTTGTCAGGGTCGGGCCGGATGCCATCTTTGCTAACGACATGTCCTAAGACCTTGATAGATTTGCTAGCGAAAGAGCATTTCTTAGTGTTTATTTGAAGCCCGGTGCCGGCAAGGCACGTCAGAACTTGATCCAGTCGTTCTAGGTGCTCAGGAAACGTTGACGAAAAGATAATAATATCGTCCAGGTAGCACAGGAAACTTTTCCATTTCAGACCGCACGACACGGTATCTATCATGCGCTCAAAAGTCGCGGGTGCGTCGCAGAGCCCGAAAGGCATCACGTTGAATTCATATAGCCCGTTGGGGGTTGCAAACGCCGTTTTATGCTTATCGTCTTCATGCATGGGAATCTGCCAGTACCCAGAACGCAAGTCGATGCTTGAAAAGAATTCCGCGCCTTGTAGGGAATCAAGGGCGTCGTCAATGCGTGGCATAGGGTACACGTCCTTGCGTGTGATCTTATTGAGCGCCCGGTAGTCTACGCAAAAACGCACAGAGCCATCCTTTTTGCGGACCAAAACAATGGGAGACGACCAAGGGCTAGATGAAGGACGGATGACTTCCCGTTTAAGCATGTCCGCAACGTTTTCTTCTATAATTTTTCTTTCAGTTAGAGGCACGCGGTAGGGTCGGCGGTGTACGATAGATGTCCCAACAGTTTGAATTCGATGTGCTGTAGTATTAGTGCGGCCCAGCTTAGACGAGCAAATGTCGAAAGAATTTGCATGTTTCTGTAACAATGAGAGCAGCTGCTGCCTCTGTGAATATGTCAATTTGCTGCTGATAGCAGTGGTAAAAGCGGAGGAAGAAACATGCTCGCCGAGGCAGGGTGCTTTGGATGTGATGGCCTGAAGTGGCGTGACAAATACAGGCTCAAAGTCAGCAACATGGGCCACAGTAGTGCCCTGTGGCAGTAAGATCTTCTCCGGTGTAGAGTTGACAGCGGTGACAAGTGCCGAGCCATTGCAAAAACGAACGACACCGGACGGAAGAACTATACCTTTGCGAACGCAAAGTGGTGACGGTGAGACCAATACATCCCCGTGATAGATGTCGTTGGACGTAATGCTGACAATTTGCTCTTATAGTGGCGGCAGTTCGATGTCTTTCGCAGCGACCAAACGAAGTGGCTTCTGATTGTCGTCGTCAAGCATGTAGTCCGTGTCAGCGAGGTGAACGACGCGTTGTCCACAACAAATCGCCGCGGAAGCAGATGATAGAAAATCCCACCCTAAAATTAGTTGGTGAGAGCAGCGGGACAGGACAGCAAACTGGACATGATGGCGGATGCCATCGATGAAAACACGCACAGTACAAAACGCGGAAGGGCGAATGACGTTCTCCTGGGCAGCAACTAATGTGGGGCCATCGTAAGGCGTCATTACTTTCCTTAAATGTTCACACAAATTAGCACGTATCACAGACAATGTCACACCTGTGTCCACCAAAGCATCGACTCGCACTCTTTCCACTTCCACAGAAACCATGTTACACGGGCCCGATGGAGGAATTTCAGTTCTGAATCCGAATGCAGTTTTTCCTCCACAAACTGCGTCACTTAGTTTTCCGAATGAATTTCAGAGGTGAATGAGGCGGGCCGAAGTGGAGAAGTGGAACGGCGGAAGGGCGAAGGCGAGCGGCGTCTCGTGTTTCGGCTGTTTCGTGGTGCAGTCGATGCAGGAGGAGATGGAGAACGGTGCGGGGGAGGCGAATAACGCCGACCTTGATAAGACGCCCCGGCGTACAAATCCTGTTCACGCACGTCGTTCCGATGCTCATCTTGCTGGCGCTTTCGGCGGAAACGAGATATGTGGCCGCGATAGCCACAGTAGTAGCAAACAGGGCGAGACGAGCGCCACGGTGGGGAATAGAAGACATTCGGGGCACCTGTAAATAGCGCGGTCAGGTGGGCCGGAGGGTCAGGGGGTACGGAATGGTAGTTGACCGGGGGAGCGGCAGCAACTGACGCGTAGGATGGACGCGGCAATGTCGCGTGGGCGTCGCTGGGAGGCACGGCAGCAACTTCAGGGTACGTGGGTATGGGGCGTGAAGCATGTGGCTGTACGGGCGCAACGCCGGTCAGCGTTGTAAGTTCCTCCCTGATGATGTCACGTAAGGGCATTCCCGAAGGCTGTGTAGGTCGTGGTGTAGGAGGTGTGAAGCCCATGGACCGCAATTCTTCGCGTATAATGTCCCGGATGAGGTCGCGCAGGTGGCCATCTGACGTGGAGTGGTGGTCGCCAATGTCTGGCTGGAGGCGAACGGAGTCCAGCGCATCAAGGCGCTGGCATGTCGTCACGACATCAGCGATGGTAGCTGGGTTTTGCACAGCGAGTGCAATAAAGGCAACAGGCCCAATGCTTTTCAATATGTGGCGCACTTTGTCCGATTCTGGCATGGATTGATTGACATGCCGGCACAGTGCGAGGACATTCTCGATGTATGAAGTGTACGAGTCACCGGGATGTTGTCGGCGAGTATCAAGTGTCCTCTTCGCGACGGCGGATCGAATGTCCGGGCTGCCAAAAACGTGTCGCAGCTGCTGCTGGAAGGAAGCCCAGTCGGGTAAGTCAATGACGTGATTAAAATACCATGTCTTTGTGACTCCGGTCAGATAAAATGGGACGTAACGCAGTTTGGCGGCCTCGTCCCACCGATTAGCGACACTTACGCGGTCGTAGTCGTCGAGCCAGTCTTCTACGTCTTCTCCACGACGACCAGCGAAGAGCGGGGGTTCCCGCTGATGTCCGTGTATGTAAATAGGAGGGGCAGCTTGCGTCGGTGCGTGGTTGATGACATGAGCACTGGTAGGCTCGGTCTGGGACATGCTGCCTGACCGTGGGCGCAATCGGCGGCCTGAACGAAGCTCCAGCGGGTAGAGCGGGCTGCGGGAGGTAAGAGGACCGAAAATCCACCTCCACCACGTATGAAGTCTTGGTAGTCTGGGTTGCGACAGCGTTTATTTGAGGAAAGACCTCGCAAAACGAACGGGCAGAGCCAGTACACAGACGATGACGATGATGATGAACCAGAGTGGCAATGAGGACAAAGAGACAAGCGGATGATGGTGATTGTGATCATATGAGGACGATGCAAGTAACAAATGCCCACAATATATATATATATATATATATATATTGCCGCATGAATTCGCGTGGTTTTCGTGTGGAAGAGGACGAAGAGGTTGGGTTGGAGCAGTTTTTCTTTTTGTCCTAGCTTGACGAGCAGTTCTGCGGAAGGTTTCCTTGAGTGAGACAAGATTGGTGACAAGATTGGTGGAGGTGCTGGGTACGACAACTGACGACGCACCCCATGCACAAGAGCCCATCCAGGAGCCGGAACACAAGCCCTGTGCCCGTGGACACGCCAGTTCACAGAACAAGCCGCCGCCAACGAGGCCTACCACCAGAGACACCGGCACAGCTTATCCATAGAGCGACTATGACTTCGCCTCAAGGCGTCATGGAAACTCCTACGTCGTCGGCACCAATTTATTGCACTGTCCAGAACCCGCTGATGCCTAGTCCCTTTCACGGAGAGCTGTTTGAGGATGTGGACGACTGGCTGAGCGAGTTCGAACACGTCGCAGCGATCAACTACTGGGACGAAGCCGCCAAACTCCGCAACGTCTACGCGTGTTTGAAAGACGGCGCCCGAACGTGGTTCATGAACAGAAGTGATGTCTTGACATCCTGGCGCGAGTTCCAGCATCGCCTCTTGGAGACCTACCGGAGCCCCGACCGCCGCGATCGTGCTGAACGTGTATTGCATTCACGCATCCAGATGCCTAATGAGACCGTCACCATGTACGTGGAGGACATGACGCAGCTTTTCAGGCGAGCGGATCCGGCAATGCCAGAAGAAAAAAAGCTACGCTATCTGATGCGAGGCGTGAAGGAGCAGCTTTTTGCTGGTCTAGTGCGGAGTCCTCCGAAGAGTGTAGCAGAATTCCTGACCGAAGCCACTACGATGGAGAGGGTACTTCATCAGCGGTCAGCCCTACTCAACCGGCAAGTGAATTCTGCATCACCTACTGAATTTTCCGCCAGCTTCGGGAGCAACAGCATTGAGTGGATTCGCGAAATCGTCCGCTCCGTCGTCCGCGAGGAAATCGCGAAACTACACGGGGCGAGACAGCCGGAGGTAAGCAGCATCACCAATATTATTCGGGACGAGGTCCAGCAGGTGCTTCACAGCCGTCGCCCTCAACCAACGGTTACAAATCTAGAACCACCTCCTGCGTCCACTGATGTTGGGAACCGCACATATGCCGAAGCTCTGCGCACTTCCATGCCGGTCTCAAGCCCTGCAGTCCCAATCCAGACGATGCCGCCAGTTTCAATTCAATCTGCGCATGCTGGTTTGGACATCGACGGTCGCCGTGCCCCTCCGCGGAAGTCCGATATTTGGCGTACGTCGGATAGAAGACCCCTCTGCTTCCATTGCGGTGAAGCCGGTCACATCTACCGGGAATGTCCATACCGACAACTTGGACTGCGCGGTTTCTCTATTCATTCGCCTCGTCCCCTAGTTGGTCAGAGGCCAAGAGAAATTGAGGACTACCTCGCGCAGCAACGTCTGCCTTTCCCACGGCGTCAATCGCGGTCTCCATCTCCACGACGACCCGCAGCTATTGGACCACGTCTCAGTACGATGGCACGGGGACGTTCCCCAAGCCCTCGTCGGGAAAACTGAAGGCAGCGACCTTCGGGGGCGAGGTCGCTGGGACTAAAAGTGCGGAAGACCTCCTATCGACGCTTCCACAAAACGCTGCAGACATTGAATTGACGTCTGAGTGCAGTGCGAGAGAAATGCCGAATTGTGCGTCTGAACCCAGTGGCCGAGTCTCACTCGACATTCCCGTGCTGATAGACGGTCTTCAGGTCAGCGCATTGGTGGACACAGGTGCAGATTATTCTATTATGAGCGGAAAATTGGCAACCAGTCTTAAGAAAGTGATGACACCTTGGAATGGGACGCGTATTCGCACTGCTGGAGGCCACGTTATTACTCCATTGGGTCGCTGTACCGCAAGAGTGGAAATACGCGAGTCAACGTTTGTGGTAACCTGCCTCGTACTACGCGACTGTTCTCGTCAGCTCATCCTTGGAATGGACTTCCTTCGAGAGAATGGCGCGATCATAAATCTCCGCGAGCGAATGGTGACTTTCTCGACGCAACTTGCAACCGATCGAGGCGCTGATAGCTGTCGTAGACCTGCGCTGCGTGTTGCCGACGAAAGCGTGACGTTGCCTCCCCGAGCGACTGCTTTCGTAGAAGTCACCTGTGAAGACCTCCAAGACGGTGACGTGGTCGCCGAGAGCAACGTATCCCTTTTACTGCTTCAAGGTGTGTGTGCAGTGCGAAGCATTCTGCGTGTGCGTGACGGACGGTCGCAGATACTCGTCACAAATTTTAACTTCGAGCACCGACATCTTTTCCGCGGCACCACCGTGGCCTTCGGAGACCGTGTAGCGGATGTCACCGAGTGCTTCGCATCCGAGGAAATGGTTGATGGAGATAAGTTTCTGGACCACATCGACGTCAGTTCGAAGCTTTCGGACGAGAAGAAGGCCGCACTGCATACCCTGCTGAAGGAATTTAAATCTTGCTTCGCCTCTTCATCTAGAGTCGGTCAAACACCCCTCATAAAGCACCGAATTATTACCGACGATGATGTTCGCCCAATCCGCCAGCAACCTTACCGTGTTTCGGCTAAAGAACGCGAGACTATACAGACGCAGGTAAAGGAGATGCTTGACGACGGGGTGATACAACCGTCGAGCAGCCCGTGGTCCTCGCCAGTCGTTCTAGTAAAGAAGAAAGACGGAACGCTGCGATTCTGTGTTGACTACAGGAAACTCAATAGCGTCACCAAAAAAGACGTCTACCCGCTTCCACGGGTTGATGATTCTCTCGACAGGCTACGACACGCGAAGTATTTTTCATCGATAGATTTGAAGAGCGGCTATTGGCAGATAGAGGTCGATGAGCGAGACAGAGAGAAGACAGCGTTTGTAACTCCCGATGGGCTTTATGAATTCAGAGTTCTTCCTTTCGGCCTCTGTTCGGCTCCCGCAACATTCCAGCGAATGATGGATACCGTCCTCGCTGGCTTGAAGTGGCAAAGCTGCCTTGTATACCTTGATGATGTGGTCATCTTTGCCGAGAGTTTCGAAGAACATCTGAAGCGTCTAAGAATGGTTCTGGAAGCTATTCGTTCGGCCGAACTCACGCTAAAACCCCAGAAGTGCCATTTCGGCTACGATGAGCTGAAATTTCTGGGACATGTTGTGAGTGCGGATGGAGTGCGGCCTGACCCAGAAAAAACTGCAGCAGTCGCCACCTTTCCTGTGCCGTCAGACAAAAAAGCGGTACGGCGTTTTCTCGGCTTGTGTGCTTATTATCGCCGATTCATTACCAACTTCTCGACGATAGCCGAACCGCTCACGCGACTCACCCGAGATGATGTACCGTTGCCTGGACTACAGAGCAAGAAGCAGCTTTCACAGAGTTACGGCAGCGAATGCAAGAGGCACCTGTTCTTGCGCATTTTGATGAGGACGCTGATACCGAAGTTCACACGGATGCAAGCAACGTCGGACTTGGCGCTGTCCTTGTACAACGGCACAACGGCGTAGAACATGTCATAGCTTACGCCAGTCGTACTCTCTCTCGAGCCGAGGCCAACTACTCCACTTCAGAGAAGGAATGCCTCGCAGTCGTGTGGGCAACGGCAAAGTTTCGACCTTACCTCTACGGCCGTCCCTTCAAGGTGGTGACCGATCACCATTCGCTGTGTTGGCTGGCCAATCTCCGTGACCCGTCTGGTCGTCTCGCTCGGTGGAGTTTGCGCTTGCAAGAGTTTGACATCATGATTGTGTATAGGTCTGGGCGCAAGCACGAAGATGCCGACGCACTTTCTCGAGCACCCGTGGGACATCCTGATATGGACTCGGAATATGCTGATGGTTTTCTCGGAGCCCTCAGTGATTCTGACTTTATGTCTAGACAGAGAGCCGATCAGGAATTGCGCCCTATTATTGATTCCTTAGAAGGCCGAAATTCTCACACTCCTCGGCGCATCGCTCGCGAATTGTCATCCTTTTGTCTAAGGAGGGGCATTCTTTACAAGAAAAATGCTCGAGGTAGCAACAAAGCCTTCCTCCTCGTTGTACCAGCCGACATGCGGGATGACATCCTCCTCGCGTGCCATGACGAGCCCACGTCGGGACACTTGGGCTACTCGCGGACTCTCGCCAGAGTGCGCCAGCAGTACTATTGGCCACGACTTTCGACCAGTGTACACCGCTACGTGCAAGGCTGCCGCGAGTGCCAGCGTCGCAAGACGCCACCCGTGAAACCTGCGGGCCTTCTCCACCCTATTACACCACCACGGACACCTTTCGACCTCGTGGGAATGGACCTTCTAGGACCCTTCCCTTTGTCGGCCACTGGTAACAAATGGATTATAGTGGCAACCGATTACTTGACCCGGTATGCTGAGACAAAGGCATTACCCCGCGGCACGGCGTCTGAAGTGGCGAAGTTCTTCGTGCAGCACATCGTCCTCCGGCACGGCGCGCCGTCATGTGTGATTACGGATAGAGGAACATCATTTACGGCACAAATGCTAGAGGACATTTTCAGACTGAGCTGCACGAGTCACCGAAAAACAACGGCTTACCACCCACAAAGTAATGGACTGACGGAAAGGCTCAACAAGACCATAGCGGACATGCTGTCAATGTACGTGGACGTGCAGCACAAAACCTGGGACGATATCCTCCCATACGTCACGTTCGCATACAATACGGCAATGCAGGAAACAACCCGATTTTCACCTTTCCACCTTGTTTATGGACGCAACGTACAAACGATGCTTGACGCTATGCTGCCGTACGATAATAGCGATGCTCTTTCTCCAGAAGCCGAGCAATACACGCAGTACGCCGAAGAAGCTCGTCAACTGGCTCGCGTGAACATCGGTCACCAACAAGACGCAGATGCACGACGTTACAACCTTCGCCGTCGAAACGTCGCATACCACCCGGGTGAACGAGTGTGGGTGTGGACTCCTGTCCGACGACCAGGCTTGTCTGAAAAGCTTCTGAGCCGTTATTTCGGACCATACAAGGTTATCCGACGTGTGAGTGACCTTACATACGAAGTACTTCCGGACGGCACAGTGTCGTCACGTCGACAACATCGGCCCGAAACTGTGCATATCGTACGACTCAAGCCGTACTACACACAATAGTCTCTGTGCTTGCGAGTTACTTCGCAAACGTGACAGTGATCTCATGTGGTGTTTTTTTTTTCTTGACTATATATATATGTGTGTGTGTGTGTGTGTGTTTGTGTGTGTGTGTGTGTTTGTATTGGAAGGCAACGTTTTGGCTGCAAGACACTTCTTTTACTTGCCGAGCCTCGGCCCCACAACAAAGGTCAGACTGATAATGATGAATATGTACATATGAGAAGATGACGCACATGAATAATGCTCACACTTATTTCCCCCCGACGCGTGAGTGGCCAGCCCGGACGCGTCCTAGACGGAAACGGAACGTCGAACGAATGGCTTCCGTCGTGATACGTGGACAATATCCGAACCACGACAGCGACGATCCGTAGAAAGGTCACTGGGAGTGACACGGTAGTTCACTGGTGACGTTTGTTCATTGGTTGTATAGGGTCCAAGAAAGTGTGACTGAAATTTATTGCACAATCCTGGAGTACGAATGGACGTTCAAAGCAACACTTCATCCCCCAAACTGAACGAGACGTCACAATGAGAGCTGTCGTAGCGTTGCTTGCGATCTTGCTGATTGCCTTCTGTATTGAAGCGAGCCCGTTGCCGACATTCCTCGAGCCTTGTGATGAACTGCTCTGATACGGCTGCCGAAGCGTCAGTTGGAACATTTAGGAAAGAGACGTCGATGGAAAATGTCGGTGAACAGCCGTACACGAGGTAGAAAGGCGAGTAACCAGTAGTTCTTTGAACAGCGGTGTTCTGGGCAGACGTTACAAAAGGCAAACTCGTATCCCAGTTATCATGGTTTGGTGCGATGTACATCGATAGCATGTCTGTTAGTGTCCGATGAAATCTCTCTTTCAGCCCATTAGTTTGGGGGTGGTAGGCTGACGTCGTCTTATGTACTATACCATAGGTTGTGAGCAGGGTTTCAATTATGGTGGACAGTAACGTCTTGCCGCGATCGCTCAGGAGGATGCAAGGTGCACCCTCACGCAAGACAATGGCGTTAAGAAACAAGTCTGTGACGTCCGAATCAGAACTTGTGCGTATTGCAGCACTCTCCATACCGTGTATGGTGATCGACTGCAGTCACAATCCAACGATTACCTGCTGGCGTGATGGGGAGAGGTGCTAGTAGGTCTATGCCAACGATGGCGAAAGGAGTCTCGGGACATGAAATGGGTTGCAGAAGGCCAGCAGAAGACGAAGGCGGTCGCTTCCGCTGTTGACACAGATGGCAAGATGCAACGTACTTTGCCACAAAGGCAGAGATGCCAGGCCAGAAGAAACGTTTCCTGATGCGGCTTTGTGTTTTGTGAAATCCCAAGTGGCCTGCACATGGGTCGTCGTGAAAGCCATCGAGTACTTGGTGACGTAGAGAGCACGGAAGTACTGGAACCCAGCGGTGTCCATCAGTAGTGTCAACGTAACGATGGAGCACATTGTTATCGAGCTTAAATTGGCGTAGTTGTCGGCGCAATCTAACCTTCGGTGTAGGTGACATACCATTTAGGCGTTGGATAATGCGATTGAAATATGGATCATCACGCTGGCGTGTGGCGAACTCGGTATAGCGATTTGAAGCTGGCGTGTCGATGACCGCAAGTTGTGATAATGTGAGGGGTGACGCCCACCAGAGGAGCAATCACCCGACGTACTCGATGATGACAGTGGAAGGGGGCAGCGAGGGAGAGCATCTGCATCTTGGTGTCTTTTGCGAGACATAGATGACGTCAAAATCGTACTCTTGTAGGCGGAGCACCCAACGACCGAGGCGACCAGACAAGTTTTTCAGTGACGATAGCCAACACAAGGCGTGGTGGTTTGTATTAACTGTAAAGTGGCGTCCGCAAAGATACGGTCGAAATTTTTTTACGGCCCAAACAACAGCAAGGCACTTCTGCTCAGTTATGGAGTAGTTCTGTTCAGCAGCCGTATAAGCACGACTAGCATACGCAATAACTCTTTCCCATGAAGTGGGCCTACCTTTAAGCAGAAGCTCCGTCAAATATTTGCCAACCCTTTTGTCCCTGCAGACATAGCCAAACGGAAGCTAGATGAACGTGTTCAGCACTCCGGCGAGTCTTGTACCTCGTATATTGAAGATGTCCTCGCCCTATGCCGTCGCGTCGACAGCTCGATGGCGGAACATGACCGCGTTCACAACCTGCTCAAGGCGCCCTCGCATTTAACGCTTTAGCGGCAAAGAACCCCGCCACGGTCGCGGATATCATCGGTACGTGTCAGCGCATCGATGACCTTCAACTGATACGTTTACAACCTGACACAGGAGATCTCAGGCCAATGCATGACGATGAGCTCCGTGCGTTGATATGGTCCATGATCCGCGAGAAGCTGCAACTCAAGGCCCCTGCTCCACAACATCGCCACCCATACCAACATTACCAACGCCGCTCACCATCTACCCTGCACCTCCACCATTTGTAAGGCAACGTTTTGGCTGCATGACACTTTTTTACTTGCTGAGCCTCTGCCCCACAACACAGGTCAGACTGCTGATAATGAGTAAGCACATATAATAAGATGACGCGCATAAATAATGCTCACATATATATCTATATAATTATTGAAGGAAATCCTTCGTGAGCATTCAAAACGTGGTTCATTTTGACGTTTCTGCCAGTCTGGCCTTGATCAAGATTGCGTATATATATATATATATATATATATATATATATATATATATATATATATATATATATATATATATATATATATATTAAAACGCAGGAAGAAAAAATAATTCAGAAAAACTCTGGCGTGTGACATCGAACGTCCAACCTCTAAATTGTGGGTGCGTGACGTTAACCACTTAGCCACGAAGGAGCACCTTTCAACGTTCAGACGGCAAGCTATTTATATTCACCACTTACCACTGGTGATGGACATCTCAGAGAAACTACTATAGTGTTTTCAGCATTACCAGCGAGATGACGCAATGAGGGTGAGTCGCCATAATTGTCACGACGTGGTGGCACGCGCTCTCATATCCCACGCTTACCTTTCACCGTGGAGGACGCTCACGGGTACGCTCGCTTGTCTTGCGGTGGGAACAATCGCACGGCTTAGAGCCGGCTGACGCTAGCGGCAAGCATGCCATGACGGCGCGGTGTCGTATACCGGCGGCTGGTGCCGTCCGTAGGAGAGCTGTTCGAAGTGCACGGCAAGCTTCGCCGGTGAAGGATTTGAGCCTTCGACAAACGTAGCTGGCCTTCCGAATGCAGTTGTCGACCGCCTAGAATCTATCAAGTGGCCGCTGTGTGCTCTGTAGCACGCAAGCTCCAAACTGATGCTTCCGTCTGCTTTAGATTCATGTCTTATAGATTCAATTCAGCGCCGTTTTTGAGAGCCATACTCAAATAATTGATGTACGCTTAACGACGCCTTTCTGAATTTCCCCTCCCCCAGTGTCGAGTAGCAGTCCAAAGCAAGCTATCGCTCAGACACACTCCTCTGCCTTTCTGTAAATAAACCGGTCTCTCTTTTTTTCTGAGAGCATGCATTACACTTTTGTTAGTTGTTGCTGATGCTGGATAGCGGGCGCAACTTGTCCAAACGCCTGCTTTGAGACAAGTCATTTTGAATGGCTGTGCGTTATTTTAAATACCGGACAGGCGAACATTCTCATTTCACTGCTCGACCGTGGTCTCGGAATGACACGTGTGACATAGCGTGAAAACCACGGAACAAGAAGCAAGCAGCTCTAAGTGTCCCACGGCAGACGCACACGATAGGGAGAGGCAAATACAGACGGCGTGGCTCAGCCAAGCCACTCCTCCGTCACTGATCGGCTACGTCACTCTCTGGCAAACGGCAAGCGGCGCAAAAATTGGTCTCGGAGCCATTTTTTGAGCGAATAAGAACGGCAGATGTGCGCGAAGGAACCAGCTATGCACGGCTGCCCAAGAACGTCAAACGTCGAACGGCGAGGCATGCTTGCGCTAGCGTGAACAGGACCTTGGACTTTTACCGTAAGGATTCTGTTCCAGTTATTGGACGCACAATGGTCACTGCAGTCGTTGCAGTCTCCGTTTGCGAGAAGAGTGCGCGTTTCAGACACAGCGAAGTAACAACTCAGACGCTCATTCACGTTCCTTTGTACCTGTGAAAACGTTTCATGCGTCATTTGTGCGTGAGAAACGCGGCGCACGTTCTGATCTGTTCGCCATTCTACGCGCGACCTTCCAATTTGTTGCTATCACGTTCTTTGCTTCACCTTTGCGGCAAAGCTGTGACTTCTGTAATAAACAAGTCGGTGCTGCTACACTAAATGTGGAAGGCGGTGAAACATCGTTGGTGAATCTGGAAGCGGCACGACTTTAACAATGGGCTGTAAGTCTAACACGAAGCAAAAAGCAAAAAGCCTAACTGCACCAGTCGTTTGGAGAGGGTTCTTCACTGCTACCGAGACACTTTAACCATGCTTACAAGCAGCTTTCTGTAACGCAATATTGCATCTGCTAGCCCGATTTTTCACCTGATGTGGGTTACCCCTGTGCGTGGTCTTTTTGTGAACAATGTTGAAACACTAGGGTGAATCTGTGGTAGAACGATTTTTTCCAAAGCAGGATGCTAAAGTTTGATTCGGGGTTTTTACCCTGACTTTTAATTTTACTTTTCCTTGTACACAATAGCAACAACGACAACCATCGCAGTCGGCGGACTTCATCGTCATCCAAATCGTTTTCGGTCAAGAGTGCACTACTGTTTTCAGAAAATGCTAGCTCTGACGAGCAGCCAATATATAATGTGCAGAGTGGATACAAAGAGGCATATCCTAACTATAGCACGCAAGACAAAGGACACACGACGACAGAAAGAACGCTTTATCGTCCGTTCTAATTACATGCGGGTGAAGTAGTAATGCTATTTGAGGGTCGCTTCCCTAAAACGTGGGACCAGCCACCTCGTGGCTTCTATAGCATCTAGCCAGTTCTGGATGTTCTATATACTCCGGCCATCACTGCGCCTGACTGCACTCTCTGCTTTACCGCGCGATCTTCAGTGCAGTGATGTTTCCGAGCGCGCAAGCACGAGGGAAAGTATTTTATTTCAAAATATATACCAAGCATGTGAGATGGAACCCTCTCCAGGCTCATTAGTATGTTCTCGGTGGCGACAACCGTCCGTTGAACTAAGGGCCGGTGGACCTTGAGAAGCCCGTCTTCTTCGACGGGCTTCTCGAGAAGGGGTGGAAGGCCCTCATTATGATTTGAAGAGGAGGTAACTATCATGCGACGCATTCCAGTATGAGTTATAACGCCATTGAAGAGCTGTCTCAACGAAGGCAAAACAGCGCATTGTAAATAAAAATACGAAAGGTTCGTAGAAGAGAGAATGTTGAGCAAAGTAGGGGCTTCGTGTTGGCGGCGGACAGCCGCATTTTCCTCTCGCGAGAGCGGCGGCAGTGGCGAATACACGGCTTGTCTTGCTTGTCTTGCTTTGATGCATTTAGATATGTATCGGTGGGTGGGGGCTGAGTTCGCTGGATTTATGATCTCGTCCTTGTCATACAGGACAGCAGCTCGGTGGGTAGCTTCTCCACTGACTACGTCAGGGTAGTCATTTCTGGACAATGATTCATGGCGATTCGTGGGAAGGAGTCCAAAACGAGCGCATATATTGTGGGTGCGATCTGTCTATGTTCACTCAGTTGTGTGGAATGCAGTGGAAAAGTTGCGTCCCATTAGAAAGGACTTGGAGCGCTTTGTTCGAATTGGTTATTATGTACACCCCTTGAGTAAACTGAAGGTCGTGCCGTACAGCGATGCAGATTTCAAGGACGCCCTCATCTGTAGCTATAGATCTCCGCAAAGAGGCAGCTGTCAGTGAAGCTTCTGCGCTACCCCACTCTACCACAGTATACCTGCTGGAACAGCATGTAAGATTGCTGTATAGCGTATTGTGTAAAGGGTGTCACAGAGAAGTGGTACTAGGTACCAAACACTGGTACGCCATCGTCCCACACCATGCTCATAGCTCATATTTAGAGTAGCAGGCGCACCTTTGAATCGCCGAGTGGGCATGGCCGAAGGCGTCGGAAGTCGTTCGTTCACTGAAATTTCAATCGTTGACAGAGGTTATAAAGCGTCCCTAGGGCTTTCAAAAGTGTCGCGGTAATCAAGTGTGGAAGGTCGTGGGTGACCTTGTCCGCGTGGACGGTAACAAGGCCAGCTGCCTATCACAGCCTATTCCGAATGGCTGAAAGTCAAGTTGTTCAAATGTGTTGCCTAAATAAATCACATGCTTCACATCAGGTTCTTAAATAGCAGCTTACGAAGTATTTCCAGGGTGAAAATAAGTTATGGAAGACAGACCTGAACCCTGATGAGTATCATGATTTGTAAAACGAATCGTGTCCGCGTGGTGCAGCGCTATCACTATGGTGGTTTAAATCTTGCATAGAAAGGAACGAATCTCTTTAAACATGTGGTGTTCACTACGTTTTCGTGCGAAAGTTAGCAAGATCAATTTTAGCGCCACGTTATAAAGTGATCTAATATCAGGTCAAGGACGAGGATGGTCTTCATCTTGACACGCAACGAAGGGCCCATAACGTCGTCCTTGAGCTGTGGATATGTTCTGCGGAGAGGGATGTGCGAAGTTTTAACTTTCGTAGCGAGAACAATCTGTAGCTCGAGGAAAAGTACGTCATATTGCAAGACGTTTCAGCGCGCGAACAAAGGAAAAAGGACAGGGTAGACAGAAAGAGCGCTGACTTCCAACTAATTTCATTTGAAAGAGTGCCAAGAATATATACTGCTAAAAAGGATGATAACAGAGCATGAAGATAAAGGCACGCCTAAGCAGCGTGCCTTTATCTGAAAGAGTAGCGCTCTTTCTGTCTACCCTGTCCTTTTTCCTTTGTTCGCGCGCTGAAACATCTTGCAATATGACTACGCACTAACTAGCCCAAGTTTCCACTCTTGAAAAGTACGTATTCTTAAAATACGCGTTCAATAATTTTTCACAGCATGAAATAAGATATAGCAGTCGTAACTTTGCTATGTCTATGGGCGTCATAGGTTTAGGCAACAGAAATGGCGGAATGAGGCCATACGTTTGTGGTTGTTTGTGTCCTCATGCCAGTGTTAATGAACAAGCGTTACATCATATATACGTGAAGCACTCAGAGATCGAACTTCGGAAAATTTATTGTAACTTGTGCCCGGTGCTCATCTTTGATGTAGATCATGAAGTACGAGAATCTCATGGACTGCGATATACGTTTTTCTCGTGTAAGTCATGTGGGTAGTGTAAAATATTTTCTCGTGTAAGTCGTCGGCATACTTCAGAAGAGAGCTGATAGAGTTTTGCGAAATGTTTATGTCTACACTGTGGATAGGTCTAAAAGGGCTCAAAGTCTTCACCATGTTTTCACAAATCTCAAGACTCCTGAAAGACGCTCAAAGAAACGACGCCAGTTGTTCTGGGCCAGGGTGTGCACGCACATTTGAGCGCCTGCGAAAGTCGGTCAACAAGTCGGTTGACCTAGCGATCCAGGCATCGGCTTTTGCAATGCCATACCCCACCGTGGTGGTCTAGTGGCAAAAAACTCGGCTGCTGACCCGCAGGTCGCGGGGTCGAATTTAGGCTGCGGAAGCTGCATTTCCGATGAAGGCGGAAAAGTTGTAGGCCCGTGTGCTCAAATTTCGGTGCGCGTTAAAGAACCACACGTGTTCCAAATTTTCGGAGCCCTCCACACGGCGTCTCTCATAATCATATGGTGGTTTTGGGGCGTTAAACCCCGCATATAAATCAATCTTGCAATGCCACCCGAGCCTTCTCCAGAACTGCCGCAGATCTGGAAGTTACAGCTTTAAGTTCAAGTTTACACTCGTGGTATAGATCGTGCGCTTGATTTATTTAGGTCACTAGAAGGAGATTCAAGTCATTGCCCGTACGCTGATATGTTTCGGGATGGTTCTGTCGGCGCTCCTTGAATCACACACCGTCCGTCATACATGGCCTCTGCTTAGCTCAGCGTGATTTAGTAGCGATAGGGTGGTGGCCATGATATAGTGGTCACTGCCTAAATGCCCGTCCACAAAGCCATGAGCAAATACTGGTCATGTGCTTTAAAAAAACAATGCCGGAACACGTGACTTGTAAGGAACTGTTCTACAATCGTGTTGGGGTGTCTTGGATCTGTTTTTAAAGTCAACTACAAGTTGAGTATATTATACCGAAATCGAGTTTCTTTTGCTGCTATTTTGTAGTATCCCTAAATTATAAGATCAAGTAGAAGCACCCTGACACATAATGGCAAGCCCGAAGCGTACAAATTCGATAAGTAGGTGACGATACCAGTCTTTACTCGAGCGGTAAGAACTGTAACCTTTCAGATGGTAAATACTACGACTTTTATTGTCCCGAACACACTCTAAGAAAAATAAGAGTGAAAAGAGCATTCTGGGAGGCTACTTTCCTTCGGGTACTCGGTTGACCAGTTTCAGAAAGCAGACTCAGAAAAAATTGTGTTGCCGTTTGTACAGAGATACAGAAGTATCGAGAAGAGTGTTTCGATCGCCTTTCATGTCGAAGGCGCTGCCGTATGGGCCGTATGCACACGTTCGCTGTTTGATGTCATTGTGGCAGCTTCCCCTCTCACCCAGGCGACGTGTTGTCAAGTCTAGACACCAGTGCAGCGCACCATTCGTGCCCCCACTGTCTATGTCTTCTCTCTTTCTGTCTCCTCCGTCTATTCAATACGTTGTGTGTGTTGCGTGGGTCGCACGTCTTCGGAGCTTCGAGTCCGAGCGAGCGTGCGTTTCTTGGATGACAACCCTGAGTCCTCCACCTGTGAAGGACTCGGGTTGCGCAGGACTTGTTTCCATTAGGATAGCGCAGTGGAATGCTACTACAGGCTTATGTGAAGCATCTCATTGCTGCAGGAAGAAATAAAATTGCCAGGTTCGACATGCCAGAATCTATGCATTAGTATGAATCACCCGTACACACACAAACACACACACACGCACACACCGAAGCAGCGTTTACATTCTAGGAAGTCAATTCTAACATGAAGCGCGAAATAAAGTGTTGAATTTGGTCGAACGTTACTTGGCAAGCCATATGAATGTTGATAGGTCTTCACACCTTGCCGTTAACATTACGTAAAGCCAATAAGAGACAAGTGCCACTATCGAGGCAGGAGCAGACCCGACCAGTGTTATTTTTGAGAAATAGGTATTATCGCGGAAAGGGACGTTCAACAGCGAAAGTACAATGACTTTGCAGTGCAGACAGAAGCGGCAAGAGGGGATGCTGGTGGTAGCACGTATGAAGACAGTTCTCTCAGAAATCGCTTCAAAGTTTCCTTTCGCAATAAGCCTCCGGCATATTCTATCAAAAAAGCCCATCCTATGACAGTCAGGGGCATGCCGTGAGTGGTTTTTCACCGGAGTTTTTCCAAACGTAATCCATCTGAAAATACTCAATATAACATGTGCGTGTAGGAGCGCTGGAAGGACACCGCATGCGGACATCGTCTATATTGGCAACAGTCAAGTAATGCTAAAAGTACAACACACAGCTCTTACATCAGGCATACTCACTCGTTTCCGGTATAACTCAGAACCTCATCGCAGATGTCAGCAATGGACAAAAACGACAAAGACAAACGAGAAAAAACAGCGCACAGTGGTGGCTGGAAAAGCACGCGCCGTAAAAAATCTAGAACTTTTTGAGTTATAGACAAGGCGTGCAGCATCGCAGCATATATGCACCTTGAACTACCGTCTCTAGGCCAAGAAAAGCTATTTTGTGCAGTGCGTACAGAGAGGCATTTTTTCATTATTTTATTTTTCAACATCTGATAATATGATTCGGTAGTGACGACTCCCCTGTGTTTTCAAGTCAGTGCAACAGTGAAAGGTACGGGCAACTGGGAGTTTGCGAAGGTCACGTCGATGCTGCTGGTAGTCGAAAAGCCTCTTATATGTGTGATACTGTCGTCACTCAGAGGTTCAATGGAATGTTTGAGAGTAGTTCTACGAGCTTGGCTCCACGCGCACAAGTGTGTGAGCTGTACCAAATTCTATTGTGGGCATTGAAGTTTACACAAATGATGTGGGTCGAACATGGTATTGAAACCATATATTCAAGTTTTGAAACGTCAAAAGGCTTGTCTAGCTCCAGGTATACTCCAATGGGTGTGTATTCTTGTTTACCCATTGCTGTGATGGCACAAACATATTCATTATCGTTGTGGGGTGGAATGTCAATCTCAGAGGCCGGAATATCTCTGCGAATGCCTATGAGTAGTCTGCTGATCTTGTCAAGTCGTTTGAAATGATGAAAATAATAACTGTTCCATTCTGAAATGTGTTCAGGCTCGTAATTCAGAGATGACGATGAAAGGTAATTGGTACGTTTGCACTAGCTGTCGGAAATCCGAAAGCTTCGAGCGAAGCTCGCGAGCGTTCCACTGGAATATGTTGCATGTGCCAAGTATTTTGAGGATTGTCAGTTCAGGTGGCGATGTCGTTACGGAAGCCATGACTGCTACTGCGCAGAAATGTGCCCCTGCGGTGCGTATACACGTCGACACCAGGGGCTCCATTTCAAGAATTGCTTCTAACTCTGCGAGAGTTTTTGACGTTGAATTTGCGTGAACAAGCGCCATGAGGGCTGCCAACAACATAGGAATCAATATGCGTGTGAGATCTTGCTTGGTGTTTCCGTGTTGCTGTCTTTTGCACATCTTTTACATGCGAAGCATTTCTTAGCGAACTTGGGTGACTTTGAGCGCATCTATCTATCTATCTATCTATCTATCTATCTATCTATCTATCTATCTATCTATTCATTTGTCTATCTATCTATCTATCTGTTTGTCTGTCTATTTATCTATCTATCTATCCAGCCACCTACGACTTTTTGCTTCCCTGGCCGTTTCAATAATGGTATCGATATCAAACTTGGCATGGCATGACATGACTGTATGAAGAACATATTTTACTAGTCATAACATGAAAAGCATGACTTGTATACAATGGCTATCATGATTTACATTTCATGGTCCTGCAGCTCTTTTGGTGGTTTCATTCACATGGCATATGTTGCGAAACTGATATGGTATGGCATGATTGCACGGCGACCACAAGCGACAGACCCTGACATGAAAATCATGACATGCGTGTCATGTTACAACATGACTGCAAGCCAGGCTGATGATGCCCTCGCGACCGTTCCGCTAGCGTCACATATAGCAAATTTGGTATTTAAAGTACCTGAATGGATGACAAAGGTATGCGACCGGTGCAAACAAGATAATCATGAGCTACGTGTCATGTAACAACATGACTACATGCCATGCTCATCAGGCGCTGGCGGCCGTTTCGCTTATACCAAATGTGGTAATATGGGTCGTGATTAGATGATGAAGGTATGATACTGGTGCAGACATGATAAACATGAGATGCATGCCATCTAACATGATGACTACATGCAAGGCTCATGATGCGCTCGTGGCCGTTTCACTAGCTTCACATGTACCAAACTTGGTATTACGTGACGCGAACGGACGGCATAAGTAAATGACACATCCAAACATAATTATCCCGACATACTTGTCATGTAACAGCATGACTACATTCCACACTGATAATGCGCTTGCGGCCGTTTCGCTCGCTTCATATATGCCAAATATCATATTACGTGACGCTAATGGATGACGAAGGTATGTGACTCTAATGCAAACTTGATATTCATGAGATGCGTGTCATGTGGCAAAATGACTACATGCCACAGTGAAGGCGCCAATACATTTCGACGTGATGCGGCGCGCGTGCTCACCGGCGTTCATCTCGTCCCATCACGCCGGCGTTGCCATGCCAGGCGCCGGTCCTGCCGATACTCGTGCGCGTGCGCTGCGCAACTTTGCTTTGACGCAAGCGCGTTTCAGCGCGTCCTGCATCTCTCCGTCACGTAAAGAGGGAAACGCAGCGTTGTCAGGGTAACGCATTGGCGCGAAATGCAGCATGTCAAATTTCGCGCCGGTTGCAGTCGGGCCGCGCCGTTGGATGCTGTCAGACTAAACAGTGCTCACGTTTTGCAACCATAGCGTCGCTGTGCCCAGCGTGCGCGCGCGTCCACGCTACATCGGAGTATATTGGACCCTTGATGATGCACTCGCGGCCGTTTTGTTCACTCCACATATACCAAATTTGGTGTTACGTGACGTCAATGGATGACAAAATTTATGAGCGGTGCAAGCAGAATATTTCTTACACGCGTGTCAAGTAAGAACATCACAACATACCACGCTTATTGCGTGCTCACGCCCATTTCGCCAGCTCCACATATACTAAATTAGGCATCACGTCATGTGAATAGATGATGAAAGTAAGCGACACATCTAAACATAATGGTCATGACACGGAAGTTATGTACGGCATGACTTATCTGCATCTCGTAAGTTTGTGCTGATTTTAAAGTACATATTAAAATTTGCCATTCCTGTCTCGCATATTACCGATTCCAACTGTACGTGGGATCTGCCACCTTTTTTTTGTCAAGTTGCGGCGACTGAAACTATTCATGGTAGTGCTGGCTTGATGGGTTTTGTGAGGCATGCATGTTGCGATGACTTTGAGGAAGATGATGAGACCATGAATTTCCCGCGTCTCTTTTTAGTAACATTTGCGTACACTGGCATCTTCAAAGGCTTTAGAGAAAGAAGTGTCGTTGATGGCACTCGGCACCGCATACCAAATTCTTTGGGCGGTTTGTGGCCTCCGCGATAAGTTCCGATTTTTTCGAACAGGCAGCGCAAAAAATGAGGTAAGAAAACGAGATGAGAAAAAGCCCTTTGCTTCTCACAACGAAAATACTATTGCTGGAATTATAAAGGGCAGTATGTCGGCAATCTCAAGCAGGCCGTAATTCAAACACGTTCGAGTTCTGCCTGAAAGAGCACAATGGGATGCTGGTAGCAAGGTGATTAGCTCGCTTTCAAGAAGGTAGGAGTGAGTTTCACCTTAGCGAATTGGAGGGTGCATATCTCACTGCGAACTGCCAAAGTCACCACACAAAACATCTTCCCCATTGTAAACACGTCCCAATTTTTTTCAAAAAAATAACAATATACCTGTGTCCTGCGTATTATCGCGATACGGGCGATACATCGTAAAAGTATATCACTACTGAGATAAAAACACATTTTTAAAGGTGTCTTGATTCTGCCATAAAGCTACTCAAGACTCACTCTGAAATACTATTGCGATAATCTTGTACCTAGCCCTGCAATCAACGACTAACCACCCTTGATAAGAATCACAACACTCATTGTATGATTGGTGCAGTCACCTAAAAAGAACGCCCATACCTGTCTAGCGTACTCGCCCGACGGAGGGGGACGACGAGGAAGTTACTTAGTGATAGAACGCGTCTGTCACTACTAACTGTTTTTCGTTATATTTTTCACAATTCTTGGGACGCTCTCTGCGTCCCGCCTTGTGGCGATGGCAGCGGCGACTTCTACAGGCCCACGTGGTCAAATGTCAGCGCCCTCAAGCTCTTCTGTGGCTCAAGGCTCATGGTACATCACCAGCGACGGCTCAAGAGATGCTCCTGCTCTCGTGCCCACGGACGAAGAACGAACTGCTGGCCCGTCTGGCTACAGCTCAACATTTGTAAGCTCCGCAAGGAAACGAGGCTCTTGGTGCAGCTCCAGTGAAGACACGGACATCTACTCAGTCGACGGCGACGACTCATCAGGTGGCAGCTTCGTGCCTGTGATGAGCCGCAAGGCTAAAAGGAGGCTCATCAAGACGTCATCACCAGCAAGCAAGTCAACCGTGAAGGCAAGGAGTGAACGCTGGCCGCATACCATTCTCTTCATGCCCGTGGATCCTTCCGCCAGCCTTCGAAAATTGAACAGGCAAGCCATTTCCAATGTTCTTGAGGGAATAGCACAGAATGAAATCAAAGAGGTCCGGCTAAACACACGTAAGAACATTTTAGCTGTTGACACAACACATGCAGACAAGCTGGAGAAGCTTCGAATGATGACAGAGTTTGGAGATATCAAAGTACGAGCGGTCGTACCGATGACTGGGACCTGCACTGCAGGTGTCATTTATGACATTGACTTGGCAATCCCAAACACGAATCAACCCATTCTGATAAAACCGGCGTACGAAGGAGTGGTCATTAAGCATATAAGCCGCCTCGGGAACAGCCGCTGCGTTAAGATAGTCTTTAAGGGCGACTCAATCCCTACGCACGTCAAAGTGGGACATTTCCGGCATGTGGTACGGCATTTTGTCCCAAAGCCGCTTCAGTGCCACAAGTGTTTCAAGATCGGCCACGTCAAGGGCGTCTGTGCGAACTCTACCGTATGCCCCCGGTGCGCGGAGGCGCACACGGTAGACACCTGTTGTGCAACAACTTATAGGTGCGGCAATTGTCGAGTACGCATGAAGCCACGTCTAAGGAATGCCCAAGACTGAAGAAAGAAATGGGTATCCTGAAAGAAATGGTCAGGGATAACTCCACCCATAGAGAAGGTCCACAGAAAATCCGGCGTCGATGTCGCCACCGACGAAAGCGCTCCAGTCATGGTGATATTCATGCACCACTTCGGTCTACACCACCATCAACGTCCAGTAGAAAGCCAGAGAATACAAGAATACCTCCACCAGCGAAGCCTCTCTCCCCTGAAGACTGGCCGGTGCTTGCGAACGCACGCCCTTCCGAGCAGCCTTCCCACTCTCTGCTCCCAGTGAATGCCAATGCTGCTGATGACGAGGCTCCAACAGCAGATCGTCAAATTATTCCTATGCTGCGATCCATTGTGAGTGTCATCAGAAGTCTTCTGACAAGCATCGATACGCCAACTGCTAGAAGCGGTCTACAGGAGCTGGACGCGTTGAGTCCGGTCCTTGCAAGCCTCCAGTAAAGCCATGGCCGACAATCACAAGTCGTTCTGCCAGGAGATCAGAGAAGCATCGATTTTTAAGTGGAACGCAAGAGGTCTGAGATCTCGCATATCTGACTTTCGTCAGTTTGTTCATCTGTACCGATTTCCTATCATGATTATATGTGAACCGAAATTATCGCACCCAATCAGATTATCCGGCTACGAGTCATTTTTCTTTTCAAGTGACTTCGAAAGTAGCAAGGTTGTTTTATTTATTCGCCGGGAGCTTACTTACGTCGTCCAGCCAGTGCAACCTCACGACGGCAATCAGTATGTGTGCTTGTCTGTTAAAAAAGGAAAGGTGACATTCGCACTTCTAGGCGTGTATATATCCCCATCAAGTCATTTCAATGCCAACAAACTAGACGGCATATTAAGGGCACATCCAGGTCCGTGGGTTATCAGCGAGGCTTTCAATGCGCATCATCCCATCTGGAGAAGCTCAAGGCTTAACTCAACAGGATGACGTTTAGCATCATTGGTTTTCAGCCATGGTCTCCTCCTTCTGAATGACGCCAGTCCTACGTTTTTACGAGGCACTACGTATAGCAGCTGCCTTGATTTGTCCTTTGTTTCACGCCAATTTGCTACACGGGTAAAGTGGTTTTTGGACATTGAAACACACGGAAGCGACCACATCCCCACTTACCTGAAGATTAAAGGTATTTCGAACACGTACTCCTATACCACAACACAAAGAATAGATTGGAGTGTGTTCAAAACTCAACTTCAGGATGCTTGTGAAGAAGACCTGTCCAATGGTCTTCAGCAAGCTATTAAGGAAACTGAACATGCGGCTATGCACACAATAATATGCTCTTCGAAGTACTCTGAATGTGACCTCGAGCTGGAGCGACTTCGTGCGATCCGCCGTCGTGCCGAAAGACGATACCGACGCACCAATTCCACAGACGATCTACGGACAGCCTGGTGCATCCAAAAGAAGATACAACGGCGCCTTGACAAATTAGACACCCAACGATGGAGGAAGTTTTGTGCGTCGCTAGATCCTCATAAACCACTGTCTCAGATATGGAGAATTGTGCGAGGCCTACGTTTTGTTCCAGAGCAGCGTTTTCCCTTCGAAGTCCTTGCACTTTTTCATCGCCGGCATGAAATTGAGGTAGCAGAAGATTTCTGCGCTATGACCGTGGGCCAGACAGCGTACACAAGCCTACATACAGTGAATCATATCCCTCACTCACGGGACCCACGCATGGATCTACCGTTTACATCACAGGAGCTCGATGCGGCGCTCGTCTTATGTAATAAGTCGTCGTCAACTGGCCTGGACGACATCTCATACAGGATGCTGTGCAACCTTGGTAAACGGGCACGAGAAGCACTCCTTAACATCTTCAACAATTCCTGGCAAGCTGGCATCGTTCCGCAAGATTGGAAGATTAGCCGCATGGTACCTATTCTTAAGCCTGGCAAATCTCCCCTGGACATTGCCTCTTACAGACCGATCGCACTCTCAAGTTGCGTAGGAAAGGTAATGGAGAGAATGATCTTGGCCAGGTTAGATTGGTACCTGGAATACTATGAGATATATCAGAACGCCATGGCTGGTTTTCACCGTCACCGATGTTCGATCGACAATGTTATAGATCTCGTCACATATGTCCAGCAACAAAAGGCAGGTAAACGACTATCTGCAGCCATGTTCCTTGACGTAAAAGGAGCATACGACAACGTTCTACATGATGCCATCCTCGAAGCAGTTGAGTCAGTGGGCCTAGGCGGGCAACTGTATTGTTGGACACGCAGTTATTTACAAGGGCGAAACTTATTTGTGAACACTGCAGATGGTCCAACCTCCCAACATCTAACGAATCGTGGAGTCCCGCAAGGTGACGTCTTGAGTCCAACCCTCTTCAACCTCGTTCTCATTGGTATTGTAGAACGACTACCAAGTGTGGTCAAGTTATCCATGTACGCTGAAGCCATCTGCGTCTGGACATCTGGCGTGACAAGACCTGAGGTACGCGCAAGACTTCAGAAAGCTGTGACGTTGGTATCAGTGTACCTCAAGGACCAGGGTCTGAAAATCTCGCCAGCGAAATGCGCATTGATTGCTTTTAGTCGAAAGCTAATGAGACCATACGCTATATCAATCGAAGGCCAAGTCATACCATATGTCAGGAAGCACACATTTCTAGGCGTATTCATTGATAGAGACCTCTGCTGGGGCCCACATGTGGCCCACTTGGAGAAGAGGCTGACAGAAATTGCTAACTTATTCAAGTATTTCGGAGGAAAAACCTGGGGGACTTCAGTACATGCAATGATGCAATTGTACAAGACACTTTTTTTGGCTATTTGCGCTACAGTTTACCTGTGTTCACCAACACCTGCAGAACCAACATTCAGACTCTCGAAAGCATCCAGGCTATGGCTCTGCGAGTTTGTCTGGGGCTACCGCGTTGTTCATCAACAGCTGAGACAATCGAGATCGCTAATGACTACCCGCTAAAGACGCATATCATGATGGAAGTGCTCAGAGCACACGTGAGGCATCTTACTCGTGCCCCTGCCCATCATCTAGCTTCACTGCCAGAAGCCCGACCTCGTGCCTCATTTTGCCAGACAGTCTTGTCATATCGCACACGCATTCCTACGGGATATACAACTCCATCGAGGATTTCAACTCCCCCATGGAGTATGACCTATGCACATGTTGAACTCGCGGTTCCAGGCATAGGGTCAAAAGCCCAGCTCTCGTCTCCAGCGCTAAAGCAGCTTTCTCTTCTCTTGTTATATGAGAAATACAGTGAGCATACTAATCTATATACTGACGCTTCAACTAAAGTGGATGGGTCTGCAGGGTCGGTGATCTTTCCTGCAACAGCGACAACGATGAAGTTTCGTTTATCCCACCAGACATCATCGAAAGCTGCGGAACTTGCTGCTCTACGTAGCGCAATTCAAGTAATTAAACACCAAGAAGCCAAAAAATGGAGCGTGTTCGCGGACTCTAAGGCAGCACTACAGTGTTTGATATTCGCCTTACGCCGGGGACCTCATGACCAACTAGTGCTGGAAATTAGAGAGCTGCTTCACCACCTCTTCGACGAAGGACGCAGAATCACGTTTCAGTGGCTTCCAAGTCAGTGTGGCATATTGGGCAACGAACATGCCGATGCAGCTGCCCGATCAGCACACGAAGGTGGTGAAGAAAAATCTATACCATTTTCAAGGACTGATGCTGCAATAACCATCCGAAAAATTGCTAATGCAGAATTAAAATCCCTGTGGAACACCGAGTGCTTACGGCACACGCGACTGCGTAGACTGGACACGTCTCGTCGACTCCGGCCTCCGTCTGGACTCTCTCGACTCGAGACAACGGTGCTTTGCCGACTATGGCTTGGTGTCGCCTTCACCAAAGCTTTCGCCTTCCGAATCGGCATGGAAGACAGTGCTGCTTGCGGTCATTGCGGCAGCGATGAAACTATAGAGCACGTTATCTGTCACTGCCCTCGTTACAGCGGGCAAAGACGGCAACTAGCTGCTGCGTTAGCTCGCCTTGACGACAGACCTATGTCTGAACAATCAGTGCTGGAAAGACGACATGATTTGTGTGCTCACAGATAATCAGTGAAGTCCTTACTGAACTTTTTGCGAGGCAGCGGCCTATTGTATAGACTGCAGCAACCCACCTCCCCCCCTTTTTTTTCGCGCGCGTCTATTTCCCTCTTCGCTTTCTTTCCAATCTTTCTTCCCCATTCCCCCTTCCCCTAGTGCAGGGTAGCAAACCGGATGATCCATTTTCTGGTTAACCTCCCTGCCTTTCCCTCATTTTATTCTCTCTCTCTCTCGCCCGACGGAGGCGCGAAAGCCAACATTAACTGTCACCCAACATTAACTTGTTGAATGACAGTTTCAATTTGGCATCTGCAACAACCCCGCGAACGCATGCTGCTGTACAAAATAACTGGCAGCCTACTACACTCTAAGCCGAAAATAGCGAAAATGGGAGCGACGGGTACTTTTGGTGTTTGAGACCACCTGGTACTCCCTAAAAAAGCCAAGTGGAACAAGATGACCGGCATATCTGAAAACGAGGGAGCAATCACATAAGTCTTAAATGGGTACTGACACGAAAACTTTGGCCTCCCGAGTTTCTACTGCAATGTGTTGCTGGGGGCCTGTTAGTCATGACACGACATATCGTTTGCTGCAGCGCGTGACAGATAATTATTAACAGGCCAATTATTACGGATCAGTTGCAGTTCCGGTTTTAGAGAGCTCCAATAACTGTGTGCAACTGTCGCCACCTAGCTTCCGCAGCTTTTGACCACGCCAGCTCACACAACTGTGACACACTTTCGCAAGGTCTGCATCAAAAATTACATTTGAATAGGAAACGGAACTGGAATGTCACCAAACGCAGAAATTTTTAAGCCTGCGCCATGCCCACGCACTCGCAATCAGCCGCCCAGAAAACAGACTGCGGTAACAAACGTGGCAAAAAAATGGCGGCTGTGACGTCATCATAACTTTTTTTGTTGACTGCAGCGTGGTGACGTGAGGGAAGTAAGGGGTCACCTAGGGGTACCCTTCGATGATGTCACTGGCACGATGGAGTTGAGGGCTCGCGTACTTCGAAATTCTTTTAGGATACCTTCGCAGCTATATTTGCTGTTGATATTCTGCAGATGATATACGAATATTCCTGGAAATGAACCCTACAGGCTATCTCGGCCACCAAATTTTGTGTCAGTGCCCCTCTCCTTAAGTTCATAGGAGAGCAACCGAAGGAGAAACGGAAGTAATTGGTCTTCACACGCAATGGTTACTCACCTGAAGGACAGCTTAGACAAATATATGAGCGCCCACATTGATATTTAGGGGCAAGATTTTTTCGCCGTGCGCCGAGCTGCATCGAATAAAATATTTATTTGTTTTCGCATCAGCAGATAATAAAAACAGCGCCGACTGAACACAGAAGCCTCGCGAGTACAGCAGCCGCAACGCGTGTAACAACCGCAGGGGCAGCATAAAGTCTTTAAAGAAATGTCAAAGCCCATAAAACGCCCAAACACGTGCAAAACTCGAGATACGAAACAAAAACCCGCACGCGCCGTTCGCCTCTATAGGCAAAAGTGTCAAAGTCAATCGAACCTCCCCCCCTCCCTCGCCGTCCACTGAAAAACGTGCACAAGGCTTAAAAAACAGAGAAAAAACGAAGCAAGCGCAGACGCGCCTTTCGTCAGCCGGAGAACCTAGCAGTACACTTCAACATGAAGGGAATGAAGAGCGTCATTGTGCACGCGACAAGTGTGGCACTAGCATAGCAAGCGATGTAGTTCTTAAAATGTGATCAATATTTTTTTAATTTCCTGCATACTAGTACTAAATAAAAATTTTAACTACAAATTGACCTTGAACAAATAATATTGGTAGTATAACTAATTGTTTTATGAGTAGTAAGAGAACACACTAAAAGCATTGCGCTGAAGCCCGTGCTGCCACCCCGCATAGATTTTTTTCGGCGCACTTAGGTTCACGTCCGCAGTACTCATTCGTGTGATTTGTGGTCGGCGAGCACATAGAGGGCAAGGCGGTGCGCCTTTTTTTTTTAAATTAAATGTATATAAGAAGAGGTTGGTGCCAATGATGTGCCTTGTTGTGCTCGTGCATGCGTTTTCCAGATTTGCGTTTCTACTTATTCTTCATGGAGCTTTGTGTATGCTGATCTTTCGAGAGCACATTGTGGTTTTCGCCGCTGTATGGAACAAACACGACGTGAGCACGTCTTCAGCTGTCTGCAAGCCAGTTGGCACGTTGGACAAAAGAGTGTGCATGCATCAGCTTGCAGGTGAGTGGTACGTGAAGAACTACGTCGCATTTCCAACTACATTTAATGCTCTTAAATTGTGTCGGTAATTAGAGTCTAACATTGTAGTGAGGTTTTGAACTTTCAAGTTTTTGGTTGTTCACGACATGTGCAAGATGCTGATTTCTCGAGAAGGTGGCTGATTGTTTTCTTTCCCCAAAGACAATTTTGGCTGCTGCTGCGCTATGAAAAGGAAAAAAATGACCTGTTCGTGCTTATTCACCGTATTAGTTCAAACTTTGTCGAACTGAATTACCGCTTTTTGTGCCAAGTGCAAATCCATAGCCAGGCTGTTTTTTTTTTTCGGGTGGGGGAAGGGGAGAGGGGATCACTTTTTCAAGATTTTCAAAAACGCCTACTTTGATTATTTTTAATTGGTGAAACATACTGCTTCATTCGAATTTAGGAACGGAGGGCTGGGTTTTCCCAAATAAGTTTTAGTTCCGAAATAATTCAAAATGAAACACTCATGCTAGACGCGTGTATACAGTAACGGTGTGACAAACAAATGGTGGTTGAAATAAAGTATTCTGTCTGTGTGTGTTCGTGTCTTACTTATTGATAGATCCCCAGCTCGTTTCTCCAGCTTTGTCACTTCAGTCGACAGCCACGCTCGAAAAAACGATGGTGTTGTGTTGTGGCGCCTCACCACTGGTGATGAGAAAAACAACACCATTCACACTGTCAATGAAGCAGCCCGTCCTAGATTTCCTCTAAGTGAACAAGATGACGCAGGAAAAGGAGTGACTGGCATGCACGCAAAGGCAACTATAACTCCGTTTGTTGTTTAAAAGAAGTGCATGTCAACTTGTTTGGAAAGTTGGTGACCAGGTCACTTGTTACAAAAGCTGCTGTTTGGAAGTTGTGTTTGGCACGGTAACGACAAAATGAAAACATGGTTCCTTACCCTGTCTTTTCGAATTTATTTTTTCTTGTGACCCTGCTTTGTGCCTGTATAAATCAATTATTGTGCAGGTTTTGTCGAGTCTTAAGGATTCCGTTTTTTACATCTTGTGATCACGCTCTTCATTTCAGGTTTTATTTTACAGCGAAAGCTATCAAGATCCCAACTCGGGTCTCGCGCAGCATCGTACTTGTCTGCTGCCGCCGCCGCTTGTCTCCGTAACCATATCGCGCGAAGTTAGAAAAAAAACTTAGTACCAATGACACAGTGGAGCTCCAACCCGGGTCCACTGGGTGCCAGCCCAGTATTCTACCACTGATTCACGCCGGCGCTTGGAACTTGTTAAGAAACTTGCCTTCGGCAGGCTCTTAAGGTTCGGAAGGAAGAAAGTTGCTGATGGCATCCCACCGCTGCCACCAGTTGTTACGGATGGGGGAGTACCCGGTCTCTTGTGGTAGCGTGGTGTAACCGGGTGGAGGAAACGAACGCTGACAAGAAGAGGTTACGAAAAACAAAACAGGTTTATGGCACTATTTACACATATTTACAGCAAACAAAGGTTAAAGGTTTCACAAACCACGAGCGTGGTGGTTGAACCGCTACATGTTCAGAGCGACGTCCAGCACTCTGCGGCGTCGTTTTAAGCCCTGTCGGGCTCCTCCTCTCTGAGTGGAACACCAATCACACACACACAACAGGTGAGGGGGACGAGCATGCGCGGTCCACGTGAACGTCCAATTTTGAGTTGTGAACACTGCACTGCAAGGTGGCGCCAGCAGGGCTCTTCCTCGTCGTGTGTGTGCCGCTAGTCGAGAGTTCCCACGATCCTAGCAGCATACTTCAAAGGGTCCGCCGCACAGCTCACCCAATTGGCGGGGTGATTTGCGGTGGCCGCCGCGGTCTCTTCCAGGAAGATGCTGTCTTTGTTGTCCTCCCTCGTCGTGGCGTCGTGGCGACACGACGTCTCATCTTCCGGCTAGCCGGGACAATGCCTGGCTGGCACAGGCAGCCGGCCGGTCGTCTACTTGATTGGGGATTAAAAGGAGCGCCACTCTCCTGTCAGCTCTGGCGCCGGTCACGCCAGCTTCCCCGTCGCCCGATGAGTCGCCGAGGGCATCAGTCACCGCTTCTGCTCGAAGAGACGACAAAAGGGTCCGCATTCGAAAGACGGGAACTCGCCTTTGCTTGCCGCATGGTCTGGATAATTGCTCCAGTCTTCGACAGCGTATGTCAGACTGGGCGCCGAAGGGATTAAGAGCCTTCCCAGTGGACCGGCTTACGCACAATGGCGTCTGCCCAGACGAATTAACAGGCCAAACTTAACAGCTCCTCCACCGCCCGGAAAATCTCGGGTAGCCAGCGCTACCAACCACTGGGCACGAAGAGAATGGTTGGTGACGAGGACGATGGCTCGACTTTCTCCCTCCAGCTGCGAACTCGAAACCAACTCCCAAACCAGCGCACAATGATCGACAACAGCAAGGCGAACCACACAACACAATACCATGCCGAAGTCAAGCACATTGGACACGCTTAAAACCCTCCAGGCTTCTCAAGAAACACAAACGAATTATACTCTGAAACTTTGACAGAATTTGGTGCCGCCAAAGTTACAACAATCATGAATGTGAAGATGCTTACCAAAGCTGTAACATATTGCGGTGTGAGAAAAGAACACAAAGGTAAATATAATTTGCCCCAAATAACCATATTTACACTCTTTAAAAACTCACTTTCTCCTGCCATCTGCCCTACAATGTTGTAAATAATCTGATAACTCAACACTAACTTAATAATACGCAACTACATGGTTTTCATACGAATGCTGCCAGACCCTATACACAAGGTATCTGTGCACATTCTTCATTTCTCTCAAGACATACTTTCAAGGCGGTCGTGCTCTTCGATTCTGAAAACGCGCGAGACAACAACGTGCACGAGCAACAAGCTGAACTGCAGCGTTACGCCTCATTTGCGATTTCCGCCGACTTCTGTCAATCTGGCGAAGGAGACCCGAGAAATGCAAGGGAAAGAGCGACGGTGTCCTCTTTGGTCTAGCTCCCGAGCGGTGCTTAGCGAGTGTGGCCTTTCTTCTAGGACCACGACGACACTCTTTTCCATGAAAAGCTCTAAATCTCCATCGCGCATTCCGTCGGGAGGACTCGCGCGGTACACTACCATTTCGCCGCTTGTGCCTTACTGCACGGCACAAAGACCTTGTTGTTGAACTGGCCGATGACATACCCTTGTCTCGTTCGCCCAGCCGATTGCCGCCTTTTATATTCCTTAGTCGTTCTGCCTTCTTGCGGCAACGTTTGCGACCAAACTTTCCCCCACTACTAGGAAGTTCGCCTCAGGTTGCGTCATCAGTTGTTCTACAGCTCAATGGTGCTTATGCACCACCTGCCACACTACTTTGGCAGTTCGATTTCCTAGCCCTGTTGCCATGTCGCGCCGATTCAGCTCTGTTAACTTTGTACTCACGCACCCGACTAACCTGGCGCCTCCCATTTGATTTCATTTGCAAAGGACCCGCTGTTCCCTTTTCTTTCGTCCGGCAGTTCAGACGCATACAAATGAACTTTGACGCCGACGCGAAATTCCTAGTTCTGCTTGCTGCGCTAATAGGCTTCGAACCTTTCTCAACAGGCGTAGAGCTGCTTGTCTCACTGCCCCACCGCGGTGGTCTAGTGACTAAGGTACTCGGCTGCTGACCCGCAGGTCGCGGGTTCAAATCCCGGCTGTGGCGGCTGCATTTCCGATGGAGGCGGGAATGTCCTAGGCCCGTGTACTCAGATTTGGGTGCACGTTAAAGAACCCCAGGTGGTCAAAATTTCCGGAGCCCTCCACTACGGCGTCTCTCATAATCAAATGGTGGTTTTGGGACGTTAAACCCCACATATCAATCAATCAAGCTGCTTGTCTCACTCGCAGCTCTCCGTCGTCTCTTGCGTCGGCGCCGCTTTTTGCGACTCGTTTCGAAGCTTCCCGCTCGCATCTCAAACTCGCTCACCCTCTCACAACATTCGTCAGCTCTCGATCGACGCCGCGCCGTCTGAATTATTTTCGAAAAAAAATCACCTATTTCACACTCTAGACTGGCGGACAGCTTGACGCTCTTAGGAACAGTGCTGCTGCTTTCCTTCAAACAATCTAGCTCGCATTGCTGAGAGCTGTCTGTGACTGCACTGATATCCCCGCTACCTACTTTCGCTCCTTCTGAGCTTTCTTCGGTGTCCTTGCGTACTTCCACACTGTTTGCAAGTTCCACCGTTGCGACAAACACAGTTGAGGTCTGTGCCAAATTGTCTACAGCTATTCTAGCTGTTTCGCTAGCATTAAACTTGCACAGCACCTCATCGCATTCGTTCTGGCCTGCGTCGGGCTCTCTACTTAGCGCAGCATCTTTAGCAGCACTCAAATGTGGTTCTTCATCAAACCTGCTGCTGTCCTTAAACGTGCTAGCCTTATCTAAAGCTCAGGGCTGCACCTCACTTATTTGGTCATCGCACTTCTCGTGCGCTACAGTTGCGGATCGCTGAATCTTCCGCCACCTTGCCTCGACTTTTTGTTCCGACAGTTCAATCCCTAGGCTGAGTGCTCGCTCACGCTCTTCCCCTCGCTCCCGCTTTTCTATCTCCCATTTTCGCTCACTATCCACCTTGGTGCTATAAGAGACACGCGGACCTCTCTCAAGCTTGGTTTTTCTACCAGCACAACGTCGCGCGTTCTTCACGGGAGCGTTCGTGAGCTTGTACTCTATTCGCTTTCTGTCAACTCTGATGCCGAAGCACCGCAGTAAAGCTGCCTTAGCTACATTGTACATATTGAACTGTTCCACGGAAAGGTAGTTTATTCTACCCATCAAGTTGACCGGAAGGACACTCAATAAGGTGATAGACCAATAGTCTTCGTTGAGCTCTAGATCTCTGCAAACTTTCTCGTAAGAGGTTAGATAACTCTCTAAATCCTCACCCTCTTCGAATGCATGCATCCTCGAATTTACTTGAGCCGATCTAAGGCACTGTATTGATCTTTTTCTCTCTTGCTGTTTTAATTTCAGGCTTCCCTCCCACTGGTCTTTTCTTTCTGTCGTTCCAATCTTTATTTTTCTTCCCTATCTCGTTTCCGTGCCTCTCTTTTGCGTTCTTCTCGCTCCCGTTCCTCCAGTTCCTGTTTTTCAAGAATCTCTACTGCGTTTTAATCTCGTTCTCACTGGCTTTTTGCGAGATCAGCCTCGCAATCGCTGTACTGCCTATTCCTTCCTCTATTTCAATGCCTAGATGCTTAATCACATCCAAAAGTTCATCTCTTAGCATTGCCTTCCATGACATGATTGCCGTTGTACTTTGGTCCTGCATTTCACACATAATTAGGTGATCCCTACAACTCAAAACTCCCAAAAGGTAATCTCCCCAGCTCACACACAATCCAGCTTCTAATCAATGCACACTCAAGAAATGAAGCCTGGAAAGTTATAGCAAAGACCAAGCACTCACCACAGCACAGCACCATGTCGTGAAGTCTATCTCACCGCTGCCAACCAGTTGTAAGAGATGGGAAGGAAGGTCGCTGATGATGGCATCCCACCGCTGCCACCAGTTGTTAAGGGTCGGAAGAAAGGACGCTGGTGGATACGAGATGATACAGGTTTATGGCACTATACACATATTTACAGTAAAGAAAGGTTAGGGGTTTCACAAACCACGAGCATGGTGGTTGAACCGCTACATGGTTCAGAGCGACGTCCAGCACTCTGCGGCGTCGTTTAAAGCCCTGTCGGGCTCCTCCTCTCTGAGTGGAACACCAATCACACACACACAACAGGTGAGGGGGACGAGCATGCACGGTCCACGTGAACATTCGATTTTGAGTTGTGAACACTGCACTGCAAGGTGGCGCAAGCAGGGCTCTTCCTCGTCGTGTGTGTGCCGCTAGTCGACAGTTCCCACGATCCTAGCACCATAGTTCAAAGGGTCCGCCGCACAGCTCGCCCAATTGGCGGGGTGATTTGCGGTGGCCGCCGTGGTCTCTTCCAGGAAGAAGCTGTCTTTGTTGTCCTCCCTCGTCGTGGCGACAAGACGTCTCATCTTCCGGCTAGCCGGGACAATGCCTGGCGGGCACAGGCCGGTCGTCTACTTGATTGGAGATTAAAAGGAGCGCCACTCTCCTGTCAGCTCTGGCGCCGGTCACGCCAGCTTCCCCGTCGCCGATGAGTCGCGGAGGGCATCAGTCACCGCTTCTGCTCGAAGAGACGACAAAAGGGTCCGCATTTGAAAGACGGGAACTCGCCTTTGCTTGCCGCATGGTCTGGATAATTGCTCCAGTCTTCGACAGCGTATGTCAGACTGGGCGCCGAAGGGATTGAAAGCCTTCCCAGTGGACCGGCTTACGCACAATGGCGTCTCCCCAGACGAATTTCCAGGCGAAACTTAACAAGGCTTAATTTCGAGAAAGCATTCGCGTTAGTTCAACTTATAAAGCGTTTTAAAAGAGCGAAAGAACTAGCAGTCGAGGCACAATGTGAATAGCGGAACGAGTGCCTCGTCCAATGCTCCAACGCATTACGACAGCTTGTTTTAGTTCAACTAATAACTGTGGCTTATACCCACATCAGACATAAATCTTCATCGTCGTCAGCCACTGCATGAACAATCGGCCCAAAATTTCTCGTAATAATTTAGCGGATACCTCGCTTTTCAGAAGAATGACGAAAAATAGCAAAGCGAATCCCGACATACTACCCTTAAGCTTTTATTATTAATGCCGTAGTGGGCATCAAGCAAGTAGGCTTGGAGCAGTTACCGAATGAGTGCTTAGAAAAAAGGCCGCTCTTCTAGCTTTCGCTGTGACTGGGCTGCGCCTTCCATGCAGGCCTGGCGTTTTTTTCGTCGGTGCTCACGCTGAACAGGAGCGACAACATAGCAAGCCACACGTGTGATTTCTCCAGCCGTCATTGCTTTTAATTTAATTGTAATAATATGGAATAGATTTGAAAACACAATGCTGATCTCATCAGCTTTTTTTGGACGACTTGACACTGTGTACATCATGCACATTGTGGTTCGCTATACTGAGTCAAGCATGTCAACGAGAAATACTTCATCTGCCTGATTGGAATTCAGAGACCATCATTTCGCCCTTTTTATGTTACTCTGCTAGAAATAGTGCATTGTCTTGAAGAGTTTTCTTAAAGTAATGCCAAAGTTGAACTATTTTTTGCAGTTGCTAGGCACCACCGCAAGTATATTTGGAGTTCCTGGAAATTAATACTTAACTATTTTTAGCAGTAGTCGTGGAAAAGTAGAGCACCGATCAATCTTGTAGCTAGAGAAGCTTGACCCACGTACGAGCGCAAACAGCGAGAGTCGCCTGAGTCCTTAACCAGTCCTAGTGTGACACTTGGCAAAATAGTCCTTTCACACTTCCTGAGAGGCCGAGGAGACTCTCCCAGAACGCCCCAAATCAGACCCACCTAGAGAATCAGAACCCTCCGAAAAGAGTCAATTGTACTTTTATGCATAATTATTTGGCACAAAAAATTCCTTGAAAGTGTTCAGTTGTTGCCACGCTGCTAACAAGAATGACAAAAATAGCATAGCTGCTGCTGGCCTACTACCCAAAAAACTTTTATTATTAATGTGGTGGATATCAAGCAAGTTTACTTGTAGTAGTTACCCATTAAGTGTTATTCCTTTTTGCTAATTTTATATATTCTGTTTTATCAAATACTTTCGCCATTTTTCACCTGTTTTTTTTTAAATGCTATTATCGCTCTTATATGAATTCTCTCTTTTAGCAAGCATTAGGTAAAAAGTTTACATTATAAGGTACAGTGTCGCCGATCCCCCTTGTAGGTATGAGCCAAAATCTTCTAGGCGACAAGAACAAGAACGAGTGTTTTGAAAGGCTCTGAAAGGCCGCTCTTCAAGCTTTTGCTGTGACTGAGCTGTGCTTTCCGCGCAGGCCTGGCGTTTTTTTTTAAATGCATTTCGCTCCTAGAGGCTGACAATACGGTGGTGTGGGGAGTATACTGTTTGCCAAAGTGGCGGCAGCTATCAATTCGTTCGCAAGTATTTTGCATGAGTTAGAAAGAAATCGTGGCGTGGAATCGCTTGCTTCGTCAAATAATGAAAACGTACGGTGGTGCTACGCCACACATGGTGCTCAAGAGTTCAGTGAGTATGCTTACAGGGAGAGGATCTCCAACAATAGCCAACACTCAAAAGCTTGCCGGTGGTTGCTACATCGTTTCCAGCCATCGCCACAATCACGACAATGCAATTACATCAGCCGTTCAGCGTATGCAACCGTTTCGGACATACGCTGTCTATTATTCAGCACGCAGGACGTGCGGCAGCGGCCACCCTTTGCTTTGCATGGTGGACATTGGACCGCCAACCAAACTAAAGCTACGGAAGCTTTAGCGATCAGGGAATACTGCTCCACAGTCATTAGAGCGATGTTACCAATAACTACCACCGGCGTTTCGTTGGTCTACTGGTGCGACCACAACCTGTCACGATACTTTGTAGGTAGTCTAATAGGTGAAGCACATTTTGAAAACTTCCTTTTGAATCCTCAGGTTATCGTAAATATTGAAGTATAAACGGATTTCGAGTTTCGTGCATAGCTTAAAGAAACATATACAACCTACATTCGAAACAAACATAAAATTCATAACATAAACATAACATAAACAAACATAAACAACCTACATTCGAAACAAACATTGGAAACATATAAAACCCACATTCGAAAAAAAAATCCGTTGAAGAAAAGCTCGCTGTACTATAACTGAAGTAGTTTTAATTCCATGAATAATAACTTCGGCTAAGGAGAAACATGGCTCAAAGCGTTTTGGGGGCAGTGTGCTTAAAATGCCTTTACGAAGTGCAAACATCACTTTATGTTGAATTTTATGACACATAATTAGCTGTATTGTGTAATGCTATAGCAAAAAAAAATTATCCTTTCATCAGGCTTCCAGTGGGTGACCGAAGAAGTCACCTATTTTTCAGATTTAATAAAGCTTTTGTTTTATCTACTATCAACTTTTCAAAATGATGCTTGCTGCATGCTCACTTACCCACTAACAACAAACACCACGTCATTGTTCAAGTTAATGTTTCTGTGGTCCACATATATAGAAGCCTTCCTGAGACTTTCTTGGCAGAAAAGTTCATTGTCTTTTAGCAACTTGATGTACGGTTCCTTATTCTGGAATGTGCATGTTGTTAGAAGAGATTTTCGAGTGTTTGATCACCGTATAGAAAACTTACCTTCTCTGTATAGCTGGTGCCTTTGATAATTAATGTGCCAGGGCGACGAAGCCCTTGTAAAATTTTGCTAACCTACTGGAAAGAATCGGCTTGGTCATATTCATAACTTTTAAGCATGCCATGAAAAAAATTATTCTAGCTTGGCAATCGTTCGAGTATTCTCAAAGAGACAGGTTTGTTTTGCTTACATGAGAATGTGATTATAATAATTTTGTCCCGAGCGTATAACATTAGGTATTCATACAACCCTTGATGCACACTATAGGCTTTTTAACGGCATGAATTATTGGTTTGTGCATGCATAACTGTTTGCTAGAACAATCTCAGCGCTGTCCATAGTCGTTAAACGAGCCGACCATTAGGATCTTTTAGTGAAGATAACCAGCAAAGCGCATGGTGGTCTGTTACAATATCAAACGGACGTCCATATAAATAACGCCGAAATTTTCCGATTGCCCAAATAATGGCGAGGCACTCCTTTTCAGTTACACTGCAATTCTTCTCGGCTTTAGTGAGGGTGCGGCTGGCATAGGCAACGACGTACTCGTCAAAGCCTTCCTTGCGTTGGGCCAGTATGGCCCCTAGCCCGACACCACTAGCGTCCGTATGAAGCTCCGTTGGAGCAGACGGATCGAAATGTCGGAGTATGGGAGGCGTGGTGAGAAGCCGTCGGAGTTCCTGAAATGCATCATCACACGCCTGCGACCATGCTGACAAATCAGAACTTCCGGCAAGGGGGTCAAGGGGGCGATAATGGAGGCGAAATTGCGGACGTAGCGCCTGAAGTAAGAACATAGGCCGATGAAGCTTCGAAGCTCTTTGATGGTGGTTGGCTTTGGGAACGCCGCGACTGCATTAGGTTCCTTGGGTCCGGGAGAATGCCGTCCTTAGAAACCACATGGCCGAGAATTACAAGCTTGCGAGCGCCGAAGTGGCATTTCTTTAAGTTAAGTTGAAGTCTCGTCATGGAAAGGCACGTAAGAACTTGCTCGAGGCGGCGGAGGTGGGTCGCAAAGTCGCTTGAAAATACCACAATGTCAACCAAATAACAGAGGCACGTTTTCCATTTCAGACCTCGCAAGACGGTATCCATCATCCTTTCGAAAGTGGCAGGCGCATTGCAGAGGCCAAAGGGCATAACGGTGAATTCATATAGTCCATCCGGTGCTACAAAGGCTGTCTTTGGGTGGTCACCCTCTGCCATGGGCACCTGCCAGTAGCCGGAGCGTAAATCTAACGAAGAAAAGAACTCTGCTCCGTCTTTTTTCTTGACGAGAACAACCGGTGAAGCCCAGGGACTGTTGGAGGGCTCGATGATGCCACGTTTCAACATGTCGTCCACTGGTTCGTCGATGACACGGCGTTCAGCAGATGACACACGGTACGGACGCTGTCTTAGCGGGGCTTGTTGACCGGTGTCAATATGGTGAACGACCGCGGAGGTTCGGCCTAAGCCTGACTGGTCACGATCGAATGAAGAACGAAAGCAGAGAAAAAGATTTATAATCTCTTGGCGCTGAGTCGGTGCGAGCTCAGAGTCGATGGCATCCGAGAATACGTCCAGAGCATCATTAGGCGCGTTGGTAGGAGTGACAGCACAAATTGGGAGCGAAACCGTTGAATCGGGTATAGTAGCCGGAAGAATGCACTCGCAAGGTTCGTAGCTTCCCAGGCATTCTCCACGTTGTAGGGATGACGGGCTGTCCGAGGGATTGCACACATAAATGGCAGCGTGACCATTGCGAAAATTTACGACGGCAAACGGAAGCATGATATTTCGACGGCACGCAGATGGGACCGATGGCATAAACAACACAGGCGATTTCGGAGGGAAGGCACACGACACAGAGACAACAACAGCTGAGAAAGGCGCAATGTCAACGTCAGAAGCAGCAAACACTCTACACGAAGCGCCATCGTCGGGGTCATAGCACGGCACAGATAATGAGAGTTCAGAACGAGCACAGTCGACCAAAGCAGAATTTGACGAAAGAATGTCCCACCCAAGGATAACGTCATGCGAAGAACGGAATAAAACTACAAATGTGAGACGTACATCGCACCTTGAATGACGACTCGTGCAGTGCACAAAGCTGAAGGCTGGATATGATGGGACGTAGCTGTCTGCAAAGATAAGTCGGTAAGTTGTGTGGTCACATTCTTCAAGTTTCGGCACAGTTTCTCGCTAATTACAGATACGCAGCTCCAGTGTCAACAAGTCCGTGCACCTTAATGCCATCAATATAGGGTTCGATTTCGTTCGGGGGACAGCAGTTAGGTCTTGAAATTTTCGCGGCCAACGCAGTTCTTGCCTCCGGAACTGCGCCCGTCAGTTTCCCCTCGCGGTGGGCTGTTGCGACGTAACATAGGAGAAATAGATCGACGACGAGGAGAAGGTGAACGGCTAGCGCCGGATGGTCGGCGACCGGGACGTACGTCTAGAGGTGGATCGACAGGAACGGAATATCGCGGCTGAGTTGGCATGATGGGCATATATTGTGAGGCCCCTGCAATGTCGTGAGAAGGGAAGCTGCGACGACGGCAGTGACGAGCTACGTGGCCTGGGATGCCACATGAAAAACATATCGGCCGATTATCCGGAGTGCGCCATCGGCTGACGATAGGGGCACTGTTCGCTGAATAAGGTACCGTAAAAGGTCGTGCAGGCGGCGGCGTCATATAAACGTTCTGACCTGTTTCATGTACAGCCGGAGACGGGACGGTCAGCGAGCGGGAGGGTGGCGTCGACGAATAAACGTGGGGAGTAGCTTCGTAGATGGCCGGAGACGCTGGCGCACGTGGCCGAGCAACTGCGGCTGCATACGTTAGTGGTGCGGTAACAGTTGGTGGAGCCTGAGCTGGCGGCAATGCTTCGGCAACTTGCGATTTAATGACCTGGCGAAGCGAAGGCGACAAGGGTGCCATTGGCTCGGTAGTTCTTGTGATTATAGATAGCTGCCGGGCGACCTCCTCGCGTATGAATTGCTTTATGACTGGCATCAACGCAGAGTGGTCGGCGGTGTCATGGCGATAGTCGAGGGATGAGATGTCCGCGGTGTCTTGAGCAGCGCAACATGTAGAAGCGCGCTGCCTACGCAGCTCATCATAACTTTGGCAGAGCTGAATCACCTCGGCTACCGTCTGGGGACTCTTCGCAGCCAGCATTTGGAACGCACCGTCGTCGATTCTTTTCATGATGTTCTTGATCTTGCCTACCTCGTCCAGAGTCGAATCGACGAGCTTGCAGAGAAATAGCACATCTTCGATGTAGCTCGTGAAAGTTCCATCTGCTCTCTGTATTCTGCCCCGCAAGCACTGTTCAGCACGAAGGCGGTGGACAGCAGGATGGCCTAAGACTTCCGCGAGGGTTTTCGCCCATTCCGACCAGGTACTGAAATCACTTTGATGATTTCTGTACCATAGTTTTGCCACGTCGGTCAGGTAAAAACTCACATTTGTGAGCTTATCGGCTGCGTTCCACTTATTGACGGCGCTCACCAGTTCATACTCGGCAATCCAGTTGTCCACATCTTGGTCCTCTGTGCCACCAAATATGGGGGGGTCGCGCTGCCGGAGAGCGCCAGCGCAGAAGACAGGCACAGGTGCGAGATCTGGAGTAGCAGCATGAGATGGCCCCGGATCAGTCATTGTAGGAGGTCGTTGAAGTGTGCGGCTGCGAAGTTCCAGGGTGAGGACCAAATGTACCCAGCACCTCCACCACTTGAAACGGGTTGTTGAACAAGCAGGAGTTGACTCGGCGAAGGAGAGCTTTATTTAGCGCAAGGGTTAACTGAACGCAAGCCTGCGATCGCAGCAAGTCTTCTTCCTTCTCTATACTCGAGCTCCATGCCCACTGCCCTCGTTACAATCCTTACAGAATTCTGTTGTGTGAGAAACACTTTATCATTACGATCTCGAACTGCAGACCTCAGACATTAACAAACGTGAGGCAGTGACCGTTCAGGCAAACTTGTGGTAGATGGTGCAGCCAACACACATTCTACACCGTTTTTGCCTTCTGCCGGTGGTAGCAATTCAGTTCGTCACTAAGACAGCGCGCGTTTTCACGCTGCTGTTCGGCTGCGTGTATAGGAGCTCGCACTAAGCCACGGTGTTAGCAATGAGCGTGCGATGTGCCACACTAGCGGGAATAGAGTGTGGTTGGACACACAGCGTCTCCGATGGAAATTCTGACATTTTTCCACAGCTTCCGAACAAAGTTTTTTGATCCCTTCAAGTGAACATCCAGAATACCATGTAGCACAGCTCCACTTTTCCAAAGCATTGCAATTTCTGAGCTTGCTAAGATATTCTGGCACTGATGCACACCTAATCACCAATCACAACAATAATTATGAACAGCAGAAACAATCCAGGTCCGCGGTGGTGTAGTTATATAAAAGCAGCAACATTTGGCAACGTTTGGCATATTATAGTGGGAAACCCCAGTCCATCACTGCATTCATTTCATCTACCCATGTAGAGCTACACATGGCTCCCATTACCGGGAGATGATGTAATTTTTTTCTTCTATCTGTTATGCCGGGGGCATCTCTATGACGGAGTAAGTATGAGTGAAAATATAAGAATGAAGACAAAGATCTATGACATGAACAAGAAAAGTTGAGAAAACTGACCGCCACAGCTTAGTGTGTTTCTCTTTTTGTGCTGTATTCTTCAGCACCTGGGGTCACCAGTAGAAGGACGAGCTAACCATATCATAGTTTTACCAACAGAAAACGCCGCTTCGTCAACCCGATTTTGTGGTACTCAGTATCTCGAGGTAGGTTACTTCAGCAGCACTTTAGCAAACTTCAAATGCCATGAATACAATATACGTTATACGCATCACAGTGAAATTCTCAGAAGAGTCAAGCGCAAAATGGCACACAGAGTGATATTGCAAAACCTTATTTTTTCATGCCTATCCACCTAACATAGCTCATTCCAACTGAATATTTCCAACTGGCCACTACCTCTGTGTGACTCTACCTATGTTTTTAAACTCACGATAACATTTGTGTTTTCTTAAACTGTCTCGAATGGCATTCTGAAGTAATATAAATTACGCAATCTCAAGCATATGTGAAAAGCTACATTTGGTGTATACTATATATCCGTGGAGGCTCTTGTTTAAAAAAAATAACGAGTTACTTGCCTCTTGCTCGAATTCACGTGCGTAATCCTCGAGTGTCCTTCCGTCTGTTTTCAGTCGATCCATCAGCATACTATCAATTAGCAAATGTGCTTCTACAGTAAATCTCAACGCCTCCGCTCTCGTTACTGCAAAAAGAAAAATATCTTCAATTCGTTTCATGGACGCCTTCGTTGTAACTCATTCTACAGATATCAGCTTCATATGAGAACCCTAGATTGCTTACACGTTGAATTCTGACTATTTTATTTGTAATGTTTACTACCACATTTGTAGAACAAAAATATCAACGTGAAATGTCAGCCTATATTTCTTCTGTTTGTAATATATAAAACTATACTGCCAATTTGTTGGTTGCTCTGGATCTTCAGCAGGAGTTACGACTACCGAATGGATAGCAAAGCCATTGTTAGAATTTATTTATTTATTCACAATACTGTAAGCCCTGTCGGGCTGTTACAGAGTGGGAACTACATCATACAATGACAATTCTAATTTACCAACAAAAGATTCAACTGTGTCTACATTCTCAAAGAAATCGGCGGCAAGACAGTTCCAGTCGACAATCGTTCTGACAAGAAAAGTGTTTTTAAATGTGTCAATTCTCGGTGTGTAGGGCATAATGACGTGTGGGTGATTGGTTCTTGATGAGACTCTTCCTGGGGGACGCAAATAGAGAGAAGGGTTTAAATTGAGCTTGTTGTTGTAAAGCTGATATAAAAACTTAAGTCGAGTGATTTTTCGGCGAATGGCAAGTTGAGGAAGTTTAACCTCAGTGAGCAGGGTTGTTATTGACTGCCTCCTCTCATAAACCGAAAAAATAAATCGTGCTGCTAGCCTCTGAACACGCTCCAGTTTATCGATTTGATATTGGTGATGCGGGTCCCACATCACACTAGCGTATTCTAAAGTAGGCCGAACAATAGTTTTGTACGCCTGAAGTTTAACCTCAGGAGGAGCACCTCTTAATTTACGTCTCAGTAGTTCAAGTTTCCGCTGCGCTGATCCGCAGATATTGTCAATATGTGCATTCCAATTTAGTGTATCTGTAATTGTCATACCAAGATATTTAATTTGGGTGGATCTTTTGATTTGGTTAGTATTCACTGTATAGTCAAACATTAAAGGCGTTTTCTTGTTTGAGACTGTCATGCAGGCAGACTTCTTAGGGTTGATTTCCATATCCCATTTTGCACACCAATTGTGAATAATGTTTAAGGCATCATTTAAACAAGTTCAGTCAGAGACAGTCTTGACGCGGGTAAACAAAAGACAATCGTCGGCAAACAATCGCACTTCAATGTTCGGATGTACACCACTTGCAATGTCATTATTGTACAGCAGAAACAAAATTGGGCCTAAAACCGACCCTTGCGGCACACCAGAAGGAATGGGCAAAAAAGATGAATGTTCGCCGGCTATTTCCACAAAATGTTGACGATTCGTCAGGTAAGCTTGAATCCACCTAATTATTTGTAAATTAACACCGTAACCATGTAATTTATTTAGAAGTTTCGCATGACATACCCTGTCGAAAGCCTTTGATAAATCTAATGAAATAACATCTATTTGCTCTTTCGAATTCATAGCTGCAGCAAAGTGATGAATGGTTTCAAATAACTGTGTCACAGTTAAAAGGTGTCGGAGAAAACCATGTTGTTTGTTGTAAAAGAGGTTGTTATTTTCAAAGTACGCAACAAGATGTTTACCAGTTATATGCTCTAAAAGTTTACACACTGTACATGTAATGGAAATGGGGCGATAGTTTTCAACCATCAGCTTGTCTTCAACTTTGGGCACAGGCACAACCCTTGATAGCAGCCAATCACTCGGTACAACACCAGTTTCCAATGAGGAGGCAAAAATTTTGACTAAAAATAATGCAACCCATTCGCAATAGCGCTTTAAAAACTCGTTCGGTATTATATCAGGCCTTGAAGTCTTCTTGACATCTAATTTTAAAAGCAATTCAATTATACCTTCCTTAGAGATAACATCGTCATCTTCACAATGGCTACCATGTTCTTGACTTATCGAGGCCATGTCCATCGGGCTAGTATATGTACTGTTAAAGAAATTGTTAAAAGCTTCAGCAACTGAAACTGGATCACTGCAAATGTTTCCATTTAAAAGTACACTGGTTGTAGCCGGCTTTGACTCAACCAAGTATCTTCAAAACTTCTGAGGTGAATTTTTCAAATACTCAGCCAACGTTGTTGAAACAAAATGCTTTTTAGCAGTTTTTAACTCCTTCCGCACGTCGGTACTAAGCGTAGCGATGGCAACGGGGTTTCTCGGTCTTTTTTGTCGTGCCCGGCGCAGTCGTCGTTTCAAGTGAATGATATGTCGATTAACCCATGGGTTTGTTTTTTGTAAGCATTTCTTTCTTTTCGGCACAAAACGAGATAAGCATTCACTCACAGTAAGTGTAAAGTATTCCCAAAGTTCATGAACGTTATTTCCTCTGGGCATCTTATCAAGAGCAGTTTATAGTAGATCAGGAATGGATGTGTCATCAGCGCGTTTGAAATTGTAAACCTTCACGATCGGATTCGTTACTACGCCCTTATTCGCAATTTGAACCGTGGCCACGACAATCTTATGGTCAGAGATCCCTTCCTCAATTTCGACTGTGTAATGAAACGTCTCCTCTGACGAAAATACGAGGTCGAGCAAACTCTGGCACTGTCCTTGTATTCGCGTGGGGCTGTCAACTACCTGAATAAGACTGTGTGTTTCCATAGTTTCCAATATGCATTCCGCGTGAGGCTGCTCTAAGAGCCCAGGAATGCGCGCCTCCCAATCTATTCCAGCCAAGTTGAAATCCCCAACCATAATTATCCGGCTTTTGGTACTAGTTAGGGCTGTTAAGTGATCATCTATTTTTTGAATGAATTCGACCGGGCTTCCCGGGAGTCTATAAATAACGCCAATTATTACAGCTATTTCGTCAAGAAATATCTTGCACCAACACTTTCGTGGTCATCTAAAAGGGGTAACCGCTCATACTTGATGGAACCTTTAATAAGCAATGCTACAGCACTCCCTCTCGTTGCCCTATCTTTACGGATTACGCTGTATGAACTGGGAAATACTTCGTCATTCGTAATGTCTTCGTTTAACCATGTCTCAGTTATGGCAATTAAATGTGGATCATGCTGTAACGATACGCACTCCAATTCTTCAAGCTTGTTTACGACACTTCGGGCGTTTATGTTTAGTAGCTTAATTCCATTTCTCGCCTGCTGTCAGTCCCGATCCCGCGAAGCAGTTCTAATATTACTGCGAATTCTGGCCCGAGCAGTCGACTGCTTGTCCCACGTGTACATTTTACCATTAATATCGAGCTTGTCGTGAACAAGCTTGACTTTCGCTCCCTCTTTCTTGTCTTTTTGTGCTGATTGCCAAAGTAACCTCCGTTTTTCAAGAGTTTCCTGTGAGTAATCATGGGATATACTGATCTCTGATCCTTTCAATTTTTTACACTGGTTGAATATCGCAATTTTTTGTTGTAGTCATATAGCCTCATGATAATAGGTCTGTCTTTATCGGCCTTTTTTCGCCCAAGTCTATGGATTCGCTCTACGGACGACACAGTGACACCAAGACGTTTAGTAAATACGCTTTTTAGCACCTTATCCTGTATATCTTCTAGCGTTTCGTTCTCAGCTTCCGGAATACCGAATACAATCAAATTGTTCTGTCGGTCTTTATCTTCCATTGTAGTTATTTTTTGCTGTTGGTACTGGATAGTTCGCTCTAGGTTGCGGACGGTTTCTTCGAGGCCAAGGAGCCTCCCACACTGGTCCGCCAGAGATTGAATTTTGCCCTCAATATTAGCAAGCCTGGCCTCCATTTGATTTTGGCTGTCTAAAATTTTTTGAAGGAGTTCCTGAGTGGTTGGGCCCGGATTTGTTTCAACATCACCAGAAAGTAACACTTCTAGATACGATCACAAAGAGCACAGAATTTCACAACACCTCAGTGGGAGCGGCAGCACAACAAGAAAAATGCAGTTAGAACGATAACTTGTTTTTGAGTAATAACTAACCTGCAAAGAGAGCCATGCGTGCGTGAGCGACATGGTCGCGAGCGTACTGCCGCCCCCACTGAAGTCCGGTGGGCTCGGCGACGGCTTTATATCCACGCTGCGGCTGGCTTCCGGCGTTGTCCCACTAGGCTGGTCCCACTGAGTGTTCCAAGTGACGTCATATGCTTGCAGACACGGCAGATCCGGAAAAGTTGGTAGTTCCAAGCTTGATAACGTTAGGACGACGATAAGCGGCATCAACTGCAAAGAGAGCCATGCGTGCGTGAGCGACATGGTCGCGAGCGTACTGCCGCCCCCACTGAAGTCCGGCTGGCTCGGCGACGGCTTTATATCCATGCTGCGGCTGGCTTCCGGCGTTGTCCCACTAGGCTGGTCCCACTGGGTGTTCCAAGTGACGTCATATGCTTGGAGACACGGCAGATCCGGAAAAGTTGGTAGTTCCAAGCTTGATAACGTTAGGTCGACGATAAGCGGCATCAACTGCAAAGAGAGCCATGCGTGCGTGAGCGACATGGTCGCGAGCGTACTGCCGCCCCCACTCTGCACAGTTACTGTGCACCCCCACTCTGCACAGTGCACCCCCATTACAGTGCACCCCCACTCTGCACAGCATAATTGCACAGTTAGGCTAAATATTCAGAAAACTAAGAATACCACAACAAAATAACTTATTTTTATAACAGTAATATTGTATATGATTCGCATGAAGAACTGTTTTGTGGTAACACAAACCTCCTGGAGAAAATTTTGAAGATTATAAAACATCGAATCTCGCAGTGGAGTGGAAACATGGCATCTCATATAGTTCAGGCAGTCAGGGCCTAGCTGAAACATCGTACTATTTGTTTAAAGGTAATTCTTTTCTGTAATACCTTAAAGCAAGGGTCGACAACCTCTTGCCATCGGGGCCAGGTTACAAAGACACGGAATAACGTCACAACCAGTTTCCTCACTTTGTTACCTCCTTTTCATAAAGCCGAAAAGATTCTTCTGACCTCGAATCGGGTATGAGTGAAGGAGAACTTCGCTTACAGTTTGCATTGTACCTCACGCTCACGCTTGGCACATTCATCATCATCATCATCATGATCATCGTCATCATCAGCCAGACTACTTCCACTGCAGGACAAAGGCCTCTCCCATATTCCGCCAGTCAATTTGGTGCTGTGCTTGCTGTTGCCAATTTAAACCCACAAACTTCTTTACCTCATCTGCTGACCTAACCTTCTCTCTCCACCTAGCCCGCTTGCCTTCTCTGGAAATACAGTTAGTTATCCTTAATGACCAGCGGTTATCCTGTCTACGCGCTACTTGCCCAGCCCATGTCAATTTTTTTCCTTTAGATTTCAACTATGATATTCTTAACCCCGTTTTGCTCCATAATCCACTCTGCTCTCTTCTTGTCTCTTAAGGTTACACCTACCATTTTCCTTTCCATTGCTTGCTGCGTCATCCACAATTTAGGCTGAACCCTTTTTGTAAGTCTCCAGGTTTATTCTCCATAACTAAGTACCGGCAAGACGCAGCTGTTATGCACCTTCCTCTTCAGAGATAGTGGCAAGCGACCTGTCATGATTTGAGAGTGTTTGCCAAGTGTGCTCCACCCCATTCTTTTTCTTCTAGTTACTTCAGTCTCGTGGTTCGGCTCCATGGTTATTACCTGTCCTAGATAGACATAGACTTTTACAAGTTCAAGTGCACTATTACCTATCTCGAAGCACTGTTTTCTTCCGAAGTTGTGTATAACCTTCGTTTTCTGCAGATTAATGTTTAGGGGCGAAAAAGGGAAGTTTATTGTACACTCAACTTGTACGTACGCAAGCGAATCATTGAAAAAAAGTAAAGACAGTGTATACATCTTCCAAATGAGCACCAAAATCTAATTAATCATTGGGTATTCAAACGTTACAAGTGAAAGGAAAATTAAAAAAGAATCAAGTTAATCACATTTTACAGGATAACACTTATGCATGCGTAGCAGAGTGGGTGCATGGCTAGTACGGGACAACTGGAAACTTCAGCTGTCCCTCTCTTTGAAGAAACCTGTGTGCCATCGTCGAAGGAAGGCCTCTTCGCCGTGCGTTTCCAGCTGCTGATCTAGGTAATTCTACACAAAGAGCCGACTTTTCTGTAGTGCGGGATCGCCGCCTCTATGCGGCTTGTGCCAGTCTTCCGCTAAACAGCGTCGCCGCCACAGTACGTACAAGGTTACTTCAAAGACCAGTCTTGAAAACAGCTCACGTTCTGTTCCCATGCGCGCCGTGCAAAAGCCAAAACGGCGTTGTACCATGTGCCAGACGCCCCTCGCCACCGAGCACTGAAACAGAGCATGTAGGGCCGTCTCTCTTTTGCCACAGTTTGGGCAGCAGTCATTCGGAACGACTCCACAATGTGCTAACCGGTCACGCGTAGGCAATGTCCTCCATATTCTCAACCAATCAAATTCGCACACCTGGTTAGGTACGCGAATGCAACGCCATCGTTTCAATTTTTCTGGCAGGATCCTGTTTCTTCCTCTTTGCTCAATATGCTACTTGTGACCATTTCGCTTATTTCAAGCGAGGAAACATCTTCCAGACTACATGAACCTATTGATTTCACTGTTATTTTTAAGCCACTGGCAGCTCTGTAAAACTTGAGTGGAATTTCTGCTCGTGGTCCGATGTACGGATTGGCCGTGAAAGTACCTTTTAGTGTACTGCTCCAATATATTATGAGCCTGTACTCGAGGTAGTTGCTATTATCGAACAGATTCTGTGTTGTTTTTGCAGCCGACGCTGTCGTGAACATTGGTATATCTGGGAGGCTCAAACCTCCACGGTTCGTGGGAAGCTGTGAGAATTTCCTCCGTACCTTCGCTAGTTTTCCTCACCAGAGGAAGGTCCCCGCCATACAGGCGAGGCGTCCTGTAATACGGCGAGGTACCAGGGCGATGTTCACTATGTAAAACGCAAAAGCGCATGCCTGTGTCTTGATGACTGTTGCTTTTGCCGTTAGTGACAAGTTAAAATGAGTGACTGCTGCTATGACTTCGGTAGATCTTCTAAGCACGTCATCCCAGGTCTTCTTTGGTACATCTCCTTCCTCAAAGTAAACGCCTAACACCTTAACAGCTTGAACGTATTCTAAGTCTCCTGGCAATAGTTCTCTGAAGCTTCCAAAGCGCAATGCCTTACATTTTGTGGTGTTTGAAAGAGCACCAGACAGACAAGAATACTCAGCAAAAATGTCAAGGAATGTACTATAGCTAGACAAGTTACGAAAAAATACCGAAATAACATCGGCGTATGCGACAATTTTAAAGGTTTCCTTGCCAGGCATCGGGAAACCCACTATGTGCTCGCAGTTGGCAACCTTTCTAATCAAAGGCTCTAGAGACAAAATGAATAATACCGGAGACAACGGACAACCTTGCCTCACCCCTTTTTGAATTGCAAAGCTTCTGGTCACTTCATTGTTGAAGTAAAGGCAGCTTTACAGTTTCTGAAGACGTATTTCTAGCAGTCGCACATACTGCTCTGGGAAGCCAAGTATGCGAAAAATAGCGAAAAGATACCAATCTTCAACTCTATCAAATGCTTTGGCCTGATTAAGAAAATGATATACTCCTGAGATTTGTTTTTTGGCATATGCCAAGAGGTCTCTGATGATTGTAAGAGGTACGAAGACGGAACGTCCTGGTACTGCACATGACTGCAAGGGGGACACAATCTCTTCCAAGAAAGGCTGTAGACGCCGTGATAGCAGCGTGGCTACTAAATGATAGTCTGTGTTTAGAAGGGTAATGGGCTTCCACGATTTAGGATCTGATGGCTCCATACCCTCTTTCAGTAATAGAATCACCAATCCTTCGCTGAAGGACTGCTGTTTATGGCCATCACGCAACAAAATATTCACGAGATCGGTGAGCGAATCTCCCAAGATATCAAAGAAACGCAGATAAAATCCCATGAGTATTCCGTCTGGGCCTGGTGACGTGGACATATTCATTGATTTTAGGGTGTACTATACTTATTTATCAGTTTCTGCGTATAATACTAAACAGTCTTACGAGCCTAGCGATGGCAAACCTTCGCAAAAGGCGTAGAGTTTAGCAGTAATTTCGTCGTCCTGTGCGTCATGTTCTTCAGTAAACAGTTTTGCAAAGTAGTCTCGGAAAACTTTTATAACTTCGTCCGGGTCATTAACAATGGTACCATCCTCTTTCAGTGCCGCATCGATGTAGCGGGGCTGGCAATGACGATCTCGGTTTCTTTGCGCACATGTCAAGTTTTCAATTTCATCTGTCGATAAGTGCATTTCTCTTGTGAGTCTTGAAGCCTGAGACCTCAGCTTTAGAAGATTTTCATACTTAATTTTTTGTGCTTCAAGGTATTCAAGCATAGCGAACGTAGTTAACCCACCACTTTCAATTATTTGAATACATCGGACAATCTCATTCATCTTGGCAGTGAGGCGAGCGTGGCGTGCTCTTCCTGCCTGTTGAGCTATAGGCGCCAGCGAGATTTTAAGTGGTCCCATGTAGTCGGAGTTACGCAACCCACTTCTGTCAGTTAGGCCACCAGCTCAGTTTGAAGTACGGAAATGCTTTCGCCATCATGAAGAATAGTTTGGTCTATCCTTCATGGTTTGTGGATTCTCGTTGCTTTGCTTACGTTCAACGTGAAGAGTAACGGAGCATGATCGCTGAGTTTCTGCTGGCTTGGCGCAAGCTTGACCACTTCACATGCTTGTAGGTTCGCTAAAAAGTCTTCGGGCGAATTAACTCTATCAATTCGGCTTCATTGAATGCCACAAGCACTGGTTGCGACGATCCCGACTCCATGTAGAGTTAACCACTCATCTGACAGCTTGAGATCTTGAACTAATTGCTGTATTTCTCTGGCGTAATAATTGTTGGCGCCTTGGCAGGTACCCCTGACGTCTCGCGGAGTATCGAGAACGCAGTTGAAATCTCCGACAAGCACATATGATATCGGTTCGATCAAAAAATATTCGACACCTTTATAGAAACCGTTTGTTTCTGACCTCGTTACCGGCGCATATACGTTGAGAAATCTGCCTCGTTTGCTGTTAAGTACCACGTCTACTGTAATGATGCGGCCTTCGGTGTCAACAAGACAGTGAGCACCCCTCCTCAGCGTTGCGTTCATCAAAAGAACTCCTGTGCCACGTACAAGCGATTCTGTGAGTGAGAAGAAAGCCTCGTCATGAAACCTTTCCTGAAACTCTGCAACGTCAAGCTTAGTACGAAAGTTTGTCTCTTGCAAAAAGAGCATGTCTACGCGATGCGCCCACGCGAGGTCAAGTACTGCCTACTGCTTCTCGGGATTTCAAAAACCGCGAACATTTTACGACATAAAAGAAACTGATGCTATTGTTGAAATAAAGGCGGGGAAGTTGCTTAAAGGAAAGAAAAGGTAAGAGAGAGGAGAGCCAAAAGCTGAAAGTACGTATCGTCGTCGCTCACAGTTGGTGACGTTTGCCGTGGTGGTGATACCACGCGGGTTTTCTTAAATGTTCCCTGTTCAGCGGAGTCGCTGCTGCTGCTCCCACTGCCTGGCTTGGATCGGCGTCGTGAACTCGAAGGACTCGATGCGTCTGCAGATCATGCGGGTTTGGTAGAAACCTCGGTGTCCGCCGGTTTGCTCCGTGTTGGTGGTCGCCTTCTTAGCTGCTTCATCGACGTTGAAGGCGTAGCGTTCATGTTCTTCAAGGTTTTCGACATTTCAAGGTGAGCGTTTGGCGGGCTGTCACTGGCGCCTGTCGCTGTCGTGGCAGAGGAAATCATAGGAGTGCTTTCTGGGATGCCTCTTGTAATGGGTACCTGGTCGTCCGGTGTTTGGCGCTTTTCGGACGCCATTGATGCACTGCAGTTCTGTCGAGTTTCGCTGCTGCTTACTAGTGGAGAAAAATCACTGGGCATTTTCGTGGAACTCCCGTTTGGATTGTCATGTTGTGCCTGAGCGGGCTGTTCATCTGAAGTTGTCCCGTCTGGCGTACTGGTCGGCTTGACGCGAGTCGCGTTTTCTGACAGCGCGTTTACGAACTCATCGGGCAGGCTCTCTTCATCCCAGTGGTTTGGTGTCTTGACACGTGTCGTTTTCTTTTAAGGACACAGTACTTCATAGGTTCAAAATTGCGTGGTCACACTTGAGGAGCTTGAAGAGGATTCTTCAATTGTTGGAAAGTCTTGGACAATCGGCGACGGCGTCTTCTGAGCTGCGTCTGCGTATGATCTGCGCTTGAAGCATTTTTTGGTCGATTGATCACCTCCACAACCTCTGCAGGCTTCAGTGCACTTTTGCACAGCGTGTCCGTACGCGCTGCACCTATGACAAAAAGGTGTTGCACAGGCCACGGCCATGTGGCCTTCGTTGTGGCAACGCGCAAAGACGTGACGCATACCACGGTATTCCAACATAACGCGGTGTCCATGGATTGAAATGAAGTTCGGCGCCGGCTTTGCCATTTCCATCTTCACCACTCGTGTACCGGTAAATGTAGACTGACGTCGTTGCAGAGTAACATATGTTATACTACGTACTTTGACAAAAGGCTGCAAAGCAGAGACGACCGCGTCAGCGGGTACGTACGGCGGCGACCTGTACACATTCACGAACACACTTGGTGGGCCGACGACTTCCACTTGAACTTTTTTCTTCTGAAGGACAAAACCTTCATTCACCATAAGCTTCGTGGCTTGTTCCGCTGTCCTCGTTGCTACCAATAACTTCAAAGCGCCGAGGTGTTGCAAGAAAAACACGCCTTCGCTACCGGTCGTCTCTTCGAGACACTCGATTATATCATCGACGGAGACCGCGCCTTCAGGAACGGTAAACGTGAAACAATGTTCTTTAAGCGGGGTTCATACTGACCTCGACGCCATCCTCCCAGGGGCCCCAGAGGTCGACGACTTCTCGGCCGAAGCCCCGGGGAACTTGAATGCGGGTGAGACGCTGAAGAGACGCCGCCGAAACATTTGACGCGCGCGTCGGCGAGAACCGCACACACACAATGAAACACGAACGCTGTTGGCCAAGCCCTTTATAGCGGCACCCGTTCGTCCCTAGTAACCATAGTAGTAGTCGTAGTGTGTAACCAGTCTTACATTTTGACCTCCAAGGTGGTGCCGGTGAGAGATTTCTTCTGTGCATTGTTGAACAATAAAAGATAGTGCTCAATGTACATGCCAATGGCTGCTAGGGGTAATGAGAGACAGGAGAATTCGGCTTTTAGTTAACGCGCACGCTGCGAATTTTTTATTGTTCAACAACGCACAGAAGACAAGAAAGGGTTGCTACATTATACTCGCTGGCCGTAAACTCCTAGGTTTTAGAAAGGTTTAGCGAGCATTGGGCTGCAGTGCCATGAATACAGTGAACTAGTATGTACCATGAACTCGAAGTAGTTAAAGATGAGAAGTATACAAGAAGCCCAAGTCGTAAAAAAGTGTGCGTGCGCCACCTCTCGTGTAGTCCTTGAAATGTCCGCAGGATGGCGGTGCTTCTATATGCAGGAATATATGATGAAAAGATGCGAGGTGGTGGTACTTGGAGTGTTCAATACGTGGACGAACGGACAAACAGACAGATGCAAGGACGGACGCGCGGATTGCTGCACGGACGAATGGACGCATGCACGGACGCAGAAGTGGATGCATGGACGAAAGCAGGGACGTATGCACAGATGAGCGCGCGGACGCACAAACAGACGCACGCACGGGCGGGCGGATGGACGCATGGGCGGCCACACAGATGCACGCATGGATGGACGGAAGCAAGAACGAATGGACGGACGGATGCTCCGCCCCACTATCCATCAGTCACTCCGTGCATATCTGCCATTTTTTAAACCCCCCATTTTGCTCTGCTTGCCATTCGTCCCCTGTAATTCGTTCCCTGAGTTTACTCAGCAATGGAATGTCCTTAGGTTGATTGAATTATAATGTCTTAATTCTGTTAGCAAGCACCTTTGTAAATAGCTTGTATACTACGGAGAGCAAGCTGATCGGTCTGTAGTTCTTAAAGTCCTTATCGTCTCCATTCTTATGTATTAAGGTGATGTTAGCGTTCTTACAAGATTCTGGCACGCCTCCCGTCAGGAGACACCTCGTAAATAGTGTGGCTAGTTTTTCTAACACAATATGTGTTCCATCTTTCAGCAGATCTGATGTTACCTCATTCTCGCCAGCAGCTTCGCCTCTTTGCATGCTCTCCAAAGCTTTTCTGTGCTATCATTACTGGCGGGGTATAATCTGGGTTACTGCTAGTTCTTATATTAAGTTCGTTGTGGTCCTGCCTACGTACAGATCTCTGTAATTTGCTCCGTTGCTTTAACTATCCTATCTATATTGGTAGTTATTTTTCCTTCCTTGTCTCTTAATGAATACATCCGATTTTGCCTATGTCAAGTTTGCTCTTTACCGCTTTGATGCTTCCACCTTTCTTCAGAGCGTGTTCAATTCTCTCCATGTTATACCTTCTCACATCGGATACCTTAAGCTTATTAATCAGCCTCGAAAGCTCTACGAAGTCTATAATGTTCGTTGTACTATGATTTCAAGCTTTGGCGCTTCTTACTGAGATTTTTCGTTTCCTGTGACAGCTTGCCAGTGCCGTGTCTAAGTACAGTACTTCCAAATTCCACTGCACACTCCGTAGTATACTCGTTAAGTTATCATTCATTTCATCAATGCTAAGGTTAGTTTACTCGATAAGAGCCGAGTACCTGTTCTGAAGCGAGAGTATGAATTCCTGTACTTTCCTTCTCCGTGCTACTTCATTGAATGGCTTAATGCGTATCAGTTTTTGTGGTTGGTTTTTCAAGTTGAGGCGAATTAGAGACCGTACCATTCTATGGTCACTGCATTGTACCTTGCGAAGCACTTCCACATCCTGCACAATCCCTGGGTGTACACTCAGTATAAAGTCTATTTCGCTCTTATTTTCGCCGTTAGGGCTCCTCCATGTCCACTTACGGTTCCCTCGTTTTCGGTAGAATGTATTAAAAATACCTAAATATTGCGTTCTCCAAATTCTACTAGTAGCTACCCTGTGGCTTTTTTAGTACCGATGTCATAGTCTCTTAGTGCCTGGTCTCCAGCCTGCTTCTACCTTCCTTTGCATTGAAGTCTCCCATCAGTATAGTATACTGTGTTTTTACCTTACTTATTTCCAATTATACATCCTCATAGAGGCTTTCAACTGACGTGTCATCATAATTTGATGTAGGCGCGTAAGCCTGTACCACCTTCATCTTGTATGTCTTATTGAGCTTCATTCAATAGTCCTTCATTTCATTCCATTTTTTTCTCTCTCGCTCCTATTTTCACTGACATTTCTCATACCGTCAGTGTGAGCATGCAATGAGACATACATCTCTTTCACTTCCCGGGTGCGTTGTTACATCGACAGCATAAAAAAGCGCAAATTAGGGTAGCTTTGAAGAAACTGAAGTTTTGTAGAGAGCAACAAGTCGTGCTGTTTTCAGACAGCAATGTTGCTTTGCAGCGGTGAAAATCTGAACTGGTTTTCAATCAGTGCACGCAAAGGTCTCTGGAAATCGCTAAATATCTGCATGGCACTGGTCTAAACACAAAGTTCCAATGGATTGCATCACATGTGGGACATGCAGGTGATAAGGTCACTGACAAACATGCCCGAAACGCTTTGGAACTTATACAATCGTGAAAAGCTCCCAAAAGAATCTGCGTCTTTTAAAAGAAGCTGTGAACAAGCATTTTTACTCATTATGGCATACGCCTCACAAGCAAAGTGTGAGAAAAGGGCTATCAAGAAAGAGGCGTGCTCGCTCCATCGCATCCGAATGAGATCCTAGCGTACACCAGCATGGCTCCACAAGATCAGACTATCCGCGATGCCATTGTGCACGAATCGCAAGGAAATTAGCGATATAAAACAGTATCTGGTCAAGTGTTGTGAGCTTAAAAAGGAATGGCAAGGCTTACTTGAGGAACTGGAACGTTTAGGTTTGCCATGTGGCAGCGTGGCTGATGTGTTTACGCGTGGTAACTGGCTCTTCAGGGAGCAAGTGCAGTGACTCCTCTTGAAATGGCTTAATCCTAAATTCTGGTGATGAGTGACAATGATGTTTGAGGTACGGCGCAGTAAGATAGGGACACGAGCACAACACCGCATGTGGAAAAGCACAGAAGCCGACGGCTTATGCAGACTTACGTCGCGCTACGCACGAATTCTTAAGATACTGCCCATGCTTGGCTAAAAAAACATACGAAAGGACGTTAGTTACAATTAGCAAAGAGGAAAGCGAGTGGAGCAATGACCTGAAAATTATTAGATTCGCCGGCTACGTATAACATCCCAAATTGTGCTTATATTTTCCTTGTAGTTTTATGCGTCTTTGCTTACTTTTTTTTGCACAGCTCCAAAAGGAGAAGGGTGAAATTCTTTGGCGAGAGGTTTGTTTAAGAGTTTTTCAACTTTCTGATATTACGCATCACATCGTATGAGGGCCCGGCTAATCTTATTGAGCATAGTCACAAAGCGCTTCTGATGGGCAGATCACAGTACCAAGCTCGGAAATTGTAATGATTTCGCATATGCAGCTTGCAATGGGTCCGTCTCTCTACAAAGCAAGCCTTCAATGAAGACTCAGGGGCCAAGAGCCAATTTCAGCCCTACAAAAAGCACGACTCAGCGCAGCCACGTCACAATGTCAACACGTTTCTACGCGCATGGTAATGGGGAATGTTAGCCTTGCTTTGAAAGGCAAAAAAAAAACTAAGCTTCTGCTTTTGAAGGGATGCATCATCTCGCCCTCATCTCATACCTCTCTATGCGCAGCTTTCATACTTGTTGGCGCCTAAGAAGAGAAAACAAGCACTTGATACGTGCTACAATGCCTTGTGAATGCACTCGTACATGACGTATCCTCAAAGTTTACGACAGTTGATTCGTGAGGCTAGAACCGCTTTTAATGAAGTCATTCCATAACGACTTGGATGGAAAAGGGTTGCAGAAACTTTTCTCGAGCAAATAAAGTTGCAAAACAAGAATAAATCTCTTTTTAGGCGTGCTCGTACACTTTAAACAGTTTTCAACATAATTTGGTAATATTTGCAACTTCTCTTGCTACAAAGATTTAGTAGCAGAGATGCGCACGCCACTTTCAAAAAAGATATTTTGCCGACTGTCACAGCAATTAACAAGGAAGCACGTAGAACATTTCAGTTGCATCCAAGTCTTTCAGAGTCATTTTAAGGTCTAAGTAGGCGATGTCTTCAATATGCTTCAGTTCAAACTGACTGTGTGGATAGACAATGAGCTCAAAGACGCATTTGGTAGGAAAAAACTGTGATGTTTTATTATGACCTTGCATGCACAAAATGTTTGAGTTTGAAGAAACTAACATCAGCTAGATAGGTGTTCGGCGCACATTGTTTTGCAAACAGACATTTTGGAGAATGAGGTTCACCAAACCAAACTTTTATTCCCGGCTTGGCATGTTCAGCACTGAAACTCGCATTGAAAGAGTTTTTTTTTGTAACCTAAATGGGCAAATTGCAAACTTGTTATACGCGAACTGAAAAGACATTTCAGTTTGCGTACTGAAAAGACAGGAATTCCTAATTCAGTTTTAAGCACTATAAGTGCTTAAAACTGAATTAACTCAGGTGCTCAGTTTTAAACTCAACTATAGTGCTTAAAACTCCGGTGCTCAGTTTTAAGCACTATAAGTGCATGATAACAGTATCTACTTAGAAGACGCATCGGGCAATTCCGTTTCCTTGAGTGAGTGTGCGGCTGTGCTCAATGATACATTCACGAAAAACTTTTCTGTTCCTTCCACAGTTAATGCTCCTAGCGTGCAGACATATAATTTTCCTGTAATGTCCTCCATCTGTATCGAAGCGCCAGGTGTGGCTAAGTTGATTGCTGGACTTAAATACCATTCTTCTCCAGGTTACGATTTAATAGACTCGAAGTTTTTGAAGAATACAAGTTCATTTAGTTCTATTATTTTAACAAAAATATTCCAGCAGTCACTTGACACATCTACGCTACCAATACAATGGAAAATAGGTAAGGTGGTTCCACTCTTCAAATCTGGCCAAAAAACATCCCCCGCAAATTACCGCCCTATATCTTTAACCAGTACCTGCTGTAAATTACTGGAACATATCATATTCTCACATCTAGTCAATTTCCTTGAATCAAATTCGTTTTTTACATCTGCACAGTACGGTTTTCCCAAATCGCTCTCATGCGAAACACAGTTAATATCCTTCACTCACAAGCTGCATCGCATTTTAGACCAATCATCAAAAGCTGACTGTGTTTATTTAGACTTTTCTAAAGCCTTTGACAAGGTATGCCACAAGCTGCTACTACACAAACTAAGCAAACTCCAACTCGATGACACCATAATGAAGTGGATTGTATGTTTCATTGAAAATCGCTCGCAATTTGTTTCAGCTAATAATCATAACTCTTCATTCAGCCAGGTCTCCTCTGGTGTCCCCCAGAGATCTGTTCTTGGACCTCTTTTGTTTCTTATTTACATTAACGATCTGCCTTCTCTTATATCCTCTAATGTTCATTTGTTTCCCGACGACTGCGTAATTTTTCGCGAAATAACTGCTGACAACGACTCCTACTCTCTCCAGTCAGATCTAAATAGTGTAAGCAACTGGTGCAAAGAATGGTTAATGGAACTTAATGTCACTAAATGTAAAGTAATGCGTGTATCGAGAACTACTAGTTGTATGCCTATATATTACCTGAACAATACACCACTTGAAATCGTTTCCTCTTACAAGTACTTAGGTGTTCATAATACCAACAATTTAACTTGGACGAAACACATCGAATACATTATTAACAAGGCAAACCGCATGCTAGGTTATTTACGTCGAAACTTTTTTTCAGCCCCGTCTTTAAAACTTCTTCTATACAAAACACTAATCAGATCCAAACTAGAGTATGCAACACCAGTATGGGATCCTTGCCACGACAACTTACTCACCGCACTTGAACTTGTTCAGAATAATTCAGCCCGTTTCATACTATCAAATTACAACAGAACAGCAAGTGTAACGGCAATGAAAAGTAGTATTGACCTCCCATCCTTAGCATCACGACGTCGCATTTTTCGCCTAACTTTATTTCATAAGATTTATTACCATGCTTCTCTCCATGCTGAACTGCTTTCACAACCTCAGTACATATCATGTCGAATTGACCATAATCATAAAGTTGGAGTTGTTTCATCTAACACTAAATATTTTGCTGAGTCTTTCATTCCAAAAACATCCCGAGAGTGGAACCACCTTCCCGCCGATGTTGTTTCCATACGCGTTAATCACCTGTTTCATCAAGCATTAGCTAATATTGTATAATCAGGATAATCTATGTTTTTTCTATTTAAACACATGCTCTGTTTTTTTTCTATGTTTTGTACATCTTGTTACTCCCACTCCCCTCTTCAATGCCCATGGCCTTGAGGGTATAATAAATAAATAAATAAATAAAATAAATAAGTACTCACCAGCATTTTTTCTATTTTCTGCGAAGCCCCCCTCCCACACTGATTTGCCATTTGACCCTTGTTTTGTCGGCCTCGTGCAAAGTCGGCTTTCTGCCTCAAAAGGTTACCAACCCCGGTCCTTCAATATTATGAATTGCTTCTAAACACGCGTAAAGGAAAAGATGAGTCTGATCAATTTGATTGTTTTCCTGTTGCCTCTTCGTGTTTGCTGCCCCACTTTTTCAAAACTAGAATATTCAGTAAATTGTAGGTAGCAAGAACGCACATGTTCCTCGAGACTTTTCTCTGAATCCCTAGGACTCACTCAGGTGCACCAAATATGCAGTTTGCAAACAACAAACTCTCCAGGATCAGTTATGAAAACGGAATTACAAAAACTGTTATGTGCCCATTGCAAGCTCTACAGCCTTTCGCACTCATGGCCTAAGATAAACGGAAGGTAATAAATAGGGCTATCATGTGAAACATGGCCACTAAAACCACTGAAAGAAAATCAGGCACTGTAAGAAAGCTCGAACTCTCGGAGCCTATTTAGTTCCACCTGCTCCTGCCCTGGCTGCGTAATTGTCGTTGTTTTCCTTATCACTTCACCAATATTCATGGTTTTGTTTGCGATGAGACGCGGATCAGCGAGAGGATGAATGCATTACAATGCAGTACATTTACTGGCTTTGACGCGACAAATATATTTTTTGACACTCGCATAGAAACGTGAGAGGTGTTTCCAATCTTCTACGCTGTCTTTTTGGGAAAATGAGTATAACGAGCTAAAGCACTGAAGAATTCTTGATCTCCGGAAGCATTTTTCTGCTTCTACGTGTATACGCAATGAGCGGAATATTAAGCTATTTTATCAAGTTGCCATGTTTCACTTACGCAAAAGTACAATTACTGAAAATATTACGATTCATTTCACAATAGCCACGGTTGTTCTGCGTCTAAGTGTCATTACGCATTGATTTCTTGTACCCACTGCTGCTCTTCAGTTATTAAACGACTATCAAGAACAATCACATCACCATGTGAAACACATACTGGGGCATGTTAAGCCTTTTTCAAAAATGGCACCACCCTGACATAAAAATGCAAGACGTTCTTTCCAAGGTAATTATTTCATATACATTATGAAGTGACAAAGAAAATTTTGCTGCTTCAAAGTGCTTTTTTTTGTATGTGTAAAGGCACAGGTTCACTTACGAGTGCCAGTGACCTTTATATCTCATCATTGAAGTCACCTGGCACTGCAGTATTCTGCTGATTAAAGACGAAAACTGAACAAACTATGAATCTCTGTTGAAGTAACAGAAAAAAAGGCATCAATTGACCTTATAAGGAGCAACAAGCACAATCTGATTCTGGCAACAACCACCGCAGCACACATGCTACATAACCACACTACTCGACAAGCGTTGCAAATCACCAACACTGTTCTTCTACTGTTTAATTATTCGTAGTAATTTTAGCCCTGCGCTGGCTCTACGAATGATGCTGTCACTCCTTATTATTCCACTTCAGATGTATCATCTTGATTTATAAAAGTATCCTTAGTAGCCCAATTATTTACTATATATTTTTCTATGCACCATTCACTACCAAGATTTAGTTGCATTTTTTACCTAGCTCAGTTTTTTTTTTCAAATTGCTATGTTCACGTATATTACTTCAAGTGTATTGGACGAAACGAGTGTCAAAGCATCACTTAGCGAAAGACATAGAAAATCATTACCAATGCATTCGTCATAGGAATCTGTATTACACGAAAGTAAAATGTGTCTTTACAAAATGCTTGATTGTTTATTTTGCAGTGATATATGATAGCTCCAAGATCGTATACCAGTGGACGGCAGCTGCACCACCGTTTGACATACATAGATCAACTTTGTCGCCAAATTGCACATCTCTACTTGAAAGATGTATACCCCTTATTTTGGTTTATTCATTGCTTTGTGAAGGTGTGAGGGGGTGGTGGATTTCCTTGAGCTTAAGCGTGGACAGGAACGGCTGATGTGGATGAGTAATTACGCGATCATTAGACAACGGCAAAATGTCATAGCTTTGCTGTAAAGGCGAAGCAATTTACGCGATAGAAACAAATTGGATGGTCATGCGCGAAATGGCATGGAGATTAAAACGCGCCCCACGTTTGTCAGGCAAAAATGACGTACGAAACGTACTCACAGGTACAGACCAACGCGGATAAGTGCCTCAATTGCTACTTCGATGCGCTTGAAAAGCGTGCCCTTTTCGGAAACGGAAACTGTGCAAAGAATGCAGTGACCTTTGTGTTCCCAGTAACTACAAATGAATCGTTCTGCTGAAAGCCCAAGGCCAGCAAAGACCTACTTTGCCCCCTATCCGTAGGGCAAAGTACGCATGGGAGATTAGAGCGCGCGCTGCCGCGTATGACAATGTGGCGACGCACGCTCATTGCACTGTTTTGCTGGTAATGTTTAAAATTCGATATTTACCCCGAGATATGCCCGTCAGAAGGGCTTAGTGGTAGATATAAATAGCTTGCCGTTTCAATATTCAAGGAGGGGCTCGTTCGTGGCAGAGTGGCTAACGCCTCGCATTCACAATACAGAGGCTCCAAGTTTCATTCCACGCACCGGAGTCTTTTTCTGTATTATACTCCTTGCGTTTTCACATATATTGGTGCGTATTCATACATGATTAGTGACGGGGACGCCGACGTCAACGCCGGTGGCAAAATGCACCCGAGGGCGTCCATATAACTGCTACCGCAATAAAAACATCAGAATTGGGGGGAGGGGGGGCTCGAGCACGGGCACGGTGTGGCACCCTCTAACTACCTCACGGCTTATGCACACACAATTACATTGCACTTCGACCCGAGAAGCCGATTGGTAGCTTGAGTCAAGAACACGCGATGCACTCCACGTCTTCCTGGCCACTGTATCCTTCTATCAAGGCACAAAATTAGGCCATCGATATTGTTGCGTTTCGGCGGGGCTTACGACAGCAGTTTATTAGTCGGCGTACTCGAAGTAGTACCTAGTGGACAAACATTGTCGATCCATGTGGAAGCTGCACTACTCCGACAACCAGCCGTCGCGCGCAAAAACGAAGCAAAATACATATAGGGTAACTGTGCTCATGGCGATTGTTTGATAGAACCATGATCTGCACTTGTGCATCGAGATACTCTTACTTTGTCGCTGCCAAATCACCTACCGCCGTTCGTTTGTGTCACGATGCAGTAGTCCCCGGTTCACGGATACTCGATGACCCGGGCCACCTAGCGTTACGAACAGCCAGCACCATACGAGTGAAAAGAAATGGCTGAGATATAATGGCCGTTTCTGCCCTCTTGTACATGCTTCAGTTGTCTAGCTTGCATGATGCCAAGTACCTATCATCGTGCATCGAGGTCCATGGGTTTGATTACAGGTGAACGTAATTTTGATTTCGCGTCCTGTTTTTTTTTTCTTTCTCATCGTTATATTATGAACGTCATACTGGGGCGCAAATGCTTCAGTGATATTTTTTGGTGGTCTCTGGCATCAACCGAGGAGAAGGGTACTGGAAGAAAGAAGAGCCCAATATTCTAGACAAAACCTCGAAGCGGGGAAGTTGGGGGGAGGGAGGTGTTCGGCTTTTTCTACTCACCTCCCATTGAACCATGGCAACAATGAGGTGGGTATTATCATCGGTAACAACTGCAGACATTGTGGGTTTTATTGTCACCGCGCAAAACAGTACACCATATCACATGAGAAATTCGAAGCATGTACACAGGAAGCGGAAACACAACCTCTTCATGTCTAGTTTCATGAATGCTACCTCACAATACGAAGCCGCTGCTTTTCTTAAGCTCATGACAATACTATCATAGAAATTGTTTTTTGTTCATTAAGCCTCAAATTGACAACAGCTTCTTGTTCCCAATATCAGGAGCTGCCACCACTACACAAGTGCGAGCAATATCTACATCACTGCCTTGTCGCGAAGCTAGATTCAGGTTATTTGTATAACTTCAGGTTTGATTTTTACGCTCTCCGTTTGGTGCCTTGAAATTTCGTCAACGTTTCGGCTTTATGTTGCTTCATGTCGGTTTAGGCAAGATCTAGTGTAAGAAGCGTTGTAGTGTCTTCATGCGCAGGCATTTCCTCTCAGCAGATTGTATTAGATGAGGAAAACTTCATCACACACTGCACCGCAACAGCACGGAATTCTTTTCAGTATAGAACATCATTTTCATGGGGTATCCTCTTTAAAGTGGCCTGAGGCTCTTTCTTGTGAACATCTCAATATATAATGTAGTTTTTTCGTGGCATATAAACTACTCAAATTGTTCCTTCAGATTTCATTCGCACATACCAGCTGTTCAGATCACGCCTTGTGAACATGTCTTGTTCGCACATACAAAAAGAAACAAAGAACAAAATATAGAAAACCCGTTTTAACATATAGAAAGACCGGATCCAATGTTGATACACTCAATGTTAGGCACAATATTTGTGCTGCTGTACACGTATGTAGTTCGTCGCCATTGTTCGCTGGTAAACCCTCTTCTCACGATGTCTAGCACCCGTTCTGTTTATGTTTCAATTCATTGACTTGGTATTTGTAGCAGCTCCCGAAGACACCTATCTTGTTATCACACCAATATCTATTAGCGAAAAAAAGTCGTACTACTGCCCATTTTTATGTTGTATATCAGAGCATGACATTAGCGATGTAATGCTCCTTGCTATAATTTGCGTATAACTTATTTAAAGTTGTCATGGGAATAGGAGCGCTTTAATAAAAAACAATTTTGAAATCGCCGTCGTCATTAAAGCTTGATACTTTTTACCTCACGTTGCCTCTTTATTTGAGCAACAAAAATCGCGTCATGTACCTTCAGATATATATCAAAGGTGACTGTCTTTCTAACGTCTTCATAGTAGCACGGCCAACATTTACCTTCATACATGTGTACAATTTGGCAAGTTATCAGCAGACCTCTGCTGCTACTGATTCCTTCTCGAGCACATGTTCATACTTTACGATGCTTATATAGGCTTATATAGCAGCCGTAAGCTTCGCTGCGTAGTGGCCTAATGGCTTAGATACTCGGCTACGCAGGTCGCGGAGATGAGTATCTTGATCCCGCAGGTCTCGGGATCAAATCCCGGCTGCGGCTGCTGCATTTTCGATGAAGGCGAAAGTGATGCAGGCCCATGTGCTCAGATTTGGGAGCAAGTTAAAGAATCCCAGAAGGTCGAAATTTACGGAGCCCTCCACCACGGCGTTTCACATAATCGTATGGTGGTTTTCAAAAGTTAAAGCCCACATATCAGAGCAGTGGCATATATCATTCAGGGCTGCAACACATCACGTTGATGCTCACACTGCTTAAATAGCCATTGGTAAATGGGATGCGAGCTAGCATTTCCAGAAATACTAGTCAAAAACCTAAAACATACTGAAAAAATAGTCGATCACAGCAAGCCTACAGAATCTAAAAGAATGAGAAACTTTTTAACATATAATAAATACCCCACAACCGATGCAAGTGAAACAATTTTGATAATTAAACACTTCGAAGAACCTCTATTGAAGAAATGTTTGGGTAAAATATACTGGTATAGGGATGGTATGTTATGCTACTGGTCATTGGGCATTGACCAAAGACGGTGCCAGTACATCGAGAGTGGTTCATTCTCTGGACATAACTCGCAATGAGTGCACATCTCTCTTCAGTGGCTGTTTGACATTTGTTAAAGCAAAGAAGTGACAGATAGTAAAATAATATAGGCAAATCTAAAGCTAATAATAAAAACCAAAGCTCGGCTAGTTGGTGGTTTACACTTGGGTAAAAAAACAGGCAAAAATTTAGACGAGGACTGTCAGCATCCTGTCACCACTTTCTAAGACCTTGTCTAAATTTTTGTGCTGTTTTTACTACCCAATTTATTGTTATACAAATCATTTTTCAAGCGAGCTAATGTGTAAACCATGCTTGCATAGTTACCTGCGCAAACGTTTAAGATGAAGGCACCAGCCAACAAGCAATGCACCTGCCACCATATGAGAAGGCGTCGATAACACATTTGTACCGGCACTTTGCACGTACCTATTCAAACACTTATTCGAACACTGATCCACAAAGCTACATCTGTCGTTGCGTTGCACTTTATTTTCAGTTGGGTGATCGTCGATACTGCATTGCGTACGCTAGTATAGGATCTACAAAGAGAAAGCAAAGGTCACGCTTCAAAATCTCAACAATCAAATCTCTAATTGGACATAAAAGTCACTATACCTTGCTTCATGCTTCCGAAATGTCGCGCTTCATAGAGGCTATTACGTTGCAGCACAAAGCGGTTAGCTTATAAATGCACGGAATGGACTTATCTTAAGATCCCCTATTATTTACAGCGAAAGCTGTTTTGAGATCACATCACCGGTCGCGTGCGCCGTAGTTATCGGCCGCCGCTTGTGTCCGTAACCACTTTCACAGAAAGTTACAAAAAAGAACTAAGTAAATAGAATACAGCAAAGGGACATTGGGGATTGAACCCGGCTTCCCTACATGCCAGTCTGGACAGTATTGAACCACTGAACCATGCCGCCTTTTTTGTTTATTGCACTGAGCAACAAAACCTCAAGCACCAGACAACAAAAATACTGCGCCACGACAGTGCTCGAAATTTTATTGCAAACTGACACTAGTCAGGCGTGTACTCAGGAAATTAATCTCGGTAATTTGAGTAATAAAGCGTTTTAGAAAAGCAAAAGAATGGCGCTTCTTACAATGCGAATCAAGTAATCAGTGGTTCGTCGAATGTTCCAATCCGTTATAAAAGCCTTAGCCATAATGTGCCATCGTCATCAACCATCATCATCATCATCATCATCATCATCATCATCATCCTGACTACGTCCACTGCAGGACAAAGTCCTTTCCCATGTTCCGCCTGTTAACCCGGTCCTGTGCTTGCTGCTGCCAATATATACCAACAAACTTCTTAATCTCATCTGCCCACCTAACCTTCTGTCTCCCCCTTACCCGCTTCCCTTCTCTGGGAATCCAGTAAGTTACCCTTAGTGACCAGCGATTGTCCTATCTACGCGCTACATGCCCAGCCCATGTCCATTTCCTCTTCTTTATTTCAACTATGATATCCCTAACCCCCATTTGTCCCCTAATCCACTTTGCTCTCTCCTTGTCTCTTAAGGTTACACCGACCATTTTTTTCCATTGCTCGCTGCGTTGTCCTCAATTTAAGCTGAACCCTCTTTGTAAGTCTCCAGGTTTCTGCTCCGTAGCTAAGTACCGGCAAGATACAGCTGTTATATACCTTCCTCTTGAGGGATAGTGGCAATCTACCTGTCATAATTTGAGAGTGCTTGCCGAATATGCTCCACCCCATTCTTATTCTCCTAGTTACTTCAATCTCGTGGTTCGGCTCTGCAGTTATTACCTGCCCTGCGGTTATACATAATTTTACACAGTCTTTTTTTACAACTTCAAGTGTACTATTACCTATCTGGAAGCGCTGCTCCTTTCCGAGGTTGTTGTAGATTACTTTCGTTTTCTGCCAATTATTTTAAGACCCACCTTTCTGCTCTCCTTGTCTAACTCCGTAATCATGAGTTGCAATTCGTCCCCTGAGTTACTCAGCCATGCAATGTCATCGATGAAACGCAGGTTACTAAGGTATTCTCCATTAACTCTTAACCCTAACTGATCTCATTCTAAGCTTCTGAAAACTTCCTGTAAACACGTGGTAAATAACATTGGGGAGATTGTGTCCCCTTGCCTTACACCCTTCTTGATTGGTATTCTGTTGCTTTCTTTATGAAGCACTATGGTAGCAGTTGATCCCCTGTAGACTTCTTCCAGAATGTTTATATATACTTCCTCTACGCCCTGATTCCGCAGTGTCTGCATGTCTGCTGATATTTCTTCTGAATCAAATGCCTTCTTGTAATCTATGAAGGCTATGTATAGTGGTTGGTTATACTCTGAGCATTTCTCTATTACCTGATTGATAGTATGGATGTGGTCCATTGTTGAGAAGCCTGTTCAAAATCCTGCTTGTTTCTTTGGTATATTGAATTCTAATGCTTTCTTTACTCTTTTAGCAATTACCTTTGTAAATAGCTTGTATACTACAGAGAGCAAGCTGATCGGCGTGTAATTCTTCAAGTTCCTGTCATCTCCCTTCTTATGTATTAGGATGATGTTAGCGTTCTTCCAACACTCTGGTACTCTTCCCGTCAGGAGACACCTCGTAAACAGGGTGGCTAGTTTTCTTAACATAATGTGTCCTCCATCTTTCAGCAGATCTGATGTTACCCGATCCTCACCAGCAGCTTTGCCTCTTTGCATGCCCTCCAAAGCTTTTCTGACTTCTTCTATCATTACTGGTGGGGTGTCATCTGGGTTACTGCTAGTTCTTATAGTATTAAGGTCGTCGTTGTCTCGGCTACTGTACAGATCTCTGTAAAACTCCTCTGCTATTTTAACTATCCTATCTATATTGGTAGTTATTTTGCCTTCTTTTTCCCTTAGTGCATACATCCAACTAGTGCCTATCCCAAGTTTCCTATTCACTGCTTTGACGCTTCCTCCGTTTTTCAAAGCGTGTTCAATTATCTCCATGGTATACCTTCTTACATCACATACCTTACGTCTATTAAAAACTTCGAAAGCTCTTCCAGTTCTATTTTGTCTCCTGTACTTGACACTTTCATGATTTGAAGCTGCTTAATTAGGTTCTTCGTTTCCTTGGAAAGCTTGCCAGTGTCCTGTCTAACTACCCTGCCTCCAACTTCCACTGCACACTCCGTAATGATACTCGTCAGATTATCATTGAATGTATCTACGCTAAGGTTGGTTTAATTACTAAGAGCCGGGTACCTGTTCTGCACTGACACTCTGAATTCCTGTACTTTCCCTCTCAGTGCTAGTTAATTGATTGGCTTCTTGCGCATCAGTTTCTGTCGTTCCTTCTTCAAGTCTAGGCGAATTTGAGACGTTACCATTCTATGGTCACTGCATCATACCTTGCCAACCACTTCCACAACTTTCACGATTCCTGGGTGTGCACTCTATATAAAGTCTATTTCGTTCTCATTTTCGCCATTAGGGCTCCTCCATGTCCACTTGCGGTTTTCTCGTTTTCGGTAGAAAGTATTCAGAATCCGTAAATTATTGCGTTCTGCGAATTCTACTAGTACTTCTCCTCTGGCGTTTCTAGTACCGATGTCATAATCTCCTACTGCCAGGTCTCCAGCCTGCTTCTTCCCTACCTTTGCAACAAAATCACCCATCGCTATAGTATACTGTGTTTTTACCTTGCTCATTACCGATTCCATGTCTTCATAAAAGCTTTCAACTAAAGCATCATCATGGCTGGATGTAGGCACGTAAGCCTGTACTACCTTCATCTTGTATTTTTTATTCAGTTTAATTACGATAGCTACCACCCTTTCATTATTGCTATAGTATTCCTCTGTGTTGCCAGCTATGTTTCTGTGAATTAGGAACCCCACTCCCAGTTCTCTTTTGTCTGCCAAGCCCCGATAGCAAAGGACGTGCCCATTCGGTAGCACCGTATAGGCTTCATCTCTCCTCCTAACCTGACTGAGCCCTATTATATCCCATTTAAGACCCTCTAGCTCCTTGAATAGTACAGCTAGACTTCCCTCACTAGATAATGTTCTAGTGTTGAACGTTGCCAAGTTCGGGTTCCAATGGCGGCCTGTCCGGATCCAGAGATTCTTAGCATCCTCTGCTGCGTTTCAGATCTTACCGTCGCCTTGGTCAGTTGCTTCGCAGCTGCTGGAGACTGAAGGCCGTGAGTTGTTTGACGTATGCTTGTGGGAGGTAGTGGCCAGATACTGCACCCGGGTGGCCAATCCTTCTCCATCAACACGCGGATTTTTTTTATCTGGTTGGTTACTGCCAACCGGATAGTAGGTAACACACAATGTATACTTTTGCCGACATTTTTAGGTAACCTGAAAGACTGCACGTTACTAGTTGTTTCTGTTATAGTTAAGCCTATCGCGTTTTTTTAAACGATTTCGATTATTGCATTAATTATGCAAACAGTGCCCCTATCTAGATACACTACTACTACATAAGAATTTATTGCTGTTACTCTACATTTATTTGCCATTTTTATTTTGTGCGGAAGCACTGCGCATTGTGGCATGTTTGAACATCAAAAATATTTTTGATAGTTATTTTCAGTAAGGTCATGGTGAGGAAATAATTGCACTGGCTACCACAGATGGCTTAGAAGTCATGAGATGTAGCTTACACTACTAGCACTATATTTTAAATACTTATTGGAGCAGGCTGAGCTACTGTAAATCTGACTAGACTCAACCTATGCTTAAAACAAGTCATTTGTTGATTTAACATTACATCTGATTATTTATTATAAATGCGCTACTCCATGTCAAGTTCTTGTGAATTTAGCGTGCTCCGTTCATTCGAACTTGTAAGAGCTTTCGATTATTCGTGCGTGTTTATTTATTGTTTTGGCTATATTTTTTAACATTAATTTTCCCCTTGCACCATCAGTAAATGGAACATGCTGCCATGATACGCTTGGTGAAATTACAAATTTATCACGCACTTTTGGCATCCCACATTAACTACTGCACGCTTGTGTGGGGCACCACTCCAGATACTAACATACACAAACTTATATTTCTTCAGAAACGTGCACTTTGAATTATAGCTAACATTCCACATCTGCGATTTCATAACTATGGAAGCGAAGAAACAAGGATAGAAAAAAGAAGAGAAAAGTGTTTCTTCGCTTCCGTACTTACACTTTAACTACTCTTAAGTTGTGCTGTTCGTATAATCATTTGTCTTACCAACTTGCCTAAGTTTCTTCGTTTAATAATATGTTCTTATTAATACAAACCATGTGTATATTATACTTTAATTTGCTGTACGCTGTCTATAGCACTGTAATAAAAGTCTTTCAGGCACTCTCAAGCTTTTACCAACAGATTTTTGCATGAAGGACCCCCAACCAATTGTAAAAAAACTGTTGAAAATAAATATTTGATTGATTGATTGATTTTTTAGAAGGTGGCCCAGTTTTGAAGAACAGATATGCATGGTTTTAAACAATTTGCATCATTGATAAGGCCATGGTTCGGTTTCTACTTTGACAGCTCTTGAAAAAGCAGCTTTTGCTAGAATATACAGGTGCACAAAGGCTGATATTATATTGAGTAAATATAACTTTATTTACACTGAGACCTAACTACAACGAAGTTGCATGTTGCACTAAAATAAGTTTATATCCAAAAAAATGTTATAAATGTATATTCGTAGCTCTGTATCTACTGCAAGACTATTATTGATTTCCTTCGTCATAACCGACATTTTGTTATATCCAGATTCGTGTTATCAAGGTATGAGTGTATTCATATGACTGCTACACCTCAATTCGTTACATCCATTTATCGCCCCTATGAGGAACCACTTTATTCCGCTGAGCTTGAGCTGTTGCACACTAATGATGACACCTACAGATCATGACGTAAAGCTGACGATCAAGGGTTAATCATTTGTTGCACTCGTACTACTTTCCAGTCACAGCGGAAATGGCCGTCTGGCCACCTGTGAGTATCGCGAAATGCGTCATGTATAAAGTTTTTAAATGAGATACTTACGTTGTCTTTGTCCCAAGGCTACAGTGATTGGAAGAAGTTCTAATGGGTGAGACACGGTAATTATCTGTGGTTGCTTGCTCAGTGACCATTGTAAGGTCTAATCAAGTGGCTGATGAATTTGTCACATAAGCTGGGAACGTGCAGGTGATGATGTCCTCATCATCATTATCAGCCTGACTACGTCCACCACAGGACAAAGGCGTCTCCTATGTTCTGCCAGTCAACTCGGTCTTGTGCTTGCTGCTGCCAATTAATACCCACTAACTTCTTAATCTCATCTGCTTACCTAACCTTCTGTATCCCCCTAACGCGCTTGCCTTCTCTGGGAAACCAGTTAGTTCCCCTAATGACCAGCGGTTCTCCTGTCTATGCGCTACATGCCCGGCTCACGTCTATTTGTTCTTCTTGATTTCGACTATGATATCTTTAACCCCCGTTTGTTGCCTAATCCACTCTGCTCTCTTTTTGTCTCTTAAGGTTACACCTACTACTTTGATGATGTACAAGTGATTATATGTAAAGAAGATGAAAAAGTTCTATATTTGTCATGTGAAATGAAAGAGTTATTTGTTTGTTATGTTCACATTCCTTTCCAAATTGGAGTTCTCATGGTTGCACATAATGAAAAAAAATGCAGGGAGGAGTGGCCTTGGAAAGTCAACGCTCATCAACACCCTCTTCAAGGCCAACATCAGCCGGAGGTCGTGCACGAAGAAAGGATCCGAAGGAACAGAGCCGGCCCCTTACATCATTCCCAAGACAACTGAAGTCAAATCAGTGAGCCATGGTAAGTGACTTAACCCCGTATTCTAAATTGTCCCCTTCACTTAACACTCCACCTTGACTTGAGAAAATCGATGGGAGCGCCCTCTCTAGGCACAGCGAGTCACTGCGTATCACCGATAAAGTTCAGCGATTCTTGTGAAGTGCATCATCATTTTCGATTGAGCAGTGGCGCAGCGCTCAGCTCTGTCAAGTTAAAAACAAAATTCGAGTCGGGGAGCACTCGTGACCACAGGAGTGACTCCATAGCCTTAAAGTCTGGGCAGCCTTGCTAGTGAAATGCGCATATCTCATGCAAAAATATTTAACTAGCACCTAAAATAATAATTTATGAGGTCGTCCTTGCTGAAACCACAATATGATTATAAGAGACACTGCAGTGGAAGAATTCGGATTAATTTTAACACCTGGGGTTCTTCAATGTACAACTAAATTTCAGTACATGAATGTTCTTGAATTTAGCCCCCATCAACATCTGTAAGCCCAGGCCGGGAATCGAGCCCACACCTTTGGATCTCTAAACACTTTAATTATAGTATTATTCCTTTAACCCTTATAACCACCTTCTCACACTTAAAAAAGCTAGAAAAAATACCCATTAGTACCCACTTCTTTTTGATAAGCTATTGTAAGGACGCTTTTCAGACTGATGGCGTCTGTCTTTTCATACCTGCCATACAATTTTTTTGTTTTTTTTTTACAATGAGGTAATTCTATGGTGGCTGTTAAAATGTGTATTGCGCCTGTACTTCGTATTATATTACTCCTACGCTATACTTACTATGTCGTGCGCAAATAATGTTATTTTATTTTACTGCCCTGTAATTGCAGTCTGTGGAAATCTTCCTTTACAATGTGTTGAATTGTACTGTATACCGCCCTCACCCTATTCCTCTCACGGGGCCTGTGAGGTATTCTCAAATAAATGGCCTCCACCCCTCTAAAACATTTCTTCAACTAGGAATACCTTTTTATAGCTCATGCAGTGGCTTTCCAAAGCAACTCTTGTTATGTGTGCATTGGTAAAGTTGCATCCAAATCTTCCAATACTTATTGAAGCAAATAAGTGAAAGCTTAGCAGACCACACTTACCAGTTCTCATCGTTAATCTGGTCACCAAAGCCTGGCGTATCTGTGACAGTCAACCGAAGCCTTGTGCCCTTCTTTTCGATTACTGCAGTAAAAATACAAATAACGCATAATGCTAGCAGCACCAGAATTGAGTGCTGTATGGGAGCTTACAATCTGCTTTAGCCTTGCAATCCTAACGCCGAGTAAGCAAGAATACGCTAATTGTCAGACATGAGATGGAAGCATTCATTGAAGACAGGTTTTTCAATTTTTGCACGCGCGTTCAATGGAATAAGCACTCTGCAGATATTGTAGTAATTAGAACCGGAACACGACAGACATCATGCAAGAACATCGTTGCCCACAGCTGAGTACGTTTCACTATAAATTATGCAGCACACGTGAATCGGTTCACAGAAAGGGAATGCACGATTGACCACACTGACTCTTGAAGATTTATCAGAGCCAATTTTTCACACATATACAGCGAATTGGCCACTTCACAGCACATGTCTGAAGCAGTTAAATGCTTCCTAACAGTTTTTAAACGCCGATTGCAAGAACTGTAACACTTTATACTCTCCAAACTAACACATTTATTACCTAACCTCTGAATATTTTTAGGTTGAATCTCACGCATGTTTGTTCTCATGCTTGCTTTCTATTTCCTCTTAAAAGATTGGCTTATGGGCACATAATATATCACTACTATATTTGCTTTGGTAGTAGAAGAACCAAATTATGGGCTCAATATGAACTCACAGTTAAGTATATTGTGAACGAGAGCAGGAGGCATAGGTATGCACAAGAACTAGAAGATGCACACTCTGTGCATATGAACCTTGGTGTCATTACTGCCGACTACACCAAGACACCCAAACCTAAAACACTTCTCCTGTTACTTTAAGTCACATTAGAAATGTGAGGCGTCCTCTGAGTCGGCCACAGTTAAAAGCTGTGGAACAGTTTAGAGATCAAGTAATATTTATTTGTTTGTCCTTGTTTTCTGCAAAGCTCCGTCAGCACCAGACTTCTCGGTTAATTCGTGTCACTAACAGAACTGATCTTGACATAGTAATATGCAAAAAGAAGATATGTGAAATATTTTTTTCTCTATATTTTTCTCTCTTGAACAAAGTTCATGAGAACACCGCTTGCTCTAAATGCAGCATTTTTGTTGTTGTTGTATGGATGACACTTACTGTTGCTATGTGTAACTGTTTCCTATGTTAGTAAGCACAGTTTAAAGGATAATTAAACAGCAACACAATCAACATTAAAGTGGCTGTTTTAAGCACACGCACATGAAGTGTAGTTAAATGCAATACTACTCTACAAGACATGGCATTTTCGTTGTCTGTAGCTCAGTTGTCGTCATCAACCACGTCAAAAATTGCGCAGAATTCATAGCACGTTCGGGCACCAGTCTTATCCAAAGAATGACTAAGAATGGAATGGCGAATGTTTCTTAACCACGCAAAAACTATGAAGATTTATAAGGTATTGGGTACCCTGCAGTCGTTCTCGTTGGAACTACCCCCCAAAATAGAAAAAAAACCTCTAGCAAGCCCACTCTTCCAGCTTTCACTCACACTTTCAAACGTCCCTACGTGCCCGCATTGTGCATTCTAGTTTAGATTCATATTGCAACACTGTAAATATATAAGTATATAAGTAGATGCGCTTTTACAATACATCTGTTCATTTAGCTGACGTATCAACGGGAGCCCCACCTTTTTCAAGGCAAAAAAAAACGGAAAAACGGGGCTTCCGGCCAAACGGCGGCTAAATAAACAGATTTTATGTGAAAACGCATCTCTCTCTCTCTCACTCTCTTTATATATATATATATATATATATATATATATATATATATATATATATATATATATATATATATATATATATATATAGTGCAACGAACAAGGTAGCATAAAAACACAGGTTATTATTTGAGAAACGTTAGCCGCAACTAGCTGGTACAGGCAGGAACCCGGGGCAAGCGCGAGCCACAGACGGACGTCAACGTCTTTTTTCACGCTGGCACAGAGCTGGCGCCATTATGCTTCGGTACAATTACTCCCCGCGCAGAAAGTAGCGAAGTTGGCGACCTAGGGAAATGACACAACAAGGGGGTCATATCACGGTTCGAGGCGTGATACGTGTACTGTTTTACGCCCACGACAGCGTTGGTCCGAAGGTGGATCAATGGGCTACACTTCATAGTTGACAGGAGATGTCTGTCGCACCACATGGTAGGGGCCATGGTATTTCGACGAAAGCTTCGGGGAAAGACCGGGAGGGGTAGACGGGATCCAGAGCCAAACCAGCATTCCTGGGTTATAGTGTACACTAGATGCAAAGGAATCGTGGTCAGTTTTCTGGCGCCATTAGTTTCGTGCGGTAAATAAGCGAGCAAGTTGATGACACTCTTCGGCATAAGCAGCTGCTTTGGAAACAGGCGTCGCTTCGGAAACATCAGGCCTGTAAGGGAGAATCGTGCCCATGGAGCATGATGGCTCACGTCCGTACAGGAGGAAGGAAGGAGAAAAGCCAGTGGTTGTTTGTGGCCAGAGTTGTACGCGTGCGTGACAAAAGGGAGCACTTGGTCCCAATTAGTGTGGTCGTCAGAGGCGTACATGGCAAGCATAACTCCAAGGGTACGGTTAAAGCATTCCGTCATGCCATTGGTTTGAGGATGGTATGCCGAGTTTTTCCGATGGACACTGCGACATGCCTTCCGATGCGACAGTGCGACATGCCTTCTGATGCGACATGCCTTGAGCTGCTCACCGACGGCGTTCGAGAGAAACACGCGTTCACGGTCACTCAGTAATCCACGAGGTGCACCGTGTCGCAAAATCAGATGGTGAAGAAGAAAGGACGCAACGTCTTTCGCAGTGGTAGCAGGCAGCGCAGATGTTTCAGCGTAGCGTGTGAAATGATCGACGGCGACGATAATCCACCGGTTGCCTCGAAGAGTGTTGGGTAGAGTACCATAAATATCGATTCCGACGCGGTTGCTTGGTCTTGCTGGGCATGTTAGGGTTGCAAGGGGCCAACAGTGCTGTGAGAAGGCGTCTTGCGTCGTTGACACGTGGTACATGACCGAACGTACTGGCGAACGTGCCGATACACGCCGCGCCAGTAGTATCTTAGACGAAGGCGAGAATAAGTCTTAAGTACTCCAGCGTGGCCACACTGATGGTCATCGTGAAAGGCAGCGCAGATGTCCGAACGCAAATGACAAGGGATGGCAAGAAGCCACCTACTGCCATCCGTCACGTAATTCCAGCGATACAACAAGCCTTCACGGACAGCAAAGTGTCTTGCTTGACGAACAAGGGAGCGTGAAGTCGTTTCTGACGAACTGTGAGAGAGGACGTCGAGCAAAGAATTGATCCAAGGATCCTTGCGCTGTTCGGATGGCATATCAGTGATGCTCAACGATGACGAATTGCAAATGACAATTGATAAGCAGGCAAGGTCAGGAGGCAGTGGAGAACGGGATAGTGCATCGGCGTCTGAATGTCTGCGTCCTGAGCGAAAAACAACACGGATACCGTATTCCTGAAGGCGCAAAGCCCAACGAGCGAGGCGGCCAGTTGGATCTTTCATGGACGCTAACCAGCATAAGGCATGGTGATCTCTGACAACATCAAACTGGCGTCCGTAAAGGTAAGTGCGAAATTTTCCTATAGCCCAAATGATAGCCAAGCACTTCTTTTCCATGACGGAATAGTTGGACTCTGCCTTCGTTAGGGTACAGCTGGCATAGGCGACAACGTACTCGTCGCAGCCATCCTTGCGTTGAGCGAGAATGCACCGAGGCCGACACCGCTTGCATCCGTGTGAATTTTAGTGGGTGCATTAGGATCGAAGTTGCGAAAAACTGGCGGAGACGTGAGTAGCCGGCGCAGTGCCGTGAATGCGTCATCGCAGTGGGAATGCCAGCCAGAGAGGTCCACGCTACGGGAGAGAAGCTGAGTCAGGGGAGCAATTATAGAGGCAAAATTGCGAATGAAACGCCGAAAATAGGAACACAAGCCTATGAAACTACGAAGCTCTTTTAGGTTAGTAGGCTTGGGTTACTCGGCAATGGCACGCAGTTTGGCAGGGTCTGGCGATATTCCTTCTTTTGAAACGACGTGGCCGAAAAGTGCAAGTTTGCGGGCGCCAAAACGACATTTCTTGAAGTTTAGTTGCAACCCGGCTGCCGTAAGGCACTGGAGAACTTGTTTCAGACGGGAAAGATGAGTTTCAAAATTCGCCGAGAATACAACTATGTTGTCTAAATAGCAAAGACAGATGTGCCATTTAAGTCCCTTGAGGATACTGTCCATCATTCTTTCAAAAGTCGCAGGCGCACTGCAAAGACTGAATGGCATTACATTAAATTCATATAAGCCGTCAGGGGTCACAAACGCCATTTTTGGACGGTCTGGTTCAGCCATTGGCACTTGCCAATATCCAGAGCGCAGATCCAGTGAAGAGAAAAGCTCCGCACCTTGAAGGCAATCCAAGGCGTCATCATTGCGTGGCAGGGGATAAACATCCTTGCGTGTGATCTTGTTTAGTCGACGATAATCCACGCAAAACCTGATGGAGCCATCCTTTTTTCGCACGACGACCACTGGCGAAGCCCAAGGACTGTGTGAGTGCTGAATAACACCACGTTGCAGCATCTTGTCGACGTGTTGAGTGATGACGTCACGCTCAGCCTGCGAGACGCGGTAGGGGCGCTGACGAAGTAGAATATGATGAGCGGTGTCGATATGGTGAGCGACAACTGACGTGTGTCCCAAGGGAGGTTGTCCGTGGTCGAAGGAGGCGCGGAAACGGTCAAGTAGTTGAATGAGCTGATTGCGCTGGTCTTACGTAAGGCCGGTGTCTACGCTGCGCAACAGAACGTCTTCGTCAGGTAGTGAGGGCGCGGTGACAGCTGTGACAGCATCCACGGACATCAACGTCGTATCGGAACGGGCATCGAAAGGAAAGATGTCATCATAAATGTCACGACTCCCAATACATTCGCCATGCAAAAAGGTAGCGGGACAAGGGAACGGATTGCACACGTACACGGCACTGGAGCCACCGGCAAGTATTATGACGGCAAACGGGACGACAAGGTTCTGGCGACGAGCGCATTCTTCTGGCGGCATAAAGAGGGCAGTTAAATCGGAAACGGAGTTGCACAAAACAGATACCGCGGCGACCGAAAACGCAGAAATGACGACGTCAGCGGTGACGATCACCTTTTTGGGTGAGCGAGGGAGATCTATGAATGTCGTGCTGAATGGAAACAAAACGAGTTGAGCACGAGCGCAGTCGGCAACCGCATGAATAGCGGAAAGAAAGTTCCATCCCAGGATGATTTCATGAGACGCATGTGGAAGGACGACAAATGCAACGATGTAAAGCACTCCTTCAATCATTAACACGAGCAGTGCATGTGGCAGAAGGTTGGACGTGTTGCGAACTCGCTGTGCGTAAAGAAATTTTAACCAGTGGAGTCGTCACTTTGTTCAGTTTCCGGCATACCACTTCACTGATTATACAAATAGCGGCACCTGTTTCGACAAGAGCTGTTGTGGTGAAACCGTCCACAAACACGGCAATCTCGTTAGGGGGCGAAAGATGAGGCCTTGGAAATTTCGTCGGTGGCGCAGCTCTTGCCTCAGGAACTGCGACTGTTAGTTTTCCTCCTGGGCGTGGTTGGAACGGCGAAGCATAGGGGAAGGAGACCGAAGACGGGGTGAAGGAGATCGACGTTGGCTGAAGTCTGGTCGACGTGAGCGGCGGTCATGTGCATCAGGAGTCACATGCGATTCTTATTGCCGAGGTATGTTGCCGGAATGCTGAAAAAAATTAAAATAGAATCCACGGCGACGACAGTAGCGCGCGACATGTCCTGAAATACCGCAGTTGTAGCAGACGGGCCGTTTATCCGGACTACGCCAAGAGTTTACAGGTGCTCGAGGTGGTGGAAAGGGCCGATTTACCGGATACACCGAAACTGGTGGCCTGTAGTTGTTGGTGGCTAGACTGTATGAAGGGAGCGACGGTTGGACAGGAGGTCGGCGGACGGCTTCTGCATAAGTCAGCGGTGCACCAACTGATATTGGGGACGCAGGCGAAGGGAGAACCTCGGCAACTTGCGTCTGAATAGCACGGCGAAGTAAGTGGTCCAGTGTTGTGGAGGTCTCGTTGACGGTGGCGACAAGAGAGAGCTGTCGAGCAACTTCCTTCCGGGTGTACTGTTGAATTTGAGGCATTAACACGCTGTAGTCGGGGCCACTGCTTTTGCACTCCAAAGCCGAAATATCATCTGTTTGCGTATTAGCGCGACGTGTAGAAATTCGTTGCTTGCGCAGCTCATCGAAACTTTGACATAGCTGAATCACGGCCGTGACGGTCTGTGGGTCTTTGGCCACAACCATATGAAAAGCGTCGTCATCAATGCCTTTCAATATATTCTTTATTCTGTCAGCCTCCGTCATCCTCGCATCAACTCGCCTACAGAGGCTGATCACATCCTCAATGTAGCTCGTGAAGCTCTCACCATTTCGCTGAAATCGTCCCCGCAGGCCCAGTTCAGCGCGAAGCTTGCGCATGGCTGGACGACCGAAATACGAGGTGACGGCCTCTTTGAAAACCGACCAAGTGGGGATTTCGGCTTAGTGGTTGGTGAACCAGAAGCTGACCAAATCCGTCAAGTAGCAGATGACGTGAGTCAGCTTCGCAGGGTCATCCCACTTGTTAATCGCGCTGGCACGCTCGTACTCTGCCAGCCAGTCCTCGACATCTTGATCTTCAGTGCCCTTGTATACTGGTGGGTCACGCAGACGAAGTACACCAGGGCACATGACAGGCGGCAGCGTGGAAGAGGCTTGTAGGGGATCGACGCGCTCGGTCATCGCGGACTGAGATGGTAGCTTGCGGCTGCGGAGCTCCAGGATGTTACCCCACACCTCCACCAAATGCAACGAGCAAGGTAGCATAAAAACACAGGTTATTGCTTGAGAAACGTTAGCCGCAACAAGCTGGTACAGGCAGGAACCCGGCAAGCACGAGTCACACACGAACGTCAACGTCTTCTTTCACGCTGGCACAGAGCTGGCGCCACTATGCTTCGGTCCAATATAATTAAGGGAAAGAAGTGTATACCTAACGGCTCGTTTTTCCGTGTTTTGACACAGTAATAATGAGATCTAACAGCCAGTAATGCCAAGGAATGTATAGGGGAAGTTATTAGAACCAATGGAATGTAAATAAGAAGAAAGAAAAGTGGGTGAAAAAACAACCAACCATGAGCAGGAAGGTCGAAGGTCGTAGGTTCGATTCCTGCTCACGACGGGTTATTTTTTCACCCACTTTTCTTTCTTCCTATTTACGTTCCATTGGTTCTAATAACTTCCCCTATACATTTTTCGGCATTACTGTCTGTTAGATCTCATTAATATTATATACATATATATTGATGAGAAGTAACATAACGCCTTTTCCCTACGCTGCCTGTTCTTATTCTTCTTTCGTCTTTCTAGTCTCCGTAGAAGCCGACCACCGCTTCTTCCACTATACACTCGGTTATGCTGCGAAACTGCAGAGGAAGCCGCCTTAGTGGCCTTTGGAGTGGTCTTTAGGGCCTAAAGTTTGGGCTAGTTGGTTAGACGCACATTTGTCCTTGTCCGTGTTGTCGAGCGTTATGCATTTCTCAAATATCTCTAGATAGCGGCATTGACTGTCTCACAGAGGCAGGTTACGACCACCATGCCTCTTGCTTTGAAATTCTGGCGGATGCCATTAAGTATGTCGATCCGGTAGTCGCTTTGCTACCAGGAGAGCACAAGAATTTTCGCATAACAAAGTACTGGGGTGAATTCGGACAGGTAAGATACATGGCTTTCTTGGTTCGGCCCAGAAATCTGTGCGTTTTGATCATCACACTCTTCTGTTCCGCAGCCGGGAGGAAGCCTGATGCTCTATGGTTGTTTTTTACCACTGGGTTCAGACAGGTAAACTGACTTCGATTCGCATTGCGCTGCAGACACCAAGGTTGCAAGAGTACGTCATCTCACTGCTTCGGGTGAGCTGGTCGCCGTCTGGCTAATTGGTAATAATTCACTTTTGACGCTCGCAGCCTCGGAGTGAACCGCACATGACTCATAAGCAGGAAGTTATAAGGGACTGTCTGCCATTGCCAGTATAGACGCAATCCGAGAGGGGAAAAGGGCCAAGCTAGTTCTCAACGCCCAGAAGTGAAAAAGGCTAATGCGAGTTCTCAACGTGCTTTGGCGCGGCGCATAGGCCAAAGCGGGTTGAGAACTCTGATTAGCCCTTTTGGCTTCTCGGCGTTGAGAACCCGCAGCACCCAACCCGTATGCAGCCAATGGTAGAGAACTCGCATACTCGGCTAATCACTACAGTAACGTCTCTAGGGGCGGCTTCAACGTGGATGGGGATCTTAAGAGTAGCCTCCCCGAGTCATGTTGGTGGCGAACCCGTTGAGTACCTGGCGGCGTGGTGATGACATCGCATACTGACGGTAATTGAGAGGGTCGTAGTGGTGTGCCGCATCTGGAGCAAATTTTCTCGCCAGAAACGCCGAAGACGTTCGCTGTCGTGGGTTCATAAGCCACAGGCGCAGCACGGGGATGGTTATCTTGACGATATGGTTTATCAAGGCTGGGCAGAGCGCTGGAGGCCCGAGCAACACTGGTCACGTCGAGAGCCTCACAGCCCTGATCCTTGGCAGAGTATGGGTTGGCATGGAGGCTATAGCAGGTACTTAAGAGGGCGCGAAAGAGATATGTGAACTTCGCACACCATCTAACCAAGACCACTGCCTGACGACTTTTTAGCATGCCATGTTTTATTAGCATCGCAAATGAGGTCAACGGGCATGCACTATTTCTGCCTGTCCATGCCGCCATGGTGGTTTCCGCGTAAGTTGATGGAGTCGGTACAGAAGATTACGTCGTCCTGAAAACCTGGAAACGCCGGCAGTTCTCATGCATCCGCTCTTGGTAACGTGGTTTGGCATGATCCGGAAGTTCTCCCGCCAAAACGATTCAGCTCCTTAGATAGCCAGGATGTCATCCGTATGACACCGCGAGACGGTTGAGCGAAGAACCTTGTCTGGAAGCGTAGCCTGCGGAATACGCACAGGCACCGGCACTCGCGGAGGTGGTTGAGGACCAACAGTGAGAAGACGCCAAGCTGCCCAGTTGTTGCGAGAGGCGCGTGGCGGCACGGATGATCTGCGCTGCATCATCGGGTGAGCCACCCGGGAGCCTTTGGTGGTGGCAGCAGAATATATGGCTGTAACCGCACTCAGTGCAGTGGCGATATCCTGAATCGTGAAAGCGGAGCACGTGATAGTCCCGGAACTCACGGCGGTGGTACCTATGGCTGAGGACGCATGGACGGCGTCCTTTATCTTAGACTGGTATGAGTGCAGCACTCAGAATTTACACAGGAGGTCTAAAGGCGTCCCCAAACGGTGGTAGCAGTGGTGGTAAGTGAGCAGGTGTTGAGGAAGCTCGGACGCCGCCGACAATGCTTACCGCGAGTTCGCGGGTGCCATGAACGAGGAATTCCAGATGTGAGACTTCGTCTTCGTCGAATGTGCCGTTCTAAGTGTGATAGTACACAACGCATGTTTGTAGGCTAGCTGCTTGTTTGTTGCCTGCAAACTCACCGTGGCCTCGTAATCGCAGAAGCAAGATAACAGTCAGTTTAAGTTGTTCGCATTCAAGAACTTTGCTGCCACTGCTTTCGCTTATCGCAAAGAGATTATGCAGATCCGCTTTATGAAAAACTTATTTAAAGAAACGGACACATCAGTGACACCTTCCGAGCTTAGGAGGCGGCACTTCAACAAGAAAAATAGTTTTTTGCGTCAAAATATCAATTTTCCTCCTTGGTAGCTTTCATCAACATCAGTCACTCTGGACATCATAGAAATAGGCATACCTTGAAGCGAAACTTGTAACGTTTCACCAAATGTACGAGTATCAACACCATTCCGCGTTTGTTTTCACAGATTGCTCTACCAATGGATGAAAGCTGGACTGTGGCTTTTCATAAACCCACATATAAAATAGAAAAAGATTTCCGACGTTTTTGAAAGACATCGTCTACTGCAGCGGAGCTTGTTGCACTATTGAAAGCTTCGAAATTCTTTGGTGAAAGCCAGCAAAGACAAAACTGGGTAATCTATTCTGACTCCAAAGATAGCTATTATCTTCATATAGATGATAGCTAACTATATAAGAAATAAAAAAAGCATTTACCATCGGTTATCTGGACGGCTACAAGATATGTTTTCATGGGCTTCCAGGTATCGTTCAAGTGATAGGAAACACAATTGCTGACATAATTGCCACTGCAGCTGACAAAAAAGTTCACTTAGCGCCAGTTCCCGTTTACTCTTCAGAAAGCAAGAAGGTTCCTTTCAAGACACCTCAAATTATGCAAGGACACTTGGTTGGACAAAAACACAGTCTTCTTTCATATAAAGTACATCCGTCTTTTTGTAGTCACCTAATAAAAAGTTGGATACACCATTTGACAACCTACTGCAATCTCTACAAATATATGTTGCATACACACCTCATTTCTTATACCACATAAACAGAAAAAACGTCCCTGCCCTGTGACAACTGTGATCAGGTCGAGCCGTCAGAGGAGAATATTCTGATAAAATGTCCACAATATTATCAACAACGCACCGAACTTAGTGATCGCTTGAATTGACTCGATAGACGAACATTTACGATTAGAAAAGTATTTCGAGTGTGGCCACATTCTGATAACAAAAGGCGCGCAGCGAGTGGCCTTCGTGATTTTTAAAGAAAGCAAAGTGAATTAACTACGTTTACTTGATATTTTTACGGGGAGTGAAAATATTATACTTTGCCACTATTTCTACCGACTATATCTTCAAGGTGCTTAGGGCCTTTGATGTACATCTACATAGGGCCTCTGATTATTTTTTCTTCTCTTATTCTTGAATTTTTGTCCTTTTCTGTTTTAGTGAACATTGAAGTAATGATGATGGGACAGCCGCCGATAAAGTAGCCAACCTTCCCATATTTGGCCAAGCATAAAAGAAATCTGGCACACACCCTCTCTTGGTGACTGCTATGCAGTCCCCAAGCATATGCGCATATGCATGTTTGTTTTTCTATTATACAGGGTGTCCCAGGCAAACTTAGCCAGAACTTAAATATATGCCAGCACACGTGATTACGACGTGACCAAAAGCATGTTGCTCACCATAGCTTGGAGTTAGTCAGACTATTTTTGTGTTCTCAAATGATATGTTTATTTAACCAACTTTTTCAAAAATGAAGATAAATGAAAAATTTCATTGAGAAAGTTGTAGATCGGTTTGCAAACCGTGCGATCAGGCAGTTTTGAACTTTATATTTGTTAGGTATTAGTGTTTTTTATGCTAAATACAAATGCCCTCGAAATACAAAAAGAAACACGTGACATATCCGCCTCACGCGCCAGTGCGCGGGAAGATTATATATATATATATATATATATATATATATATATATATATATATATATAGACGTAGCAAGGAAGGAAGCGCACTGGCTCCGTAGTAAAAACAGAAGCGAGGAAAGCATGACTTACGAAGAAACACGTTTATTAATCACATACGTTTCGGCTGGTGGGCCAGTCTTCGTCAGTGTGACATGTAATGCAGCTTTCGTAGCCATTATATACATTTCTAAAATGTTTTGGGACTTGCGCAATAGCAATCGGAAGTGATTCGACATGATTATACAAAAAGGCAAAATACATTTAGCGTGAAGATGCAATGCGTAAAGTAACATGGACACAGTGGTCACCTCTTATCGTTATAGCCACATCAGTACGAGTGAAAGAGATTTTAAATATAAATATGGCGCATGGTGTGGAAAGCATTATGACAACCATGCGTGCAGATTGAAGCGCATGAATGAGCGATTAACATACTAAAGATAACCAGGTAAACTGAGTTTGTTAAGCAGGGAACAAGGATGGTTCTGCCGAAAACAAAAATAAGAAGTAAAATAACAGAAAATGAATTAGAAATCTCGGAAAGGTATGAGACACCTTAAGTGGAGCAAGGTAAATTAGCGAGTGTGCCTGTGTGTTCGTTTATTCCAGAGTTTAGTGTACCGAACTTGTAGATTTGAAACGACTCGCGCATTTCCCACTCATTATGTGAGTGGAAACCTGATTCCAGTACCGTTGCTTTAATATTGTCAAAAGAATGATCAGGTATTGCTAGGTGTTTCGATAGAGGCAGATTTGGAAGGGTTTTGACATGCGACTTATGATTATTAAATCGAGTTCTAAACGGTGTTTCTGTATGACCAATATATTGTAGATTACAGATATCGCATTCGAGCATGTATACTACGTTGGAACTGTCACAATTTAGATTGCCCCTGATTGTTAACTGAAAGCCAGTGGATGAACTGATGAGAGTTTGCGTAGTTACCATGTGCGCACACACCTTGCACCGCCACTTCCCACAAGGAGCGCAGCCATTTTGTTTACGGGCAGTGGGCTTAGATGATGAAGGAATATCACGGAGGTTACGTGCACGTCTGTACATGACTTTTGGTGGCTCTGCGAATACATTTTTAAGGCACTTGCTTTGAGTTATTATGTTACGGTGTCGCTTCAAAATCACGGTGACGTGTGGAGCTGACGTTGAATTGGTGAGCACAAGGTTAGCCTGGGATGTACACAACGCCTTGGGGTCAGCGTTGAGCAAGTCAATTCGGTTTAGTTTGTCAGCGCGTTTATGGCTTCATCAATTATTTCCCGTGGATATTTATGTTGAATGAGCGAACGTTTTAGATCCTGGCAATTCGAAAGGAAATCTTCGTGGTTGGAACATATTCTTTTAAACCTATGAGCTTGGCTGTACGGTATCCCTGTTTTGCAATGTTGGACGTGACTGCTATGGAAATGGAGGAGCTGATGCCTATCAGTCGCTTTGCGAAAGAGATAAGTGGAGAGCCGTCCTTCGCTAGCTGTGACGGTAACGTCAAGAAAGTTTATCATTTTTGATGAGTAATTATGGGTGAAAGTGATGGCGGGGTAGGCATTATTGAAATCTTTATTGAAGCTTAAGAGACTTGCTTCGACATGTGGCGAAATCATGAAGATGTCATCGATGAAGCGTTTGTAGAAGCATGGCTTCAAAGGTGAATTCTCTATGAAGTTAGCTTCCAACAGGCTGCCCAGTAGGTCCTAACTACGCAAGATATTTGCGTAGTTAGGACCTACTCTAGTGCCCATAGATGTCCCGTTTGTTTGAACGTAGTGCGAGTTATTGAATTCGAAGTTGTTTAGTTCTAAGATGAGTTTCATTAGAGTACCAATGGTTTCACCATACTGGCTTGTCAAAGCAACAATCATTGTAAGCCTTGATGAGAGCGCAAATGCCATTGTTGTGTGGAATGTTTGTGCACAAGGACGAGACGTAAAGTGTTACCAGAAAGCTATCGTCGGGAACACCTATGTCTAAAATGTCTTTCAAGAAGTGATTTTTGTCCTTAATAAATGACGAGAAAGTAGGTGGGATCCTGTTTATGAGGTTATCGACAAACCTGGATAAGTATTCAGTTACTGTTCCTATGCCAGAGATGATAGGGCGTCCGGGGTTATTTACTTTATGTATCTTGGGCAGAAGATAAAATCTACCTGCAACAGGGCTGAGTCGGACGAGTGACCGGGCTATTGTTTTATCGATCTTTTCATTTTTTACAAGTTGTGCGAGTGCGTCCTGCAATTCAACCTTGCAGTCGTTTGTAGGATCAGTAGGGACTGGTCTGTAGAAGTTTCGATCTGAGAGCTGCCTCTCAGCTTCACTTATATAGTCACATCGATTAAGAATGACAATAGTGCCACCTTTGTCTGCCGGCTTGATTATGATGTCGGGGTCATTTGCTAGCTCTTCTAGTGCCCTTTTGTTTTGTTGATGGGTTATGTCGATGGGGAGCACGAGTTTTGTAAGAATCTATGACATCTTGTTGTACAGCCTTAATATATAGGTCTAAGCACCTATCACGTTGTGGTGATGGGGTCCAGTGTCTCTGCTGAGGGAGTAGCAGCCCTTATATACATGTATATATTAAGCCCACATATATATATATATTGTTAAGGCGTTTCTTAGCCGGTAACGAGCGAGAATATACAATGGCGACAGTCACAGCCAAGCACGGGCTCTCAGCGCGAGCGGCGTCCATGTTGGGTAGCCCCACTAGAAGGTACTGAAGAGTTCGACCCATTTCAGAGTTCGGAGGCTTCGCTACAAGTACCTCGGGGTCTCTTCTTGTCTCTTAAGGTTACACCTACCATTTTTCTTTCCGACGCAGCGAGCAATGGAAAGAAAAATGGTAGGTGTAACCTTAAGAGACAAGAAGAGAGCAGAGTGGATTAGGGAACAAACGGGGGTTAAGGATATCATAGCTGAAATCAAGAAGAAGAAATGGACATGGGCAGGGCATGTAGCGCGTAGACAGGATAACCGCTGGTCATTAAGGGTAACTGACTGGATTCCCAGAGAAGGGAAGCGGGTTAGGGGGAGACAGAAGGTTAGGTGGGCAGATGAGATTAAGAAGTTTGCGGGTATAAATTGGCAGCAGCAAGCACAGGACCGGGCTAACTGGCGGAACATGGGAGAGGCCTTTGTCCTGCAGTGGACGTAGTCAGGCTGATGATGATGATGATGATGACCTCGGGGTCGAAGAGGGAGCCGCCTGGCGACCTAACAGCTTGTTACTATGAGCGGGTCATAATAAGCTTTCATGCGCTCCACGTTGACGATGTCTCGCCCACGGCGGCGCATGTCCGAACATTGTTCAACGGGTTCAATCAGATAGTTGACGGGTGAGGTGCGCTCGATGACACGGTAGGGGCCTTCGCATTTGGGACGTAGTTTGGAAGAGAGGCCAGCTGCAGAGGTCGGGATCAAGAGCCATACAAGCGCACCAGGAAGGAACGTGGGCTCAGAAGTGGTGGAGCCATCACGAATACTCTTCTGCCGCTCTTGCTCTTGCGTCGTAAAAGTCTTCGCAAGCTCGCGACACTCTTCATCAAGCCTGGCTGTCTCGGAAATAGGTGTACACTCAGATGGATCCGGCGTGTACGGGAGTATCGTGTCCATGGCGTGCGACGGGTGCCTTCCGTAAAGCAAGTAGAAAGGTGAAAAACCAGTCGTGCTCTGAGGGGCGGTGTTGTAGGCGTAAGTGACGAAGGGCAGTATATTATCCCAATTAGTGTGGTTGGCAGCGACGTACATAGAAAGCATGTCGCCGAGGGTGCGGTTAAAGCGTTCGGTGAGGCCATTCGTCTGTGGGTGGTAAGCAGCAGTTTTGCGGTGGACAGAATGGCACTCCGTCAGAATGGCTTCGACGACTTCCGACAAGAAGACACGTCCTCGATCGCTGAGAAGCTCTTGGGGTGGTCCGTGGCGCAGGATAAATTGATGCAGCAGGAAGGACGGAACATCGCGCGCAGTAGCCGCAGGGAGAGCGGCGGTTTCGGCGTATCGCGTTAAATGGTCAACGGCAACGATGGCCCAGCGGTTACCAGCCGACGTCAGAGGAAGTGGTCCATACAAATCGATACCTACGCGCCCAAAGGGACGGTCAGGGCAGGGTAACGGTTGCAGACCGGCGTGCGACATGTGGGCTGACGGTTTACGGCGTTGGCAAGTGAGGCAAGAGCGAACGAACTGCTGCACATAGCGGTACAACCCGCGCCAGAAGTAGCGTTGTCGAATGCGATGGTAGGTTTTGAATACACCAGAGTGCGCGCATTGCGGATCGGAATAAAAGGATTCACATATATCTGACCACAGACTGCGGGGTATCACGAGTAACCACTGCCGGCCGTCGGCGTCGTAATTGCGTCGGTGTAGAAGGCCGTCACGGATGGCGAAATGGCGAGCTTGACGACGCAAGGCACGCATGGATGGCGTTGCTGATGGATCAGAGGGCATGCCGATGAGCGGGCCGATCAAATTATCCTTTCGCTGTTCGGTAGCGATTCTGTCAACATCAACGGCAGAAACAACAGCCGAGGAAACTGAGCAGAGCACATCACCTTCAGGCAGAGGGGATCGCGAGAGGGCGTCGGCGTCAGCATGCTGGCGTCCGTTGCGGTACAGCACGCGGATGTCGTAGTCTTGTAAGCGAAGAGTCCAACGGGCGAGACGGCCTGAGGATCCTTCAATGATGAAAGCCAGCATAGTGCATGATGGTCGGTGACGACATCGAATGGGCGACCATACAAATAAGGTCGAAACTTTGTAAGAGCCCAGACGATCGCCAGGCACTCTTTCTCCGTGACGGTGTAGTTTTTCTCGGCTCTCGTGAGTGTACGGCTTGCATATGCTACGACATATTCAGGGAATCCGGGTTTTCGCTGCGCCAGGACAGCGCCGAGGCCTATACCGCTGGCGTCCGTGTGCACCTCCGTTGGGGCTGTAGGGTCGTAGTGGCGTAGAATGGGAGGCGACGTCAACAAAGGGCGGAGCTTCGCGAACGCGTCGTCGCACTCGGATGACCACGAATTGAAGGGCCAGTTACTTCCAAGGAGCTTCGTCAGCGGTGATATGATCGTGGGCAAATTTTGTATGAAGCGTCGGAAGTATGAGCGCAGGCCCACGAAACTACGCAGTTCTTTGACAAATTCAGGTTTGGGGAATTCGGCCACGGCCTGACCTTGGCAGGATCAGGAAGAATGCCGTCTTTCAACACGACGTACCCCAGTATGGTGAGTTGCCGTGCTGCAAAGCGGCACTTTTTCAGATTTAGTTGCAAGCCGGCATTGCTCACACGTGCGAAAACTTCTTTCAGACGTTGGAGATGCGTGGAAAAATCCGGAGCAAAGACAATGACATCGTCGAGGTAACACATGCACGTGTACCATTTCAAGTTGCGCAGAACGTTGTCCATAGTGCGTTCAAAGGTCGCAGGTGCATGACATAGACCAAACGGCATGACGTTGAACTCGTACAAGCCGTCTGGCGTGACGAAAGCGGTCTTTGGTCGAGCGTCGTCAGCCATGGGTACTTGCCAGTACCCCGAGCGCCGATCGAGAGAAGAAAAAAAAATCGGCTCCATGAAGGCTGTCAATCGCGTCATCAATGCGTGGCAGTGGATAAACATCCTTGCGAGTGATTCTATTGAGCCGTCTGTAGCCCACACAGAACCACACAGAACCGTCTTCGCAACAAGAACAACAGGAGACGCCCATGGACTGTCTGAGGGCCGAATAACGTCGCGTCGGAGCATATCGTCAACCTGATCATTACTTACTCGACGTTCAGCAGGCGACACGCGATATGAACGTTGCGTAAAGGTGGATGGACACCAGTGTCGATATGATGCGTAACAACGGACGTGCGACCGAGAGAACTTCGCCCGACATCGAAAGAAGAACGATATTCTTGCAACAGGTCCAGAAGTTAGGAACGGTGTACGGCCGTAAGGTTGTCAGCGATGAAGGGGCCAAATACATCAGCAGATGACGAATCAGAAGTGGAAACAGCATTGATGGTACACGACGTGGGACCGCGCGTGTCATCGGGTACGTCCAGGACTTGTGCGTCGTCGACTGGTTCCACTCTGCCGAGACATTCCCCTCTAAGCAAGGTAACAGCGTACGGTAAGGGTTGGTTACAAAAATAGCAGTGTTGCCCTGGTTGACCTGCACGGTCGCGAAAGGTACTAGCAACCCTTTCCTGCTGCAAGCGCGGTAAGAAGGCGAAACAAGTCCAATGGTGTCGGATCGACCAGCGCAGTAGACAGACACAGCCGTCGTTGAGTTTGGAGGCACTGTTGTATCGTCTTTCGTTAGAATCTTGCTCAGTGTCGGGGGACTGTCTTCTGGCATCAAATGCGAGAAGGGTGAAAGCTCAATTTCGGCGGCAGCACAATGGATGACGGCGTCATGACGGGAGAGAAAGTCCCATCCCAGGATGACGTCATGAGAGCATGCCTGAATGATGATGAACTGGGCGACATACAGAACGTCCTGGATGACAACGCGAGCTGTGCACCCTGCTGTAGGATGAATGCGGTGCAAACTTGCAGTACGGAGGGATAACCCAGAAAGTGGCGTCATCACGTTTCGAAGTAAGCGGCAGAGTTTTTCGTCCATAACTGATACGGCAGCTCCAGTGTCAATAAGAGCCGATGCACAAACACCGTCCACAAGCACGTCAATGACATTCGAGGGGCTGCTCTGAGGGCTTTCACATTGCGATAGCGTCGCAGTCCTTGCCTCGGGCACTGTGACGACTAGTTTTCCCGCTCATGAGTTACCGCACTTGGCCGCATGGGGGACAGGGAACGACGTCGTGGAAACAGCTATCTTTGAGATGAACCTGGGCGAGATCGAGGTGGCCTAGACGGCGGTTCTTCGCGATAAGGACGGCTGAGTTGGCCAGCAACAGGTGAAGAAATCGGAGCCGGCTGTACACGATGGCAATAACGGGCCACGTGACCGGCGTAATCACAGGCAAAGCAGATGGGCCGGTTGTCGGGTGTGCACCACCTGTTCACCGGGGTAGGTCTCACCCATGTCGCAAGGGCTGATGGACGGAACGGTGACTGCATGGTGGACTGAAGCTGAGGCTGAGGGGTTACGTCAACATACGTAGCGGGCACACCCGCTGCAGAGGACGGAGGTCGAGCGGCAGCTTCGGCGTAAGTCAGAGGGGCGGTTCCTGGAACGACTTGGGGCGGCCTGGCGACCACTTGCGCGTAACTCAGGGGCGCAGAAGCCGGAGGCTGTGGGGGGTGGTACGCAGGCATTACCTCCGCTATTTCCTGTTCAATCGCTCGACGGATGGGAGGGAGAAGGGTAGTAGGCGATTGTTGAACAGTCGGTTGGTGGGCAAAGGGCAGGAGCGAGAACTGACGCGCGATTTTTTCACGGATGAAGGACTTTAGGTCTGCCATCAACGCCACTTAGTCACAACTGGCCTCCAAGCCAGCAAGCGTTGCAGCTCGTGGTGGGGAGCGTCGGCTCATCGAACGCTGCCGGCGGAGCTCCTCGTAGCTCTGGCACAGTGTGATGACCTCAGCCACTGTGCCGGGGTTTTTGGCGAGCAGCATCGTGAAGGCATCATCGTCAATGCCTTTCATGATGTTTCGGATCTTGTCAGACTCGGGCATGGTGGGATTAGATTTGTTGCATAGGTCCAGGACATCTTAAATATAGCTGGTGAATGACTCACCAGCCTCCTGAGCACGTTCACGTAAGCGCTGCTCGGCTTGCAGTTTGCGAACAGCAGGGCGGCCGAAGACGTTGATGATTGCGGTCTTAAAATCGGACCAGGTGGCAAAATCAGACGCGTGGTTGTTGTACCACAAACTGGCAACACCCGTATGGTAGAATACCAAGTTGGTCAGCTTGCCATCCCCGTCCCATTTGTAGGGGACGCTCACGCACTCGTAAATGGCGAGCCAGTCTTCCACGTCAGTGCCATCAGCGCCAGTGAAGATGGATGGATCGCGGATTCTGGGGACACCGGGACAAGGGGGTGGCATTGGAGGAGGCGTTTGCTGAGAAGCGTCGTGGTACATAGTAGATGGCACGGTACGTGATCGTAGCTCCAAAGGCCTAGAGAGGGATCGCAGCACTCTCCACCAAATTGTTAGGGCGTTTGGTAGCCGGCAACGAGCGAGAATATACAATGGCGACAGTCACAGCCAAGCACGGGCTCTCAGCGCGAGCGGCGTCCTTGTTGGGTAGCCCCACTAGAAGGTACTGAAGAGTTCGACCCATTTCAGAGTTCGGAGGCTTCTCTCCGTTATATATATATATATATATACATATATATATATATATATATATATATATATATATATATATATAACGGAGAGAAGTGTATACCTAAGGGCTCGTATTTTCCGTGTTTTAACACAACATTAATGAGATAAAACAGACAGTAATGCCAAGGAATGTACAGGGGAAGTTAATAGAACCAATGGAATGTAAATAAGAAAAAAGAAAAGTGGATGAAAAAATTACCAGCTGTGAGCAGGAATCGAACCTACGACCTTCGAATAACGCGTTCGATGCTCTAACCACTGAGCTATCACAGCGGCCGTCCCTCCATCCACTTTTTGGGGTTTATATGTGAAATTAGAAGTAGGAGTGACAGTCAGCGCCAGGTCGAAGGTCGTAGGTTCGATTTCTGCTCACAGCTGGTAATTTTTTCATCCACTTTTCTTTCTTCTTATTTACATTCCATTCGTTCTATCAACTTCCCCTGCACATTCCCTCGCATTACTGTCTGTTATATCTCAATAATATTGTGTTAAAACACGGAAAATACGAGCCCTTAGGTATACACTTCTCTCCATTATTTCATTGAACGAGGGTCTTGTACTGGCAGACTTGGTGTGTTTAGGTTGTATAAGAGGGACAATTAATCAGCTGCCCGCTCATAATAAGTTCACGTGCTACGTGACGCCAAACATGCGAATAAGAGTGTTTTCACACTCGTTGTTTGGCTTATAGATGGCGCTGACTGTCACTCCCACTTCTAAATTAACATATAAACCCCAAAAAGTGGATGGAGGGACGGCCGCTGTGATAGCTCAGTGGTTAGAGCATCGAACGCGTTATTGGAAGGTCGTAGGTTCGATTCCTGCTCACAGCTGGTAATTTTTTCATCCACTTTTCTTTCTTCTTATTTACATTCCATTGGTTCTATTACCTTCCCCTGTACATTCCTTGGCATTACTGTCTGTTATATCTCATTAATATATATATATATATATATATATGTGTGTGTGTGTGTGTGTGTGTGTGTGTGTGTGTATGTGTGTGACGCTATGATGTATTGGCGACGTGGCCTGGCTCATACTCCATGTTTACTCTACTCTGACTTCTTCTTCCTCAGCCTCTACCTTCAGTCAATACTTACTTACGTTACACGATTCCTCCTCCCCCCGAAAGAAGGCATGAATTAGGAACAAGCAAAAGTAAACAAGGAAGGTTCAAAAATTCACAAATGTCAAAAGTCACAATTGGTTTTATGCTCCAGATATTTTCCGTAAACTTTCGAAGACTTCAGTGGAGAGTGCAGCAGTCTGCTTAACGCAGGAGTTCTGGTGGGTGAGGCTGACTGTTGCGTTCTGGATGGCATAACCACAACCTGGAGATCTGCACTGGTGGTGACAAGGGTTGAGTTCTTGCGAAGAACGGACAAGAGTGAGAGTCCCTGTTACATTTGAAGTTCGGATGTTGAAGACGTCGAGTTGCGTCTCGTGACGGGAACAGACGGTATGCTTCTATTTTGCATGTGTGATGGTCGCAGCTGATGAAATCAGAATGATGTCTTGGTCTTTGCGTTGCACAGATGATGCCTTCTCGTCTCTCGTCGTTTTCTGCTGTTTCGGAGCTGTAATCGTAGGCGCAGTCTTGATCTCTTGCGCCAAATGCGTTTCTGGCGCCGATCCCTTATGCGAAGATGCCTGGCGTCTTGAATTTGTTTAAAAGGCTTACATTGCGACGTCGTCCTCTTTGGTGTATCCGTTGGAGTGTCAGCAATTCTTGGGCTTTTTTTGCTGGCGTTGCTGATGTTGCTGTGGAACACATTGCGGTGAGATCCCTTTTTAAACATTGCGCTGGTTTTCTTCACTACTTGATGTGGTGCCCAGTCGGCAGCTGATAGTTTGTGGGCTGTTGTCATGCACTTCGGTCAATGAAGGTAATGCTTCATAGTTGGTAGAAAGTTTTTCAGAAGCTTCTTCTACCCTGTTCACAGCGAGAGGCTCTTGCGCATTGCAGCGTGCGACATTCGATGCGACTGAGCCTTCGGTGTTGCTTCCTCTGCCGAGTGTGTATGCACTGGATTGCGATGCATGAACCCGTGCGGAAGGAGCATGGCTCGACAGGGTATTTTCCCGATGCGCCAGGTCATCTACTATAAATACGGCGTCCTTATAAGGCAAATGATGAGCGTTAGGAGCGCTTGAAGAACCGCATGATGAAAACCCAGGTGGTGAACCACGTATGCGAGACGAAGAGTGAACGGCATCAGGTGGTTGAGCAACGTCTCGGGTCATATGCTGACGCGATGACTTCGCAAATGCCGACTTTCGTGCAGAACGAAGGCGTGCTCGATGGCCGTGTTTTTCCCAAAATACGCATTGTCGTCTGCCACTGAACTCGTGTGTCAGTTCGTCTTTTGTCAGAGGTCCAGTCTTGTTGTGCGTTCGAATGGTTGAAGACTGCCTGTGAAATGGACGACTGAGTGCAGTTGTCTGTGGATGGTGGGTTACAAGCAAGTCTTCGTCGTACTCGTCATTGTATTCTTTAAACCAAACAATTATTTCTTGTTTTATCTTTTCCTGTGACTCGTCGCTTTGAAATATGTGGGTGAGGTGGAATTTGAAGGCCTCACCGGAGACATAGTCGGTAAAGTTGGCAACCATCTCACGTTCCAACCATGATGCAGCGGTTGCGTGGTGCTCGAACAGGTCGAACCAGTCCTGTACAGGTCCATCGTCCGCTGCTCCGGTGTACTTGGAGATGAGAAGGTCAGTCGATGATTCTGGCATGGTGCTGGTCGCTGTGAGCGGCCAGGAGATGATTCCGTAGTCGATGTATGGTCAAGGCGTCTTGTTGAGAACTGTGTCGACGATGAGACACTGATGAAGTGGCTTGGAGGTCTTCATCCTGTCGACTCCTCGTGTAACGCTATGATGTATTGGCGACGTGGCCTGGCTCATACCCCATGTTCATTCTACTCTGACTTCTTCTTCCTCAGCCTCTACCTTCAGTTAATACTTACCTACGCTACATATATATATATATATATATATATATATATATAAATATATATATATATATATATATATATATACTGTAAAGTAGAGGAAGCACTTCAGCGCAGAAGCAGCAGCATCGAATGTGAAGCAGCGGCTCGAGCTCGAAAATCGCGGCTGGTACATCGCCTTCTAAGCCTTCCAAGCATCAACCTTTCTGCTTAATAAATCCCCTTTATAATTGTTGGAGCCGTGCCGGGTACCGTCCCTTACACCTTCCCGCTACCATCCTGGAACTCCGTTCTCGACGGCTACCTTCTGCTATGCCGGACGCCCATCAGCAGACGCTTCCATCTCTTCCGGCCACCTGTCCAGGCAGTGTTCCTCAGCGGGAGCCTCCAATCTTCAGTGGAACAGATGACAACGACGTTGAAGATTGGCTCTCGACTTTCGAACGGGTGAGCGCTTTAAACAGACGGACGGACGCGGACAAGTTGACACGCGTGTCGTTCTACCTCGCGGGTGTAGCCAGCCTTTGGCTTAGAAACCACGAGGCAGACGTCGGAACGTGGCCGCAATTTAAAACGTCGATTGTATCACTGTTCGATCGACCTGCCATCCGAAAACTTCGTGCGAGCAACGTTTACGCACACGCGCTAAACAAAACGGGTGAAACCTACACAGGTTACATAGAAGACGTCGTCGATTTGTGCAGACGCGTGAACGCCGAAATGACGGAAGCTGAAAAATGTAAGCACAACCTCAAAGGGATTGACGACGACGCTTTTCAAATGCTCTTGGCAAAAAGCCCGACCACTGTTAACGACGTAATTAGCCTCTGCCAAAGCTACGATGAATTGCGGAAGCAGCGAGCTCTGACAAGACGTCCTCCAGCGCACGATTTGGCATCACTGTCTAGTGTGATCAGTGGTCATGACGAAGCGTCACTAATAGCCGAAATAAAAGCATTTGTCCGCGAAGAAGTTGCACGACAGCTTTCCTTGGTGCCTTTGACACCAGAACCTACCACAACTTTACCATCGTCTCTACGTGACGTCATTCAAGGAGAGGTCGCCGAGGCCTTACCAGCTGCTCGTGAGCCTAATCTTGCGGCTGCTCTTCTCACCTACGCCGCGGCTGCAGCCATGCCAACTCGCAAGGCGCCTGCACCTCCGTTCCAGCCTCGCGCGAGCTATCCCCCAGCTCCAGTTCACTGGACCAGCACTAACACCGCCAACCCGTGGCTCACCCTCGACAATCGCCCGATATGTTACGCTTGTCGATACCCCGGACACGTCGCAAGGTATTGCCGCCGCCGGACGCATATCACCAATGAAAACCGCCGTGAGCCTTTCTTCCCGCTTCACTCCAACGCGCGATATGTTTTCTCCACTTCAATGCCAGCCCGCTACCAGGACGACTACCGCCCTCGGTCGGGACGTCTTCGCTCACCCTCTCCACGCCGCCGCTCGCCTTCTCCTATGCGTCTACGGCCCGCGCCTAACGAGGACGAAAACTAGACGACGCAGTTCCTGAGACAAGAACTGCGCAAGCTTCGATTACCCCAAGTCCTCATTTGTCACCTACCAATGTTATTGATGTGTTCATCGAAAATATCCCTACTGTCGCTCTTTTAGATACCGGTGCAGCTGTTTCCGTTATAGATGCTGGATTTTGCCACTCAATTCGTAAGGTTACGACGCCTTTCTCCGGATTATCGCTTCGCACAGCCAGTGCTGAACCTGTTCAACCGACCGCAGTATGCACAGCCCGCGTGACAATTCAGGACGTTCTGTATACGATAGAGTTCGTGGTTCTTTTATCGTGCTCCCATAATAATATTTTGGGGTGGGACTTTTTGTCGCGTCATAACGCCGTAATCGACTGTGCTAGGGCTGAGGTTGAATTTTGCTCACTGGATGACCAAGCGTCTGTCGACACCCAGTCTGCCGCTAAACTTGCCGTTAGCGATGACACCTACATCCCTCCATGCTCTTTTGCGTTCGTTCCAGTTTCACGCAGCGCCATATCCGACGGCACGGTCTTCTTCACACCATCTTCAATATTCGTCGCCCGAAGAGCCCTCCTCCTGTCTTTTGCTTATAATCATGAGTCGTCGTCTTTATCCCTACTTTGTCACGAGTGCCTTGGCCACGTCGAGACAATCAGTTCTTCCAGAATTATATCCGTCCCCGATGAGGTGCCTTCGACCTCGGTTTGTGAACTGGCTGTCGTCTCAGTGCCTGACTCAACGTCGGCAAACATATTTCAACCATTCATCGCTGCAGATTTGACATCTTCGCAGCTTTCACAACTCCTCACCATTCTTGAGAGCTACTGCCATTTTTTAGACGTTGCACAAACATCTCTCGGCCGTGCCTTAGCAGTAGAACACCACATCGACACTGGGTCCCACTCACCGCTGCGACAACGACCATATCGCGTGTCCGCTACAGAACGCCGCATCATTGCTGACCAAGTAGACGACATGCTTCGCAGAGGTGTCATTCGACTTTCACAGAGCCCATGAGCGTCTCCGGTGGTCCTCGTCAAAAATAAAGACGGTTCTATTCATTTCTGTGTCGATTTCTGGCGATTCAACAAGATCACGCTGAAGGATGTCTATCCACTACCGCGCATTGACGATGCTTTGGACAGCTTGCAGGGTGCCAAGTTCTTTTCCCGTCTTCTTTGCGGTCAGGCTACTGGCAGGTGCCTAAGGCGGAGGCCAATCGCCCCAAAACTGCTTTTGTCACGCCAGACGGCTTATATTAATTCACCGTCATGCCCTTCGGACTTTGCAATGCACCTGCAATGTTCGAACGAATGATGGACAACAACCTGCGTGGACTAAAATGGAAGATATGCTTGTGTTACCTCGATGATATCGTGGTCTTCGCCCCTAACTTTGACACACACTTACGTCGCCTTCAGCACGTCCTTACTTGCTTAACTAATGCCGGTTTGCAATTGAACCTCAAAAAATGTCGATGTTTGCCATGCGCCAACATCATTTTGGGCCACCTTGTTTCCAAGAAAGGCATCCTCCCGGACCCCGAGAAATTGCGAGCTGTTACGGCGTTTCTTAAATCTGCCACCATCAAAGAACTTCGAAGTTTCATCGGCTTGTGTTCGTATTTCCGGCGATTCGTCCGAAACTTCGCGTCTATTATATCCCCTCTCACGCAACTTCTCAGCAGCTGTAAAGACCTCTTATAGTGGTCCCCTGCCTGCGACGAGGCTTTCACCACCTTGCGACGGCTTCTTACGACGCCACTCATTCTACGCCATTTCGATCCTGAAGCTCCAACTGAAATCCACACTGACGCCAGTGGTGTAGGCCTGGGTGCTGTGCTCGCACAGCGTAAACCGGAGCATCAGGAATACGTTGTGGCATACGCTAGTCGGACACTTACCAAGGCTGAGAGCAACTACAGCGCCACAGAAAAGGAGTGCTTGGCCATTGTGTGGGCCCTTGGAAAGTTCCGCCCATATCTATATGGTCGTTCTTTTGACGTCGTGACCGACCACCACGCGCTGTGCTGGCTTTCGACGTTAAAAGACCCATCTGGCCGCCTCGCTCGCTGGGCGTTGAAAATTCAAGATTACGACATACGCGTAGTTTATCGGTCAGGACGCAAGCATGCTGACGCCGACGCCCTTTGCCGTTCCCCCTTGTCCCAGAATGCCACAGCTGACTCCGCTTGTTATTTCAAATTGTCATCGCTTGACTTTGACACCATTGCTATCGAACAACGCAATGACCCGTGGACTGCGTCTCTCCTCAATCATCTCTCCGATACTTCTGAACTCCCAAAGACGCGAACGCTCGGCGCCAAGTTCCACACTTCTCGATACGTGACACGCTTCTCTATCGACGTAACTACGCACCAGAGGGACGCAAGTGGCTGCTCGTCATTCCACGCACCCTGAGGTCGCATATTTGTTTTTCTTTCCACGCTGACCCACAATATGGCCACGCAGGAGTCTTCAAGACCTACGAAAGACTTCGACATCGCTACTACTGGCGTAGCATGTATACCTTCGTCCGCAACTTCGTCCGCTCTTGTGCCGAATGTCAGCGCCGAAAATCTCCACCACACGCCTCCGCCGGTGAATTTCAGCTTTTACCATGCCCTTCCCGACTCTTCGAACGGGTTGGAATAGATATTTATGGGCCACTTCCATTGACTCCGACTGGCAACAGGTGGATAATAGTTGCTATCAACCACCTAACGCGCTATGCTGAGAACGCTGCTCTTCAAACGGCTACAGCACAAGACGTTGCCACTTTCCTACTGCGTCATTTTGTGTTGCGTCATGGAGGCCCTCAAGAACTCCTCAGTGACCACGGCCGCGCCTCCTTGTCCGAGGTCATTGAAAAATTACTCGCTGAGTGTGCTATTGTACATCGCACATGTACCGCTTACCACCCTCAATCCAATGGGGCTACCGAGCGCTTTAATTGTACTCTCGGTGACATGCTATCTATGTATGTGACGCCTGAGCACAATAACTGGGACTTAGTCCTCCCATTCATTACATACGCCTATAATACGGCAACGCAAGCGACAACAGGCTTCTCCTCTTTTTACCTCCTCTACGGCCGTCCCCCCTCCCACACCATTGACACCATTTTGCCCTATCGACTGGACGCGTCCGAGTGCCTACCAATCTTGGACGCCACCAGACACGCAGAAGAACGCCGCCAGTTAGCTCGTCGCTTTACCTGCGATGACCAAAACAGGCAAAAAGCAATTCATGATGCCCAGACCTCAACTCCCGTTTTTCTTCCGGGTGCTCTTGTATGGCTGTCAGTGCCGCATCGCACACCTGGGCTCTCTTCCAAACTTCTGCCAAAGTACGATGAGCCATATCGTATTCTCGAACAAACTTCGCCAGTAAAGTACCTCACTGAGCCTCTCACGCCACCATCAGACTTGCGACGTCGCAACCGCGAGGTTGTACACGTCCAGAGGCTCAAGCAGTACCACGGTTCAACGCCGCCTGCACAAGACGAAGTCGCCAGGATGGCTCCTTTTTTTCTCCGTGGGGCCATTGTAAAGAAGAGGAAGTACTCCAGAACAGAGGCAGCAGCATCGAGTCTGCAGCAGCGGCTCGAGCTCGGAAATTGCGGCTGGTACATCGCCTTCCAAGCCTTCAAGCATCAACCTTTCTGCTTAATAGATCTCCTTTATAATATATATATATTATATATATATATATGTATATATATATATATATATATATATATATATATATTTTATATATATATATATATATATATATATATATATATATATATATATATATATATATATATATATATATATATATATATATATATATATATATATACATACATATAGGTATGGATATGGCACAACGGGAGCGTTGTCGACAAGGATAAATATATTTATTTCCCAACAGTTTCGGGAGGGGACCTCTCTTCATCAGGGGATGAGTTATACTGACATGAGCTTCCAAACTTCCTTGCTGCCGCGTCCCTCTCGCCTTGAAAGACGTTTGCGAGAGTGAGAGGAAACTGGAAGAAGGGAAAAAAGGAGAAAAAAGACGAAAAAAGAAAGAAAAGAAAGAAAGTAAAAAAGAGGAAGAACCACTGTCAACACTGAGAACGAGGCCAACTGTCCGTCTACATCCACCTACGGTTCATATGAACCGTAGGTGGATGTAGACGGACAGTTGGCCTCGTCAGAGATGTATTGACAGCCGGTTAAGCGAGCAGCGCCAGCCACACAGATTACCTCGCGCCAGTCTATATGCTTCGTCTTCTTCAACTCCCTGCACTGGCACGTAGCATGACCCCCGGCGGGTGCTTTGAAGGTTATTATCTGACGCATTCTTGTAGGGCTTGATCCGCGAGACGTGTACAATATCACTTGACCGCACAGCAGATGATGATGGATAGATGGGGCTGATCTCGCAGGTGACAGGTGTTACTTGACGCAATATATGGTAGTGTCCCGTGTAATGAGAAAGAAGTTTTTTTTTAGGCCCAGCCGACGATGAGGGGACAAGAGTAAAACGAGGGTACCGGGAGCGAAATGTAGGTCTCTACGTTTCGCATCGTACCAACGGCATTGGTTGGTTGGCGATGCCATCAGCAGAGCGCGAGCGAGCTGACGGTCATGATCGCCTCGCGCAATCGCGTCGCGGGCATACTCGCTGGTGGACGAGGTGTAAGCTGAGATGACTGTGGCCAGTGGTGAAGTCGGCTCTCTTCCTTACAATAAGTAGAACGGCTCGGGCGACACGTACATAGCGAGCATATTTGTTTGAGTGCGGTTAAATCGTTCCGTGAGGCTGTTTTTTTTTTCGAGAGTGGTAAGCGGTTGTCAGTGTGTGTTGCGTGGAACAAGAACGCAGAATGACTTGGGATAGAAGTGTACGGCCATGGTCTATGAGAAGCTGTCTCGGAGCACCGTGAATCAATATAGATCCCGTAAAAAGAAGTCAGTGACGTTGGTTGCACAGCTGGTCGGTAGAGCTCGCGTAAAAGCGTAGCGTGCAGCGTAGTCTCTAATACCGGCCATTCATTTGTTTTCCAATATTGATGTGGGAAAAGAACTAAGCAGGTCTAATCCAACTCGGTAAAATAGTTCCGCGTGTATGTCGATTGGTTGAAGATGAACAGCGGGTTGCAGCGACGGTGTTTTACGACGTTGGGATTGGTCACACGTGGCGACGTATCGGCGTACTGAGCGAGCAAGGCCTGGCCAGAATAAACGGCGCCGAACGTGCTCGTACGTTCGGGAAACGCGAATGTGTCCAGCAGTGGGAGCGTCGTGAAGTTCGGTGAGAACACAGTGGTGCAAATGCTTAGGCACAGCAATGGAAAGGTCCAGCCCATCTGGTCAGAAATTGCGACGGTATAGCACACCCTTTTGAATGACAAAGTAGCGGACAGAAGCGTCATTTGGGGAGGATTCTATATGGCTGATGATGTCAAGCAGCACTAGATCGCGCTTCTGTTCTTCCCCAATATTAAAAAAGTCGGACACTGACAAGATAGAGTTCTCCCTGGGCTTATCAGTGTCCTCAGGATCGTCGACAGGGTATCGTGAGAGGAAATCGGCATCATGGTGTAGGCGGTCAGATTTCTAGACTACCGAATACGAAAACTCTTGCAGGCGCAAGGCCCAGTGACCAAGGCGGCCTGATGGATCTTTCAGAGAGTTGAGCCAGCAGAGCGCGTGGTGGTCGGTAACTACCAAAAATGGGCGTCCGTATAGAGAGGTCGAAATTTCGCCACTGCCCATACAATAGCCAAGCGTTCACGCTCTGTTATCGAATATTTACGTTCAGGGGCGGATAGGAGGCGGCTGGAATAAGCAATAGCGCAATCATGGCCATGTTGTTTCTGAGCCAGCACTGCACCAATGCCATGCCCACTTGCATCTATACGGATTTCCGTAGGGGCAGCAGGGTTGAAGTGTGCCAAAATCGGAGGAGTAGTGAGAAGAGCTTTGAGACTCGAGAACGCAGAAGCCTCCTCGGAGCCCCATGAAAACAGGACGTCATCTTGAGGAGCTGCGTAAGCGGCTTCGCTATGTGCGCAAAATTTTCCACGAAGCGTCCGAAGTAGGAACATAGTCCGATAAAGCTGCGTACATCCTTCACAGATTGTGGCAAAGAAAAATTTCGGACGGCTCTGATATTTGCCGGGTCTGGTTGTACGCCGTTGGCGTCTACTAAACAGCGAAGTACTGTGATTTGATGGCGTCCAAAGTGACATTCGAACGAGTTGAGCTGCAGGCCAGCGTGACGGAAAATTCCCAAGATGGCTCAGAGGCACTTTATATGAGTTTCAAATGTTGTTGAAAAGGCGATGACGTCGTCTAAGTAGCACAAACAGTTGGACCATTTGAATCCTCTGAGCAGGGAGTCCATTATTCGTTCGAAGGTGGCTGGAGCGTTACCAAGGCCGAAGGGCATGACCTTGAACTGATATAGGCCATCGGGGGTGAGGAATGCCATCTTTTCATGATCCATTTCATCTACCTCTATCTGCCAGTAGCCGGAACGAAGGTCTATGGAGGAAAAATAGTGGCACCCATAGAGGCAATCAAGCGCATCATCTATTCGTGACAAGGGGTACACGTCTTTCTTGGTAATTTTGGTAAGGTGTCAATAATCAACGCAGAAACGCCATGCACCGTGTTTCTTGCGGACTAGCAGTACAGGAGAAGCCCAAGGACTGCAGGATGGCTGAATGATGTCCTTGGAGAGCATTTTATCGACCTCACTTTTGATAATGTGACGCTCAGCCACCGACACCCAATATGGACGCCTATGAATAGGATGCTCATTACCAGTGTTTATGCGGTGGGTCATACCAGTGGCTTTTCCCAATCAACGGCCGCTGAGGTCAAAAACGTCGATGTAGGACAGCAGAACCCGGTGGAGCTCATCAGTCTCCTGCGGCGTTAAGTTGGAAGCGATCATCGATGTAATAGCGCTGTCGGAGCAAGTGGAAAATTGATGTTGAGAGGGGGGAGGGTTAGAAGGAGCGGCCATCGTGAAAACATCTACCGCATTGTCTTCTAAGGTGCAGACCAACGTCAAAGAGATGCCTTGAGGCAGCACTTGAGGTGTCAAGCTGAAGTTAACATTTGGGAGGCACGTAGAATTTGCTGCGACGGACAGAATGGCGTGCAATAATGTAATGCCGCGGTTTATGAGGACATCGGTGATAGGGGTCAGAACATAGTCACCGTCGAGAACTGGTGGTATTGAGACGAGCTCTATGTAGGTCAGTGTCAGTGGAGGGAGGCGCGCGTGTCCCGTTGTGCAGAGGCAACTCGGCAGTTGTGCAAGAGGTTCTGTTGCGGGCAAGTGTAGACGGAGTGTACTGGTCGAACAGTCTATGGGGGCAGAATGCGCGGACAAGAAGTCGAGGCCTAAGATAACGTCGTGGTGGCATTTATCAAGGACGTTGAAGAGAACGACTATGTGACGATCCGCAATGCTCACACAATTGGAGCACATTCCATTGATAGATTCTATTCCGCCATCCGCAACACGGACGAACTGAGTGGTCGCGGGTGTGAGAACCTTATTGAGCTTGCGGCGAAAATCACTCGTCATCACGGAAAGTTGAGTGCCAGGAGCAGTGACATGTACGCTGTCTACTTGTACGTCTATAAGGTTCCGTTTTGTCGGTATCGTGAAGAGAGGACTTTCGGTCAGTCCGAGTGATGCAGCGCCACCTCCGGGGGCTGCAACACTTAGTTTTCAAGTGTTCTTCAACTTAATAGCACTGTCGAGCATTATATATATTGTAATGACGAAAACCGAAACTGGAACTCTCTCTGGCACAGACTCGCATGCTAGGAGGAAGAGGACGAAGACGAAGCAGAATAAGAACAGCCGGCCTGCAGCAAAGGCGTTGTGTCTTATTTCTCTCGTCGTTACAATGGCGCAGTCGATGAAGAAGACGTCATACGTCCCGGCTTCGTCATCCAGGACGCCCGCCGACGTGCAGATGCGGTAAGCGTCGCTCGGGGACGGCGTCAAGGCCTCCTCAGCAGCTGTTCACCTGCCGCCACTGCCACCACCGTTCGGGGATGGCGCCAAGGCCTCCTCGGCGGCTCTAGTATACCCATCACCGGTATTTCTTCATGAAAAGGGACACCGTCTACGCGTCCTTCGCCACGGATTGTGCCGTGAGCACAGGTCGACAAGTGAACCCTGCGGCACAAGCCACCTGTCCGTACCCTCGTGGATCATCGGCAGCGTGGTTCTCTCATCGTAAAAACGCTGTTCACGCTTCCTCGATCATGGAGCCGACAGCCCTCCTGCAGCCGGGAGCACCTGTGCCGCCATTCGGGGACGGCGTCCAGGCCTTCTCGATGGCTCCTGGGCAGGCTTGCCCCGGCCCCACCACGACAGTACATGGCCTGTCGTTGACCGGGAATGCCGTTCACGCTTCCCACTGCGACAACGTCCTGCTCAGTGCTTCATCGGCACCTCAGCCGCTCAGGGGTGCTGTTCAAGCTCCCTCGGCCGAGGGTACCACAGCAGTGAGTACGCTGATCGGGGAACACGTCCCCACTGGCTCCGCATGTGGGCCGCCCGAGAGTGCCACCGAGCTTTCGCGCACCATTGCGCGACTCCGCCTCGAGGTCGGCGCCCTGACAGCGTCGAGTTCTGCGATATTCCCTGCTGCCTTGCCGGGACTTCACATTATCGATGAGGCGTTGGCCGCGGCCGCCTCGCAAGACCATTCAACAACTTCCCCCGAGAGCCGCAGCAAGCTCCAGTATACTCTCGCGGCTCTTTCACACCAACTTGGCTGTGTGGCGTCGCTATTTTCTGGAGCTTCGCCTGCCGTGACACCACCACCGGCTGCCTCCGAGCTACCCGAGTTTCGCGGCTTCCAGGACGATGCCGTCGATTGGGTGGCTACCATCAATGCTCTCGGAGCTCGCAAGGGATGGAGCGACAATCAGAAGTGGTGCGTGGCCTTAGACCGCCTTCAAAATCCTGCTGCTGCGTGGCACAGGTACGAAGGCGTGCGGCAGCAGTCCTGGGCGGACTGGAGCGCCAAGCTCATTGCTGCGTTTGGAAGAAATGAGTCTGACCTCACTGCTACCTCTCATTCTACCCTCGCCACTACCGAGCAAGGGGCTATTGAGAAGCACAACGACGAGGCAGCTGCACCCTCTGCCAACCTGCCCTACCTCGGAGATCAACCTCACGAGGCGCCGCGCCCCCCTACAGCTGTGCCGCGTGCCCCCTCCCCGGACAGCTTCCCAGAGTACCCTGCGGCAATCATCGAGACAAGCTGGACGGTGTACTCCTCCGGGCAAATCTCTGACTCCGCGTCGACACCTGACACACAATTACCCTTGACCCAACTTAGGACCGCCTATAAAGCACAGAAGCCAGTGAGCCAGCCTCCAAGCTGGTCAGCCCCAAATGGCCTGGATCCATTGACCTGCTGCGTGACGACGGCGGCTCTTTCACAACCAGCCGGAGACCAAGCACACGTCACAACGGCCAGTTTGACCCATAGTAAGGAGCCGCACCATCCCCTGCCACCTTTGCCGTCATTGGCCGAGTGCGTGGACGCTCGTAACTTGCCAAATGCCGTCTCCCCTAACGAGCCACAAGTGCCTACTCCACCTGAGGAGGATGCCATCGAAGTCATTCCGGTGCAGTTCACGGTTGCTCCGGATGGCGAGGCAACTGGCCATGTCGACATGAACGCACGTGACGGATTGGCAAAAACCTCCACTTCGACCAGCAGTGCATCAGCGAAGACGCTAGAGCACGACTTGCGTCGCAAGTCTACGCGCAAAGTCTACACAGCGATGTCGCTGATATCTATCGATATAGCCCATCGTACCTTCCCTCGCTCTGAACAACGCAGGCGTCCCCGCTCAGTGTGGGCCGCAGTACTGCATACTGGTGTCCCTGCAATGTCATCCAAGCAGCGAAGGGGTAGTCATCGCGATGGTCCGCCACCAATGCGATCACTCCGCACCAGCCAGTATCACCTGCTGGGTTTACATTCTCCAGGTGACTACATTAACTTGCCGCGCGGACGCGACCTGCAACGACCACCTCGACACAGCCAGGGTCGTCCACCAGAGTACAGGACAGTTCCACAGGACAGCTCGAGGCGTGCACATGACAGACTACCACGGCACTCCCAGTGCCGCCCTCCAGAGAAAATTGCCCTTTGCGCGCTAGCAGTCATGGCCGAGTGTAATGACGAAAACCGAAACTGGAACTCTCTCTGGCACAGACTCGCATGCTAGGAGGAAGAGGACGAAGACGAAGCAGAATAAGAACAGCCGGCCTGCAGCAAAGGCGTTGTGTCTTATTTCTCTCGTCGTTACAATATATATATATATATATATATATATGTATATATATATATATATATAAATATATATATATATATATATATATATATATTTAAGTCAATTCTCCGTGAGATGTCGCAAACTTGTTTATTTTGACGTTTTCGCCAGAGTCTATCTAACCTTCATCAGAATTGAGGGTACGGTTTATTGGTGCTCAGCTCTGTACAATCCTGAACGAGAGAGAAAAAAAGAGAAGAAGGAAAGCAAGAAAACAAAAAAGCAATGAGAACATAAGTTGGACTACCCCGGCCGCCCACTTCCACCCTTTTCCTTTTTCCTTTCCCCATCCTTCTCTCTTCCTTTTATCCCCTTTTCTATTTCTCCTTTCCTCTTTCTTTCTTTTTTTTTCTTTTTTCTGACGTTCACCTTTATGATGTCCGTGGTCTGCATATCCTTCCTTCCACTAACGTATTGTTTCCGACCAGACGGCGCCGCATGTTTCTGGCGGTTCGGTGTGGGGAAAATTGGCTTTTTTAGGAAGTTTAAACCTCTAAGTACTCGGCGCCTCGTCGACATCTCGTCGTTGAAAGAGGGGCGCCACGTAGTGCCGCAGAGGCTGGCAAGCGGGTTGGGTTACGTTGAAGTAGGAGCTCCCGATTGTGCACAGGGTTGCTGTTGGGCATGTTATGCTTAACACAATTGATTGGATAGTAAGGCAGAAACAGCGACAGACGACAGCTGTACTTAGGAAGAGTAGTTACACTTGAAAGTATGTTTAGTTGTCCAGTGCCCTTCGCAGCTGCAGTGCCGTCAACTCAGTTATCATTTTCATTATTGCCGTTATCGCTTTCTAACACTTTAGTTGCTGCAAGTGTACCCGGATTCTCATTTGTTCCTCTATCTAGGGTGTTAAATTGGTGGATAAAGTATGACTGTCGTTTATCACGTTCTCGGTTTGATTTAAATCTTGTTTCTAAGAGTGTTACTGATAGTTTGTCAAATGCATGGTCGGGAAAGCTAAAATGTTTTGATAGACGTAGATTTAGGGCTGATATCGCATGGGCTGTGTGAATAATCAAAGAGCGCATGCTTCACTACCACCATAAAACACATAGCACGTCAAATTCTAGCCTTCACATTAGCTATAAATATGCGATTTAGAAATCCTCAGGTGCACTTTTAATTGCGAAGCATCTTTTACGGCCGAAGCGCCTTACGGTCAAGCACTGTCCATCTAATTTTCATTCTCTTTGCTTGCACGCACTTGGAGCACCTGCTGCGAGCGCCCCGATCGCAAGTGACAGAGAAATATTATTCTGGGTGCACTTGTGGCATGCTGTTTCATTCGCTGCAGCGCCCCAAGAGCTGAAAATCGCCCGCTCTCCCGGCTCTCTCTGCCATTGTCATAGAGTGCACTTCGTTATCAAAAAACACAGAAACGAAGATTGAAAGAAGGTAAGGAACAAAAAAAACAAAGAACTAAAGAAAAGTTGCAAGATCCCACGTGAAGCGATGAAATGCGATGCACGAATCAGAAAGGTAAATATGTCTCTTTAAAATCAGCATAACGTCCCGAGGCGGAGGTTAATTACGTCGTACATAACTTGCATATCATGATTATCATGTTTGGAAGTGTCACTTACCTCCATCTATTAACGTCACCTGATACCAAGTTCGGTATATGTGGGGCTAGCGAAACGGCCATGAACGCCCTATCAGCGTAGCATGTCGTCAAGGTTTACATGATAAGCATGTCATGATAATCATGTTAGAACGTGTCATTTACTTTGGTCGTCGATTCATATCTGGCAATAAGAAATTCGGTAATGTTGAGCTAGCAATACGGTCGCGAGCGCGCTGTAAGCGTAGCATGTTGTCATGTTTTTCGTGACTGGCATACCATGATATCATGTTTGAGCCTGTCATTTACATTCACCACCCATTCACCTCACGTAATACCGAATTTGGTGTATGTTGAACTAATGAAAAGCCCACGAGCACGCCATGAGCGCAGCATGTAGTCATGATTTACATGACATCCATATCATGATTATCATGTTAGGGCATGTTATTTACCTTCGTCCTCTGTTCGCATCACGTGATACCAAATTTGGTATTCATGGAGCTAGCGAAACGGCCACGAGCGCATCATGATCATGGTATGTTGTCATGTTCTTACATGACACGCCTGTCCTGATTATTATGTTTGCACCAGTTATATACCTTCGTAATCCATGTATGTTAGGTATTACCAAAGTTGGTAGATGTGGAGCTAGTAAAACAGCCGCGAGCGCCTCATGAAGGGCCCAACATACTCCGACGTAACGTTGACGCGCGCGCATGCTGGGCGCAGGGACGCTACGTTGACAAAACGTGAGCACCAGGCACGGCCGGCGTGACCAGCGTCCGGCAGCACGGCCCGGCTGCAACCAGTGTGATAATGCGCAATGCTGCATTTCGCGCCGATGACGTTACTCAGACACCACTGCGTCTGCCTCTCTTCCTGATGGAGAGATGCCGAGCGTGCTCAAACCCGCATGTGTAAAGAAACGTAGCGCGGCGTGCACCTGCGAGGCAAGCAGATCGGCGCCTGGCGTGGAATCACCGGCTGGACGCGACGGAACGAGTGTCGGCGGGCACAAGCGTCAGGTCACGTCGAAGTGTATTGGCGCTTTGAGTGTGGCATGTATTCATCTTCTTACATGGCACGCATCTCATGATTGTTATGTTTACACCTTTCACATACATTCGTCCTCTAACCATGTGACGTAATACCAAATTTGGTATAAGTGAATCTAGCAAAACGGCCGCTAGCGCCTGATGAGCGTGGTATGAGTTATGCTACTACATGGCACGCATCTCATCATTTTCATGTTTGCCATGCTGTCATGTCATACCATACCAGTTTTGCAGCATGTCATGCTAACCAAGCCACCGCAAGAGCAGCAAGACCGTGAAATGTATATCATGACATTCATTGCATACATATCATAATTTTCATGTGGTGACTAGTCACTTATGCTCGTACTACGGTCATTTTATGTCGTTGCAAGTTTGGTATCGATACCATTATCGAAACGGCCAGGAGAGCTGAAAGTCGTAGGCGGCGAGATAGATAGATAGATAGATAGATAGATAGATAGATAGATAGATAGATAGATAGATAGATAGATAGATAGATAGATAGATAGATAGATAGATAGATAGATAGATAGATAGATAGATAGATAGATAGATAGATAGATAGATAGATAGATAGATAGATACCCTCAAAGTCACTGAACTTTGCTAATAAACGCTTTGCAAATAAAACACTATGATATTCTAGGAAGTGAACAAAACAAAGAGCATTCTCGGCTCATCGCTGACATTTAACAGTGGCGTCTCGAGCACACAATTCCGGATTTTCTTGAGAGGCGGCCAGCTATCGAATGGCGAGAGTGTGGCGCGAGCAGATGGGAAAGTGTTGCACAGGAAGCAGAGAGAGCAAACGACAAGAGACTTGGTGTGGTCTCCGGTTCCTAGGGGCGGCGCGCCCGCAACTGTGTCTATGGGAGAGGGCTATGGGTGGATTCCGACTGACACCTGACATATCCCGACTGAAAAATTACATTCTCCTTAATAAGGGATGGCTCATCTGCCGATGAGCCATCCTGTAATTGCTGTTCGGGCACGCTGTTCTGTTTCATTTTTTTTGGCGTCCCTGAGCGGTGCGTCTTCGCTTGCTTTCGGGCGTGATCCATCCGAATGAATTATTTTTTTAATTTATTGTGGCCGGGTACTGTCTCTTTGCTGGCCTTTCAACCAGCCACGTCAACGTAACCTACAAGGTCTTTGGTGGAGGTACTAATGTTTAGCACAACCCCATCGCACTCCCACACCAGCCCAAGTACTTCTCAAGACAGCGACACGCAAGAAGACAGCGACACGCAAGAGAAGAAAAAGAACAAACCTCTAGTAGCCGAGAACTTAGCTTGTATTAGCGTGGCACTTATGAAAACAAAAGAACAAAGACGACACAGACGTCTACAAAGGTAAACTGATAGCTACAAGCGTTACCAGCAAAATTAAGACCGCTCCCGCAGCCACTACTCGTTTCATTAACCACCATTGAACATCAACATTAACGCCACCAGCACACCCTCACCAGTAGTCATCTAGCAGGCTCATCAACCCCCGCTGCTTCATGGATGTGCTTTCGAAGACGCACAAGAATGGCTGTAGTGTTACGAGCAAGTCACAGCTTTGAGCATGTGGTCCGACTACGACCAACGTCGGAAAGTTTTCTTGCACTCGAGGAGTCTGCTAGCACGTGCACGGAACAAGAACCAGCAGCCATACTTAACAACAAGAGACACCTTCAAGAGGCAGGCATCGAAAACATTCGGAAACGTCCGGAGAAAACAAGGATCTGAGTCTTTGCTTTAAACTTTCCAATATTAGCCAAACGAACACATAATCATCTTTGCCAAGGAAATGCAGAAGCTTTTCCGCTACGTGAATGCGAACATGACTGAAGCCAATAAGCTTTATTACCTTATAAAGGCCGTAAAAGTGCAACTTTCTGTGGTTCTCATTTAATCAGTGCTGTACTCCCACAGAGCAACCACGCTTTACTAGACAAAGTTATTGCACATGGCAGTGGCGCGCTAACACCAGCGGAACAAAACTGCTCTACAAAATGTAAATAACTTCTTACTATAGATGGGGCTATACGAAAATTTTGGTGACGTCTTTTATGGCCACTAATTCAGTGCGGTTACGGTCAATCAGGCTTTATGTTCATTGCCCTCAGTGAAACATTTGTCTGGACACCTCGCTTGTTGGATACCTCATTCGAAACAGTACAATATTAACATCTGTCTAGTGGCTAAGGTACTCGGCTGCTGACCCGCAGGTCGCGAAATCGAATCCCGACTGCGGCGGCCGCATTTCCGATGTAGGTAAAAATGTTGTAGGCCCGTGTGCTTAGATTTGGGTGCACGTTAAAGAACTCCGGCTGGTCAAAATTTCTGGAGCCCTTCACTACGACATCTCTCATAATCATATGGTGGTTTTGGGACGTTATACGCCACACATCAATCAATCAACTTCAATGTGTGCAAGCCTTGCAAAAAACAAAAAAATGGCAGCATATCTACGGCCTTAATGATGAAGAGTGGGGTGAAGCATCTTTCCGTCCATTCGTTCTTGATTCCATCCGACCATGCGTCCATCTGTGTACCATCCGTGCGTGCGTCTGCTCGTGCATCCGCAAGTCCATCCATGCATCCGCCCCTGCGTCTGTCCATGTGTCCATCCGTCCGTGCAGCCATCCTTGCGTCCGTCCATGCATCTGTCTGTGTGTCCGTTGAGTCAATCTAGTCAACACCCAAGTACCACCATCTCGCATTTTTTCAACTTATATTCCGCATATAGAAGCACTGCCACCCAGCAGACATTCTTAGGACTAAACAAAAGGTGGCACACTCACTTTCTTACGGCTGGCGCTTCGTATCTACTTCCCACCTTTTACCACCTCGAGTTCATGGTATATAGTACTTCACTGTATTCATGACACTGGGGCTCAACGCTCGCTAAACCTTTCTAAAACCAAGCAGGTTACGCCCAGTGAGTATAACGTAGCAATCCTTTCTTGTCAGATAGTGCTCAATGTACATGCCGATGGCTGCTAATGGGGAATGAGAGACAGGAGAATTCGGCTTTTAGAAGACGGGCATGCTGCGATTTTTTTATAGTTCAGCAATGCACAGGAGAAATCTCCAATCGGCTCCACCTTGCACGTAAAAGCCTAAGACATGCTACGTACTACGACGAGGGACGAATGGGTGCCACTTTTAGGAGCATCGCACCTAAAAAAAACCTCAGAATGCCGACGCTTTCTCTGGTTTCCATCTACCACCTTCACTCTCGATCACGCTCAATCGTTTTTCTCTGGCGATAATCAGGCTTGGTTTTCACTTACGTAGTGACCATTGACTTTTGCTTATTAAGTAACTTTGAGCCATGGCGCACGGCTCACCTAGTGTCATAGCTGTCACCCATGCTGTAGCTGCACTATCGGGTACCGAAGCCGAAGATCTTCTCCACCTAATGCCAAACTGCAGAGTCAGTCAGGGCAGTTCTGGAAAACGAAGTGCCGCATTTTTGTGCTTTAAGAACGACAGGCATCGGAGAGGGGGATTAGGGGCAAACTTCTCTGTTAGCTGCGTGTGCAAGTTCTCGAAGCACTGCATGGTAACTCATCAGCAGGCCCTCCCCATTGGAATACTCAGAGGCACTGTCCAAGTGTCCAACCTACAACAACTGGACCAGTGTGTCACTAAACACTCGAAAGCTGGCACGCTGCATACTAGAACAGGCGTGATGGGCCATAATTGGGTTTGAAGCTCTTTTCAAAAACATTTCGCCAAGCTCACATTCTAATTAATGTTGAAACACGCGCACTGCACTAGACAAACAAACAAAAAAGAAAAAGAGTGCATGGGAGCCAAACCCACCAACTAGAGATATCCTGACTCCGACCAATTACCCAATACGCTCGACACTTAAAAGACGAGCATTTATGCATGTTTTTTAAATATTATCACTAATTCTGGTATCTGATATTCTTGTTTAGGGCTAGAAACAAAGATTTTAGTGTACTTGTTCTCGCGACACCATGAGTGGTCTTTTTAAGTTTGTTCTGGGCTCTTTCGGATCAGAACGTCTAACTAGCACATGTTGCCATAGAACTCATTAGCTTAGTGGCGGATGTGTAGCGACCATTTCAGTGACTCGCTAAGTGGTATTGATTCCTATGTAGAAATCGTGCATCTGAACCGCTCACTGAGCACTAGTTTTCATGACTCGTTTGAAAATATTGTCTGTTCTTCTTGTTTGCGTTAGATGTCTTACAGCCACAGTTTTTCACTCCATCGCCAAACCGACCATTAGGCTTAGGGCTGTACTTCGTGAGCCAAGACTACTGTGAAGATTGTGGATATTCAATTACGTAGAAGCCATTATTCGTCAACATATTGTTTTGGCCAGGACTGATTTCAGCGAGGTCATTACTGCACCATCGACTGCACAAATTAGTAGCTGAGATCACCGACATTAGGCATTACAGCGGTTAGCTGCTGCCGAAGGCGTGCTGCTCTCGGCGGCACGGGCCGGAATAACTGACTGCAAGAGTAGCTTGATCTTGATTTTCAGGCTAATACTACAGTTTTACTGTGTTGCGAATGATCAGTTCTTTCGAAGTACATCGTTTCGACACATCACAGTCATCAGCCTGACTACGCGCAGTGCAGGACAAAGACCTCTCCCACGTTCCGCCAGTAAACTCGGTCCTGTGCTTGCTGCTGCCAATTTATGCCCGAAAACTTGTTATTCTCATCTGCCCACCCAACCTTCTTTCTCCCACTAGCCCTTTTGCCTTCTCTTGGAATCCAGTTAGTTACCCTTAGTGACCAGCGATTGTCCTATCTACGCGCTACATGCCCGGCCCATGTCTATTTCCTCTTCTTGATTTCAACTATTATATCCTTAACCACCGTCTGTTCTCTAATCCACTCTGCTCTCTTCTCGTCTCTTAAGGTTGCACCTACCATTTTTCTTCGCATTGCTCGTTGCGTTGTCCTCAATTCAAGCTAAACGCTCTTTGAAAGACTCCAGGTTTCGGCGCCATAGCTAAGCACCGGCAAGATGCAGCTTTCATATACCTTCCTCTTGAGGGATACTGACAATCTACCGGTCGTGATTTGATAGCGCTTGCAACTTGTGCTCCATACCATTCTTATTTTTTTAGTTACTTCAATCTCATGGTTTCGCTCCATGGTTATTACCTGCCTTGAGTACACATAGTCTTTTACAACTTCCAGTGCACTATTACCTATCTCGAAGCGTTGTTCTCCTCCGAGGTTGTTGTACATTATTTTCGTTTTCTGCAGATTCATTTCAAGACCCACCTTTCTGCTCTCCTTGTTTTACTCCGTAGTCATTAGTTGCAATTCGCCCCTGAGTTACTCAGCAATGCAGTGTCATCGGCGAAGCGCAGGTTACTAAAGTACTTTTCATTAACTCTTATCCCTAACTGTTCCAATTCTAGGCCTCCAAAAATTTCCTGTAAGCACGAGGTAAATAGCATTGGGGAGATTGTATCCCCCTGCCTTACACCCTTCTTGATTGGTATTCTGTTGCTTTCTTTATGAAGCGCTAAGGTAGCAGTTGATCCCCTGTAGATTTCTGTAAGGATGTTTATATATGCTTCATCGACGCCCTGATTCCGCAGTGTTTGCATGACTGCTGATATCTCTACTGAATCAAACGCCTTCTCGTAATCTATGAAAGTTATGCATATTGGTTGATTATATTCTGAGCATTTCTCTATTACCTGATTGATAGCATGAATGTAGTCGATTCTTGAGTAGCCTGTTCAAAATTCTGCTTGTTTCTTCTGTTGATAGAATTTTAATGTTTTCTTAACTCAGTTAGCAATCGCTTTTGTAAATAGCTTTTATACTATGGAGAGCAAGCTAATAGACATATAATTCTTCAAGCCCTTGTCACCTCTTTTCTTATTTATTAAGATGATGTTAGCATTTTTTCAAGACTGTGGCACTCTTCCCGTCAGGGGACACATCGTAAACAGGGTGGCTTGTTTTTCTCACAGGATCTGTCCTCCATCTTCCAGCAGATCTGATGTTACCTGATCATCACCAGCAGCTTTGCCTCATTGCATGCTCTCCAAAGGTTTTTCCGACTTCTATCATTACTGGTAGGGTGCTATCTGGGTTACTACTAGTTCTTATTGTATTAAGGTCGTGGTTGTCTAAGCTACAGTACAGATCTCTGTAAAACTCCTCCGCTATTTTTACTATCCTATCTATACTGGTAACTATTTTGCCTTCTTTGTCTCTTAGTGCACACATTCGATTTTTACCTATCCCAAGTTTCCTCTCCACTGCTTTGACGCTTCCTCTGTTTTTCAGAGCATGTTCAATTCTCTCCATGTTATACCTTCTTACATTATATACCTTAAGCCTAATAATCAACTTCGAAAGCTGTGACAGTTCTATTTTGTCTGTTGTACTTGAGACTTTCATGCTTTGAAGCTTCTTAATGAGATTCTTCGTTTCCTGGGAAAGCTTGCCAGTGTCCTGTGTAACTACCCTGCCTCCAACTTGCACTGCACACTCCGTAATTATACTCGTCCGATTATCATTCATTGTATCTACGCTAGTGTTGGTTTCCTCAATAAGAGCCAAGTACCTGTTCCTAAGGGAGACTCTGAATTCCTGTACTTTCTCTCTCAGTGCTAGCTCATTGATTGGCTTCTTGCGTATCCAGTTTCAGTCGTTCCTTCTTCAAGTCTAGGCAAATTCGAGACCGTATCATTATATGGTCACTGCATCGTACCTTGCCAAGCACTTCCACATCCTGCACGATGCCTCGGTGTGCACTCATTATAAAGTCTATTTCAATCTTACTTTCACCATTACGGCTTCTTCATGTCCATTTACGGTTCCCTCGTTTTCGGTAGAAGGTATTCAAAGTCTGTAAATGATTGCGTTCTGTAAATTCCACTATTAGCGTTCCTCTGGCATGTGTAGTACCGAGATCTAATCTCCTACTGCCTGGTCTTCAGCCTGCTTTTTCCCTACCTTTGCATCAAGGTCTCCCATCTGTAAAGTATACTGTGTTTTCGCCTTACTCATTGCCGATTCCACGTGTTCACAGAAGCTTTCAACTGAAGCGTCATCATGGCTGGATGAAGGCGCGTAATACTGTATGATCTTCAACTTGTATTTCTTACTGAGTTTAATTACGATAACTACACCTTTCATTTATGCTATAGTATTCTTCTATGCTGCCAACTATGTTTCTATGAATGAGGAACCCCACTCCCAGTTCTCTTTTGTCAGCCAAGCCCCGATAGCAAAGGACGTGCCCATTTTGTAGTACCGTTTAGGCCTCATCTATCCTCCTAACCTCACTGTGTCCTATTATATCTCATGTAACACCCTCTAGCTCCTCAAATAGTACAGCTAGAATCGCCTTTCTAGATAAGGTTCTAGGGTTAAACGTTGCCAAGTTAGGGTTTAATGGCAGCCTGTTCAGATTCAGAGATTCTTAGCACCCTCTTCAGCATTGCAGATCTGACCGCCGCCGTGGTCAGTTGCTTCGCAGCTGCTGGGGACTGAGGGCCGTGAGTTCATTGACGTTCGCATGTGGGAGGTAGTGACCAGATACTGCACGAGGGTGGCCAACAATTCTCTGGTGAGAACCCCCCCCCCCCCCCGTTAGCTCGGTTCCGTGGTGTTGCTACAGACCAAACGCCTGCTTACGCAGACGCCCCTGCGGCAGTAACATTTTCCATCATCCTTCCCCCATTTTTGGCACGGTATTGGTGGTGTGCTGTGCCGCGTCTGGCATGCGGTACATAGGTCGTCGAGATAGTGGGGCAAATGACACTCACTTAAAAATGAAAACCAAGTACTTCGCCGTGTTATCAGTGTTTTATAACACGGACGAACGAACGACAGCGTCACTGCAAGACACCTCATCCAGGTTAATACAACATCCCCCGAATAATACTCGCCAAATGTGAAATGTTCTATGCCATTAGAATTTTTCTATAAAAATGCAGAACTTAGTCACACAGAAAAATTGACGCACGGCCCGGGACGCATAGCGCACACATGTTCGCACATTTCGTTTCGACACATTGTTAGGTAAAGGGAACTACAGGCGTGACGCAGCACTCGTGCCAGCCTTCCGGCGCACCCGGTGTGTTCAATTTTGGTAGATTCCGCATTGTATTTGCAAATTCTATAATACATCTCTCAAGCTATGCCAGAGGTTTTTGATTCTAGAAATTGTAGTCGCAATACATGGTGACGCAGCAGCTTCGCCATAAATACTGCCACCCTGAAACTGATAATGAATGAGAATTGAAGAAAAATAATCTTGTTAATTAGCTATTTTAAGCGATATAATAAAGGCACAATCTTTCAATCTCAATCTAGACATTACCCGCAAAGATAAGTGCCTCATAAGATTTTAAAGAAACAATCTGTGTTGCCTAAAAGACACGCAGTGTGTATGTAGAATAGGGGCGGGCGGGCATATGTTCAAAGTTTTCAACACTTCTAACCTGAGTAATTAAAAGTGAAAAGTGGTCTCCACCGTGGCATTCAAATAACTCCTCAATTTCTTTCATGTATATACACTTTTTGTTCGTGAACATTTGTTGTTCATTTTTAGTGTGGCTGACCTTGGACACCTAAGGCGCTTCAAGCAATTGGCTCTTGTTGAACTCTCCAAGGGGAAAGGCAAAGAACACAATATCTTTTTTAAGTGTTTCAGTCCCCTTTACGATTGGAAAATGCATCCTGCCATTTGATGACCACAAAGGATGTTTAGAAAACATTTGCTTCTAAGTGCGGAGCACTTAACCGGCTTGAGCTGTAGTTTGCTGTCGTATGCTGTCGTCTAAAGTTGTCGTTTGGCAACACACAGGCAGAACCCTGCACAGCGTCTTCATGTTTAGCAAAGCGGAGTGTAGTAAAGCAATGAGGAAGTAAATGGGAATGGAGTGAGAGAGAAAAGCAAAACATACCCATACTCGGCAACACACAGGCAAAACTTTGTCCATCTGTATGAGGAGTGTAAAAGAAAACATTAGGGCAAGGAGTGATGCAAAGAACAGTCGAGGAAAAATTACAGACAAGTCATATATATCATAACCATGGGTGCAGGTAATCATATCATAGTTTTGGGACGTTAAACGCCACAAATAAATCAATCAATGTGTAGTGCAGCATACCAAGGGACTGTATTTGGAAATGAGCATGACAAAGGGAATAGCGAAGATCAGACGGACGCAACACACACGGGGTGCAAAGAATAGCATAAATGTCTATAGTACAGAAAAAAATTAATGTAAGTACAAGGGCCTCTCTTTCTATGTCAAAGAAGAATGGGGAGAACTAACAAACAATTACCAAGAGAGGTATAACTGTGGTTACAAGAAGGAATTGTGACGTAAATGTGAATTTATCTACGAACTCGTCATGAGAGAACTCACGACAAGAAGGCGTTTATGGCTCAATTGCGTGATCTGCATATGAGGACTCTCGTTTATTAGCACTTTCATTGACCAATATAAGTTTACCTTCTACCGAGCAGCTCAATGAGGTCTCGGTGCCTTAATGTGGTGCACATAGAATGAAAGAAAAAAAAAGTTCAACGTTTCATCTGCTCCTTTTTTAGCCAAAAAGCACGCATCACAAGAGCAACTTTTCATTCTTAATAAGGTGGCTGTTCTCTATCTTGGTTTATTTGGGCTTCGTGTATATTATTCGACAAACTAGGAACACTTGCACACAGGCACCACATAGTACATATGTATACGCAGACACGCCACTGCGACTTTTGTATTATTAGGCGTTTTTACAAATTCTGATATATAAAAATGTGAAATGTAACCTAAGTAATTATTGATAAGCCCCAGGAGAAGTTTATAGTTGTTAGGAACTATCTTTTCCAACCTTGTAGCGCAACATCTTAGATATGCGAACGCAACTTGTTGTTTTAGTTCTTTGGAACAGTGGCCAAGGGCGACCAACATGTTTGCGCATAAAATGCTGCGTATTCACTTCGCGTTCCCCTAGTCTTACTGCTGCTCACTTTATAGGTGAAATCACTGCATTTTCGGATGGCTTGTATGGAGCACCATGAACTTCAAGTTATGTCCAATTTACTGTTTTTCTCTGTTCTAAATGATGACGAAAAATGTGGATGTTCTTTGTTGTTAATATTAGTCTTTTTTCATGTGAAAATGAAACATCTCCACATTGTTGCACAGTTGAGAATAATGAATAAACTGACGAAAGCGCACTAAATATATTTCGGGTGATACCATTATTCTCAGAAGCAAAGCAAATATTCATTCTTTTTTTGTGCTTAACAACTCAATGGGGCTCACCTACAAAACATCCTAAGTAAGCAAACTCATTCATGATTGGGCTCCTTGAAACTCAAATCATGCCGTAAGTCGAATTTTGTGTATGAATGACTTCTGTTAAAAATATCTTTCAGTGTGATGCCCAGTGAGCCCAAAGAGCAAAACATATTTCTTAAACGAGTTTGACTGAGCTCCAAGTTTTCGCCAATCTACGGTCCTACCTACTCATCTACATCACTACTGTACGCCATATCGAGTTTATACTTACCGTCTTCCAACACATATTTGAATTTACAACTTTGATTTTTCAACATAAGCTCAAGCTTTTATGCGCCACCCTAAACTTGTTAGGTTGGGTGCGTGAGCGATGGGTCAGAAGTTAGAGTATTTGAAGTTTCTCAACAGTTAATAATAATAATTGCTAAGAATTAGCGTCCCTAAACCACCATGTGGTTATGAGAGACGCCTTAGTAGAAGGCTCCGGAAGTTTTCACGAACTCTGGGTCTTTAACCTGCACCCAAATCTATGCACACTTGCCTGAAGCATTTTCGTCTTCATCGAAAATTGGGCCGTTGCGGCCGGGACTCGTTCACATGACCTTTAGATAAGCAGCCAGGTGCCTTATTCACTAGACCACCGTAGTGGGTTCACTCAACAGTTGTTTTCACAGCAAGTTCTTCATAAAATACGTCGCGCGACTGGCGTCTCCCATTAAAGATGTTCTCAGTTCATTGCAACCACTGATAACCGATTTTAGAAGGTACTGGATGAAAGGGCGCCCCCGTAGAGCACTGATAATGAGACATAAGGGCGTTAGTAATCATTGACGCCGAGAAGGTAAAAGCTGGATTTACACTAACTCACTCATGATCCGTCTCAATCAGGCACACGCACACTCAGGTCTAGCCGTCTGTTTGAGCCTGAGCGAGTCAGGCAGTTCAAAGTAGTGTGGTTGGGAAGCTAGAATATCCTCATGTCATTGATACGCTTTCGATTGTATTAATCCGATGGGTTTATTTGGGCTACATATGATTCGCAATGTACCCGGCTCGCTAGGAGTTACCGTTCGTCGAATTGCGACTGCCTCGTCTGAGATAAAAGAGAGTCTTCTTAGTTAGCGGGTGTGCACCACATTCACGCTGAAACAGCGACGAAGTACACTTAGTCCACTGGCCTGTGTTTTCGAAACATAATACATTTATACACAAAACAAGAATGTTGCCACATACCACGCCTCAACGAAGTTGATGATCCATGAATCGTTCATAAATAGACTGCTTATGTCACAATATTTTGCTTTGAGTGTCGCATTCACGTAATTTTTTTAGATAAGCTATTTCACAAAGATATTCCTGAAGAAAATGGCAATTAATTATAGGTGTTATTTACCTGAGGGTTGTTTAGTTCATTACTATCATTTTTCATCCCGACTGCAGGGGAGGGTCAATTAACAACGCTACTTTAAAACAATATATTCGTTTTTGTACTGTACACAATGCTGTGAAAGCTCAGAAATAATTTGTTGGCTCAACTTCATTTTGGAAATTGAAAATTTCTGTTCTCTGGCATAATGACAGTATACACATAGTTCCTAGGTTTTGCATCTTAGCTCTGCTATTTTTTGTTCTACAGACTAAGTTAGCATACCTAATATTTATCTCTAAACGGTTTCGGAGTCCGTTAATTTTGCGTGAAACGAGTGCTCGTACAATATCGTACTTAACAACACTTACATTGTATACAGGCTTCCGGATGCTGCAAACCCTAATGGCAAAGCTGCCCAATTAGCACCAAGCTTGATTTCATAATCAACATTTTCATAATCAACCTCTACTACATGAAAAAACTGATTATCTAAAAGCATATTTTGCACTACACATGTGTAGTTACTTTAAAATCGATGCGTTTGCATTATAATTGCGCTCGTGATAAAACTTACGCATAGCCGAACTCATGAACAGGAGTTGCAACGACCAAGTCTATGTCTCTGTTGGCAACGACAACGATAGCCATTCTTGGATGCACATGCTGCTTTTTATGTGTAATTCTTGTATTCAAGAAGAAAATTTCTTTCAATACAGGCCGATATTGGTGTGTTGACTTGTGCGTGCATTCAAGTTTTTCTGGCCCAGTATACATGGCCTGGCTTTACAGCACCTTGGGTTATGAAAGTATTGTGAAATTTCCAAGAGAGCGTCAAGTCACCGGATCCAAATGTTTCTTTTTGTGTGGGGGTGCAGCAGATGTTTAGGGCTTTCTCGTTTTGAACTAGCGCATTTCGCAATTGTTGCAGAGTTCTTAAGAAAAACTAACTTGTATTCTAAAGATAATGAAGCGATCAAAATGCAGTACTTCGAGTTTGCTGTAATGTTTTCTTGGATTTCTCACAATACCATGACGAGACAGCGAGGATACGTCATGAAATGATAATTTTGATGGCATTTCAATCGAATTTGCTTTAATTTGCAATCCTCACAAAGAGTGCAAAGCGCTCGTAAGAAAGAAGTGGTTTGCGAGTCTCATATCCTGAAATCGTTAGGGTTGTACACACTTTCGAAGACACAGTAGCTTTATACTATGATGTCGCGGCTCACCGTAAGCAGAACACTGAGACAGTTAGTCCAAGAACCAACGGCGTGTCATATGCAGCAGCCGAAAGCAAAGACAAACACAGACATGTCTTTGGTCGGTCGGTGTTCTTTGGTCGGCGTCTTGTTTCACGGGACTCTTGGCGTGCACATCGTCTTCGTTGTCTGCCCATTTCGAGCACGGCATTTGCCTCCCTTTCAAAGAGCATCACTCTAATGCTAGATCCGAGCCAGTCATTCGTGCGTAAATTCACTTTGTAAAAGCGACGGTCCTTTGCAGAGCCACTCGCTTACGTACGGCTTATAGCGTACTACGTGCACAACTTAAGGTCGATGCTGGAACACCTTGTTCAGTTTGGGCTGTTCGGAATGACCACGTAGGTAACGTTCCTTTGTCCTCGCAGCACTCTATAAGGTCCGAAGTATTGTCTGAGCGTAAGGTCCGAAATATCGTCATTCGGATAGTGGCCGTCTTCATACACGCGTCCACACCCATGCCCTGTCGCTGGTTTCGTACGTTTTATGTGTAAGACGTTGATTATAGCGACCTGCGTTGTACTTATCTCTTGGTGTATTCGCACTCGTGCAAGCTGCTTAGTTTCTTCTGCGCGTTAAGTGACCGCGTCGGCACTCGTTTCATTGTCATTGCATTCTTGTGGCAGCATCGCATTCCAACATTGTCCTTACTTCTCGCCCATGAACAAAGCTGAATGGGGTCATCCGTGTGATTTCTTGTTTAGCAGTATTATATTCAAACGTTATGTAAGGTAGAACCTTATGCCAAGTTTTGTGCTCGGTGTCCTCTTACAATGAAAACATCTCTTCTAGAGTTTTGTTGAGCCACTCGGTCAACCCGTTGGTTTGTGGATGGTAGGCTGTCGACATACGAGAGTAGTACCAATGAGCACCAACACATGATGTAAAAGCAAGGCCGTGAATGCGGTCCCGCTATCTGTTACAACAATTGACGGCGCACCGTGTCTCAGCACAATTTTATCTATGAATAATAGGGCCACCTCTTCTTCTGTGCCTCTCTGGATAGCTTTTGCCTTATGGTACATTCACATATGATAAGTAAACAGAAACTAAAAGGCTAGAGCGGCCCAAAAACTATAGCGGTGCACGTCGAGGTTCACATTCGTTCTGCCCCATTCCGCCGCCACTGCCGTCGATGCCTTGACAATTATTTGATTTTGCCTGCTTTCTGAGAACTAAAGTTCATACCAAATTTTAGTGGATCCCGCAAAGTATTGAAAAGAAACATCTCGCATTTTTTCAAATGTTGTTTTGGGAGATAAGCCCACAGAAACGACACGAGTGAACGCACCGGCAGCGGTGGCAGCGCCTTCCGCTGGATGTACACAAACGGAAGACACGCTGGGGCATTCTGACTAGCTGCCGCTGTACCGCCTACTTCCAGAGCTCTCGGCGATCGTAATCCAAGCCAGGCTCTCGATGAAAGCGTCCTCGTGGAGGCCATCAAGTTTAGTCGGGCTGCACGGGTAGTTTGCGATTCGAGCCAATGCGACCCACCACCGACGCCTGTACCGCCATGTTGAATCTGCGGCCAGCTGGTTAGGTCACGCGGCTTGATCTAACGCAGCCAAGGCTGTGAAGCGGAAACCAAATCCGGTTTCGCGTGGCAGGAAAATTGGTCACAGAGTGATTTTTGTGCGCCAGCCACGTGGCGTGGTTTCCCGGCCACTTGGGTGGCGAAACAAGCCAGTTTCCGCAGAGTTTCACCGGTTTCGCTCTCTTCGAGGCCAAGTGTGAACGCACCATTAGCGCAGTGAGTCATGTAGTCGTCGCCACTATAATCCACCGGTTACCGGTAGGAAGTGAACACAAAAGGTCCATTCTGACCTGGTCAAATTGCGTTGGCGGAACCTGGACTGGGTGGAACAAACAAATTTCGTCGGAGGTGATTTGCGCCGCTATCGATCGAGGCAGGTCTGAACACGATGCTTTACGGCAGCGGTGAGTCTAGGCCAGTAATACCTCTTCCAAACCCTGCCCAGTGTGCGCGTGTAGCCTAAATGTCTAGAGGTGACTTCGTCGTGGCACGCTTGCAATACCTCAGAACGAAGAATGGTAGGCATGACAAGGAGGGTGGTGGAGCCGTCTGACGAGAAGTTCAGTTTGTAAAGCACGTTTTTGGCAAAAATAACGACGACAACCCTCTTTGAAAGCCTTTTGGTGCTTTCTGGCTTCGTGTTTTTAAAGAAATCATCAAGCCAAATGGCTCAAAATTGTCATGCTGGTGGTCTACGATGATTGACGTGTCGATGATTCTGAGGAATGCTGTCTCTTCATCAAGAGAAGGAGCCGACTTGATAGGTGATCGAGACAGGCAGTCGGCGTCTGTGTGTCATTTTCCTGACTTCTACAATATCGTGATGACAAACTCCTGTAGTCAGGCTCTAGCGTGCTAATTGCCCAAAAGGATCTTTGAAACGAGATAACAAACACAGCGAATGATGGTCACTGATAACCTTTAATTGGCAGCTGCACAAGTATGAGTGAACTCTCATAACTGTGCACACCACGGTGAGCAATTCTTTTTCACTTGCCGAGTAATTGGCTTCTGTGCATGACAAAGTTCTTCTTACGTAGGCGATCACTTTTTGCTCGTCCTCCTGGCGCTAAAGAAGCACAGCTCTGAGGCCAACATTGCTGGCGTGAGTATGAAGCATTGTAGGGGCTGTCTCATTGAAATAGGCAAGCATGAACGTTGTGTGTAGATGTTGCCGCAAGTCATTGAAAGGATCTTCGTGTTCATCGTACCAAACAAATACAAAGTCATACTTCGTGAGGCGAGGTGAAGGCGGGCCGAAACCCAGAGATAATATGGGCAGAGACCAAGAGAATGCCTGACTGCTTTTTATCTGGTGGCGCTGGAAACTTTGCGTCCGCGGCTACTTTCTTGAGAACTGGACGAAATCCTGCGTAACTGATGGCATGGCCAAGAAACTGCGGTTCCTTAAAACATAAGTGACACTTCTCCGTCTTGAGCGTCAGGCCTGCGGCCCATATGACCTGCAAGACCACCCGCAACCGTTCCAAGTGTTCGCCGAACGTTGCGGGTGGTCTAGAAAAGAGCACGGTATTCATTAGACGCTGAAAAGTTGCAGGCGTGGAGCACAAGCTGATAAGTAAGACCTTAATTTCGCGTAGTCTGTCTGGTGTTACGAAAGTAGTTTTTTTTTCAGGATTCCTGGGGATGACTTGAATTTGCCAGTATTCACTCTTTAAGTCCACGAAATAGAAAAGTAACGTGCGTTTCGAAGGCTGACCAACGAGTCATCTATAATTGGAAGGAGGTACACGCCTTTTTTTTTGTCACCTGATTTAGCATTCAATAGTCTACACAGAAACGCAGGCTTCCCTCCTTCTTGAATAGAACAGCAGGTGATGCCCAGGGGCTTCTTGACGGTTTAATCACGTCGTCTTCAAGCATTTTTGTTAGCTGCTGTCCTGTGGGTTCTCGTTTTTTCGAAGCCAGACGATTTGGATATTGATAGATTGCTCTCACTGTGTCCAATGATGATTTGGTGCTTGGTCAAAGATGTCCGGCTAACTTTCGAAGCCGACGAAAAACAGTCGCGGAACTCAGCATTGTAGAAGAAAAGTGTCTTCGCCAGGAGAATGGGAGCAAAAACAAAGGTTTATAGCTTAGAGAGGTAACAAACGCGCCCAGTGTCAGGAGAGCTTTCTTTTGGCGCACCCCAGCCACGAGCTCTCCTCTTGTGCAGACACTTCTTTGTTCTATTTATTGAATAAAATATTCAACACACTCCGTGACCGGAAGTGAATAGTTCGATAGATTACCATGGTGAAAAGGATGTACATCTATACTTTTTTCAATCCTTGCGCTGCTGATCAAAGCAGACGCCGTTGGTTTTGTCACATGAAGCGTGTTTTTTTCAATAATCTTGAACACCACGACTGCCGGCGTCCACAAAGGCGATTTTTTCACGAGCTTCCACACCCAAGTGCACGTAATTGAGGAGCTCGCGAAGTTCCGTATCCGACGTTGCAAACGCCTCGACTTTCGTCCGTCGGCTCTGTTGTTTTAATTACTCTACCATGATATCTCCAGGATCGCTTTGGTGACGACCTCGACGAGCATGGCAGCATAGGAGAGCTCCGGGCATCTGGGCGCCTTAAGTCCTCTGATATCGATATGGACGGTGCCCAATAGGTTTCGCAACGAAGCCTCCTCACTGGAAGACTTTACTGCCTTAAGCGTTTGTAGGTTTGACAAGATTGGTTGCTCGGTAATTTTCTTGTTTACAAAGCGGTCCTTTAGAAGGGTGATCGCGTCTTCGCACGACTTCTTCGTGGCTTGAATGGCGTAGATGGCCTTCGACGCTTGTTTAGTCACTAAGCTTTTCAGATAGTGGAATCGTTCGATGTTCGATAGGCTGGGTTTTTTTGTGAACCGCGTGCCTGAACATATCCCAGAAGGGTCACCACTGCATTGGACTACCGTTGAAGTGAAGCAGCTCAAGTTTCGGTAGAAAAAAGCTGACGAAGCCGTGCGTCGTCTGATTGCCAAAGACACGACTACCTGCGCAGTGATGATATCTTCGTTCGCGATGTTGGTTGCCGCACTGTCGGGGATCCATGACGTCGACGCTTTCAGCTCCTCCTAGTGGTGACTTAACAACGCCAGCGTAGCAGCACCATTTTCTTCATATCCTGCTACTAAGGCATAATCTTTTGCGACTCGGTCGTCGGTGAAGTGTGCTTCTAGTTCTAAGTTGAGCACCCGCAGGACTCCGCTGCATGCCTGCAGCTGGTCGTGGACCACACGAAGGGCCGATGAGGCGAACTGGTTGTAGTCGATCAGTTGCCGTGCTTTGCTTCGTAAGCGCGTGTTCAGAGCTCGCTGAGCCATTCATTTGCCTTTGATGCGCTCCATCATCGTAGCGGGTGAAGTCCTTTCGTCGGGTCGCTTGGATCGCAAGGTCCCGGAATTCGGCACCAATAAATGTAGGAGAAACGTATCTGCGCCGGTAGAATGAAGTGAAAACAAAGGTGTAATGGCTCAGAGATGTAACAAACACGTTCATAACCAGCAAACGTTTTTTCGGCGCACCCCAGCCTCGAGCTCTCTTCTAGTGCGCACACTTAGTTATCATTTTTTTAAATAAAATATTCAACAAGAAAGCAGTGCAAGGCGGCGTTCCCGCTCTTTCTGAGTTAAAGTAGGGCGGACGTCAAGGCTATATGCTAGGTGGTGGTTTTTTGTAGGCGTTGCTTCGAGTGCTGAAAAGCAGTACCGAAAAATTGCTACCTCATCAAAATATGCAAAAGCTTTTCCTTTTTGAAAGTGCCGGCACTCGGTGATGAAATTGATTAACAGCAAGTTAGTGCAGCCGTCGTTGACATTGAATGTTCCTGGTGCCACTGAAATCCCGTGAATGTAAAACAGCGAGGTTAGTTGCTCCGCGACTACATCACCGTCGAACATACGTCACATGCTGCAGCCAGGAGGGTACACGAACAAGTCGGCACACTTTATTGTGGTCGTTTAGACGGCAGGACATGTGCTATATTGATGAAGAATCAGTCCGACGGGCCCTCTCATGAAACTAAACCACGTGGTCCAGGATGTTGATTACTGCACCACACTTCCTGAGAAAGTTCATCTCTAACATGAAATCTTTGTAGCACTCTGGAAGAATATTAAAAGTCGCAACAAAAGTAAAATATATTTTGATTTCTCCTGTGCATCTATCACTTGAGAGCAGCCAATGACCACCTGCCGCTCTTATATCTGGTGCTGTCCACGGCATTTTTCTTTTCTTAGAATAGTGGCCAGATCTTTTCCTGTTATTTAAAAAATCAGCACCTATATCGACTCAGGCCATCACTTGGTCTCTATCAATAAATACATTGGGGCCGGCACTCACCATTTCGTGGCTGTTAATATTCGTCGGCGTGCGGTCGTTCTGTAGAGGCAGTACTGGGGACTCTTCATCGTCTTGTAGTCGGGCTGCAATCTCACCCCGACAGGTAGCCACCTTTAATTTCCCCTGTGAGAGCTAGGCTGCCTTGTTCTACGAATCTAGCAAAAGTATGTTGATTCGGTGACGACGTCTGTGCAGGAGATGGAGAGCGTGACCGGTGGCCGGAGGCGGGCTCGTGATTGGGAAGCTACTCGTGATAGTGAGACCATGTCGTTGAAAGTCCTCGAAAACCAGCGTCGTCATGGTGAGCAATATAGTCGGCATTGGCACGGCGACCGTCGCACCCTGGCCGAGACGGGTGAAACAGTGTGTTGCGGTACCAACAATAGCGAGCTGTATGGCTGGCGCCAAAGCAGTTGATGCAGAAGGCGCGCTGATTAACAGTGCGCCAAGCGTCTCTTCTGCAAATTTGTGGGCTTCCCATGGTGTCATCTTGTGGTGGTGAGTAAGGTGCGGCAAGTCATGGCTAGTGACATGAAGACATCAGAGTCATGGGCGGACATCTGAAAGTCTCCTGAAAGGGTTGCGACGAAGGTGCGGCTGTACGTGGCAGGTAGTATGACGCGATAGGTAGAACGGGTGGTGGCTAGGGGACAGCATCGACGTAACTCATTTGACGCTGCTCGCGACTGAGATCAGCTGCTGAGAAAGCATGACGTTCGTCACGAACGACTGTGGCAATGGCGGTCACTAGGGAATCCACAGGCGGAGTCCAAAGCTTCTGAAGTTCTCCCCGAACAATATTCCTGGTCAGGCGAAACCGGGAGCCCTGGTTGTGCAGAGTCACTGAAGCGGTGTTGATTGGGGTGATAGTAGACGAGCGATCGCACTGCCTTGATCGTTGGTTCAGAGTGGGCTCATTGGCAGTTGCTTCTCGTATAAAATCAGCCACGGTAGTTGGAGTATTGTGCATAAGTCTGGTAAACAGTGGTTCATTGACGCCATGCATTGGTTAGCGTAACATATTTCCTTCGGACATACTGAGATGAGCCCTACGACACAGGCGTTTAATGTATTTGGTAAACATTGCCACAGATTCTTCAGGCTTCTGAATTCTCAATTGTAGCGACTGCTGAGCACGTTCTCGATGACCGACGGTAGCAAAGGTGTCATTGAGATGCTGATGTAAGCCATTTCATGTCGATGTACGGCCTTCTCGATGCTCAAGCCACGTGTAAGCGCTGTCACCGAGAGTGAAGTACGTGTGGGTGCGCTTCTGTTGAGCCTTCCACTGGTTGAGGTCAGCAATGCGTTCGTAAATCTCAGGCCAATCTTGAACGTCTTCGTGGGAGGCAGCAGTGAAGCGATCAGGTACAAGTAGCTGGAGAAGTGTTACCCAGGCCGGATTGGAATTGAAACTGCCTGGTACCCACTCAACCACCTGTGGCTGGCTGGTGGTGATCATTGGCAGATGTACGAAATGCCTGGTAGAATAGTCGTTCAAGAAGGTCAGCTCAAGAGAGAAGCCCAGTAACCACCTGCTGAAGCGCTGCCCTGAATTCATGACAGGTGACTGCGTGTCGGGACTCGATGATGGGTGTAGAGCATCGGCAGGATTTCAGTCCAGCACTTCCACCAGTGTCACGGTTCACAGTAAGCAGAACACCGAGACGTTTAGTTCAAGAATGAACGGCGTGTTTTTATGCAGAAGTCAAAAACAAAGACATAAACACAAACGTGTCGTATTCGTCGGTGAGTGTCTCGTTTCACGAGACTCTTGGTGCACACATCATCTTCGTTGTCTGCCCATTTCAAGCGTGTCGATTGGTTCAGGGTAGCTGGACGTAATAGAAACACCCAGCGTCCTCTATCGTCGTAGTACAAACAAAGGTATAGTTTAGTAAATTTTGTTGTTGGATAGTCGAGCTTGCTACCAGATAGTTACATGACGCAAACGATTGCCGAACAACTTCCCTCTTTACTTCCCCGGAAGTTATAGTTACAAACAGCTTTCAGTAGTTCACAGCTTTCACCATGACATCAATGTATCTCTAATAATTTACCAAAAACCAATGTATCTTCTGACAATAGGCAAGGTCACTTTCGCTTGTAGTCTTCTTTGTGAAGTGCATAAGGAAAGCTATGAGGTTCTGTTTGAATTCATGAACGTTATAAAAGAAAGTTCAAAAGGCTAGAAAAAATATCGGAATATAGAAATACAAAGGAGCGCGTTATTCTGTTGTGTTATTGTTTCTCATGTTGGCAGAACTTGTGGCGCTAACCAGTCTGTTTGAATAACGTCCCAATACAATGGCTTCTCTATTGCTACCTATACGATAGGTATTTTTTGTGCATTTATTCTATTCTACTTCGGCATGCAGTCACACAGTCATTTTGCATTTTCTCGCTTGAATTTGGGGCGTGATCAGCCGAATTCACGTAGTATTGTGCGTTTTCCGCTGCTCTGGTGGACCTTACAGTGTGTAGAAGAAAATGACCGGATTCTGGTAACCTGAGTGCTTAGCGCTGATATCGTCCACGTGTTATATGAAGAAATACGGGGTGACGAGAGCAAATCGCAAGTAGAAAGTGTACTAAAGCGGAGAGTTTTGTGGTTTGTGGCCCGGCCGGTGAATAACATGAAATAAGAAGACACCACACAGAACAAAGTAAAAAAAACACATTCTTGAAGAGACATTCCAGTTGCCACGTGAAGCCTTATTTCTAATCGTGAACAATTGGGAACATGGCTGCCGAAGGGAAACCAGAAGATGTTTCATTATAATTTCACTTTGGTAGATATTTTTTTTCGTTTATGTATCGCATGGAGCTTAATATTAACACATACCTGGTGAGATGTCGCTAGCGGAGTGTCAAAATGATAATGCCGAGGTAATTCAGACATGGTTACCGCCAGGTTGCTTACACTGTAAACAAAAATATACCTAGCTGGGCGGAACCAGGAAATGATGGGCCCGCTTTTATCCAAGGACCTCACTCAAACCGGATTGCACCATATGTATCGGATGCATTGTATTACCTTTTCAGTAGAAACACTGCGAAGGATAAGTCGCAGCAAGATACTTACGTTTATACACTAATTTTTGTCTGGCCTGGGTAGTGATAACGAAAAGTATTTTAAAGTTCACCGTGTCATCGCAAGGGTGCAGCAATGAATGCTGTAGCGAGAAATCGGTATGTCACAAGAAGAACGACAAGCGGCAAGATACTTGCAGCTTCTCGCTGTAGAACAAAAAAGGACGCTCAGAGAGAACGTGCACGTATACATACGAGAAGCTTGAACGACCAGCTGTCACAGTTGTTGCTCATTTGGGTTCGATCTATGCCTGCAAGTGTCGCCAACACAGAACCCGACGGTCTTAGGTGTCTATTCTTTGGGACGAATCAACTGAGGGTCGCACGAAATCCATTCTTGTCGAGGCTTGTCTCTAGTCGAATGGCAGGTGCGAAACATCTGTGCACAATACCGTCAGCAGACTGTACATATTGCGCATATAGTTTCGAAGAAACAACTTAAAGGCCGGAACTACATAAGACACTGACATTTACCTACCCATCAATGAAAGCGTATGAGAGAAAGCAACATGTTAACACCGTTCAACACCCGTTTTCCGCTATCGTAATCACTACGCATGGCGTAGCCTGCGCAATAGATCGTTTGGCACTCAAGACTAGCCCCGGATTAGACGGAATTAGCGCAAAACTTCGAAAATTAACAAGTCCCTTTTCGTCATACTTTCTTTGTTTGATTTTTCAACAATCACTTGATTCAGGATTTATACCAGATGATTGGAAATCAGCGCATGTGACCCCGATTTTTAAGTCTGGTGACAATACAGTTCCCAATCACTACAGGCCAATTTCACTAACATCAATCTGTTGTAAATTACTCGAACACATATTATTCACGCATATAATGAACCACCTTAATCTGAATAAACTGCTCCTAAACAGCCAACATGGGTTTCGTAAAGATCTATCTTGCCAAACACAACTCTTTGAATTGGTAACTGACCTTCATTCTTCTCTAAACGTGTCCCGTCCTGTTGATGCAATTTTTGTTGATTTCTCGAAAGCCTTTGATCGCGTGCCACATAAACGTCCGTTCCTAAAAATTCGCCAACTCCAACTCGACCAAAACACAACACGATGGATAGAAGAATTTTTAACCAATCGTTTTCAGACAGTCAAGTTAAACAATCATATTTCTAACCAAACACGTGTTTCATCTGGGGTCCCTCAGGGGTCAGTGTTAGGTCCTCTTCTATTCCTGATTTACATCAATGACATAGCATGCAGCCTAAAATCACCAATTCGCTTGTTTGCGGATGATTGCGTAGTGTATAGAGAAATATCTAATCCAGACGATACAATTATCTTACAATCTGATCTTATTAGGCTAGAGGAATGGTGTAGCCGCTGGCAAATGGAAATAAATGTAGAAAAAACCAAACACATAATGTTTAGTCCTATCCCCGAGACAGTTCCCGCTAACTACAAAATAAATAATACTCCAATAGATTCAGTTCAATCGTTTAAATATTTAGGTGTGTTCTTTACGGCGAATTTAAAGTAGACGTGCCACATAGAATACATATCTACTAAAGCCCTTAAAAAACTCGGCCTTCTCAAAAGGCGCCTACATTTAGCCACCAAGGAAACCAGGTTTCATGCATATTGTTGCGAATGTATTTACTACTTTAGAGTAGAAAAGTACTCCAGCAGTCAAGATGGCAGCCGTTGTGTATTTTCGAACAGCCCAAAAACGTCGTCGTCTTCTTCTTCGCACCGCCCGCATAGCTGCATAGCCGCGAACCCGCAACATCGACCTCCGGCGGCGAAAAGCGCCGACCCGGCGCTTGTTAGCAGGTGTTGGACGAGATGTACGGCTTGAGGCGAGCGACGTGGACGATGTCGGAAGATGTGGAAGGTATCGAAGGGTTTAGAGGTGCTATTTCATAGGTAACATCAGTTACCTGCCGTAGCACACGATAAGGTCCGGAATACTTGGGTAGAAGCTTTTCAGCCAGACCAACATGTCGCGACGGAGTCCACAGAAGAACGAGGTCACCTGGACTAAAGTGGATGTCCCGATGGTGGCTGTCATAGCTACGTTTCTGACGGAGCTGCGAGTCCGAAAGGCGCTGGTGGGCAATCTGACGGGCTTTCTCCGCGGTGCTAATAGTGCGGCGAGCATATGCTGTGGACAGGTCGGCAGGGTTGGGTACAAGCGTGTCGAACGGCAATGTCGGGTCTCTTCCATACAAAAGGTAAAAGGGAGAATATCCAGCAGTGTCGTGGCGTGAGCTATTGTAAGCGAAAGTGACAAAGGGTAGCGCAATGTCCCAGTCACGATGATCCGTCGACACGTACATGGCGAGCATGTCAGTGAGTGTGCGATTGAGACGTTCTGTGAGGCCGTTTGTTTGAGGATGGTAGGCCGTCGTAAGCTTGTGCTTGGTTGCACAAGAACGAAGTAGATCGTCAATTACCTTAGATAAAAAGTAGCGACCGCGATCGGTGACCAGTTGACGAGGAGCACCATGATGTAAGATGACGTCTTGAATCAAAAAGTCGGCGACATCTGTAGCGCAGCTGCTTGGAAGAGGTCTCGTAATTGCGAAACGGGTCGAGTAATCTATGGCGACGGCGACCCACCTGTTACCGTCGGTAGAAAGAGGGAAAGGGCCCAGCAGGTCGAGGCCGACACGATAGAAAGGCTCGGCAGGTACGTCGATCGGTTGAAGGAGCCCGGCGGGGTGTACCGCTGGCCTTTTGCGGCGTTGGCACGACTCACAAGACCTAACATAACGTTGTACAGAACGGTAGAGGCCGGGCCAGAAAAAGCGTCGGCGGACACGGTCGTACGTTCTGGCAACACCAAGGTGGCCAGCCGTTGGTACATCATGTAGTTGCTGAAGTACGGTCGAGTGCAAATGAGTGGGTATTACGAGTAGTAGTTCGTTTCCCACATGGTGCATGTTGCGGCGGTATAAAATGCCGTCTATGACAACGAACATGCGAAGCGAACTGTCTGTACAGCCTGTGTTCAGGCGGTCGATTAGCTCGCGTAGGGACGCGTCACGCCGTTGCTCACATCCCATGTTGCCGAAAGCAGAGAGCGAGGAAATACAGATGGACGCGTCGTCGGTTACTAGATCTGGAGCGTCAACGGGGTACCGGGAGAGGCAGTCGGCGTCTTGGTGTAAACGGCCAGACTTGTAAACCACTGTGTATGTGAATTCCTGGAGGCGCAGAGCCCAACGAGCAAGGCGCCCCGTTGGATCTTTGAGGGCTGAAAGCCAGCATAGAGCGTGATGGTCAGTGGTAACTGTGAAAGGCCGGCCATATAAATAGGGGCGGAATTTACCAACTGCCCATACAAGCGCCAGGCACTCGCGTTCCGTAATAGAGTAATTGCGTTCGGCAGGAGAAAGGAGCCGGCTGGCATACGCAAGAACTCGATCGTGACCGGATTGACGCTGGGCTAAAACCGCGCCAATACCGTAGCCACTAGCATCAGTGCGGACCTCGGTTGGAGCAGACGGGTCGAAGTGGGCGAGAATCGGTGGCGTGGTCAGAAGTGTTATGAGCTGGGAAAAGGCCGTGCCTTGATCAGGACCCCACTCAAATGGTACATCTTTCTTCAAAAGATCGGTGAGGGGGCGTGCGACCTCTGCGAAGTTTCTGACAAATCGTCGGAAATATGAGCATAGGCCCACAAAACTTCGAACGTCCTTGACACAAGTCGGTACAGGAAAATCCAGGACAGCTCGGACTTTGTCGGGATCGGGGCGGATGCCGGAGGAGTCAACGAGATGCCCTAGAATAGTAACTTGGCGATGCCCAAAATGGCATTTCGAAGAATTAAGTTGGAGCCCAGCCTCTCGAAATACTGAAAGAATTGAGGAAAGGCGCTCGAGGTGAGACTTAAAGGTTGGGGCAAACACAATCACGTCGTCCAGATAACACAGGCAGATAGACCATTTAAAGCTGCGCAAAAGCGTGTCCATCATCCGCTCGAACGTTGCCGGCGCATTGCACAAGCCAAACGGCATTACCTTGAATTGGTAGAGACCGTCGGGCGTTACAAAGGCGGTCTTCTCCCGGTCGAGGTCGTCCACGGCGATCTGCCAGTAACCGGAGCGTAAGTCTATCGAAGAAAAATAGGTTGCGCCATGAAGGCAGTCCAGGGCATCATCAATACGAGGGTAACGGGTAGACATCCCTTTTGGTGACCTTGTTTAAATGCCGATAGTCCACGCAGAAACGCCAGGTATTGTCCTTCTTTTTAACTAAGACTACAGGGGACGCCCACGGACTCGATGAGGGCTCTATGATGCCTTTTGTGAGCATCTTATTCACCTCCTGTTGGATAACTTGGCGCTCTGATGGTGACACTCGATAGGGACGCCTGTGAATTGGAGCTGCATCACCGGTATTAATGCGATGTTTGACTTGCGATGTTTGACCTATGGGCCTACCGTCAAAGTCAAATATGTCCGAATAGCTCGTGAGAAGATCAGTGAGGTCTTTGACCTGAGACGGCAACAGGTCTGAGGCAATCATCTTAGTTACATTGTTGAGCCGTGTAGAGTTGGCTGCGTCGGTGCTATGCGGGTTCGGCGAGGCGACTGTGGCCAGTTCACGTGACACTGATGAGATCTGGCACTCGTGTGACGGTGAAAGAGTGGCGAGAACAATGCCTTGTGGTAGGATTTGAGGGCTGAGTCCGAAGTTCAGAAGAGGAAGGCACGTCTTGTTCGCTGTGACAGTTAATATGGTGTACGGGGAGGAAACGTTGCGGGCCAGTAAAACACCAGGAGAGGGAAAGACCACGTAATCCCCATCCGGAACACTGGGATATGGTTCAACTGTGACACAAGTTAGGGCTTGGGGTGGGAGGCGAACAAACTCAGCGCACGAAAGCTTGTTCTGTACCATCTTCGACTCTTCGGTGGCCGCAGGCAAGTCAAGTTGCACGACGCCGGCTGAGCAGTCAATTACAGCGGAGTGGTCGGACAAAAAATCGAGTCCAAGGATGACGTCATGTGGACAGTGAGCGAGAACATGGAATAGAACGGACGTCTGGCGGTCGGCGAATCTCACACGCGCGGTGCACATTCCGAGCACAGCCGGGGTCGCTCCACTAGCGACACGTACAAATAGGGACTCTGGCGGCGTAAGGACCTTGTTTAATCGTGCACGGAGGTCAGAGCTCAGAATTGAAATATGTGCGCCGGTGTCAATAAGGGCAGTAACAGGAAGGCCATCCACTTCTACATCAAGCAGGTTTTTGTCCGTAGTCAAGGTCAGCAGAGGGTTTTCAGGTCGGGAGTCCAATGCAGCGTCACCTCCGGGAGCTGCATTGCTCAGTTTTCCGAAAAAGGGCGTCCACTAGGGTGGGGCGACGAATAGCGGCGGTGCTGAGGTGACCTGGAGCGACGGTCATGCGGGGACGGCGAACGGCTGGACCGGCGGACTGGCGTCGCAGGAGTGCCATTGTACGGTCCATCGTCACGAGCGCTGTACTGCAGGGGCCGGTGGTTGTCGTCACGTCGATAGCCAGGAAACGACCGAGGTGGATACGTGCGGAAACGACAGTAGCGGGAGATGTGTCCTACACCATGACAATGAAAACATATAGGCTTGTCGTCCTGTGTCCTCCACTGAGCAGGATCACGATAGCGGCGGAATCTTTCTGGTGCAGGAGAAGGCGCTATGGTACTGACCCGAGGTTCCGTCAACGAACATACAGGCTGCAGCCCAACGTTTGCCAGCTCCTCTCTCACGACCTGTTGGATCAACGAGATCGTTGGTCGATCATCAGATGGGCGGGTCAGAAAAGACGGAGACGCGGCCTCGATTTCTCTACGAACGATGCGAACCACACTCTCGTTGTTATGTGGTTGACTGCATGGCGGCTGAAGGTCCTCGCAAGATGACGTAGCGGCCGTGTTCGGAAGACGCAAGAAATTCTTGGCGACCCGGCGACTCTTCAGCTCTTCGAATCGGCGGCACTCTTTGATGATGTCATCAATGGTGGAACAGTCTTTGGAAACCAGTATGTTAAAAGCATCATCTGCAATGCCTTTAAGTAAATGGCTTACTTTGTCTTCCTCGGACATGTTGGGGTCGGCACGATGGCAAAGGGCGAGAACGTCAAGGATGTAGGTGACATATGATTCGGTCGTAGTTTGTGCCCGACCAGAGAGTTCTTTAGAAGCGGCCCGCTGGCGTCCGACGGCCTTACCAAACAGGTCACGAAGCTTCTGTTTGCAAGTATCCCAGCTGGTTATGTCCGCTTCATGAGCCTCGAACCACGCGCCAGCTGTTCCGCAGAGATAGAAGCCAACGTTGGCGAGCATCATCGTAGGGTCCCACCGGTACACTGCTGCAAACCGCTCGAACTTCGGAATCCAGTCGTCAACGTCAACATGGTCGGTGCCGCAGAAGTTGCCAGGGTCGCGCGGTTGCGTCAATACGACCGGCTGTACAGGCTGCGCCGGAGTCGCGGCTGAAACAGGAGCGGCAGAATTGGTTTCTGTTGCCATGGTCGGGCAGTCGAGAACACGTCCGCTTCGAAGTTCCGTCTTGCGTCGTACCCAGCGCCACCACCAAAATGTTGCGAATGTATTTACTACTTTAGAGTAGAAAAGTACTCCAGCAGTCAAGATGGCAGCCGTTGTGTATTTTCGAACAGCCCAAAAACGTCGTCGTCTTCTTCTTCGCACCGCCCGCATAGCTGCATAGCCGCGAACCCGCAACAATATAATTGTCTTATCCGGCCCTCACTAGAATACGGTTCAATCATATGGAATCCTCAGGGCGCAAACCTAAGTAACCTTTTGGAATCTGTCCAGAACAAGGCAACCCAGTTCACCACGTCCTCGTACTCACGTTACCAAAGCGTATCTTCTTTAAAGAATTCACTTCATCTTCCCTCGCTTGCCATGCGCCGAAAGTTGGCTCGACTATCTTTTTTTCATTCGCTGTACCACAGTAGCAGGCCGTTTTCCCAGCTTCATATCATTCCACCACCTCATATCTCTGCCCGGGTAGACCACACTTTCAATGTTAAACCAATTTTCGCTAAAACAGAAAGATATAAAAACTCTCCTTTAGTCCTTGCAATCGCAGAATGGAACGCGTTACCTGCTCACATCGCAGAACTGTCCCATTCATCATCTTTTCAACATGCACTCAAAACCTTTCTTGAAGTTCTTTGATGACGCATAAATCTTTATTTTGTTTTTCTACTTCTTCTATGTTTCTCTCTGTATTTTTTTCTTTTTCTTTTTTTTGCACACTGTTGTTGAGTGTACTGATCGCGCTTTTTTGTTCTTGTTTACTGTTTTTAAAGTGCATTTCGCGTGAACCCCTTTTCTCATTCAATGTAATCTATTGTTGTTTGGCGTTGTTTCTGGATTGCACTTTCAGTTTCTCGATGCAGTAGACATGTATACTATCTCTGCCTTCATTTATGTTCTGTACTGTACTTGTGATCATAACCCCACTCTATCTCCCCCTATGTAATGCCCATTCGGGCCTTTAGGGTATTTAAATAAAAAAATAAAAATAAGTATTACGCTGTTTAACCAAATGAAATAGGAGGTTTCAACACCATAAAATTGCTATATAATAAATGTATTCAACAGTAGTGATATCAAATACATGTGCTGGCTGCCTCAAACAAAAAAAGTTAAAAATATCTGTGTTTCATGTAACGGGATTTTCCACGATACTTTTTTTCTAAAAGCACAAAAACTTTATTCTAGATTGCAGATGAAGCAGCACAGATACACGCGTAAAGACGCTACAATGCTATCATAGTTAGGGTATGCTATTCGCCATAAAGATATCTATCATTTGCAACGTATTATTCTCTAGAGCTTTGCATGCACTGAAACTTTCGAAATACTCTAATAGTGATGACAACAAATGAAACACTACTCTAATAGCTATATAATGAAATAGAACGGTGATTACAGTATTCAAAGTGGTACTTTTCAGAAGCTTTTAAAGAAAACTGATAAATGTTGTGCAGTTTCAACGGGCTAATACTAGCACGAATTTAAAAGAGAATGACTGATCGCTGACACATTTGCTTCGGTGACTAACATTTTAAGCAGGATATTTTCATATTGTAATAAATAGGATGACGATCATGCCGTAATTCATGCACTGCATGTTTCAGGATAATTTGATGATCAAACCAAAAAGAGTAAGGGTATATATAGGGTGGGGTAAAGTGAGACACGAGGCAAAACGCGACGCTTTGATTTGCCAGCCACTGTGGACAATGGAGAGTTTTTAAACAGGGGCCCCGAAAGTTTGGGTCCCCAAAGAGCTTGCGTGTTAACGCATTGTGTCAAACAGGAGTGATGAGTTTTCTAATATTATTCCCTGCTTTGGCGGCTGAATTTCCAATGGAGGCGAAAATGCTGCAATGCTCTATGCCCGTGAGCTCAGATTTGGGTGCATGGTAAAGAACTCCAGGTGGACGAAATTTCCGAAGCTCTCCACTATGGCGTCTCTCATAACCATATGGTGTTTTTGGGACGTTAAACGCCACATATCAATCAATCAGTTCTAAATAGGGTCTGTGACACTTTGGACACTCTCTCTATTTTATGTCACTCTTGTCTTGGCCAAAAGTCGTCGCTTCAGTGGGTGCCGTTAGATTTGTCTGGCCCAAAATTTTTGAGGCAGGCATTGGGTCTGCGAGCAAATTTGAGAAATGGCGTCGTCAACCCAAAAACCAAACGCAGTTGGGAATTCGCGCTTGCGCAGTGGGCTTGACGGTGGATATTTGGGGCCCCAAACTTTTGAAGATCGTATTTTAAAACTTCCTAATACAAAAAGTACTTTTCTTTCTTTGTCTTTTTCAGTGATAAGTGGTAGGGCTTACCTACCATTTCATGTGTAAAAGTTGATTAGCGCTCACAGCGTTTGCACAGGAAACATATGTGGCTGGTGCACGTGACCCACCAAAAAGGGGTGAAAATCTGCTTGGCCAAGTTTTCACATGCGTGCATGAAGCAACTGCTGCGTCAGCACAGCAATGTAATTATTTATTTTGCTGCACCATACTACCAGCTCCATTGAACCAACAGTTCAGTTTGGTGCATGCCTAGGGACAGAGCGCAAATATTTTGAATTCTGGCATATGACAAAGGAAAACGGCGACAAAAAAGGCAAATATATGTCCTAGAGGATGTTTTATTAAAGCAACCATAATTTACATCATCAGATATATGTTATTTGTTTAAACGGTTTGGATATGGAGCATTCGCAAATACAAGAGAATATCATATAGAGCTTCCTGGCAGGAAAACGACACGAAAAAATTGGTAGATCCCACGTACTGTGAGAATCAATCATATGCGGAGGACGAATCAGAAAAGTTGATATGTCACTTTAAAATGAACACAACGTTACGAGTTGGACGCAAATTAGGCCGTAGCAATTTAGGCCGCGATCAGTACACTCAACAACAGTGTGCAAAAAAAAGAAAAAGAAAAAATACAGAGAGAAACATAGAAGAAAAAGAAAAAGAAACTACCTGCTCCCCAGTGCAAATGAGCTATTTCACATGTATTCTCTCATGTGTTTTTCATCATGCCACCGTCATTCTCCGCATCCACGAAGCTTTCATCATGCCACCGTCATCCACCTTGCTCACCAAGCCTTCAACCAAACACGTTTTGCCTCGCCACCAAGCCGGTATTTTCCACCGTCACCACCATTGGCTCGCCACCGCCACCACCATCTGCCACCATTTTTTCCACTCTCGCCGCCAACAGCCATTATGCCCACTACAGTTTCCACCATATCCACTAATATTTCCACCATATCCACTATTCTTTCTACCATATTCACCAACGATTCCAGCATCCACGAACCCAGGATTTTCAATAGGGTCTGAAAATAAACCTTTCGCCCTGTTTTTTTTTATGTGGTGACTAATCTGGCACTATCGCAAGCGAGCTGGTTGTAATATCCCCGTCAGAAAAGTGACTGCATGTGCTGTAAGGCCAGTTTTAAGACGGAAAACACGGCCCATTTGCTCAGTCTCTGTGAAGATATGTACTCTAGAGCATTAGGCAAAGCCGCATGTTCTGTCACCGTAGATGTAGCTGCATGGAACAAGTGGACTTGCAGTGTTATGCTTGGAGCTGGAATCACCACCACACCACCAGAACTGAACGCTGTGGTCGAATTGTTACACGTGGCTGTTGTAAAGTTTGTGCAAGAGGCCTGATGGTTTTAGTGTTGGCGTAGGCAAATTTTATGCATTTTCCAGTACTACAATGATGAAATGAGACGTACATGTTGAAGAGGTAGGCACCACGGAGGATACACCGTTATCCCCGCCAAAGTATAAACCGACGTAAACGATACACGATGCACACATAAAATTGGATTTAATTTTGTACGAGCCGCTCAGCGTCGAGGGTTGCCAAGTAGTGGGAAGGGCTCTCAGCTTATAGCGGGAGGCAAGAACGCATCTTTTTCAAAGGTGATGTGCATCGTGATTAGCTATCCCTAAGTATTCGTAATAATAAAAACTAAATTCTTACAACTAACAGCTACAAAAGTTTTTCTTTACTGTTAAATGCGCCACTAACTCACACATATCAATGCAACAGAAGAATTGAAGCAGAATAGAAATGGTGAAGCGAAATAACAAACGGCGTTTCCGAAGATCTCACAGGATTTAATTAAACGCAGGAAAAACAAGCCCAGGTATGCACAAGACAAGTTTTGCCGAAAAAACAGGAAAGGCGGCGAATGGTGAAAGTGTCCTGGTCATGTGTATTTGTGTTTATTAGATGAACACATATTTGCTGATTGCGTCAATTCATCGTGTTCGTGGTGATTATGCAAAACGTCCAACCGGGTTCCTTGTAGCGCTTGGATCGCCCAGCAGTCTTCCGTGGACAGACTTCTAAGCACGAAACGAGGCATCCAGTGTGCGTGCATAAAGTGTAGGCTGATTGCAATGCCGTTCAATGTTCGGTTTTTTACATAAGGTGCGCCATACTGATGGGGGAAAGAACGCGTGTCCACGCTCTGAATAACCATGGGACCTGCTCGAATCAGCACAATGATCTGGACACAAACAAACAAACAAACAAACAAACGAGCAAACAAATAAACGAGCAAAATGTTGCGTGTATTTTCTGACGATAAAATAGCTTTGATTCTGGGTTTGCTTGTTTTTCGAGTGTAGCCTTCAGGCTGACGGTGCATCTGGTCTTTAGGAACAACAGGTCGCGCGTTACCTCAACATAAAAAAATATCACAACATATCGCTGCCTACAAGGGATTGTCAGCAAAAGAACTGATTCTTTTGTGACAGTAAAAAAAAAGAGCATTCTTGTAGAAGATATACCGTAGGCTAAGACGTTGCTGTGGTGGTTTGTACCAGGTCTAAGCGCACTCAGGTATTGTTGCGCATATCATGTGGCAAGCTGTGATATCGAACTGCGTGAAAAAAAAAAGGCAAATACGGTGATTGCGCCCTGGCAACGTAGCTATGGAGGCGAGAATTGCCGCAAGATAATTTGCAGACAAACGGTGCATCTGTCTCCAGTTAGCTTAAACTGGCCATTTGAGGCCTTTGTCCGCGCCGGAACTGTCGTAAAAGACGGCGCGCACGCCTTATTATGCAAGTAATTGTCGTTGGTTCTAAAAGCTGAGAGTGCCAAGAAGGCCGTCTACACCACTGCCATCACCGCGACTTCAAGATTCCCGCGTCCTTAACCTCGCAAGTGAATTCATCTGGAAGAAGGTAAAAGCGATTCAGTGAGTTTGTTTACTTATTTCTGGTCAGCAGATCCGGTTCGCATTTCTAAAACCAGTGTTCGTGGTCGTCTAGTGTCATGTTTTGTGTATGACTGTGCGTGTAGACTGTGTACTCATGAATGTAACTAACGCACGAAAGTCTAAAGCAATTGCCGAACCATTTCGAACACTTTTCCCCTCCCTTTCCTTTCATAGCACATTCACCGTGCATAGAGCAACGAAACTCGGGCGTCTATAGATAGTGCTGATGGTTCACCAGAGGTCAGTGTATTTTTACATTTTTTGTTGTCTCAAAACAGTGTCAGTCAGGCCTCGGCTGAAGTTTAGGAAATTTGTAACTGCGCAAAACACGATATACGATAACAAAGTAGATAGGACGTTCACAGAAACGATGGTCCTGTCCATTTCGTTCTCGTGTCTTGTTTTTCGCGCAGTAATAATTTTCCTAAATGTCTTACAACTAGCCTCTCATCATATGATTCCCGGCTGAAATGTCGTCATTGTAACGTCACTCAAGAAATTTGTTTGTAGTTGCCTCAGTAAGTAGAACATTTGGCATTGTCTTTACTCAGTGACATACAATCATCGCGACATAATTTGTGCTTGTGTATGCACTCATACACCGAATATTTTCGCAAAGTAAACCTCGTGATTTTGAGAAGAAACATTGATGTTTCTTAATATGCAGACGTGAGAGTGCTTTTTTCTTGTGTTCGTCAGTATGACAGCTTAAAAAAAGGCCCTCGCCCCACGGCAGCCGAAACGAGCGCATTTTGAAGTTTTTCAGTTTTTTTCCACCTAGGTGCTTACATGGGAGGCCTTAAAAACTGCACAAAAACCGCATTGAACAAAAAAATCAATTTCTGTGCTTATTCCTGGCATTCAACGGGCGAAAATTCTGAAACGCAATTCACGACGCCACTATTTTTCTATTTTAAATGTTGATAACTCTCGAGTACCTTGTCCCTCAAGACTGCTGTGAAAGAAGTAGCAACCGAAGAACTTCCTACTAGCACGCCCCATGCCTTCTTACAAAAATGTACCTCTACCACGGAGAAACCAAGAGACTTGGTTCCAGAGTTCAATAACGTCAGCCGAAGAAACACGTTAGAAATAAAAGAAGCAGGTTCAAAGTTACAAAGAGAGAAGGGCCTGATGCAATGAAAGCAAATGACCTCGTTATCAATAAAAAGTTTGGAGGCAAGTTCTTAGGGAGAGTATGATTAGTGGTGGTGGTGGAAGGCGCCTAGTTTCTGCAGCCTGGTGGGGAGCATGGCGCAGCGCCTGTGTATCACAGATATGCAAGCAAGTGTAATCAATGCATCTTCTCCCTCTCATTTTCTGTCATTCGGGGGTGCAGTAGTAAAAAGAGAGAAAAAAAGATAAAAGGCTGAGCTAAGAAGCGACCCCTCTCCCCCCAAAAAAGAAAAAAAAAGCTGAGGAAAAGACAGTGAGAGGTATGTGTGTGAGCGAGCTGCCGTGTGATGACAATGCAACGATTTCAAAGCTTCGCCACGAAAATTGAGGAAGTCAAGCCTGGCTTTCCGCGTTGTTTGCTCTAGTTATAAAACTCAGATTGTTGAGGGCTTTTTGATTTCTCCCGTCGCAGAGCCATGCTCCGCAACCACTTTCACCCCGTTTTCTTTCACAGCTTTCCCTCTGAACTTCTCCGCTTTTCTCCCTTCTCCCACACATGCATATCCCGGCCTGCTTACCGGGCTGCTTGTACAAAGTCCCAAAACAACTTTTCATGCCTCTGGGGTGTCACCATGCTCATATCAAGTAGTCCTGTTTAAAATGCGTACACTGGGTGAATGATTCCGCCTCTGTCCTGAAGATTTCGTTGGAAGGCCGCTGGGTAAAGGCGAGTGTTGTTTTTGAAATGGCAAAAAAGTGGGGAGAAAAAATTGTATGCCACGGGGACGGTCCGGGAAGAGCCACAAGTAGAACAACGAGACATGGACGCGAGGTAATAGAAGGGTTGACGGCGGAGAAACGGGAAAGGACGATATCGTGAGTTTATGTTCTTTCTTTCTCGACCTAGAAAAAAAATGAGATAGATGAGAGGGAAGCGGTTTGCAGTGTGGTGTTCCCGTTCAGCACCAGCTCCTCGCTGTCGACCCTGCTAGGTGGCGCTCTGAGTCTTCTTTTCACCCCTATCTATTTTTGACCCCAGAGTGGCAAGGTTCCGGTCTTTCAAAAGAGAGCGACAAAATAAAACAAGAAAAAGGCAAAGAACATTATTCAGGCACATAAATGTTTGGAAGAAGGCACGAGCTGCATACGTATAAGAGGTGAACCATCCAGAAGGAACAGGCGATGAAAGTGAAGTGTTAATGAAATCGAGAACAAGAAAAGGACAAAAAAAAACAAAAGAAAACTGGAGAACCTGAACGAACACTCACAACAAAAGTGCCCTCGTATAAATACTTATATTAACACCAAAAACAAGCACTTGTACATACACTTCTTTTCCTCGCACTAATAAGTGATGTAAAGTCCACCAACGACGCGCGTACACGTTAAAGGATTGGTTTGTTGCTAGTGCGGCAGGTTTTTCTTTCATCAGAGCGCTTTACGAATGGCTGCTTCTATATAGTGGACATTTTTTTTTCTTTTCCCGCTTTTCTATCTTTTGTTTCTTATTTCATGCGACCTCAAGAACTGGCTAATAAATTACCAGATTATTTCGCGTACCGGCAATTGAACGTAGCGCTGTTACTCTTGCGAATGTAGAGAGAGTAAATTCTCGCTCGAAGCAGACGAGCGAACGAAGCAGACCTGCAAATGAGGCAATCGTTCCTGGAGGGCAAAAAAAGCAAGGAATAGTTTTTTCTTGTAATCAGCGTAAACGCTAGACGCGATTTCTACCAGTCATGGAAATGTCATCTGGCAATTTCGCTTTCTCCTCATACCATGAATTTTACTGTGAAGCGGCAGCAGACGGCATTTTAAATCTGGCTCAAAAGTGGGTTCTTTTTTTTTCCGGGTCACTTTTTTACCTCTGCAAATGACAGATTTCCTCCTTATGCTAAAGCTTTTCTCAAAATCTTTATGAAAAGAAAATGAGGAAACAAACATTAGTCCCTGCCTATGCGAGTAATTGCCTTTTTAAAAGCTTTTTTTTCGTTGCCAAAAATTGAAGGCAGACAGAAAAGCTATGTATCTGCATTATCTTGTTTCGGTCGATTGATATGACTCACTGTTGTTTTCCGAAAAAAAAAGGACTGTTAGTTTTATGAACAGACAAATCTTTTTTTTTCAAATGCAAAGCATTTCCACTTCGGTGACTTTGACCGTATCTATCTATCTATCTATCTATCTATCTATCTATCTATCTATCTATCTATATATATATCTATCTATCTATCTATCTATCTATCTACCTAGCCGCTCACGTTTGGGTGGTCTCGTGGTCGCCCCCTTAATTTGGCGTGACCCAAAATCAGCATGGGAGGGTGAGATTGTTTGACGAATATAATACGCTAGTCAGGACATCAATAATGTCACAATCCCGTCGCGTACGTCGTAAAACACTTCCCGCCAGCTAGCGGCACATACCCATGGGCGGGTGCATGCCGCTTGTATGCGGCTATGTGCCACACAAGATTGACAATTGATATCTACCCAGGAAAGACGAGAACACACATGAGCAATGTTAAGGCGCGAGTGTTCAGAAATACCCGACATCAGTAGCGTCGACTCAACGAAAACATAGAATAAATGTCAGGGTTCCAGGTGAAATTGAACTAAAGCATTCTGTTTCGCAACGAAGCATTCTACCACAGGGCTACGCCAGGTGTCGAAACTACTTTTCATATAGACGCTAATCTTTGTGAAACATCAATACTGGTTGCACTGCTGCCTACCCAATTCTCTAAATATTGCATATGATATCCTTTGATACAGCTGTCAGGTCGGATTAACGTCAATTGTGGTTAGTCACCATGCCATGAACACGATTTATACAGCAGTGTTCAGGGCCAGCATCCTCTCGAGCAGCAGCGCTTCATATCATCTTCTGGCGTTTCTAATTCAGCCCCGCCATGGTGGTGTAGTGGCTAAGGTGCTCGGCTGCTGAGCCGCAGGTCGCGGGATCAAATCCCGGCTGCGGCGGCTGCATTAGCGATGGAGGCGTAAATGTTCTAGGCCCGTGTGCTCAGATTTGGGTGCACGTTAAAGAACCCCAGGTGGTCGAAATTTCCGGAGCCCTCCACTACGGCGTCTCTCATAATCATATGGTGGTTTTGGGACGTGAAACCCCACACATCAATCAAATCATGTTGCTAATACATACGTTCCGATTGGCATCATTGCGCAAGTGCCAACAACTGGTTATATAAACATCTGCAACTCTTCAACATATGTCTGTGCGTAAAAGAGTTGAACATATTCTTAGCGTCATTTCATGACTTGTCGCTCAATGAAAAAATTGCAAAATGCTCACCTTCCCTCCGCATGCTTCGCATAACGTCGATTCTCAGTTACGTGGGATATCCCGAATTTTTTTTTTCAACCTTTTCATTCCACCTTTTTGTTCATGTCTCGTTTCCTGCACGTGGGTATTTAAACACTGTAAGATACGTATCAGCTAGTAACTTTCATCATCAAATACAAAATTAATTCGGTGGTGATTGGGATAAATTTTGTTGGTAAGCAGCGATTCTGTGCTACAGAAAAATATAAAATGTGACCTCACAAAGAAAATTGCGCGTGTATCTGCCGCGAGGCTGCGAAGGAGTTAGTGAGGCAATTAGGAAGACGTGGAAAGAAACTACAGGGAGGTTATCCAGCTCTGTAGATGAATGTTACAATCGTTCGTTCATATCAAATGCAGGGTTTATAACTTAAAGAGTGAGCATTGGCATTATAATGCCGCGGTAATATGTACCACACACTGTACAATATATAAACTCAAAGGCTCTGTAATTCATTCGCCTCAAACGACTGGGAGGCTTAAGCTGTTGTTTCTTTTTCCTCCTCATTCCATCAATTCGTCCTTCACCACATCCTTCAAAGGATATCTAAATCCTACTTGGTTTTCACTGTTTCCGCCATTACCCAATCTTTGACCAAATGATGATGTCAAGCTATGATGTCATTCGTCACGAGCACTCGTGTCGCTATGGCGTCAGGATGAAGACAGAAACTTTTGCACTCGCGGATTTCATGATGATGTAATACGGTGACACCATGGCGAGATGATTTCCTGCGTCTGCAGTGTTGAGGCTACCGGCGCTGAAGGTAACTTTTCGCAATTCATGTAAAGGTTTCAGCGGAATAATGAGTCGATTGATGTGTAGGGTTTAACATCCCAAAACCACCAAGATTATGAGAGACGCCGTAGTAGAAGGCTCCAGAAATTTCCACCAGCTGGGGTTCTTTAACGCGCACCAAAATCTAAGCCCACGGGCCTACAGCATTCTTGCCTCCACCGAAAATGCAGCCGCTGCAGCCGGGATTTGCTCCCACGACCTGCGGGTCAGCACCCAAGTGCCTCAGCCACCAACCACCACGGCGGGGCTCTTATAATGAGTCGCGCAGTGTGTTATTAAGCTTTATGAATTAGAATAATGCAATAAAGATAGCGTAAATGGTTTCGCATTCAAGAGATCAACAATATAGCGATATCCTGCTTCTATTGCGCGCTTCAAACACTCAGTGTGTGAATTTTTTTCGAACTTGCTATACAGCCACTACAATGCACTAAGCATGTTGTAACGTCTGTGCCTTGTGTAGAAGGGCATTGAGTTTGAAATATGAAGTAATTATGATAATCCAATGTTCTGACGCCCGAAGGAAATGTACGGCTGCATTTCGCATTCTTACTTCAATATTTCGTGTTGTTTTCTGAAATATGTATTCCGGACACGCATGTTTGCAAAGCATAAAATTTAGTAGCTCTGCATTACCAAGCAGAGGAAGTTGTTTTCACTGCATTTACCAAGCAGAGGCTTGGCTGTTTGGTAGAACACCAGGGTCTCACGAAAATAACCTGGGTTTGAACCACGTATAGACCCAGATTTTGCATCTTTCTCAAATTTTCGGTCACGCGAAGATGGTGATTTTTCGCTCACAACGAACGACGCCAACGGCAAAAATTTTGCGAAATGATAGTATAAAAAAACTTGGCCCCGAATCTACATGTTAAACTGCATATGTAGTCAAAAGACGATAGTCTTGCGTCTCGAGAGAGTGAAGAAAACGTTTATTTGATGTTCGATTGTTGAATAGTATTCTGGAGGCGGTGCGTTAGCGCCTCGTGCGTGTAGCGGAGGCCAAGGTGGAGGTGAACGAGCGCATCAAGGCATGTTAGACACGAGCGCCATCTGGCAGTTCGAAAACGAAGGAAGGCGTACGCGCCCGCGGAGAAAAATGTGCGCTTGTCTCGGAGGTGATAAGGTGTAGAACGCAAAGCGACGGTCAGGTGCCACCACCGTGTCTATTTGTTATGGTGGCTCAGATATGTTGTTATGGTGGCTCAGATATGCGAAATAATTGGTTTTTTAATTGACAATCGCACAAGTATGAACGCTGAATATTGAGCAATATTGTTGGGCGCTGCTGATAGGGTTGGCCGTTTGGTGCCGTTTGTGTTATCAGTAAGGGTGGACATACAGACAAATGTACAGACAGACCGACAGACAGACAGACAAAACTTTTTTTGTCAAAGGTCCCCAAGAAAGACTATCGTCTTTAAAATGTGATGGAGTGTAAATGCTGAATGGATGTATGGGTGGATGTATCTATCCGGTTGTGCCCTTTAGATCGGGTGCTGGTTGACACCGCCTTATCATAATGTCAAGTACTATCACTATGTGTTGAAGAATTGAATTTCACTCCTGTCTTTGTTATAGCCACCAATAAGTTAGCCTCCTCTTGGTTATTTCTACCCGTTTAAAGTCTATTTTTCCTTCCCCATTCCTAAACACCAATGCTTTGGAAAATTCTGCGCCATTGTCTTGGACTATAGAGTAGTCCTTCACACAACATTATCAAATGTTCAGCCCACTGTGTAAGAATGAGTAAGGGGCTGACACTCGCTGCTCCGCGCAAGAAGAGGGCGCGGGCGCATTGTGTTTACCGCTGACCTTGAGCTACAAGTAGTTGCCGTTGCGCGAGTTGAGATTGTGGTTATAAGAGGGAAAATAAAAGTGAGCCCCGTAACTGTCTGCATCAGCGTGTGACCCCTCAATAGTAGCTCACAAGATATGGGGGTGAGGAGGGAAGGAAAGGATAGGAATAATGGTAGTGGGAGAAAGAGGGGGGAGATGCGCTAGGACGGCGAGCGACGAGATAAGAGGGATAGGAAAGATGGAAACACGGTCACAGGAGTCCGAGGACGGGGTACCACTTGCGAGAGCTCTTGTCGGCGACAGGAGATGGCATAAGGCTAATCCAGTCGGCCAGACCTGCGCTGGCGTCGTCGTAGGGGAACGGCGGCAGGAGGTGGCGTAGGACCAACCCAGTCGGCCAGAGCTGCGCTGTCGGAGATCGCGAGGGCACAACCGGTCGGCACGGAATCCAGCGAGCGAGTCCTCGCGCGAGTTGAGCTGGTTCTACTGCATGGCGTGACAGGTATTCTTGCAGCGCTCATTTCTAAATACGCACACCAAAGAGCACCTTCCTGAAAAGATAGTGTGCGCGGGATTTTTTTATTTAGAAACGCATCACCCTGTACCTGTGAGTTCTGCCAATGCACTTGTTCAGCTCATTCGCGCTTTGTGATTCAGTGCACGTAGACCTCGGCACTGCATATGTCTCAGAGTACGCGTCAGCGGCCTTATCGCTGACTGCACCTTGAAATGGGCCTGTGGTGTTTTGTACCGAATTGCAAGTTCGGGTTTCGGATTTGTACAAAGCGTGTGTCGCTTTTCAAAGCTCCGCGTGAACCAGAGTGCTTTGATAAGTGGCTACGGGCCATTCCGAATGCAGACGGAGCCTTGCAGCCTACTGACCATATGTGCGCGAAGCATTTCCCCGAAAAAAAAAGCGATCTCTGCCGCATACATTGCACAATACAAGAGAAACGTACCACAACACGTACTAAAGAGACCTACGCTCACCTCGTGTGCTGAGCCTGCCATCTTACCGGGCTGTGGAAAATACCTAATCGTGGAGCAAATATAAAACATAACACGAATACTGAGCCAAAATGGTTGGGAAAACTACCGACTTCTTCGAAGTGACGGGGGCCAAAAGTTTCACCTACATCTGAAGTGCCTCACACGACCGCTGACAGAACACCAAATTTATTGGGCATACAGACAGTTTTCCCACAGCACCGTGATGATGAATCAGCAGGTACACGTGCAAAAGATAGTGCTTGGATTCAGCAGCGACGAACCTCCTCCACGTAAAGAGGAGAATGCTTCTCAATAGGACACTGATAGTGTGGGCCCATGCGTTACCGGTTCAGTTCTTCATCACGCGCGAAAAGCAATTTCTTGTTTTAAAGTGAGACGCCACATTTTTGAGCTCCCTCGTATATGCCTATTTGGACGAAGCAAATTAAATGTACAGATACCAGTGAGAACAAATCATTGTACATAATGGTTCTGTGATGCAGCCGTCGTGATTATTATTACCTTTTTATGCTTGCTGTGGTCAAGCCAGATTTTCTCGTTTTTTAGATGCCTATAGCACTTCATCCTCGCCGTCTTGCAACACTACGGGCGCACGTCCAACCAAGGTACTTATGACACCTACGAACACTATTTATTATTATTTCAAATGCCTTAGACATTCGTAGATGCCTCATCAAATGCGTAATATGAATGTCGGTGTCACGCGTAGGTGGCGCAAGGGTGTAGCTGCATAAAATATACTGCTTTAGGTAGTGCGCTCGCTTCCACTGTCTCGTACGCAATTTATCAAGTTCAACTCAGCACAGCGTAATTAAATAGAGCAAGGAACGGCTGATGAAACTGGCCCCACTGTCCCGACATGAGTGAGGTAAGAGTTAACCTAGGGCCGACTTTCAGATCCCGATGAACTTTTGCCATCATATCATGTGGCATACACTGCCAGAGCCCGAAGTCTGCGTGAAGCTACTAGTAAGACTTCTAATGGTATTGTCAATTGAGGTTCCTAATAGAATGCGTGCAAGTTTCTTGATACATTAGGTGAAAGATTTCTGAAAAATTTTTTCGTTCATTTGGCGGAATAACAGAACGCGACAGTGATATCCAAGCGTGCCTTATTAAACGTTCACACACACACACACACACACACACACACACACACACACACACACACACACGCACACACACACACACACACACACACACATACACGCACGCACACACGTAGACGATCGTCTTCCTAATATCTAGCGTGCTTTCGCCCTCGGGCTGCCATCCTTATTGCAAACACCTCAACATTGCTCTCACGGACAACGCTGTTTTTTGTTGTTGTTGTTCTGAACCAAAGATGCCAACACTGACATCACAGACACCAGTATGTCAGGGGAACGAGATGTTCAGTGCTCTGGCGTCAAGATGCAACCACTTTCCTCAGGCCAACGTTAGCTGCTGCCCATGCATTGATATCACAAAAGCAGTGTTGCAAAAGAAGCTGCATAGAAAATTAGGAAATCGATTTTGTTACGACAAAGTCACAATATAATAACTTATTGACATCCATGTACATCTGTATATGGAGCGTAATAAACCAGCAAGCTTCCGCGGTAATAACCTTCTACACCCGGATCGTGTTACTCACTAGTGAGTGCCTTGGGATGGAGGGGTGCATGTGTTGATATGGCTGTACCCTTTGGATCAGGCGGTGGCTAACGCCACTAAGCCGTAATACTTTGTGAACCAAAAACTACATTTATTTTTTCCGATAAATACTGAGGTTGAGGACTCGTACTTTGCAGTGAAGGGTTTAATTTTCACTCGTGCCTTGACTTTAGCCACCAATCAGATAACCTCCTTCTAGTTAATTCTACCCGCTTAAGGTCTATTTTACCTTCCCTGTCCCTAAACACCAGTGCTTTGAAATACTCTTCGCCATCATCCTGAACTATAGGGTGAAGCCCTTTACAGAACAATTTCAAGTGTTTGGCAGTTTCTTCTTTCTCTCCACACGCACTGCATACCGTGTCTACCCCTTCGTATTTGGCCCAATATGTCTTGGTTCGCAATACTCTCGTCCTGGCCTCAAACAGTAGAGAACTACCCCGAGTGTTATCATAGATCCCTTCCTTCGCAATTTCCTGCTTAAAAGTTCGATAGATTGCTAGTGCGGACTTCTTAATCATGCTGATTCTCCATATATCGGTTTCAACTTCCTTCACCATTTCTTAACCGATAATTCTTTTTGGTTTGGCCCCCTGCTGTTTTCCAATTATTTATCTGTCAATTTTCTGGTTCGCTTTCTCTATTTTGTATCCACATTCTTCATGTACAAGTAGCTGAATACCTTCCTAGCCCAACGCTCCTCCCCCATTTCTCTCAATCGCTTCTCAAATTTTATCTTGCTGCTAGCTTCCCTGCCCTCAAATGATGTTCAATACTCTCGTCATGGCCCACCCTCCACGAGTGCCATCTGTCGCATCAAATTGAAACAGCGCAGGTGGCGAACATATTCTGGACGTGGCGCCGGGTGCACTGTCATTACTTAAAATATTATTTCACAGTGGTTCACCCGTTTCCTCCTCCTCTCCACGCACTCTACATAACGTTTCTGTGCCTTTGTATTTGGCTCGGTACGTCTTCACTCTAAGACAAAAGGGTGTTAAAACGGTGTTTCGTTCATCCTTTTAGGGACGAATGACACCGGGTCTTACAGTTACTCCCCACAGACCAGCTCATTGGACTAACAATTAGTTCTCACATTTACACCTTAGCAGGTAACCGTTAGTCCCACAAATCACCTTAATGGACTAACAATTAATCCTCACATTCTCACACCTTATCGGGCAACCGTTTTTCCTATCATTTACACCTTACCGGGCAATCTTTCGTCCTCACAGTTGCGCTTCGCCGGACGAACGGTTGGTCCACTCAAGTACTCCATTCGGATCCACATTTTATTTCCAGCTCACATATTGTTCTTCTATTAATTTTCCGCCAGGACGAATACTTTTTTTCGCTTGTTTTTCTGTGCATTGAGAAACAAATGGTGCGGAAAAGAACACGCAAAAAATTGTTTAGCCACCTGTGTGTCACTGCTTTGGCAGTCACTGCAACAACGAAATACAAAAGTGAGACAATACCTCTTCAATTTTTCTCCATACACATGAAGATTCTCCATTCTTCAAGAGAAATCATGGTGAAACGTACCAGTCGGGCCTCGTTGTCACATATTGTACAGTCTTTGTGAAGCTCCTGCAATGGAAGAGATAGATGACAGGCATTGCAGACGCCAGTGCACATAGCCTTCTGCATGTTGCGTGCCCACGGCTGTACAATATGGTAGTGAAAAATAGTTAGTCACACGTGACAGAAGATGAGGATGCACGCATATGACAAGTACGTGCAACTTGATATAAAATCATACGCGTAAATTATGACATGCAATTATTTTACCTTCACATATCTTACAGTCCTTCTGAAGCTGGTCCGACGAAAGTGGTATATGACAGGCATTGCAGACGCCAGCGCACACAGCCACATCATTCTGCACGATGTGGGCCCACGGCTGCTCAATAAGACTGTAAAATAGTTAATCACACGTGACAGAGGATGAATATGCATGGGTATGACAAATACGTGCAAGGTGAGATAAGAACATACGCGTATAATAGCACAAGTAAATATTTTAACGTGATGTCACGCATCGTCAAAGATGCATTTAGATCCCCGTAGCGCAACAGCTTAAGTGCGGTAGCTGCAGCCATAACTCCGAGGTGCCGCGAACCACTGGGCCGCCAGCGAGGCAGCGAGTTCTAAGCGAGCGCCGCAGTTCAGCTCGAGCAAGCGAATGCGAGACAAAACACTACTTTGCACGTGGGGCGTCTGCCGCGAGCAAAGCTCGAAGAGAAGAGCGACCATACGCTGGGCCGCCGCCACGAACAGCGCTTAGTTGGTTAGAAGCGAGTGCCTAAAAGAGCGACGGTAATGCTCCTCTTTTCCACAAACTCGAGCGAGGGCAGCGAGCAAACGCGACTTCACAGACGTGGCAGCCGCCAACGGTCGGCGCCGAGCTGCTGGCGACCGATTTACGGGGAAGCCATTCGTAATGGCGACCGATTTTCGCAGACTCAGTTTCGACGCTAGCGAAAGCCCCGCCAGCCCATGCCGGTGCATTACAGTGCATGACATACTACAACCAAGCTTGCTGCGAGCAACTGCAACGTGTATTGGACGACTCGCAAAACAGCGACAAGGTCTCCGCCCAAATATCTTCAGCCCGGAGCTCCTCACGGCGGCGATGACAGGCGAGCATTCGATGAGCGAGCGTCCGGGCGGCCGAATGAATGGCAGCCAAATTCCGAGTGGTCAAAAAGCACAGGCGAACTATAGACGCCGAAGCCGACATTCGCAGTGCATTTCGTGCGTGCGATATATAAAAAGATTGAGCCCGTTGCCGCAAATGCGATACGTATCGCACACCCGACAAGTACGACAAAATAGAGAATTATCAGATACTTGTGAAAGAATTCAGCGCTGATTTCTGCCCTGAGTCAGACTGAAATAATGTATCCGACAGGCCGGCTGTCTTCTTGGCCGCGATGTGGGCCGTGATTCTCAACCGGTGGTGTCGTGAGTTGGTCGTCACCATGTTGACCAAGCCAGGGATATAAAGCGCGGCGTGGCGACTTGTCGAGACCGGCTCCAGATTTTATGGGTGCGGTGAAACGTAAAAACAGCAGCGCACGCTCATTCAAGCGTACACAAAAAAACCACGTAGTAAATCTTAGACCACCGAGCTCTCCGAGCGTGACGTAACGCGTACCGTCACCAGCAAAATCAGGTGAAAGACTAAGCCAGGAAAGAGGAGGATGGCTAGTTTCCTCGACAGTGGTTTGCGCACGACACACATCTCCTGCGCAGTTGATCCCTTAGCATGGAAGAGGGAGACGAAGTGGATTACGCGCGGCACGCTTCCCTGTATGGTTGCTCCTCAATGGTCCATCCGTTCATCACGTATGCCTATTGGGCTTCGTTACTCTTTTTCAGTTAGTTTTGCCTTAGAATGTTGGTCCGCAATACTCGCGTTCTGGCCTCGAACAGCAGGGAACTACCCCGATAATTTTCGTAGATCTTTTCTTTTCCAATTTCCTGCTTGAAAGGTCGGTAGGTGTCCAGTGATGATTTCTTAAGCATTCCAATCTCCTACACGTTCCTTTCTGTTTCCTTCACCTTCTCATTAACCAATGTTTTCCTTAGGCTTGGTGTTTTGCTGTTGTCTAAATACTTGCCAGCGAATTTTTGAGTGCGCTTTCTCTATTTATTATTACCATTCTTCATGTACAAGTAGATGAAAACTTTCCTAGCACAACGCTCTTCTCCCATTTTTTTTAATGGCTCCTCAGATTCTATCTACCTGCTAGCTTCCCTGCACTCGAACAATGTCCGTCCCATATCACCCTGTACCCCCTGATTTGGGGTGTTCCCGTGTGCTCCCAAGACAAGTATACCTATGCCACGTTATTTATTTCCAATCTTGCTTGAACCTCTGATCTCTAGCACAAGACCACATTTCTGAACGTCAAACCCTGGACCATGACACCTCTCGAAATCCCTCTCACAACGTCATACCTATTGTCGTTCCACAGTGCCCTACTTTTTATTAAAGCGGCATTCCTGTTACCCTTGGTCATTACGTTTCTTTCGTGCTTCCTTAGGTATTCAGCTCCGTCACTTATTCATACGCCCAAATATTTGTACTCATTCACTATTTCCAGCGTGACTTCCTGTATCTTAAGCTCACTGCCTTCGTTATCTATAAAACTGTGATTGCGGATTTCTCCAAACACCACCAACACCAATATTCAAACTTAACCAATCTGCCTCGTTGCCGCAGATGTCTATCAATCCCTGCAGATCTTCCTTGTTGTCGGCTATTATTACTATAGCATCTGCATACAGCTGTGGTGGCAATGACTGTTCAACGTGTTTTGCTTGCTTGGCAAAAGAGAGGCTGAAGCCGAGTCGACAACCTTCTAATTTGGCGTCTAGTCCCTGTGGATACAGCATAAACAACAAAGGTGACAAGGAATATTTCTGTCGAAGCCCGCGTTGTATTACTGTAGCTTTGGATACCTGATCTTCCCATTTTATAATTACCTTGTTACTTTTATAGATATCCTTTAAAGACTAGTCATTCCATCTTCCACGTCGAGTCTGTCCTGTAATTTCCAAATTTATTCTTGAATCACACAATTGTAAGCTCCCCTGGTATCTAGAAATGCCAGCCACAGAGGTCTGTAATCTTTTTTCGCTATTTCAATACAGTGCCTGAATGAAAACTGATGGTACTCCAACTTCGTTCATTTGTTGAACCCATTTTGTAGTTTTCCCAGCACCCCCTCACTCTTCACCCACGTCTGTAGTCTTTCTTTTACCATCTAAATAGCCGACCTCTAACAACTGATGTCACTGGTATAGGGTGGTAGTTGTTTCTATCAGCCTTTTCCCCCTTTCTTTATAGATCATGCTCATCCTGCTTAGTTTCCACCCAAGGTGGGCTTCACCATTCCTTATTGCTTTGTTCATTGTCTCTCCTAATATTCGCTTATAATTTGGTCCTAATATTTCTATTAGTATAATTGGAATGCCGCCATGGCCTGTTGATGTGCTATTGGAACCCTCTTCTCCGCCCTTTCTCACTCTTGTTGGCTATGTGGAGCAACTGGAATAATTGCTTCATCCTCATTAGGTATGAAGCTGGCAGCATTTTGTTTAAATTGGTCTGTTATCATTGTTCTTATACATTCCTTTGCGTCATCCCCTCCTGGTCTAACCGCTTAAATTGTAGTTAGAAACCTCTGTTTCATGCTTGTCCTATTACTCGGAAAATGAGATGGTTCCAAAACTTTGCAGCTGCCTTTCTATCCTCTTTGTTTATTTCCGCCATTCATTGGGCCCCTTTTCTTCTAATATTTTACTGATCAGATTGGACACTTCCCTTCTTAAAGTCAAAAAGTTGTTCAATTTTCTTTTGACATTATCTTCTGGTTCACCACTCTTTTAGCATACTTGTGTTCCCAGGAGGCTTCCTGACGTCCTACTATGACTCTCTAACTTATTCAACCCACCAGCTTTGCGTTTGCGTCTCTTTTTCTGAGATGATTTTACTCGTACCCTAGCAAGCTCTAAATAAAACAATTGAGCTAGATTTGTGTACGTCCACACTGTTTTAGTATCCTCGGTGATTATTTTCTTAATATCTTTCGTTGCTGTTTGTGCTTGCCTTTCCGAATAAATATCTCAATGTGGCTGCTCATAATGCCTCCTTTACATTTATCTTCTGAAACTGAGTTTGATACGTTTGTGAGCACAGCCTAAATTTCTGGGTCCACATTCATCTATCTTCATCACCCTTAGCCGATCATGTATCTTACGTGACATCATTGCGTAATCTCTCGTCGACTGCAGTGTTCCCACCTCCCGTGTTATCGGCCTTTCGCACTTCTCGGTATTGTTGCAAATGATTAAGGCATGCTTTTCACACATTTCTATTAGCATTCTGCTTGTTGGGTCAGTATATCTATTCATACCTTCTATGTGTGATTCGCATCTCCTATTATAGTTACCTCACACTTTTCTCCTAATTCTTCATTGTCATTTTGTTTGCACTGCACAATTTCTTGGTTTTACCCGTCTGGATTTTGCCCCTGTCTACATGTATACGAATCCCAGGAACGTCATCTGCCCTGCCACTTTCGCTTTTAGCAATAAATGTTTCTTGCACTCCTGCTTGGCCCTTTGCTATCTTTACTTTTATGGATAAATTCCCCGATACCGCCCAACTTTCAGGTGCCTTCTGTTCTATTACAATATTCTCATGCGTAGTCCGGATTGCTAAATGGTTCTTGCATGTCTCTAACTTGTGTTTCTACAAACCCATATACCATCAGTTCTCCTCCCTTAGTTGTCTTCTATCTCTCCCCATTTTAACCTATTCCTGCCACCCACAATGTTAATATACTGCACGTCTGAATTTACTCGGCGCTCGTGCCTACGTCTATTTCTCCCCCGGACTATACGGGTCCTGGATATTGGTGTCACTTTGGAATCGTATGTCTATACCACATGTCAAAGTGTTCTCCTGGTTGTTTTATTTGTTACTAGCTCTCCTGGACCCTAAAGAGCCCGCACGCCCCCCAAAAAAGCTACTGCGCGTCTTGCAAGTTGTCGAGCAGCCTCATGACCTAGCATTCTATCGAAGTAAATTCTTTCTCGTTGAAAACCACCCCATACATGCACCTCTCTTTTTGTTTCCACTACCTCAAAGCCTTTCTCTCAACTCATCTGCCATATCTTTCTATCTGCATCTACAACCACTCTCTGCAGGTTACCATTATGCACCGGTACCTCCGGTATCATGCATAATACTACTTGTACCTGATAGGAAATCGCGCGCATGTCATCGACCCCTCCTGCCAGTGTGTTCGCTAGTCCTGCCAATTCTTTATATAGGACATTGTTTAGAACACCTGAAGTTATCAAGAGGTTTCGCTTATTAGCTTTAGTTGTGATTTTTGTGCTCGCTTGCCTCCCGACTGCTTCCAGTTTGCGTCCTGGAAACGTCCCTACTGAAACCCTCTAGCCACCTTTAACTCTTTCTTTGATTGCTTCTGCACATCAGTTTAAATTCAAGTCCCCGGCAACTATTACGTGCTCGGACCTTTCTGCTGGAGTGTCCCACACCTGGTGGTTACTTGCGCTTGTACTGTCGGATGCTTTGTCTTTTCCCACCCCACCACTACTTCGCTCAACTGCGTCTTGTGATCATTGAAATGGTTGAACCTGTTTCTTTGGACCTTCTTTCCCTTTCTTTTTCGTCGTTCTGGGTGCCGGTGCCCTACCGTTCTTTATATCGGCCGCTCCTGTGTTCGCCTTCGCAAACGCCTCCTCGGCTGACTTTAGCCTTTCTCACATAGCCCTTGTTTTTTTTTTTGCTCGGTCACCAACGCAGTCTCAAGCTCGGCAATCACCATCAGCAGTTGACTCAGAGCAACCACCAATTTTTCAATTTTTTCCTTGACCTCACATTGCCTACACTTTGCGTTAACCTCTACAGCATTCGCATCTACACTAGCCTCCATTTTCAAATACACCCCACATCCTGAACATTTTATAGTCTTTTTAATCATTCCTTCTTGGCACCAATAGAACCGATGATTTGTCCGACTCGATAATTACGAAATGAGGTGCATGACGAACCCTGCCCTAAGTAAAAAAGTCTAAGCTCTACTGCAAAAAGTAGTGTGTTTGTTATATCTGTACCCAAACTACGAGGTGGCAGGAGAGAAGCACACACACACAAACAAGTAAATACCAGATGACTGACCCTCTCAAAAGCTGTACAATGCAATAAGTGCTACAAAGGTTTGTAATGCTGCATTATTAATTATAAAAGCAAGCTCGAACCATGCAAAAACACTCATCTGCGCAGTCTATAGGGAGCCCTCGCAAAACACGTTCATCCACCTTGCCAGTCCGAACTGAACGTCTGGCCTTATGCTTGGTCTTACGCTGGCCTTACGCGAAATCGCTGCATGCCGTCTGTCAGCCATTGTGTGCATACCGCCATGTACGAGGCAGAGCGCGGCACAGTATGCACAGTCCATGTGTGTTTACGCATACGTATGCCTAAGGCGTATTGACGCAAGGCATGTGTTGGCTGATAATCGCAAAGCCGGCGCATTGCTGCGTCCCTTACTGCACACAGAGAAGATCTTTAAATGCTGAAGGAAAAAGGGCAAGCTGTAAACATTGCGCTTTGTTATTTTTTTAAGCTGATGATGTTTCCAGCATGGTCTCTATTTTGTGCTTCCGAAACGCGTATTTTCGTTCTTCTTTCCAAGCAAGTAAGACGAGCAGTAGCATTTGTACTCGTGTTCACTGAAAATGCAGCCCGGCGAAGCAAAAAAAAATGTGCGACGTTTTCGCTATAAGCCAATTAGCAAGAAAAGGCGACTCGTATGCTTCAAGCACAAGCCACGTTGAGGCAATGAACTTTATCGCAGCTAATTGCGCACGCCTACACTTCGTTGAATGTGTTTTGTTTGTTATGTTTTGGTAACGGCACATGCTGAAACAGAAGCAAGTGCGCGTCATCGGTTTGTTTTGAGAAGAGAGCCAAGGTGCTCAATCATCTTTGTTTGACGTTCTTTCATTTTCTCTTCGGAACTGTGAGAAGCTGCCATTTAGTAGGATGACTTGCACACTACTGCGGACGTTTTTCAACAATGCGATGTGCTTCGCACGTTGAACAAAATGCCGGCACGTGCAATTAGCTGAGATAAATGTCGTTGCCTCAAAGTGACTTGTACTTGAAACATACGAGTCGCCTTCAATCGTTAATTGGTTGATAGCGAAAACACTGCATAAATTGTCTTGTTTCCGCGTGCCACGATTGCAGGGAAGACGAGTATAAATGCTCTAGCAGATCTTACTTGCTTCGAAAGGAGAACACAAACATGCTTTTCGGGAGCAGTAGCCGAAGCGCATACTGGAAACATCTTCAGCCTAAAAAAAATAACAAGGGGCAAAGTTTACAGCTTACCCTTTTTCCTGAGTGCGGGTACTGTGACGCGCGGAACCTCTAACATGGTGGTATTCACACGTAGGCCGATGCATAAGGTCTGGAGGCTGCATGCCCCCGCTGACTGCTGACATGCATTTTGGTGAAAGGGGACCACGTTTAATGGACGGCTGAGGAACTAAAATAAATATTATGCTGGAATCTCAGTATTTTCTTTCTTTCACGTTACCTGCTTTGTTATTTGAAGGCATTTCCATTAAAATGCATAAAAATACCATATTCATGCTTAGATTCTTGACTGCCACGATACATAATTTAATCTGATTTATTATTTTTGAAGCAAGTCTTAGCAAACTTCGGCGACTTTGAGCGTGTCTATCTATCTATCTATCTATCTATCTATCTATCTATATATATATATATATATATATATATATATATATATATATATATATATATATATATATATATATATATATATATATATATATATATATATATATATCTAGCCGCCTATGACTTTTAGCTCTCCTGGTTGTTTCGACAACAGACAGAAGAAGTTAATAGGTGTTTATTTCATGAGCAATACAGATCATGGGGAGTAAGAGAAAAAGCTGCTTTTAGGCGGCTTGTCGAAGCTCTCACCCCGTGTATCTTGGACCTCGGTCAGCATTTGGCCACAGACACAATTCCTACATCAATAGAATATATACAAGTAAAAAAATAACATGTCTGCACACTAATATCATCGATAAAATGTAGTACAAAAAGAAAACAGCACAGTGAATAAATAATACATAATGATGCATACATACTATCAGAGTAACAAATTGTGAAACTTTTTTTGCTTATTTTTGATTAAAAAAAGAACGAACAGTCCCATAAATAGGGAAGAAAAAAGAATAAAGCATATAAATAATAATATACGTGATATTGGTTTAAATGGTTGATTGTGAACTACTATATATGTATGTTCTGTGCGCAAAAATTATTTAGCATTCTAGAAATGAGAAAACACAGCCTTTTTCATTATAGTTCGTTCTGATGAGAGGCACATCCCAATATTCAGGATGCCTAGTGTTATATCTACGCGCGTTTACTTTCAATTTAGCCAGGGTGCTCAAACTATGAGTGTCTTTCTTAATATAATTCCGCAATGCCTAAGTTAGTTTAAAATTGTAGAGGTTGTCTAAACTAATTAAGCGCATACTTCTTAAGTGACGGTTCAGCTGAATGATCAGAAGCAGTGTTAGCAATTACCCTCAATATTTTGCTTTACATTCTTTCAAGTTTCAAAATGTTTCTATAGATGGTTGTTCCACAAACAAGGAAACAGTATTCGATGTAAGAAATAGCAAAGAGTTGTAGATTACAACTCTGGTGTTTATTGGCAGTGAGTCGCGATGACGGTAGAGAAGTCCTGACGCACGAGCCGCTTTGTTAGCTACATGCTCAGTAAGCGAGTCCCATGACATATGTTGATTAAATACTACACCAAGAGTCTTAAAATCTTTAACAACTTCAATGGAGTTTCCGTTGAGCAGGAGTGAATTGCATCGTACAAAATTCTTGGATTTTGCCCGAAATACAACAGCTCGCGTTTCGAAACATTTTATAACTAGGCCATCACATGACGCCCATTCCGCCAGCTTAGGCAAAACCTCATTACGCGTTGGAATAAGCAGTCACTATCATCGTCGGCCAAAAAAGTATCTTGTCGTCAGCATAGACAGTATATTTAACATTGGTGTCCTCATTACTATATTATTATTGTATATATTGATACGTTATTGTCCTAAACTGCTACCTTGCGGCACTCCAAAGGAAGTGTTTTAAATGAAGACACCGTGTTGTCGATAAAGACACACTGCTTACGTTGACTAAGATAAGATATGATGATTTGTAGAGCTTGACCACGAATGCATACAACTCTAATTTCTGGATAAGAATACCTCTATTAAGAGAATCGAATGCTTTCGTAACATCTACAAATATACCAAGAACATACTTCTTGTCTTCAATGTTCTGCAGTATAAGATTTTTTCGATTAGGTAGTGCTGGTTGCATGGAACAGTTTTTACGAAACCTGGAAGAGTACTTACACTACTATGTTAGAAATAAGCTGGCTATTGTGTGTGGTGGGAACCTTAACACGAATATATTCAGGAATACCAAAGAAAGTAGCCAATTGAGCTGTCATTATGAAAGTTTTGATTTAGTCAATGTTAATAATTTGCCAACTACAATCAGCCGAAACTCTGAAACTTCAATTGATTTATTTATTGTGAGCTCTCATATCCAAAATGCACAATCTGGTGTTAGTGCAAGTGACCCTAGTGATCATCTACCAATATAGATGGTATTGCCGAAAGCCCACATAGTCCCTAAACCTCGATCTTTCGTGCAAAGTATGTCTTCTCAAAACCTCGAGCGTTTTCGCCAAGAATTGTTAACTTCTTGCTGCACTGATGTACTTACTTCTCACGATGCTTTTGTGGCATTTGATAACTTTATATGTAAATTCAAAAACTTACACGACACACACCTTCCGTATAGATACTACTCACGTCCTCCAGGGATACGAAAGTCTTGGATTACTCGCGAGTTACACGCCAAAATCAAAATTTAAAATTTTATGTATAACGCATTCATTCAAGTTCGTGATTCTGGTTTACTTAAGGAATTCAAAAAATACCGTAACAATTTAAATAAAAAAATTCAGCATGCTAAAACTAACTAATTTAACAACATGTTTTCAGAGGTGTCGAAGGACGCTGGTGCAACACGGAGAAAGCTTAACTTAGTACTTGGGAGTAGCAATACTAATACCACACATTAAATTATTGTAAATTGCGAAGTAGTTTGAGGTACCGAACTCGCTAAAGTGTTCAATGAATATCTCGCGAGTTTACCTCTCTGTACGGCTCCAGGTAATCCTTCAAGATACTTGAAAGGCAAGCACGCTTATTCAGTGTATTTAAACCCCATATCAAAAGATGAGGTTTCCCTTCGTGATAAAGCAATTAAGAAACAGTAGTTGTTGTGATATCTTTGGAATTCAACTGCGTCCTGTTAAATTCATTGCAATTTAATTGCTAAGCTCTAGCCCACCTATTTAACCCTAGCATTTCGATTGGTATATTCCCTGCTAAATTATTCTTTTTCTGTCTTTTATTGATGAACACACCATAATAACAGATTATCAATTTGGCATGAATATTATAGATATCAATACCAAACTTGGTATGGCATCAAATGACGGTATTTAGGACATATTTAAATAGTTATGATGTGAAAATTATGAAATGTTTGCCATAAATGTCATGATTTACATTTCATGGTCCTACAGTTCTTCCTGTGGTTTAGTTCACAAGGTAATTTTCAAAACTTGTATGGTATGACATAATTGCATGCCGAACACAGGTGCCAGAGCCCAACATTAAAATCATGACATGCGCGTCATGTTACAGCATGACAACATGCTACGCTCATGACGCGCTCGCGGCCGTTTCGCTAGCGTCACATATACCATGTATGGTATTACAGTACGTGAACGGATCACGAAGGCATGTGACTGGTGCAAACACGATAATCATGAGATGCGTGTCATGTAACAACAAAACTACATGCTACGCTCATGATGTGCTGGCGGCCGTTTCGCTAGCTTCTCTTATACCAAATTTGGTAATACGGGACGTGAATGGATGACGAAGGTACGATACTGGTGCAAACATGATAAACAAGAGATGCGTGTTTTTGTAACAACATGACCACATGCTATACGCATGATGAGCTCGCAGCCATTTCGGTCGCTTCACATGTACATAACTTGGTATTACGTGACGCGAACAGACGACATAGGTAAATTGCACATCCAAACATGATAATCACGGCATGCGTGTGATGTAACGACAAGGTTACATGCCACACTGATTATGCGTTCGCAGCCGTTTCGCTAGCTTCCCATAAGCCAAATTTAGTATTACGTGACGCCAATGGATGACGAAGGTATGTGACTGAAGCGAAAATGATTATCATACGATGCGTGTCATGTGAGAACATCACTACATGCCACAGTCAAGGTGTCAATACGTTTCGACTTGAAGCGGTGCGCGTGCTCACCGGCGTTCATTTCGTTGCGTCACGCTGGCGTTACCACGCCAGGCGCTGGTCCTGCAATACATTCGCAGGTGCGCGCCAGGCTGCGTTGCTTTGACGCCTGTGCGTTTAAGCACGTTCAGCGTCTCTCCGTCACGAAAAGAGGGAGACACAGATCAGATTAGATTTGTGGGGTTTAACGTCCCAAAACCACCATATGATTATCAGAGACGCCGTAGTGGACGGCTCCAGAAATTTTGAGCACCTGGGGTACTTTAACGTGCACCCAAATCTGAGTACACGGGCCTACAACATTTCCGCCTCCATCGGAAATGCAGCCGCCGCAGCCGGGATTTGAACCCGCGACCTGCGGGTCAGCAGCCGAGTACCTTAGTCACTAGACCACCGCGGCGGGGCAAAAAAGAGGGAGACGCAGTGTTGTTTGGGTAATGCATCGGCGCGAAATGCGTCATGTCGCATTTCGTGCCGGTTGCCATCCGGCCGCGCGAACGGATGCTGGTCGCGCCTGGCGTCAGACTATAGAATGCTCGCGTTCTGCTAACGTAGCGTCGCTGTGCGTGCGCGTCAACGCTACATTAGAGTATATTGGGCTCTTCATGGTGCGCTCGCGGCCGTATTGCTAGGTTCATAAACACCAAATTTGGTGTTACATGACGTCAATAGATGACAAAATATATGACTGGAGCAAACATGATAATCCTAACACGCGTGTCATGTAAGAACATGACAACATACCATGCTGATTGAGTGCCCGCGGCCGTTTCGCTTCCTCCACATATACTAAATTTGGTATCACGTGACATAAATAGATGACAAAAGTAAACGACACACTCAAACATAAAATACATGACACGAAAGTCATGTACGGCATCATTTACTTTCACCTCGTAACGTTGTGTTGAAATTAAAGTGACATATGAACAATTTCTCTTTCGTGCTTCACATATCATCGATTCCGGCTATACGTGGGACCTGCGAATTTTTATTTATTGATATTCATTTAGAGATACTGCCAGTCCCATGAAGAGACTATAGCAGGGAGGGTAAGTATATTCATCAGATAACAGGAATAGCAAAAAAAAAATTGGCCCCGTATCTTCATGTAACCGGAAAATGTCGTCAAAAGACGATAGTCCTGCGTGTGGAGAGAGCAAGAGGTACGGGAATCGGTACCCCGCACCTCCACCAATTGAAAAGGGGTTTATTGGCGCGAGTTGCGATGGTGGTTCTACGATGAAAACACGATCGGGACAAAGCAACGGTCGCCCCGCCGCGGTGGTCTAGTGGCTAAGGTACTCGGCTGCTGACCCGCAGGTTGCGGGTTCGAATCCCGGCTGCGGCGGCTGCATTTTCGATGGAGGCGCAAATGTTGTAGGCCCGTGTACTCAGATTTGGGTGCACGTTAAAGAACCCCAGGTGGTCGAAATTTCCGGAGCCCTCCACTACGGCGTCTCTCATAATCATATGGTGGTTTTGGGACGTTAAACCCCACATATCAATCAATCAACAGAGCAACGGTCAAGCAGATGCCAGCGACGATCAGCACGAGGCGAGTGAGAGAAGGCCAGGACCAAGTACCTAAGCGGTGGCAATGTTGCTTGGCAACGATGCGTTTTCTTCTTCACAATAACATTTATTTGATGTTCTGCGCAAGAAAATCGGTGAATGGTATTCCAGAGGCGCTGCGTTAGAGTGCCTCGAGCGTGCAGCGGGAGGCTCACGAGTGCATCAATCATGCCACACGTGTGCCATGAGGGCCATCTGGCAGTTTATTTTGGAAAACAAAGCGCGTGACCGTGCGCGCCCGTCGGAGAAGTGATAAGGTGTAGAACGCGAGGCGATGGTTAGGTGCCGCCACCGTCTCGTCTTAGCAAAGCGTTGGAAATACTTCCCGTTCCGTGCAAGCATTGCATGGTAAGCACAGCTTGATAAGCGCTATGGTCATTAAAATTACTTATGTATGCGTTTTCTTGTAAGAGATGCATATGCAGAATATATGCATGTTGTTGTGGTGCCCCAGACATGCGCAATAATTGCTGTTTATATGACAATTGCACAAGCATGAACGCTCAACCCTGAGCAACATTGATGGTCGCTGCGGATGGGGTCGGCCGTTTGAAGTACCCTATGCCGGTAAGAGTGGACAAAGAGACAAATGTACAGACAGACAGGCAGACAGACAGACAGACAGACAGACAAACAGACAGATTAAAGTTTTTGCTTCGAAGGCCCGCTAGAGAGACTATCGTCTTTAAAAAACTGACAATATTAAAAGCAGGCAAACACTACCGTGTCATAGGTACACAATCGTATACGAAGATACAAAATGAAGAAAACATTGTGTGTAATGCGTTACAGATTTTAATAGAAATATGCATTTTTCACAATCTGTGAAAATGAGATGAAGTAAACTGCTAATACAAAAAATTTTTAAATACATTTATTTACAAATTATTTACGTAAAGCCAGAGATTTACACTTGAGAGGCGAATAAGTGAGACTCAACAGATTGTAGAAACGTCATAGTACAGACGCCAAGCAGTGGCTCTGCGACTTTAACATGTAAAAATAGCGCCTGTTTGCGCTGCGCTGGCTTGTAAGAAGGCCTTGGGTACCACTGCGCCATCTTTGGATGCAAAAACAACCAGAGCAAGAGTAAGATATTACCAAGACTCTCTGTAAAAATTTTAGCACGATGTGGCAATCGTGCCGGTGCACTGTATCCTGATTTCGCAGATATCCATCCGCAACGAAAAGCGCCGAGCTCCGCTGCCCGTGCACAAACGCAATCGGCAAGAAAAACTATACGAGTTCAGTAAAGGCGTACGACCAAATATAATTATTGCGTTTACTCAAGTGCGAAGCCAGCTGTTCTGCTTTACAGCAGCATTTTGGGTGCAGTATGCCTGTATTCGGTCATTCCAGCGACTATAGGCGGCGTGACGGTGCGTCGAAATGGCGGACGAGACGGTAATGTCGCGAGCGTGCACGTCAGTGGCGCGGAGCGTAAAGACGCGTTCATTAGTTCAGAGACCAAACAGCGTCACAGTTTATCACCGTGTGACAGCGTCGGAGCCCGGCGACATGGCGCCACCTGCGTCGCTGGAATGACCGAATAGTATGCGGTGTCAAATAATTGTCGTACTTTAACGCAGGCTGCATGCTAGTAATAGGATATATTACGACTCACGCATGGATGCGAGCACCGCTCACGTATACAACTGTAATGGCATCCTATAGCGATGCAAATAGACATTAACGGCGCGAAAAGCATCGCTTTTCGACTCGGTCGAACTTCAGCATGTCTTGACTCACTAGGCGAGTCTGTGCTTTTGGTCAGCGTCACCGGAGAATTTTAAAGAATTGTTCTGGTTGGCACTTTCGCAACGCGTGTGTGTTCCGAGTGCCCGGCATGAGTGGCAAATGATAAACACATGCAGTGGATGAGCGCAAGTTGGAGCGAGATTCTAGCGCTACGTTGACGCCGACTTAAGCACAAATTCTGCTTGCCACAGAAAAGGTACGCCGCATTGCGACTGAGTCGAAAGCAACGTTTTCCGCTGTTCGCGTTTCTTTCTATCGCAATAGTATGAACTTGATGATGTTGCTTCCGAAGATGGCAATGCACGTGCCGTAGACATTCCGGACTGTCGAGGAAAGTCTCCTGGACGTTTCGGACAAAATCTGCATAAAACTCTAGGAGAGGAAGAGCACGAAACACCCTTACAGCCGGACTCGGGTTGTGCAGTTTCGAGTTTGATTTGCGGAGCGTCTGCTCGCGTGGCTTTGTATTGGTGTCGTTTCGCCGCGTTTTCAACAGATGGCGCGACACGCTTTTCAATATGGCAGCACACGCTGTCACAGAACGAGCGCTAAAAAAGAGCGCGCCGCCAAATCCTTGCGACAACGGGCGGCAGAAACGCCGCGAGGTAAAAAGAAAAAAAAAAGAAAGCAAACATCCAGGGCTCCCGGGCGCGCGCTCTCCCCGCAGAAGCACGGCTTCGCAGACGATCCTCCTCACCCCACTTCGGCGGCCCAGCAAGCCCGCGATTTTTCCAGAACGAAGGGGGCGGGGCCATACCGAGTTGACTCACCGGCCGGAGAGGGCATTCCAACTGTCTCGCCCTCTTCCCAGCTTTCGCCGCGTATCGCGCCGACGAAATGACCAGAAATTTCTGGAAGGTGGCGCGGAAGGTATTTAATCGAGCGGCCGAGACGACAGAAACAGGAGGAGACGGAAAGTTAGCGCCGGAGCGCGTAGGAATTCCGCCGTGTAGTCGGTGAAGGTTCTGCCCGTAGTGACAGAACAGGAGGAGACGGAGGTGAGCGCCAGAGTGCGTAGAGAGTCCGCCGTGTAGTCGGCGAAGTTTTGGTCCGTAGGGACGGCTCGAGCTACAGGCAAAAGCGTGGGTTTACCGCTATCGAGCGAAGACGCGGGCAACAGCTGCGTGTGTGAAGCCGACGGATTTCCGGCGAAGAAGTTGAAGTTTGAAGAGTGGCCAATTGAAGACGGGAGGTTTCCTGGAAGAGAACTTCGAGAGCTGTGGAACGACAACAACGCTGGACTTTGAGTGAGTGATTCTCGGAAGAGTATCATTCAGACTTTTGTTCCAAGGACTTTGGACTGAATAGGTTTTATATCTCTTTAGTCTTTAAGTGTCTTGGTTGTTCAATGCATGCGACTGCATTGTAGTGCGTATTGTTGTCTGTGTCCGTTGTTTCAAGTGTGGTTGATTGTACTGTGTAGTACATTGTCTGTTTGGTGACGTATTGTATGTAACTATTGTGGAGTGTGCATACGTGTGTATTGTTTTTGATCTGCCGTTAATGAGAATATAATTTTGTTTGTTTCTCAACTCTCGGCTCTGTCTTGTTCTTTGGGCCACAGCCGGCGTCCGCTGGCGCACCAATAAGGACCACTTCTAAATTGTCCACGCTTTCGTGGTGCGGTTCGGGGGGGCCGATACTTCGGCTCTTGGAATTAGCCCGGCGATCGCCTCCCTAATAAACGGGACAGGTGTGACAATTAATCTGGCGTCCGCGACAGGACCTTTTGGTGCACAGTGTGTCCAAAGTAGTGAGAAAGAGCCTCGAGTTGTTGATACTGCTATCGGACCTATTTTGTATGTTGTTCAGTGTTCTCGTTAACGAGTGCAGGGGAGTGTTCCGATAGACTGATTTAGGCAGATACTTTTTGCACGCGGCAAGGTTTTAGTTGCGAGTTGCGAGACACAATGGATCTCGAAAAGTTAGTTGCTCTTGGTGAAAAGATGGGTCTTTCTGGCGCCGAACTACGGAAGTGGGTCACCCAGAAGGAAAAAGAAGAAAAAGAGAGAGCCAAAGAAGAAAAAGCAGCCGAGCTGGAAAAAGAGAGGTTGGCGGTCGAAAGAGCCAAAGCGGAAAAAGAAGCTGAGGTGGAGAAAGAAAAGCTGGCCGCTGAGAGGGCTAGAGAAGAAAGAGAGGCAAAGGAGCGACAGCTGAAAGAAGAAAGAGAGCAGCAATTGAAGTTGGAGCTGGAGAGAGAGAAGTTGGCAGCCGAAAGGGCGAGAGAAGAAAGAGAAGCGAGGGAGCGCCAGCAGAAAGAAGAAAGAGAGGAAAGGGAACGGCAGCGGCAGCACGAGATGGAACTCGAACGGCTCCGTTTGCAACAGCGAAGTGAAACTCCCGTCCAACCTAGAGTTGAAAGCAGCGAACGGGAAGATCATGGCTTCCGCTTGAACCCAAGCAAGTTGCTCGTGGCGTTTGATGAAAGGAAGGACGACCTTGACGCGTACCTTCACCGATTTGAGACGATTGCGAAGAGCCAGAATTGGCCGGAACATCAATGGGCAACTGCTTTGAGTACTTGCTTGAGTGGTGAAGCGCTCAGTGTGTACGGTAGGCTGACGCCGACCGATGCAGCCAACTATGCAAAGGTGAAAGCTGCTTTGTTGAAGCGATTTAGATTCACCGTGGAAGGTTTCCGGGACAGATTTCGGACAGGAAAGCCAGCCGATGGTGAGACGGCTACGCAGTATGCCGCCCGACTTTGCCATTATTTCGACAGATGGATTGAACTTTCAGGGACAGCACAGGAGTACGATGAACTTAGAGAGCTGCTAATTAAAGAACAATTTCTTACTAGTTGCCACCCAAGCCTGTCGCTGTATTTGAAAGAGAGGAAGGCGGAGTCATTTGAAGGAATGCTTGAATTGGCTGATCAATTCTTAGAAGCGCAAGGAGGAACTAATTTGGCCAAGGTCAAGAAGGATTGTCCCGATGATTCGAAGAAATTGGCTCCTGAAGAAAAGAAGCGTGCACCAGAGAGCATGCAGCGATGTTTTCTGTGCAACCGAGTAGGTCATCGCGCGAAAAATTGTCGAACGATCTTTACGAGCCCTACGGCAGTAAAATGTTTTAAGTGTGGTCAGACGGGGCACAAAGCAGACGCTTGTCGGAACGGAGTGAGTCAAACTCACCAGGTATCCTGTGTGCAAGTGGCACCGAAATCTGATAATAATGCCGTCACCGATGGATTCGTAGAATTGAAAAATGGGGAGAAAATTCCTATTGTGGGGGCTGTAATGTCAAAACAGCCAACCGGTGTTACGAAGGGAATGCCAACGCTTCCTGGAAAGATTGCAGGCAAGAAGATTTCGGTTCTAAGAGACACCGGTAGCTCCACGGTTATCGTGAGGAGAAATTTGGTACGGGAAAGAGAGTTGACAGGCAGAACGAAACCGGTTTGCCTAATTGACCGTACGGTCCGGATGCTTCCCGAAGCAGAAATTGAGGTTGAAACCCCGTACTTCAGCGGGAAGGTTACTGCGTTATGCATGACGACCCCCCTGTATGACCTTGTCATCGGAAACATCGACGGGGCGCGAGGGCCAAGTGATCCGGAATGTTTGGGAGAAGACCCGAAGATAGAGCCCTCGCCAACACAGCGGCCGCGAGATACAGTGGAGGAGCATCCCGTGACGGGTCTCACTAGAGCCCAAGGTGAAGCTGCGGCGCAAGAGACAGCGAAGGAGAAGACGATCGTGTCGAATAAGTTCACAGGCCGAGCAACTGGACGTACGTCGGCACGACCTCAACCGACAGACAGTATAAAGGAGACGGAGTTGGCCAACCGGGCAAAATGTAGAGGCATTATCAAGCGGGTAAATAAACAGACAGGACCCGTCGAATGGAATGACGCATTAACGGTGTCGGAAGAGACAACGATGGCTGAGACGACGCCTCAGATATCGTCGTTGGAAAGGGCTCGCCGAAAGGGAACGTGGAAAAACAAGAAGTCGAGCGAGCACCGCAAGAAAGGGCGCAAGCGCTGTTCGAAGTACACAGGATAGGTGCTGAGGTGGAATCAGAATGTGTTCGGCAGGGCTGAGTGACATATGTTGTGTTAATGTTCTTGTTATCCTGTGTCTCAAGTGTATGTCGAGTGAGTCAGTGTTCTGTGCGATGGTGTGATGTATAGTGTTGTATAATTGTTGGATAGACAGAACTTTGTACGTTTGTATTGTTTAGAATGTGTGATGAAGTGTTGTAGGCATGTACCTGTGTCTATATTTCATGTGTTGTGGAATTGAACTACAATGTACGATTGTATTGAGAGATATATTGTGAATGTGAAGTGTCATGAGCGACGGATTGTGTTACAGTCTGTGAGAATGTGTGGTGACTGTTCGCGCTCGTTTGTGTGGTTTTGAATATTATGAGATAATATTCTTAAAGTGGGGGGCAGTGTCACAGAACGAGCGCTAAAAAAGAGCGCGCCGCCAAATCCTTGCGACAACGGGCGGCAGAAACGCGGCGAGGTAAAAAGAAAAAAAAAAGAAAGCAAACATCCAGGGCTCCCGGGCGCGCGCTCTCCCCGCAGAAGCACGGCTTCGCAGACGATCCTCCTCACCCCACTTCGGCGGCCCAGCAAGCCCGCGATTTTTCCAGAACGAAGGGGGCGGGGCCATACCGAGTTGACTCACCGGCCGGAGAGGGCATTCCAACTGTCTCGCCCTCTTCCCAGCTTTCGCCGCGTATCGCGCCGACGAAATGACCAGAAATTTCTGGAAGGTGGCGCGGAAGGTATTTAATCGAGCGGCCGAGACGACAGAACAGGAGGAGACGGAAAGTTAGCGCCGGAGCGCGTAGGAATTCCGCCGTGTAGTCGGCGAAGGTTCTGCCCGTAGTGACAGAACAGGAGGAGACGGAGGTGAGCGCCAGAGTGCGTAGAGAGTCCGCCGTGTAGTCGGCGAAGTTTTGGTCCGTAGGGACGGCTCGAGCTACAGGCAAGAGCGTGGGTTTACCGCTATCGAGCGAAGACGCGGGCAACAGCTGCGTGTGTGAAGCCGAAGGATTTCCGGCGAAGAAGTTGAAGTTTGAAGAGTGGCCAATTGAAGACGGGAGGTTTCCTGGAAGAGAACTTCGAGAGCTGCGGAACGACAACAACGCTGGACTTTGAGTGAGTGATTCTCGGAAGAGTATCATTCAGACTTTTGTTCCAAGGACTTTGGACTGAATAGGTTTTATATCTCTTTAGTCTTTAAGTGTCTTGGTTGTTCAATGCATGTGACTGCATTGTAGTACGTATTGTTGTCTGTGTCCGTTGTTTCAAGTGTGGTTGATTGTACTGTGTAGTACATTGTCTGTTTGGTGACGTATTGTATGTAACTATTGTGGAGTGTGCATACGTGTGTATTGTTTTTGATCTGCCGTTAATGAGAATATAATTTTGTTTGTTTCTCAACTCTCGGCTCTGTCTTGTTCTTTGGGCCACAGCCGGCGTCCGCTGGCGCACCAATAAGGACCACTTCTAAATTGTCCACGCTTTCGTGGTGCGGTTCGGGGGGGCCGATACTTCGGCTCTTGGAATTAGCCCGGCGATCGCCTCCCTAATAAACGGGACAGGTGTGACACACGCTGAGCTCACCGTGTTCTGGTGTATAGGTAATGAGTCTATGCAGGTCCTCTCGGGGTGATATAGTTAGCGCGTGTAACTGCCGATGGTGCCGCATTGTCGTTGTAAAGCGTTGGGAGTTTGCATGACCACTTTAAAGGGACCTTTTCACGACCTCATGAACGTTCTCGCCGCACATAAGAAGCAAAGTTCTCTAGGGTCGAGCCATGTTCCCTGTCCGTTGGCGTGACAGGGTATGGATATTCATATCATTATGAATGTTCTCATGAATAGCGGTATGGATATTATATAGGCATCCTTATTGATATGTTTAGCAATATGGATATTCTTATGAACATGAATATCTATATCGATGCAGGCATTCATGCAACTTTGTTTAAACTGTGCACATGGGTAGTAACACCTTTGCATGATCGATTGGGCACTGTACGAGGGTAAATGGTCTCCCAGAACTTCGCCCACTCGCCATCATCCACTTTGTGGGTATGCTACAATTTTTTTATAAAAACCTCCCTTTCCGTACTCTGAGCGTATCATGTCCGCAACGTGGAGACGCCGCCATTTTCACTATGGTAAAGACGTAGTTAAACTTTTTTTAAAAGGAATCAGCTTTTAGGTGTCGAGCAGTCTGCTGCACCGTTTTCCGATTGTTGGCGTCGTGCTTCGCTTATGAATGTCTCACGGCATTGCGAGATTAACTCTGATGAACAATGATTCCCAAGCAAAGATTCTTTCCACCTCACTATAAAACAAGGCTCCTCGCGTCAAAAGAAATGGACACACTTTCAATGATGGCGATGCTAGCTGAGATCAAATTATTCGCAAAGTTGAGAAACTGATTTAGTTTCTTACGGGAATCGCGATTTAACTTTATTACTGTCAACATGTGAGTAGACAAAACCTCAGACGGTCTTTCGTATATTTACCAAAAACGAGGATATGATTATTTGCTTTTTTTCCTTTAAAACAATCGCACGCACCAACTCTAGAAAATTCTTCATGAATAAGTGAAGAGAACTTGAAAGGTTATTAAAAATAATGCTAGGGGAAAACGAAACGCTCCTTTTGCCTCTCGGTAGATATATTACTAGCCGTGGCTTCGTGTGCCACTGCCAAGCACCGCAATCAATTTGACCTTTTGAGGTCACGCGCTCTTCGTTTTTTTTTAATGACGATAGCCTTTATTGGGAACCTTCGACACAAACATCTTTGTCTGTCTGTACATTTGTCTGTTTGTCTGCTTTTAACGGTATCTTAAACGGCATCAAAGTGGCCAAACAATACTCCAAACGGCCGACCCCATCCGCAGCGCCCACTGATAGTGCTCAATATTAAGCATTCATACTTGTGCGATTGTCAGTTAAAAAGCAGTTATTGCGCATATCTGAGGCATCATAACAACATGTCAATATTCTGCATGTGTGTCTCTTACTACAAAAGGAACACATGAGTAATTATAAGCACCGTAGCGTTTATCGTCTTTCCCTGACCAGGCAACACTTGCACGAAAAGGCACATGTTTCCAACGATTTGCTAAGACGACATGGTGGTGTCACCTACCCGTATCCTTGTGTTCTACACCTTATCACCTCCCAGACGGTTGCGCGCGCTTCGTTTTCAAAGATCACTGCCAGATAGCACTCATGTCTCACGTGTGACGCGACTTGGTGCGCTCATTTTCTTCCACTGCACGCTCGAAGCACTCTAACGCAGGGCCTCCAGTATACCATTAAGCGATTTTTGGTGCAGAAAATCAAATAAACGTCTTTTTTCTCACTCTCTCCAGACGCAAGACTATCGTCTTTCGACGACATTTTCATTGTAACATGCAGATATGGGGTCAATTTTTCTTGCCACCTAAAGTAGGCTGCTACAATTTCATCGCATTTAGTTACGTAATAAGATGTCATACCTGAATTATTGACGTCATGATGACATCACAAAACTGTGCGTTCTATCTGTGTCGACAAATGGTGACGTCATTACGCGCTGGTGACATTTTTCATCAAAGGACCTAAACACGGCGGGACGGTCACCGTGGACGATCAAGTTTTCCGCTGGTTGAGTTTTTTAATTCTATCGCCTTAGTAACAAACAAAGAAAGACGATAAAGATCGCGCAATATCTCTTCGTGAGGGATAATTAAAGCTGCATAATTCGTAAATATTATTCACGCCTGTGCTGATGGGTTATGTTATTTCTTCGCGAACTTCGGCAACATTGAGGGTATCTATCTATCTATCTGTCTATCTACCTATCTATCTATCTATCTATCTATCAATCTATCTATCCAGACGCCTACGAAATTTAGCTTTCCTGGCTGTTTGGGTAATGATATCGATACCAAACTAGACATGATACAACATGACTGTACCAGGAACATAACTGACGAGTCATAACATTAAAATTATGACATGTATATCATAAACGTCACGATTCACATGTCGTGGCCTTGCTGCTCTTGAGGTGATTTCATTCACATGATATGCTCCAAAACAGTGGTATGGTGTGACATGAGTGCATGGCGAACGCAAGCGACAGACAGACACTCACATGAAAATCACGACATGCGTGTCATGGAACAAAATGACTACATGCTACACTCATGATGTGCTCGTGGCCGTTTCGCTAGCTTTGCATATACCGAATTTGGTATTACGGTACGGGATGCCCCGCCGCGGTGGTCTAGTGGCTAAGGTACTCGGCTGCTGACCCGCAGGGCGCGGGTTCGAATCCCGGCTGCGGCGGCTGCATTTCCGATGGAGGCGGAAATGTGGTAGGCCCGTGTGCTCAGATTTGGGTGCACGTTGAAGAACCCCAGGTGGTCTAAATTTCCGGAGCCCTCCACTACGGCGTCTCTCATAATCATATAGTGGTTTTGGGACGTTAAACCCCACATATCAATCAATCAATCAACGGTACGGGAATCGAGTACGAAGGTATGTGACTGGTGCAAACATAATAATGATGAGGCGCGTGTCATGAAAAAACATGACTACACGCTACGCTCATGATGCGCTCGCGACCATTTCACTAGCTTTACATTTACCAAATTTGGTAATACGTGACGCAAACGGACGGCGTAGGAAAGTGACCCGTTCAAACGTGATTATGACATACGTGTCATGTATCAACATGAATACGCCGCACATTCATGATGTGCTCGCGACCGTCTTGCTCCTTTCACATATGCCAGAATTTACTATTACGTCACTTGAATGAATGACGAAGGTATGTGACTAGTGCAAACATGATAATCATGAGATGCGTGCCATAAAATAAAAATTTACACGCCACAATCAAGGCGCCAATACACTTCGACGTTAGCCGGCAGGCGTGCGCACCGGCATTCGTTTTATCGCGTCACGCCGGCGATGCTAGGCAAGGCGCCGATATTCCCGCAGTAGAGATCAGTGGATGTGTCCACTGACCTTCATTGTGGATCTGCACGCCATTTACTCGCCGGGGTGGGCCGCGCTGCGTTGCTTCGACGCATGCGCGTTTGAGCGCACACGGCGTCCCTCCATCACGAAGATAGGCAGGCGCGGTGCTGTCTAAGTAACGTCGTCGGCGCGAAATGCAGCATGCCACATTTCGCGCCGGTTGCCACCGGGCTGCCCAGACGGACGCTGGTCGCGCCGGTCGCGCCTGGCGTCACACTATAGAATGCTCGCGTTTTGCTAGCGTGGCGTCGCTGCGCCAGCCTGCGCCTGCGTCGACGTTGTGTCGGAGCGTATTGGGCGCGCTCGCCGCCGTTCCGCTTACTCCACATGTACCGAATTGGGTAACACAAGTAGTGAATAGACGACGAAAGTGAATGACACGTCCGAGCCTGAGAATCATGATACGCGTTTCTTGCAAAACATGAATACGAGATTGCCGCAGAGTCGTCGTGTGCACGCGTATTTTCATCGTTCATCGCTGCATTTGGTGTTCCAGATGACCCTAGCCACCAGCCGGCGTCAGCCATCCTTGTCGAAGCCGGACTGGCCACCATGTCAGCCGCTCTATTCGTGCGCTCCGCACATCTCTCGCGATCGAAACTCACCGCACGTCCTCTTAGCGACTAGGCGAACTCTACACGAAAGCGGGGGTTCCGCCGCCGCAATGACCCAATTTGACACGCCTGGTCTCTTTTAGTGTGGTCGTGTGTATGTGTGCTTGTGCGTGCGTAGAACGCGCTCAGTCCAGTTCCATAATTCTTTTGTTGTGCTTCTCGTTAGGAAGAGGAGGAACGTGTGCTGCTGTGCCACGCTGCCATGGCGCTCCCCTCCTCCATACTCTCCCTTCTTTTCAGGGGCGAACAAGGGCAGTTTATTGTACACTTAACTTGTACCTACACAAACGAAACATCGAAAACAAGAAAAGACAGTGTGTACATTTCACAAATGAGCACCAAAATCTGAATAGTCACTGGGTATCCAAATATTACAAGTCAAAGAAAATAAAGTCAATCAAGTTAATTACATTTTGCGCCATAACACTTATGCATGCGTACTAGAGTGGGCGCATGGCTAGTACGGGACAACTGGAAACATCCGCTGTCCCTCTATTACTTTAAAGAAACGTGTGTGCCATCGCCGAAGGAAAGCCTCTTCGCCGTGCGTTTCCAGCTGCTGGTCTAGGTAATTCCATAAAATCAGTCATATTTTCTGTAGTGCGGGATAGGCGCCTCTATGCGGCTTGTGCCGTACTTCCGCTAAACAGCGTCGCCGCCAAAGTACGTACAAGGTTACTGTAAAGACCGGTCTTGCAAACAGCTCACGTTCTGTTCCCATGCGCGCCGAGCGAAAGATCAAAGAGGCGTTGTACCATGTGCCAGACGCCCCTCACCACCGAGCACTGAAACAGAGCATGTTGGGCCGTCTCTCTTTTGCCTCAGTTTGGGCAGCGGTCATTTGGAACGACTTCCCAATCTGCTTACCGGTCACGCGTAGGCAAGGCCCTTGACCTTATCAACCAGTCAAACTCACGCACCTGGTTAGGTATGCGATTGCAACGCCATCGTTTCCATTTTCTCGAGCAGGATGCTGTTTCTTTCTCTTTGCTCAGTGCGCTACTTGTTACCACTTTGCTTATTTCTTGCGATGAAACATCTTCCAGACTGCATCAACCTATTGATTACACTGTTCCTTTTAAGCCACTGGCAGCTCTGTAAAACTTAGGCGGAATTTCTGCTCGTGGTCCGATGTACGAATGGGCCATGAAAAAACCTTTTAGTGTACTGCTCCAGTACACCAAGAGCCTGTACCCGGTGTAGTTGCTGTCATCTAACAGCTTCTGTGTTGTTTTTGCAGCCAGCGCTCTCGTGAACGTTGGTATATAGGGAAGGCTCAAGCCTCCACGCTTTGTGGGAAGCTGTAAAAATTTTCTCTGTACCTTTGCTGGTTTTCCTCCCCAGAGGAAGGGCCCCGCCATAGAGGCGAGGCGTCCTGTAACACGGTGGGGTAGAAGGGCGATGTGTGCTATGTAAAACGCGAAAGCGCATGCCTGTGTCTTCATGACTGTTGCTTTTGCCGTTAGTGAGACGTTAAAATGAGTGGCTGCTGCTATGACATCAGTAGATCTCCAAAGCACGTCATCCCAGGTCTTTTTTGATACATCTCCTTCCTCAAAGTAAACGCATAACATCTTATCAACTTGAACGTATTCTAAATCTCCTGGCAATAGTTCTTTGAAGCCTCCATAACTCAATGCCTTACGTTTGGTGGTGTTTAAAAGAGCACCAGACAGATTAGGAATACTCAGCAAAAATGTCAAGGAATTTACTAAAGCTAGACAAGTTATGATAAATAACAAAATATCATCGTTGTATGAGACAATTTTGAGGGTTTCCTTGCCTGGCATCGGGAAACCCACCATGCGCTCGCAGTTTGCAGCCTTTCTGATCAAAGACTCTAAGACAAAGCGAATAATATTGGAGACAACGGACAGCCTTACCTCGCCCCTTTTTGAACTGCAAAGCTTCTGGTCACTTCATTGTTGAAATAAAGACAGCTTGACAGGTCCTGATAAAGTATTTCTACCAGCCGGTTATACTGCTCTCGGAGGCTAAAGATGCGCAAAAAAGTGAAAATATACCCATGTTCAACTCTATCAAATGATGTGGCCTGATCAAGAGAAGTATATACTCCTGAGATCTGTTTCTCTTTGGCATATGCGAAGAGGTCTCTGATGATTGTAAGAGGTACGAAGACGGAACGTCCTGGTACTGCACATGACTGCAAGGGGGACACAACCTCTTCCAAAAAAGGCCGCAGACGCCATGATAGCAGCGTGGCTACTAACTTATAGTCTGTGTTTAGAAGGGAAATGGGCCTCCAATATTTAGGATCCGACAGCTCCATACCCTCTTTCAGCAATAGAATCACCCTTCCTTCGCTGAAGGACTGCGGTTTATGTCCATCACGCAACAAAATATTCACGAGATCGGTGATCGCATCTCCCAAGATATCAAAGAAACGCAGATAAAATCGCTTGAGTATTCCGTCTGGGCCTGGAGACGCGGGCGTATTGATAGATTTTAGGACGTATCATACTTCCTCTTTATCAGTTTCTGCATATAATGCTAAACCGTCTTCCTAGCCTAGCGATGGCAAACCTTCGCAAAAGGTTGAGAGTTTGGCACTAAACTCATTGTCCTGTGCCTCATGGTCTGCAGTGCAGTTTTGCAAAGTAGTCTTGGAAAACTTCTTGAACTTCGTCCGTGTCATTAACAATGGTACTATCCTCCCCAAGCGCCTCATTGATGTATCGGAGCTGGCATCGACGATCGCGGTTTTTTTGCGCATATGTCAAGTTTTCAATTTCATCTATCGATAAGTGCATTTCTTTTGCGATCCTTGGAGCCTGAGACCAATGCTTCAGAAGATTGTGATATTTAATTTTTTGTGCTTCAAGGTATTCGAGCATAGCGAACGTAGTTGACCCACATCTTTCAATAATTGGAATGCGTCGGAGAATCTTACTCATCTTGGCCGTGAGGCGAGCGTGGCGTGCTTTTCCTGCCTGTTGAGCTATGAGGCGCCAGCGAGATATTAGGTGGTCCCAAATAGTCGGAGTTCTGCAAACTACTTCTGCCAGTTAGGACGCCAGCTCAGTTTGAAGTACGGAAATGCTTTCGTCATCATGAAGAATAGTTGGGTCCATTCTCCATAGTTTGTGGATTCTCATTGTTGTGCTCACGTTAAACGTGAAGAGTAACGGAGCGTGATCGCTGAGTTTCTGCTAGCTTGGCGCAAGCTGGACCACCTCACCTGATTGTAGGTTCGCTAAAGAGTCTTCGGGCACATACACTCTATCAATTTGGCTTTGGTTAATGCCCCAAGCGCTGGTTACGACGAACCCGACTCCATGTAGAGTTAACCACCCATCTGTCAGCTTGAGATCTTGAACTAATTGCTGTAGTTGTCTGGCGTAATTTTTGTTGGCGCCTTGGCCGGGACCCCTGACGTCTCATGTAGTATCGAGCACGCAGTTTATATCTCCGACAAGCACATATGATACTGGCTCGATCAAAAAATTTCTGACACCTTTATAGAACCCGTTCGTTTTTGACCTCATTACGGGCGCATATGCGTTGACAAATCTGACTGGTTTGCAGTTAAGTACCACATCTAGTGTTATGATGCGGCCTTCGGTGTCAACAAGACAGTGAGCACCTCTCCTCAGCGTTGCGTTCATGAAAACTACTCCTGTGCTACATGCACGCGCATCTGTGAGTGAGAAGAAGGCTTCTTCATGAAACCTTTCCTGAAACTCTGCAACGTCAAGCTTAGTACGAAAGCTTGTCCCCTGCAAAAAGAGCAACTCTACGCGATGCGCCCACGTGAGGTCAAGTATTGGCTGCTGCTTCACCGGATTTCGGAAACCATGAACATTGAACGACATGAAAGAAAATGATGTCATTGTTGAAATAAAGACGAGGAAGTTGCTTAAAGGAAAGAAAAGGTAAAGAGAGGAGAGCCAAATGCTAAAAGTACATATCGTCGTCGCTCACAGTTCGTGACGTTTCCTGTGGTGGTGATCTCACACGGGGTTTCCTAAGTGTTCCGTGTTTAGCGGAGTCGCTGCCGCTGCTCCCACTGCCTGGCTTGGATCGGAGTTGTGAACTCGAAGGACTCGATGCGTCTGCAGATCGTGCGGGTTTGGCAGAAACCTCGGTGTCCGCCGGTTTTCTCCGCGTTGGTGGTCGGCTTCTTAGCTACTTCATAGATGTCGTAGGCGTAGCGTTCATGTTCTTCAAGGTCGTCGACATTCCAAGGTTAGCGTTTGGTGCGCTGTCACTGTCGTCGGAGAGAAAATCAAAGCAGTGCTTTCTGTGATGCCTCTTGTAATGGGCACCTGGTCGTCCGGCGTTTGGCGCTTCTCGGACGCCATTGATGCACTTCAGTTATGTCGAGTATCGATGCTGCCTACTAGGGAAGAAAAATCATTGGACGTTTCCGTTGAACTCCCATTTGGGTGTTCATGTTGCATCAGAGCGGGCTGTTCATCTGAAGTTGCCCCGTCTGGCGTACTGGCAGGCTTGAAGTAAGTAGCGTCTTCCAACTGCGCGTCTACGAAATCATCGGGCAGGCTCTCTTCATCCCAGGGGTCTGTTCTCTTGACTCGTGTCGTTTTCTTTTGTGAACGCAGTACTTCATAGGTTCTAGATTGCTTGGCCACACTTGAGGCGCTTGAAGAGGATACTTCAATTGTTGAGAAGTCTTGTACACTCGATGATGGCGTCTTCTGAGCTTCGTCTGCGTATGATCTGCGCTTGAAGCTTTCTTTGGTCGGATGATCACCCCCACACCTTCTGCAGGCTTCAGTGCACTCTTCCACCGCCTGTCCGTACGCGCTGCACCTATAACAAAAAGGTGTTGCACAGGCCACGGCCAAGTGGCCTTCGTAGCGGCAACGCGCACAGACGCGACGCATGCCACGGTACTCCAATATAACGCGGTATCCATGGATTGAAATGAAGTTCGGTGCGGGCTTTGCCATTTCCATCTTCACCGCTCGTGTACCGGTAAATGTAGACTGACGTCGTTGCAGAGTAACATATGTTATACTAAGTACTTTGCTGAAAGGCTGCAAAGCATAGACATCCGCTTCATCGGGTACGTACGGCGGCAATCTGTACACACTCACGAACACACTTGGTGGTCCGACGACTTCCACTTGAATTTTTTTTCTTCTGAAGGAGAAAACCTTCATTCACCATGAGCTTGGTGGCTTGTTCCACTGTCCTCGTTGCTACCAAGAACTTCAAAGTGTCGAGGTCTTCCAGGAACAACACCCCAGCTACCGGTCGTCTCTTCGAGACACTCGATGATCTCGTCGACGGAGACCGCGCCTTCAGGAACGGTAAACGTGAAATATTGTTGTTTTGGTGGGGTGCATACTGACCTTTACGCCATCCTCCCAGGGGCCACAGTGGTCGGTGACTTCTCGGCCGAAGCCCCGGGGAACCTGAATGCGGGTGAGACGCCGAAGGGACGCCACCGAAACACTGGTCGCACGCGTCGGCAAGAGCCGCACTCACACAACTAACACGGAACAGGGAAGTTTATTGCAAACTGTAACAACATTTCAAGTGAGTACAACCGTCTGGTGTAACAAAATCACTTCAGTGGCGTGTACAAACAAGAGAACATAGATAGGATGTAACACACAGCACTGCAATATTCTCACAGAACACGAAACACTCAAGAAAACAAAGAGAAAAGAAACGCAAAAAACAGTAATTTGGAACAGATTCACATATTACCTTTGACAAGAAGGAATGTTCTTCCGAGTTAAAGCGGCAGTAAAGGAAGTTCAATATTCCCATTCCGAACTCCAAAAAACCTGTATGCCACCTTCTGATAAAGGCTTCTTCACCCTGAGTTTCAATCTGGTCGGTAATGTAACGAACCATGATCATTCTAATCTTCTGCAACGCTGGGTATGCAGCTCGTTGGGGTCGTCGCCGTGCTTCGGCCATACAGCGGCGATGCCACAAGACGAACAATGTGACGTACAGGATGAGTTGTTCAAATAAGCCCCTTCTCCGCTGTTGGCTCAAAGGAATTGACACTCCGAATTGACGACGCACGACGTGCCACACGCCTTTGGCCGCTACGCATTCAAACATCGTGTGACGGTGTCACGGGTCCCGTTAATTAGGGAGGTGATCGCCGGGCTAATTCCAAGGGCGGAAATATCGGCCCCCCGAACCGTACCACGAAAGCATAGACAATTTAGAAATGGTCCTATTCGGTGTGCTAGCGGACGCCGGCTGTGGCTCAAAGAACAAGTCAGAGCCGAGAGTTGATAAACAAAACAAAATTATATTCTCAATTATGGCAGATCAAAACGATACACAAGTATGCATACTCTACAATAGTTAAATATCATGTCACCAATTAAACAACGTACTATACAGTACAATCAGCCACACTCGAAACAACGGACACAGACAACAATACGCACTAGAATGCAGTCGCATGCATCGAACAACCAAGACACTTAAAGACTAAAGAGTTAGAAAACTAATTCAGTCCAACAGTCCAAATTTCTTGGAACAAAAGTCTGAATGATACTCTTCCGAGAATCACTCACTCAAAGTCCAGCAATGTTGTCGTTCCGCTGCCCCCGAAATTTCACTTCCAGGAAACCTCTCGTCTTCAATTGGCCGCTCTCCAAGCACCAAACTTCTTCGCCTGTAACACGTCGGCTTCCCACACGCAGCTGTTGCCACGCATCTTCGCTCGCTAGCGGTAGACACACACTCTGTCCTGTCGCTCGAGTTTTCACCCCTCAGGTAGAAATCCTCTTCTTCTCCTCCTTTGTCACTGAGGACAAAAGGCTTCGCCGACAAGGCGGAACACCCCACGCACTCTGGCGCGATATTCCTTCTTCTCCTGCTTTGTCACTGAGGACAAAACCTTCGCCGAAAACACGACGGAACACCTTACGCTCTCTGGCGCATACTTTCTTCTTCTCCTTCCTTGTCACGGAAGACAAAAGGCTTCGCCCACAAGGCGGAACACCCTACGCACTCTGGCGTTAACTTCCTTCTTCTCCTGATCTCCCAACTCTGCTGCTCGGTTAAATACCTTCCGCGCGAGATTCCAGAAAATTCTCATCATTTCGTCGGCGCGATACGCAGTGAAGGCTGGGGAAAGCGCGATACGTTCGAGGGTCGTCCGCGACAGATGACGAAACCCTGCATCACCACGCCCCTTTCCATCGAGAACTTTCCAGGGCTTCCTCGGCCGCCTATGTGAGGAGGTTCGTCCGCGAACCTACGCTTTCGAGAGGGGAGGGACGGCGCACCCGGGAAGCCTTTGGATGTTTCTTTTTTTTTGTAGTTGACCTCGAGGCGTCTCTCTGTCGCTTTGTAGTGAGAATTTGGGCGTGCTCTTTTTGAGCGCTCGTTTTGCGACAGACGGATCGTTTCTCTTTTCCCGCAGTTGAGGCAGTGGTCATTAGGAACGACGCCCCACTTTGACAGTCTCTGACGAGGGGGCAACGCGTCCCATCGCCGCAGCCAATCAAATTCTCTAACTATTTCCTGTACGTTGTTGTTCCGCCATTTCTTCCACTTGCTGGGCCTCCATCTCTGTTTTTTCTCGTAAGTAATCGAGCGACTGATAAACATTTCGCTAATGCGTGCGGGTGCGAAATTTGAAAAGTATTCTTCGGCGGCTTCGCCGTCATCCGAACGCTTTAAGCCATCTGCTGCTTTATGAAAGGCATGTGGGTGTTCTGCTTGAGGTCCCCGGTACCTTTTTGACGTGAATGTGGCTACAAGAGTTCCGGTTCAGTACAGCAATAAGCTACGGCCAGGATAGGCATTGTCCTGAAACAATTTGTGAACTGTTTTAGCTGCAAGTGCCTTTGTGAATGTCACAACATCTGGCAGACTGAGCCCTCCACAACTTTTTGGGAGCTTCAGGAACTTTTGTTGAGCTTTCGGTGTCTACCCGTCCCACAGGAAGGCTCCAACCAGTGACGCAAGGCGGCTCGCCAAAAGTTTGGGTATGAGTGCAATGTGCCCGATATAAAAAGCATATGCGCATGCCCTCGTTTTCACCACCGTCACTTTGGCGTCAAATGACCAATGGAATTCCGTGGCATACGCGAAGATTTGCGTGGCTCTAAGTACGGCGTCCTCCCAATTTATTTTGGCTACCTCCCCGTCTTGAAAGTATACCCCGAGAACTTTGACGGCATCCACGTATTGAATACCACCCAGCAAAAAGCCGTTGAAGCCACCGAAATGAAGGGCTTTGCTTTTCTCCGCATTCAGAAAAGCACCCGATAAACTGGCATATTCTTCGAAGAGCTCCAACAAAGCGCGATAACTGGCTTGGTTTCGCACGAACACAGAGATGTCATGCGCGTAAGCGGTGATTTTGACTGACTCCAGATCTGTCATTGGAAAACCATGAATACTAGGGCACTTCGCCACTTTCCTAAGGAGAGGATGAAAGGAGAGAACAAAGAGCACCGGTGCGATTGGGCATCCCTGGCGAACACCTCTTGCTACTGGAAAGCTTGCTGTCTCCACGCCGTTGATGAGAAGTCGGCTGGTCAGGTTGGTGTATAGAAACTTTATACAGTGAACGTACTGCTCAGGCAAACGAAACATTTTTAAGTACGCGGTATAGGTAGTCATGTTCAACCCTGTCGAAGGCCTTAGCTTGATCCAATGACACGAAAACACCAGTTACGTTTTTGGCGTTGGCATAGTAGAACAAATCTCTTATCAAAGTAAGTGTTTGAAAAATTGACTTACCCGGCACTGCACACGTTTGCGAGAGTGACACTATATCGGGCAGAAAAAGTTTTAGCCTCAAGCCAAGGATCGTAGCTACAAGTTTGTAGTCCGTGTTAAGGAGGGTAATCGGCCTCCTTGACCGTGGATCGTCAGGATCCATGTCATCCTTTGGCAGCAAGACTACGCGGCCCTCACTCAAAGACCTCGGCTTTTGCCCATTAACAATGAACCCGTTAACCATGTCAGTAAGTGCGTCGCCTAGGACGTCGAAGAGAGTTATATAAAACCCCGTCAGTATTCCGTCTCGACATGGAGCCGTGGTAGTGTTCAATTTCCTCAAGGCTTGCCAAACTTCATCTTTCGTCGCCTCAACGCAGAGCATATCAGACGCCTCAGGACATAGCGTGGGAGAGCCTTCACAAAAGTCTGCAATTCTTTGATACTGGTTGCTGTTTTTGGAGCGATGATCTGCAAAGCAAAACCTTTCAAAATGCGCCCTAAAGGCCTCCTCGATCTGTGACGATGCTCCCATACTCTGTCCGTGCTGCAGCGATAATAATGGGCTGCTGTTTTCTTACCCCTACTCGCTGTGCGTATGCCAAGTTCTCTAGTTCATCCGTAGGTAGGTGCAGTTCCTCTGCCCGTTCAAAAGACCCTGACCTTGCCCTCAACAAGAGGTTGTATTTAGCCTTTTTGGCCCCAATGTACTCTTGAATTACGCCGTTCAGTTTACCTGCGTGCTCAACGATTTTATTACGCCTCAATGTTTCATTCATTTGTGATGTTAGACGTGCATGGCGCATTTTCCCGGCCTCCTGCGCAATCACACGCCTTCTGGCCTTCGAGAGATCCCATGCTGTGGGCGTAATTTGCGGCGTGTCTTCCAAAGACGTATAGATATTCATGCGCATTTCAGATACTGAAACTTCATCAGTTAAAATTGATGAGTCCATTCGCCACAACTTGGAGCATTGCCTTCCCAGCTAGGCTTTCAAGGTGAACAGCACTGGCATGTGGTAGCTGAGCTGCGTTGCCCAGGCACTAAGAAAATGACATCGCATGTGTCTAAACTTGCGACGAGCTCGTTAGGAATGTAGACTCTGTGAATCCGGCTCTGAGACGTACCCTGAACCCGCGCGGCTCCAAAGGTGTTCCCGTGAAACGTTGTCCATGCATCGACCAGCTTCAACTCTCTACATATATTCTGCAACTCTTTCGAATGGTATGTGCTTTGTCCTTGAATAGGGCCTCGGACATGTCGAAGTGAATCAAAAACACAATTGAAATCACCTAATCACACGCACAGTGCTGAATTCAGCAGGAATGACCTGGGACCTCTAAAAAAAGTCATTGACAAGAGACCTCTCCACGGGCGCGTAAAAGTTGGTGAATCGGATTTTCTGGTCGTTTATCCACTTGTCCACCGCAATAACACGCCTTCTGCATCGAAGAGGCAATGCGCACCCCGCCTGAACCTTGGATTGAGAAACACGACACCGGTGCCACGCGACTGCGTCTGCGTTAGGGAGAAGAAGACTTCAACCGAAAATCTAGTATGGAAGGTCATAATGTCGTGCCGCGTTCGAAAGTTGGTCTCTTGCAGAAAAAGCACGTCGACCCCGAACGAGCGCACAAGGTTCATCATCTCCTGTTGTTTTACAAGATCTTTGAAACCACAAACATTGAAAGTCATGAAAGATAGCCTATCCGTTTAAAATAAATTTAGGGGGAAACGAAACAATCGTTTTTTTTTCTCTTTTTTTAACAGCGATGCGTAAAGCAACGGCACGGCCTCTCCTGTGTCAAGAGGCAGTGGATGAAGTCAACGTGATCTGGCGCTGAGATTTACTCACGCGCACAGATAGAACGGACCCAGTAAGCAACACCAATAATAACAGAAATAGTACACGCAGCATGCAACGTAACTCATATGATGCAATTACTATAGCATGGAATAGCCACCACAGCATAGAGCTCAAAAAATGACAGTAACATATGGAATACTAAACAGTTTCCGTGCATCAGATACAACAAATGCATAGTGGTTGTACGGCTGGGAAGCAAGCATTGCAACGGTAAAGACAACAGGAAGCAGAAAGAATGAATGTGGGCAGCACAAATTAAAAAAACAATGAGTCCCTACCCGCATCAGGTGATGGATCTCGGTTTGGCGATGCCACTCGGGGCTTTTTGAATGTTCCGGAGGTGGTGACATCACTTCCACTGCTTGAACTACCAGGCTTGGTGCGGCGCTGAGTGTTCGTGGCTCTAGACAACTTGTCTGGAGAACACGTATTTTCAGGAGACAAAGATACCGATCGTGAGGCTTGCGAAAATCTGTCACTCCTTAATTTTCACGATGGTGACCGGCTCCTACGATGTCTGGATGTCTTGTCGGACGCTTCTTCTTGGGCCTGTACAGTGTGTGTGCGAGGCGTGTTAGGTTTCCTTGAAGACGTTGTCTTTACTTCTTTCGTGGGGGTCGTCTTCACGCAACCTTCCAGGCCTACAGGTGGCTGTTCATGGAGCTCGTCACTTGCACTTGTTGCCTCAGAAGGTCGGAGCGATTTTCTCGGTTGGCCAGCGCTCCGAGATGCTTGGAACGCTTCCTCCAACGGGGATGCGTTCGAGGATTGTTTGTTTTCTGTGGCCTTGAGTTCCTCTGATGAAGACGTAGCAGACGCACTCGGCATCTCCATAGCGTTGCTGGGATCCTGTGATGACGTTGTGGGAGATAACAACGCTGCGGTGTCCCTAGTCAGCGCACAAACGTCGTTGTCACTCGTTGTGCATGGCGACGCGGCAGCAACGCCGCTTGCGTCTTCTGTCTTGGCGTCATAAAATTCTGTGTAGCTTGCGCTGTCTTCATGTCTGTGTAGCTTGCGCTGTCTTCAAATTCTGTGTAGCTTGCGCTGACCTTCTGTGGTCATATCTTGGTTTTGCATTGCAAAACCTCCATGTGCCTGGAGGTTCTAATTTGGCTTGTTCTCTTCGAAGCAGTCTCTCCAATTTCTGGTATTCTTTCAGTGACTGTGAGGTGCTCTGCTATGCGTCTGCGTATGACTTGGGATGGAAGCAATCTTCCGTCGCATGGTCCCCATTACAGCGCTTACACTTGGACACACAATCCTCAGATGTATGGCCGAAGGTGCCACATCATTGACAGAAGGGTGTTGTGCAAGTAGCCGCAACATGACCTTCTGTGCTGAAGCGTGTGCATACTCTGCGCATACCACGATACTGGAGCATCAAGCGGTGACTTTGAATTGATAGGAAGTTAGGGGAGGCTTGGCCTTCTCGATTCGGGCGATGCGAGTATCAGTGCACGTTGATTGATGCCTTTGCACGGTAACAAATGTGATATCCTTCAATTTTCTGTATGGCTGAAGAGGGGAAATAACTGCGTCATCTGACACGTACGGCGGGAGGCGGAACACACTGACTTGTACGCTTGAAGCCCCGACTGCCTCAACTTGTATCTTGTGACCTTGTAACTTGAATCTTTGCTTTACCATCAACTTGGTTGCTTGTGCAGCCGACCGAGCCGCAACTAGGAACTTCGAGAAGTGTTGCAGGAATAGCACCCCTTCACTCCCTGTGACGTCTTCGAGGCCATCGATGATCTCGTCGACAGACGCCGTCCCCTACGGGACGGTGAAGTTGAAGCAGTGCCCCTTGAGGGGTAGCGCCGCAGGCCTTGACGCCATCCTCGCTTGTCCCGGCAGGATCCGACGACGATGGGATCAGGCCTAAAAAAAACTTGCTGTCAAATTCAAGAGTCTGTCAGCGTTCCGGCAGCAACGCCACCGGAACGCTGACCGCGCTGAAGACTGGAACGCCGAAGCTCCTTATAGCGACACCCGTTTGTCCCTCGTAGCGGTTGTAGTAGTGTGTAACAAGTATAACATTTTGACTTCCAAGGTGGTGCCGGTGAGAGATTTGTTCTGTGCGTTGTTTAACAATAAAAGATAGTGCTCAATGTACATGCCAATGGCTGCTAAGGGGGAATGAGAGACAGGAGAATTTGGCTTTTAGTTAACGCGCACGCTGCAAATTTTTTATTGTTCAAGAACGCACAGAAGACAAGAAAGGGTTGCTATGTTATACTCGCTGGACGTAACATCTTAGGTTTTAGAAAGGTTTAGCGAGCGTTGGCCCACAGTGCCGTGAATACTGTGAACTAGTATATATCATGAACTCGAGGTGGTCAAAGGTGGGAAGTAGTGTTAGGAATTTGCTGTGTCGCGATGGTAGCGGTGGCGAAGAGCAGCGAGCAGTCGAGCAGACTTCGCTGAAGCCTTAGCCCGAAGGCGACAGGGAGGCAATCCGTTTTGAAAACAGCAACAAAAGGGAGCGTTTACTGTAGCAGGTTGTCGTTTTACAGAGCCGGCCAGCACGACAACGTCGGCTGGGGCAAATCCTCTAACATGGGGCTGGCACGGCCTTAAATAACGTCTTTGGTCCATTCTCTCAGACGAGTTCTCGGGCTCGGAGGGGGAGACGTAGCTATACCCGGAACTGCAAGATGGTTCGGCGGAAAAAGCGACGTTATCCTCGGAACTGTACGGTTCTTCTGCACGGAAGGTGGCGCTGGGAGGGGGGAGACAGTTCGTCGGAACAGCGCTCGATCTCGTGAGACGTGCTCCCGAACGAGGAAAATGTCTGTGGCAAAACAGCACCCCCACCGCCAGACAATGCATGCGGAGTTTCGAGCCGTCTAGGGCGGCTTGGAAGGAGGGATGCTGGTTTACCGTCGATACTGTAGCCACTTCGTGGTGATCTTCAGAGCCCTGCAGGAAATCACTGGAACGACGGAGTTGAACACAAAGCCAAACCGCTTTCTTGGAAGCAAGCACCCTCTGAACGTCTCCCATAGCGCCAGACCAAGGCAGTAAAGAAATCTATTGAGTCTCTACTATTGTACGTTTTAGCACGAGAAACGTATCCCTTAGAGACCTCAAAACACTGGCCCTCACGAATGCTGGGATTACAGTGCGCAGTGCCGATGCCAAGAAAGGCCGCACGAAACTATCCTCAATGCCATACGAGTAGGTCGGAACCCGCTGAAGCAGCCAAAAAACATTTCTGTGCAACTTTTTTAACAATTTTACCAAAATGGTAGAGGCTGGCCTTCCTGCTAACATATCAAAGTACACTTCAAACAAAAATACATCTGTTAGTGCAATGCGACATTGTTGATACAGTTTAAAGAAAAACGAAAAAGGAGACACCAAAATTATGCAAAACACGTCAAACCAGAAGGATGTGCCTCAACTTGTATGAGGGAGCTGGGCTGCACTTCAATAAGCTCTGCTGAGACCATTTGCATTTCTGTGCAGCTTCCCTTTTTTATAGCGCACACTAAAGTTATGGTGCTGAAGCGTCAAGCTCCACCTAAGTAAGCGACCGCTTTTAGACGACATGTTGTGGAACCAAGTCAAGGGGCAGTGATCAGTTTCTACTATGAAGCTTGACCCTGATACGTAACATTCTAGCTTACCAATTGCCCAAACAAGGCAGGCGCACTCTTTTCTGAAGTGCTGTAAGCTTCCTCTCTGACACTGAGCTTTCTGCTGAGATACAAAACTGGCCGCTCGTGCCCTTCGGCGTCCTTTTGGCACAAAACTGCTCCTAGCCCGCGGTCACTGGCATCACACTGAATAATAAAACTCTGAGAAAAGTCCGGCGCCGCTAGCACGGGTCGTTTTGCGAGAGCGCTCTTCAGGTTCTTGAAAGCATTCTCTTTTCTTGTGTCCCACGAAATGACGGTGGGCTCGGTTTTGCGGAGAGAGTCCGTCAGCGGACTAGCGGGGTTTGAGTAACATTTGACGTAGTGTTGATAATATGCCGCCAGTGCCAAAAACGCCCTCTATTCCGACATTGTGGTGGGACGACGATAGTCTAAAACGGCCGCAACTTTCAGCTCGGACGGGCTACGCTGGCCACGACCCACAATGTGGCCGAGATAACTTACGCTTGCGCACCCTAAGTGGCATTTCTGCGCTCTCACGGTGAGGCCTGCATCAAGTAGTCGAGCCAGAACGGTACTCAAGTGAGTCACATGCTCGACCCATGTATCAGAGAAGATCGCCACATCATCGAGATACGGCAGGATGAAATCTCCTAAACCCCGCAACACCCGATCCATAAGGTTTGAGAAGCAGTAGGGAGCATTCTTTAAGCCGAAAGCAAGCATTAAAGGGCGAAATGTTCTCAATGGGGTAATGATTGCGGCATAACGAGAGGCTCGCTCCGTCAACGGGACCTGCCAGTATCCCCGTACCAGATCTAAGAGGGAGATATATGTGGATTTTGCCACGGTTTCTACTCTCTCCTCGATATTAGGTATCGGATACGTCTGATCTAACGTGATCTTATTTAGCCGGCGGTAGTCCACGTATGGCCTAGGGTCTTTTCCCGGAACCTCGACCAGTATGAGTGGGGAGGTGTAATCGCTTTCACCTGGAATGATGACCCCCAAGTCACACATGCGGCGGACCTCGGCTTCCATGATTTCCCTTTGCCTCGGCGATACGCGGTAAGCCTTGCTAGGGATTGGTTCTTCACTTGATAACTGAACGTCATGCTCTATCAAAGAGGTTTTACCTGGTTTGTCGCAAAACACGTCTGCGTAGTCTCTAACTACTTTCGTGGGATCATCACGCTGACTTTCCGTGAGACTTTGTTCTTCGGCAATAGGCTGTACGAGCCTGCTAGCTGGCGCGTCGCTTTCACGTGGAAAACTTAAGAGGTTGGTCTCCACTTCGTTTGCCGAATTCAGTGTCATGTTAACCACGGCATGGCGCTGGATGTAAGGATTCATTAAATTACTGTGGTAAACCTTACCTTTCTTTCGGCCCAGTTTTACCCCGTAGTTTGTATCTGAAAGCTTGGACATTACTTTAGCTGGCCCTTCCCACTGCATGTCCATTTTGTTCTTTTTACACTGTCGTAGCAGCATTACCTGGTCGCCGATGTTGAACGTGCGCTTCCGGGAAAACTTATCGTAGTAAGTCTTCGGTAAACTCTGAGCCACCTTCATGTTTTCCTCAACGAGCTCTCTGGTTTTAGATAGTCTTTCCAACAGATCTAAAACGTATTGATTGATTGATTTGTGGGGTTTAACGTCCCAAAACCACCATTTGATTATGAGAGACGCCGTAGTGGAGGGCTTCGGAAATTTTGACCACCTGGGGTTCTTTAACGTGCACCTAAATCTGAGTACACGGGCCTACAACATTTCCGCCTCCATCGGAAATGCAGCCGCCGCAGCCGGGAATCCAACCCGCAACCTGCGGGTCAGCAGCCGAGTACCTTAGCCACTAGACCACCGTGGCGGGGCAGATCTAAAACGTAGCTGACTACGCGCGGGTCTACTTCGTAACCTTCCCACGAGCCTCTCAACAGCCGAAATGGATGGATATCTTAAGTTTCTTCCATAGACAAGCTCGGCGGGACTGTATCCCATTGTCTCTTGGGGAGCGGACCGTATGGCGAACAGTGCCGCGGGTATGCATGCCTCCCAATCATTGTTATGTTAAAAGCAAAGTGCTCTCAGAACTCGCTTGAGTAAAGCATGCATCCTCTCCACGCGGTCAGACTGTAAATGTCCTATAGAGCTGTGGATTATTTTTATTCCACAGCGTTCAAAAACGCTGTTGTTAGACAACTGGTAAATACACTCTCATTGTCACTCTGAATCTCGGCTGGAAAGCCAACGCGAGCGAAAATAGACAAAAGTGCGTCCACAATGCAAGGAGAGGTGAGCTCTTTTTTGCGGAACCGCTTCGAGAAATTTCGTTCCCACGAACAAAACAGGTAAAATGTAGCGGCAACCTGAACGGGACTCTGGAAGGGGGCCAACAATATCAATTACGAGCCTCCGGAACGGCTCTGTGATAACAGACACTAATCTCATCGGGGACTTTCGTTTGTCAGTAGATTTTCCTACTCTCTGACACGTGTCGCATGATCGCACGACGTTTTCTACATCTTTCCAGCATCAAGGCCAATAGAAATCCTGTGCGAGCCTCGCCTTTGTTTTCTTATAGCCAGGGTGGCCCGCCCAGGCATTTCCGTGCGCCAGTTTCAAAAACTGTCGTCGGTACTTCTCTGGCACTAGAAGCTGGTCGAACGTTCTACCCTCAGCGTCCCGATACTTTCGATACATGAGCCCTGCCTTCGTGTAGAATGAGATGTTCTTTCGGGCTACTCCTTCTTTCCCGTTATGCTGCAGATTCTTAATGGTATCATCACTTGCCTGCGCAGTGAAGAGTGTGTTCCTGTCTACATTACTGAGCTCTTCCCAACAAGTGGATGTGGGACCAAGCAGGGACGACTGAACGTTCTCCTGAAGCGCCCTGTTTTCATCCACCTCCACAGGCTCGTCGCGTTCGGCAGCTAATACCGTATCCGAAGCCCTACTGTCTTCGATGTCCTGTGGCCCGAGTCTCTTGGCCTCTTGGCCCGAGTCTCCCTGGGGAGTTGTCTCACGCTCGACCGCCTCCTCGTTCGAAACCGAGATCTCAAGTCTCGCCGCGAGAGCGTGGGACTGCGATCGCATGAGTACCATGCACGTGAGGGGAGATGAAAATGACTGGCCCTTTTCGTTAAGGAGCTGCTTTGATTTGTTGGAAAAAAGGTACGGAAAATCTTGGGGCAAATGAGGGCTCACGGCCGCCTCAGTGTGCAATTTTCCAAAATTTTCCTCTAGAACAACAGCAGCAATTGGAAAACAGGCACTTCGCTCTTCTGCAACCTGTCTGATCCAGGTGCATTTGCCAGTATAGTCGCCAGGGGAGATGCAAGATGGGTGTGCTATGTCCATCGTCGCAGCTGAATCGCGGAGTGCCCGGCATTTCTTTCCGTTGACCACAATTTCGCGCAGGTAAGGCTCGAGTAACTTCAAGTTCTCGTCCGACTCGCGAATGCAAGCGAAAGCAAACTTTTGCTTAGAGCTAGATGAGATATGACCCTCCTTTTTACAGTTGTAGCATACAATAGGTCGTTTTGATTGAAAAGCTCGAGTGGTGTCGACGCGTTCCCTCGCACTTACTTTCGACTCAGGTGCCTCTCCTGGCTTTCTCCTTTCCCTCTCATTGTTAGTCGCTCCCTGACTGAATTCGTCACGCGGTGGAGCCATCTTTTGTGCTGCATTTTGAGCAGCAAGCCGCCTTGAGGAGTCCCTCTTCTCTTTTGTATCCTCGCGATCCAACTGAAAATTCCTTCGCATATGATACTCATCAGCTAGCTCAGCAGCTTTGTTAATGTCTGTTCCCTTCATTCTGTCCTGAAGCCAGAGTCTGGCATCTTCAGACAACACACTACAGAATTGCTCGAGGGCCAGAAAATCAATCACGTTGTCGTGGTTACCGTAAGCATCCGCACTTCCAAACCATTCTTTCAAATTAGAATTAAGCTGGTACACGAAATCTGTGCATGATTCACTGCCCCTTTTCGCTTGCCGAAACCGCTGCCGAAATGCTCGGCAGACAAGCGGTACTTACGAAGGAGAGCCGCTTTGACCTTAGCGTAGTCGTCAGAGCCTTCTTTAGACAGCCGTGCTATTACTTCCGCGGCCTCTCCCGGAATGACTGACAGAAGCTTCTGGGACCAGACACCTTCATTTATCCCAATTTTCTCGCAAGTGCACTCAAAGTTCACTAAAAAAGCGCTATGTCTCAACCCGTTCTAAACGGCAGAATCAAATCTTGGATTTTCTGTCTTGGCATTTCGTCTGCCAGAGATAGCAGATTAGACTGCGCCGAGGTTATCCGAGGCTGCTCAAGTTCTAGCTCTTTTATTCCAAGAGCATGTTGACGCTCTTCCCGCCTTTTACGCTCCTCAGCCTCCTCGCGTTCGCGTTTTTGACGCTCCTCAAGTGTCTCCATAGCCTCTTCTACCTCCTCTTCAGTTATTCTTTCCGCTCTCATGACATCAAGAATATTTCCTTTACGGCTCGTCCTAGCAACAGAAACACCCAGCTGCTCACAAACATCGAGAAGGTCCCTCACTTTGAGCTTCTCCATTGTGTACCGCAACTCGTGCACGTTCCTTTCTGAAAGAGCTTTGTCTCAGAAGCTGTAATCTACGACGTGAAGCAAGTCGAGAACCGGCCAAGCACTAGCCACATAACGATCTAAAAAGAACATACTTGGCTACTCTGTGCTAACCGCGTCTGACGACAAAAGACGAACGTCAGGCACTCACCCAACCAGAGCGGGTGACTTTGGCCATCTCGTCGTTGCCGTCGAGTGGTGTCGTGGGTGTCCTCGGGCCTGCAAAGATCCGCTCCAACTTTCCAGCCATTGAAGTCGGCGTAGCGGGTCCCACGGCAGCAAAAAGATATCACGGTGGTCGTCCTCAGGCTTCCAGGGATCTGATCCAACTTTTCAGCCGTTGAGATCGGGGTAGTGGGTCCCAGAGCAGCAAAACGTTGAGGACAGGGGTAGCGTATCCCGCATCTGCCAACCACTGTTAGGAATTTGCTGTGTCTCGATGGTAGCGGGGGCGAAGAGCGGTGAGCAGTCAAGCGGACTTCGCTGAAGCCTTAGCCCGAAGGCGAAGCATGGAGGCAATCTGTTTTGAAAACAGCAACAAAAGGAAGCGTTTACTGTAGCAGGTTGTCGTTTGTACAGAGCCGGCCAGCGCGACAACGTCGGCTGGGGCAAATCCTCTAACATGGGGCCGGCACGGCCTTCAATAACGTCTTTGGTCCATTCTCTCAGACCAGTTCTCGGGCTTGAAGGGGGAGACATAGCCATACCCGGAACTGCAAGGTGGTTCGGCGGAGGAAGCGACGTTATCCCCGGCACTGCACGGTTCTTCTGCACGGAAGGTGGCGGTGGGAGGGGGGGAGACAGTTCATCGGAACAGCGCCCGATCTCGTGAGACGTGCTCTCGAACGAGGAAAATGTCTGTGGCACAACAGTAGACACGAAGCGCAAGCCGTAAGAAAATGTGCGTGTGCCTTTTCTAGTTCATCACACATCTCACCAAAAAAGCTGAGGCAGTCATTCACCTCGCCCGACGCGTCGCTAATAGACACGCAGGACTCACAGAAGAGAGCTTACTACGCATTTTTCATGCGTTCCTAATGTGCCACGTTCACTACGTTGCCTGCGCTTACCCGTGGAGCAAAGGCGATGAAACTAAAGTAGACAACCTCATCCGAAAATGCACAAAACGAGTACTTGGTCTACCCATGTCCACAAGCACGCAGCGCCTGCTAGCCCTTGGGGTACATAACATGTTCCAAGAAATCACCAAAGCACAAAGATTGTCCCAACTCATACGCCTGTCTTCGACAGCTGCAGGTCAGGAACTCCTCTCACACACAGGTCTTCCTATCCCAACTCAAGTCAACGACGAACCAGAACCGTTACCGCAACACCTTCAAGCTAAAATCACAGTGCTACCCTTCCCCAGGAACATACACCCGGAGCACAATCAGACTCGAAGAAGGGCACGAGCTCAATCCTTACTAAAACACAGACGGAAAAGCTCTTAATGTTCTTATCGTAAAAACTCAGAAAGCCTGCGAGGCTGAACAAGTGGCCATTGCCCTTGCTCTAGCACTCCCTCAGCGCGACACAATATTTACCGACTCTAAACCCGCTGCACTGGCATACCAATAAGAGTTCTAGCATCTGTTCAAATAACTGTAGACAAGCACACCCACTGGTTCCCTGGTCATGAAGGGATCAATGTTCAACCAGGGGTCCCCAACGGTAGTGAGCTGGCCCATAACCTCGCGCGTGATCTTACGTGCCGCGGGGGGTCCCGGTCTGGCTCACTGGCCCGGGACACCAACACGCCCCGGGAGCCACTCCTATCATATCACGAAATTTGCTCGCACTATAAGTTATTTAGAAAGAAATTATCCTCACCTCACTCAGCACTAAATAAAGCACAACAATTAACGCTTCGACTGCAGCAAACACACATTTACCCGAGCCCCTATATCTGCAGCAAAGACCTACGAGATATAAGGTCAGAATGCCCCAAATGCCAAAATTCAAGGTGCGGTTTAAGTCACATGCTGTGGCAGTGTCCCGTGCTAAACGCTAGCTTCGGGTCTTCTGCCACCAAGAACGACTGGATCAACCACCTCAGGAGCCCCGACAGGGCCCTTCAACACCAGGCCGTCCAGAAGGCCCAAAAGGTCGCTGGCGAGCTCCGACTCCCAGTTCTTACATGGGCGGAGCCACCGGGCTGGCCCCCGTAAGGAGTGCCCAGTCTCCTTCTGGACCTTTAATAAAGTTAATTCTCCCTCTCTCTCTCTTCTTGTTCAGTCCTTGGAATGTCCGCTGGATGGCGGTGCTTCTATATGAGGAATACATGATGAAAAGATGCGAGATGGTGGTACTTGGAGTGTTGAATAGGTGGACGAACAGACACGCAGACAGATGCATGGACGGACGCACGGATGACTGCACGGATAGTTGGACGCGTGGAAGGACGCAGGAGCGGATGCATGGACGAAAGGAGGGACGGACGCACAGATGAACGTGCGGACGCACGAACAGACGCACGCACGGACGGGCGGATGGACGCATGGGCGACCAGACAGACGCACGCATAGATGGACGGAAGCAAGAACGAATAGACGGACGGATGCTTCGTCCCACTCTCCATCATTCATTCCGTGGATATGCTGCCATTTCTCTTTCCCTCTACCCTTCACTACCTGCAATTGTTAACGTTTCGCTCCGGACTTGTTTCTCCTGTGTTTGACTATGCGTTTGCACACACCACTCTACCAACGCTTCTCACTGTGTCTGGCGCAGAGCAGCAGATAGTGTTTCGATGCAATATTTCACTTGCTTAACGCTGATAGGCTGCCTTCTTTGCACTCACTAATCTACAGTTTTCTGTATGTTTTTTTTCTTTTTGACCCACACGCGTGGCCACGTGGGTGGTGATGGAGCGCGGCTCATAAGAGACGAGGATGGTGGTCTTTCGTTCGATGATTCAGAAAGCGCCGAAATTAGTGGCCCGAACTATTACTGTAGCGAGCAACGTGCAATTAGTGACTTCATGGGAAGATGAACAAAGGCTCCGACCACCGTAATTTACGATCGACTGGCACTCCTCGCTTGCGTGCAGCCCCTCTCGGTGGAACGCTTGCTACATCGTCGTCCCTGCATCGTCAACTCCCTCGGTGTTCTTGGTGGTCATTTGGAGTAACCTCATAGTGCGCGTTTCGTTTCTTCGACTCCATGTGAATGAAATTTTAACACGAGATACAGCTCAGGGTCAACACATTTGAGCTCCTCGGCATGCGAATGCGTGGTAGAGGCAAGAAAACACTGAAGCGTCGATAAGGTAAAGTTAGAAGGCATGTATTTTATGTAGTGAACGTAACGCAAACAATGAGATAAACTAGGAACAAAGCAATGCGTCATTGTGCATATATCAAATGCCCACAGACAGTATATTTAGATTCTAACTGATACCTTCATGCGGCAGCCTCTTGTAATTTTGTTGGAAGGTCGGTCTCTTTTGTGCAGTACACGTATATCTCAGTCAGTGTCGGCACCCGTAATAAAACTGCTTACTTTGTTAGGTTTCGACGTTAACATTGTAAAAAAACGAGAAAAATAAGGCGAGTTACCATGCCATAGTCTGTGGAGCCATTTTTTATATTCGCCGTTGTTGCTTTTATTATCTGATGACTGCACAGCGGGGGTTTCATTGCTACTTGAGTACCAGTCATTTCTTTAGGACTGTTCCCTTTGATAAAACTAAATGAAATATAAGTCGAACAACTGTGGTAGCTTCTTCAGAATGATGTATAGAGCTGAAAACGCCGCATTCTCTACCATGAAGCAACTTTTCTCGAATAGTGAATAGGACGCTTGGTCTAAAAAAGTGGTGTCGTTTTCACCAACAAGTAGCCTGCTAGTATAATTTGTTATTGGAGAAATGATTGCTGTTGCTTGACAGTAATTATTTCATAATATCCGGCTACCTTTCTTGTTCAAGTCTAAGTTGCAAGTAGCCGTGTCACATTAAGAAAGCACTGATGCAAAAAACAACAAAGTCAAATAAAAAAAACTGTAGGATTTTCCACCCACTGCCTTGCGGCTCTGACGACCGACTGTTAATACAAGTGTCTTTTTGGAATCTTCATATTGAACCTTATCAGATCTCATAAATGTTGAACTTCATAATGTTTGGCAATGTAGCAGTCTTCACCGCTGAACGTTCTCCTAAAAGATAGAACATGGAAATGCTTGCACAGCTATAGAAATGGACGTGATTGTGGAATTATCCTCCTTACAAGCATTATACTGCTGACAAAGTCGACGCTGAAGTTACAGAACAGATTGGGAGGTGATAGTGTGAAATATTTCAGCAGTTTTCATCAGTCAATTTAGTGGTCTTAGTTACGATGTGTATACAAATGCAGGATTCAGGCGTCATTGTATATCTTGATAGAATTTGTTGGTAGCCTAGTGCTAAGGTGTTACCCGTACTGTGTGCTTTTAGGTAATTCAATTTAATTCAGAAGATTCCGGAACATTCTGAGAGCGTGTAAAGTTTAGGGTGTGTATAATGTAGGGTAAGAGATCAAAATTACGTGGTTGATAGTGAAATCTTCTACAATACATAAGCTAGGCAGAAAATCTGTCAGTGCACCATCCTTGTCATTATCCAGGAAAGAATAGTCATTCCTTCATGCCACCGAAATAGTGCATGCTTGACTATCTGCCTTTTTTGTATATATTCAGTGCTACGGCTTCCGAAAATCATTGTTGAAAGTTAGCGCTTCTGTGTGTTCTCTCTGCCCCGTCCTCATTAACTCAGTTCGGCACTTAGCTTTATGAACGTGCTACACCAAGAAGGCCACCCTTGTTACTTTGTAGGCCAGGTACACGTCACAGCATACAGATCGTTATTACTTCGTACAGGGGCGTAACTGTTTGTGAATTATTCCGACATTACCAAGCTTTAGAGGCCAAGAGAGCATCGCTGAACATCAATTCTATTAGCCAAAAGTGGTAGTATAGATTCTAGAATGCGCGTTTTTACGTATGGCATAAGTGTTCACTATAGTTCACTACGTGCCGACGCTCATCCCAGTTTTATTACGATAGCAATTTTATGAACATTCTCGGCTAGATTGCGCCGTCGGCGTTGACGTCGGCATCGTCCTCACTGACCGTGCATATACACGTATCTATATATATATATATATATATATATATATATATATATACATATATATATATATATATACATACATATATATATATATATATATATATATATATATATATATATATATATATATATTTATATATATATATATATATGTATATATATATATATGAAAAAAACTAAGAGGAAAAAATTGGCCCCATATCTGCACGGAAATCTGCAAATGTTGTCGAAAGGCGATAGTCTTGCGTGCGGAGAGAGTGAACAAAACATTTATTTGATGTTCTGCGCAAAAAAAAAACTGGTGATTGGTATTCTGGAGGCCTGCGTTAGAGTGCTTCGAGCGTGCAGCGGAGGAGAATGAGCGCATGAAATCACGTCACACGTGAGACGTGAGCACCATCTGGCAGTTTTCTGCAAAAACAAAGCGCGTGGCTCGGAGACGAGTGCACGCGCCCGTGTCCGAGGTGATAAAGTGTAGAACGCAAGGCGATGGGTAGGTGCCACCACCGTGTCGTTTTAGCAAAGCGTTGGAAACAATCTCCTGTTCGTGCAAGCGTTGCATGGTCAGCGCACCGTGATAAACGCTTCGGTCCTTCAAATTACTTATGTATGCCTTTTCTAGTAAAATACGCACATGCAGAATATAGACGTGTTGTTATGGTGCCCCAGAAATGCGCAATAATTGCTTTTTAATCGAGAAGTGCACAAGTATGAACGCTGAAACTTGAGCAAATTGGTGGGCGCTGTGGATGGGGTCGGCCGTTTCAAATACTCGATGCTGTTAAAAGTGGACAAACAGACAAAAGTACAGACATACAGACCAAAATTTGCGCGTCGAAGGTGCCTAAGAGAGACTATCGTCTTTAAAACTCCAGCACGGAATTGAACTCAGGTCCTCTTAATCGTGAGTGCGAGACCTTAATCACTGAGTTACCGAGGAGCAAGCTCAAACGACAAGCTATTTATATCAACCACTTATTGCTGCTGACGGGCATCTCGGAGAAAATTATTGAGTTTTCACCATTACCAGCAAGATGGCGCATTGAGCGCGCTTCGCAACATCGTGCAGCGCCACGTGCTCTAATCTCCCCCATCGCGCCCTTATCGCTTCGTGGGGAGGAGGGAGAATCGTACGTCTTGGCTTGCCTCGGGCTTCACCTGGAACAATTAAGGTGTACTTACTGGACGCACAAAGGTCACTGCAATAATTGCAGTCTCCACTTGCGAGAAACACGTGATATCCAGACAGCGAATTAACAACTGAAACGCTTATTCGCATGCATCTGTAACTTTGAGTACGTTTCGTGCGTCAATCGTGGGTTTGAAACGCGGGCAGGTTTTGATCTGCTTTCGATTTTGCATGTGACTTTGTAATTCAGTCAGTCAGTCAGTCAATGAACTTTATTTACAAATTGTCCTGAGGAGCCGATTCCCCTCAAAAGGGAGGGTCGGCTGCGGGCCGCACCCACGTGGGGACAGGAAGAGCGAGCCCCTCCGCCAAATTGCGGGCCCTCTGGACAGCCCGGATTTGGACCTCTCGGTCCGAGCTGGTAATTGCCGTCCTCCAGGCAGCTTCTGTGCTGAGAGGCTCGCCATCGCGCAGCGCCGCGCATTGCCAGAGCATGTGGGGTAACGTGCAACGTCTCTCTTCGCAATGAGGGCATTGCGGCTTTATGCTGTCGATAAACTTGCTGTACACTAAAGGCGACGGGTAAGTACCCGTTTGCAGCATTCTTAAAGTGACTGACTGGGCCCTAGAGAGTTGCGGGTGCGGGAGCGGAAAGCTACGCCTGGCCAATTGATAATTTTTGCAAATTTCGTTAAAGGTGAGGAGCGAATCAAGCTGCCGGATGCCATCCCCAAAATTAGATGCCGATTGCCCGTCACGGTGGGACAGTTCGCGTGCTCGGGCGTGGGCAAGCTCATTGGCATTGGGGATAACAGGGTGGACATCCTTGCCCATGTGGGCAGGAAACCAGGTGATGTGGCCGTCGATTTCCGTGCAATGTGGTCTTTTGGTAAGAAGATGGGCCGCCTGCTCACAGACTGATCCGGTCATGAACGCTCGTGCAGCAGCTCGAGAATCAGTGAAAATGCGCGTGCGCATGGGAATCGCCACGGCCATTGCTATAGCAGCCTGCTCTGCCCTAGCCGGCGTGGTATCTCGAAGAGATGCTGCTGTGAGGATTTTACCGTGAAGGTCAGTGACCACAGCCACGAAATTGGATGTGCCGGGATACTGTGCTGCGTCAACGAACGCCACAAGTTCAGGGGTGGCAGCGGCGGAACTGAGGAGTGACCTAGCCCTAGCGGCCCGGCGGCCGACATTGTAGAGAGGGTGAACATTTCTAGGAATTTGTGAGACCGTAATCTGCTCCCTCAATTTGGGTGGAAGCTGTATCTTTTTGTCTGCTACCATAGTTGGTTCGCAGCCCAGAAACTCTAGGATGCGTCTCCCAGCTTTGGAAGAGGACAGTCGTGCAGCTTGTGCTGTTTGTTGCGCTTCTGCAATCTCACTAAATGTATTATGCATACCAAGAGCCTTGAGCTTTTCCTCATTTGTGTTGTTTGGAAGGCCCAAGACCCTCTTAATGCACTTTCGAATAATCGCATCCAGTTTCCCTTGTTCTTTCCTTTCCCACCTATGCGCTGCGGCAATGTAATTAATGTGACTCATAAGAAAGGCATGGAAAAGCCTCATGAGGTTGGCCTCACAAAGCCCTCCACGCCTGTTAGACACACGAAGTATAAGCTTGACCATGCTCTCCGCCTTTGCCGCAATACGAGTCAGAGTATGAGAGTTACTTCCGTGCTCCTCCAGGAACATGCCTAATATCCGAATTTTATCGACACGGGGGATGGCCTGCCCTGACCGTGTGTGAATTTCGATCCTGATCTCTTCCGGCGGAAATGGAATAGTGGTGAACTTGCGTTTCTCCGGCTGTGTGTACAGGAGGAGCTCCGACTTGGCGGTCGACAAGTGCAGCCCCGTGCTATCCAAAAACTCCTCCGTGCACTTGAGGGCCTGCTGGAGGGACTCCTCAACGTCTCCGTCCCTACCCCCAGTGCACCATATAGTAATATCGTCCGCATACAGCGCATGTCCGATGCGGTCGATACGAGAGAGTTCGAGCGAGAGTTTCCTCATCGCGATATTAAAGATTAGCGGCGAAATGACCGATCCTTGAGGGGTTCCCCTAGGTCCAAGGTGAAATTCCTTGGAGCAGAGGTCCCCGAGCCGAATGGTGGCAACGCGATCCCTGAGAAAAGAGCGGACGAACCCGTAAAAGCGGGCCCCCAATCCCAACTCAGAGATCGAATCCAGTATGTGAGGATGTGAGATATTATCGAAAGCTTTCTCCAGATCGAGTGCAAGAATCCCTCGGACATCTCTGGTGTCTATGTCGAGAATTTGATGTTTAATCATTTTCATAACGTCCTGCGTAGAGAGCGCGGGACGAAAGCCAATGAGATTGAAAGGGAAGAGCTCGTTTTGTTCAATGTGATGGGAGATTCGGTTAAGGATTGCATGCTCCGCGACCTTACCCACGCAAGACGTGAGCGAGATCGGTCGGAGCGTGCCGAGCCCGAGAGGTTTACCAGGCTTGGGAATGAGGACGACAGAGGCCGTTCGCCACTCCTTCGGCACCTGCCCCGACTCCCAAACCCGGTTGACCTCGTCAGTTAGTAGCTCAATGGATCTATCGTCCAGATTTTTAAGTAGCCTGTTAGTGATACCATCCGGCCCGGGAGCCGATTTTCCATTGAGATCAAAAAGGACCGCCCTGATCTCTGCCGTGTTGAAGGGGGAGTCCAGCTCCGCATCCTCCAGACCAGAGAAATCCGGGTAGTCTGCATCCGTGGTAGCCCCCAGGGGGAGGTACCTATCCGCCAGCTGTTGTAAGATTTGATCATTGGAGAGCCCAGCAGACCTCTCCTTGTGAATGAGCCGATCAACAGTGTGTTTCTGATTAGCTTTAGTTTGCTTATCTCCCAGAAGGTGCTTGAGAATGTTCCATTTCGCCCCTGACCGCATCTGCCTATCGACATCGTTACAGACCTCATCCCATTGTTGTCTGGCCAGGGTTTGGCTGTACGATTCAATCTCCTGTTTGAGCAGAGCAATTTTCTTTCTGAGCCGCCTGTTGAGTCGCTGCGTACGCCATCTGTTAAGTAAGGAGTTTTTGGCTTCAAGGAGCCTCGCTAGGCGGCTGTCCATGCGTTCCGTTTTAAGATCCGTCTCCACCACCTTAGTGGCAGCTTTAACATCTGCCTTAAGACGCTCAAGTAGCTGGCCAAGGTCATCGTACTCTTTTTCATCGTTTTGTCTGAGTTCCCGAAAGGCATCCCAATCAACAATTTTGAAGACCCGCGGCGGCGATGCTTGAACATCGAGGGAGATAGACGCGATGAAATGGTCGCTCCCCAAGTTCTCATGCAAGTTCTGCCAGAAAGGGCACTCGACGTTCCTGACAAAAGCCAGGTCCGGCGTGGTGTCCCTTGCTACAGAGTTGCCGAGACGTGTGGGAAAGTTGTGATCAGTAACTAGTAACATATTAAGATTGGTAGTATGCTGCAGAAGCGCCCGCCCCTTAGCCGTATTATTGATATAGCCCCATGTACTTTGTAATTTGTTGCTATCAGTTCATTGTTTCCCCTTTGCGGCAATGCTGTGACGTTTTTAAGGTGTTACACACACACGCACAAACACACACACACAAACACGCTACCTCACACATACACAAACACACACTAACACACTAACTCACAGGATGCATAAAAAACTCCCGTCCTCTATGCTAATTGCGCACAGAACGAAAACAAGTCTATGTAAAGGGCTGAGTGCTTCAACGAAGCCGAGAAGGCCAGGAACGTACTGCCAGAAAATTCCATCCATTGCAATCGGTTTACTGAAAAATTAGTCAACCGCTCAGCGAAAAAGCCAACTTTTTCGTCAGTGCCGTTAGCGGTGTTCAGTCATGTTCATGTAATGCTTGGTGTAGATTCCGAAAGCATGTCGAGGAGTGGCCGCGGGTGCTTGAACAAATTATAGTCTTCTGCGTGACGCAATTATATTCATGCAGTGGTGGCCTAAAAAGCCTATATTATTCTATGGAGGCCCCCTGAGCAAATTGGTATAAGAGAATTCGCTGTATGGACGCGGAAACAAAAAATAAAAGGCGACTGTAGCTTAAAACTAGACGCAGAATTAATAGATTTTTGAGAAAATGGTAATATACGTTATTTTAAAGCTACAGAAGCTTACTTGCTAGTGAAGTTCAGTACACTATCACGTAGCAATATTCACAATGTGAAGACTGGCTATCTTTTTATTGACACTAGGCGTATGCAGTATTGTGAGAAAAAATTACAAACAAGAGATATATCGGTCATGTGCCATGTCAGAAGAAACTCAGGTAAGCACGTGAGGTATTCCCAAGTCGTGTTAAATCTAGTGATTTTGCTTTTGCATAAATGTTGAAGAGGGGGAGCATTATCAAAAGTGTTCACAAATTCTGTTGTTTAAGGAACATGTGCTGATTACCGATGGTTGGCTAGAATTATGCAGATCACTGATGTAAGCCACCATCGTGAACGAGTACCACGTCAATTTACGTGGAAGAAAAGAAAAACACACTTTATGCATGACCAGGCAGAAATTACTAAAATACTGAAAATTTTATCTATACTCGGCGCTCTGTACGCATACTTCTTACGTTACGCAAGCAGAGTGGAACGCTGGAAAAAGTTATACCTATGCCACCAAAACCTTGACGCTAACACGAGAAAGCGGCAGTAAGGCCGCGTTCACACTGAGCATTCCGGCCGCCGAAAGTGCTCCGAATCCGGTTCGGCGGCAGCGAGATCCGCCGAAAGGGCCCTCTCCGCGCCGATTGCTCTCGGACCGATTTTTGCGGCGTCTGCCGCCGAATCGGTCACCGCGGACCAATAGGAGCGCTAGTCAAGGAATTTTGAAAAATGGCGGCCAAGCCCTACTCACTTGTTATGCCGCAGTGCACGTAACTGAATGTTGTAACCAACGGGAAACCTACTCTGTGCCTACTTCGCCTCCGTATTTCTTGAAAGAAGTGACCGAGTTTGCTGTTGGCGTGACCGAGCTTGTTGCGGTCTTGCAGAGCAAAACAAACCCACCAACGCCGCTGGCGTCGGTGGTTTTTCTGCTCTTCGTGCATTACAAGACAGCCACTTGACAGCAAAGTAAGCAGTACTGTCTTTTCTTGCTTCTTGCGTGCGCGAACCGTCGAAGTACACACCACCGGATAGCGTAGTAGTGTTCGCGAGCCGCGACAACAACCGGGTGACAGCGCACCCATCCCGCGTTCGCCCCGTAGTAGATGGCATATTCGGCGGCGTGTGGCGCGTCCAGGGCGAACGACGCTGCGTTTCGGCGGCAGGGGAATTTCGGTCGCTGTAGTAATTGGATGTTTCAGTGTGCACTAGGCATAACGCGTCAGTAAAAGGCCAGCAGCAAAAGTCGTCACCAAACACAAGAAACGAACACACAGTAGAGCATCACATTTCACTGAAAAACGAGACCATATACATTTTTAAATAAATGTTTTTAGCCTATACAGCATAAAATGTTCCGCTCAACTATAAGTGCGCGAAAAATGTGGAGCTCTCTCAGGTTAACTCATGAAATATATTATGCATTTATGACTCATTCGCACTCGGACTCAACAAACTTTTCTTCAACCAGCGATAGTCGGATTCATACTCACTCATACTCAAACTCGCTAATCTCGTTACCTTCGAGCAGACTTATATGGTGCATCTTTTCCAGAAAAAAAAATGAACCACGCGTCGTAAATATTTGACATACGGCGTCACTCTTTCTGCGCAACTCTCAACTTTGTCAAAGCTTCTCACTCTGGCTCGTACTTCTGGCATTCAAGAAAAGGCTAGACATGTCATCACTAAAGCTTTGCGAGTTCACTTTTCTACTATTGTACGAGAAAGAGTGCTCTATCAAGGCCCACATCGATGACTTTGTCCCGCTAAACAGCTTCAGCACTACTGTCAAGGTGTCAACCAGAAACAGAGCTTTGAAATTCAAGACGTGTCTCCAACGAAATAAAGAAAAAAACAGCCCCAAGTGGAACGCGCAGTACTCACAGAGAAAGCTAGAAAAGTGGCCTTTTTTAAACACTATTTCGATAACTGGTACAAGCGCACTTGCAGACTATATCCTAGTTTTTGTCCAGTACAGAGGATTTCGTTTGTTTTGTCGTCTGTGAACACTGGCACACGCCCACTCGGGGGTTCGGCCGAGAAAACTTGTAGTAGCCTATGTGTGTACTCTATACTATATTTGTCAGCCTATTCATCATACCATTCTTTGTCATTCTTCGGAGAAGCGTATTACCCGCTAGAAACTTGCAAAGAATTATTTTCTTTTCCAATATTGACGCTGTTACTGGCGAAGATGAAGAATTATGCCAGGGGCTTTGGCCAATACCCTAGATTGGGTGGTTGTCTCATATTGCAGCCTCTTCTCCCGCTTCTTCTCCTTGTAATGGGTTGGAGCATTCGACGACGGACTGACTGCACCCTTTGCAGCGTGGGATGCGTAGTTATTTCCCTGCTGTTGTGAAGCCCTTTGTTAACCTAATAACGCGGGTCCTCACACAACATGAATACTTTCCTGTGGTTAATTTGCAACGCAGTTTGAAGCACTTGCCTAGCTCAGTGCATATCGCACATCTAAGTCCGCCTTATCAAAAGTATTTCGGTTGTACCATACACTGTGCAGGTGCGGGAGCATAATTTGATCACAAGGTATACATTTTCCTGAATCTGCGTGACATTTTCTTGTAGTACTGAAGGGGAAAAAGCAAGTGTCACAGTACTGTGCAAATTGAACCATTGTAACGAATGGCCAAGTAGAGATCAATAGTGGGCTCACAGCTGACGGTTCTTCCTCAGACTTTATGGTTGTACTATACTCTTCTCTTGTAGTTTATCGCGTAGTGAAACACAAGAAAAAAAATATTGTGGCGTAGCTAGGTAATTGGCAACCGGGCTGACCCTCAGAGGACCCGGGTTTGAATTTGTTTGTTTTCTAAGCTACAATTAGTTTTTTTTAACTTTGCGTGATAGTGGTTATTCACACCGGCCGTGGAAGTGGACAGCTACAGTGCCGAGAAAACGCCAGGCATGCGCACAACGCGCAGCCTAGTCTCAGCGAAAGCTAAAGAGTGGCCTTTCATAGCCTTCTATTAACACTCTTAGGGTAGTGCTACAAGCGCACTGCTGAGCACCCACTACGACATAAATAATCATAATTTTTGTGTAGTAGACCAGCATTAACTTTGCTATCTTTCGTGAACATTTGGAGCAGCGTGGTATCCGACACACACTTGTTAGGCATTTCGTGCGGTTTTCATGCAGTGGCTAACGACGATGACGAATTATGCCCGGGGCTATGCGCCATACTTAATAGGAGATCAACAACAAGTTTTCTAATGAGTTGTACTACTGAACGACCCACTTGTCACGAAATTCACATTGTTCGACTTCTTGTTGTTCCTTTGATGTTCTAAAACACTTGATTACTTATATTAAACAATTATTTTTTTGCGTGCACGCTAAAAAAACTGCAGGTGGTCAAAATTTCCAGAGCCCTCTACTACGGCGTCTCTCATAATCATATGGTGGTTTCGTGACGTTAAACCCCACATATATATCAATCTATCAAACAAAACAATTATTTTCCGACATCAAGCCTGCCTAAAATCAGTTTATTACCGACTTCACAAGCATTGGCGTGGCTCCGGGGTCGAATACCTGGCTACCATGCAGCGGATCCGGGTTGGAATGCCGTTGTGTCATTGGTATTCTTCATGTACTTAGATTTTTTTTTTTTATTTCTTGCAATACCGGTTTCGACTACCGGCGGCGGCGATGGACAACTATGGCAACTATGGCACCGCGGTACACGTGTTTTGATCTCATAACAGCTTTCACTGTAAAACGACCCTTGCTTCGACCTCATGACAACTTTCGCTGTCAAAATTGAGATCACGACTAATGGTATAGCACTACGATTTATGAACTGTCAACATACACACTAACAAACAATTTTCTGTGACTAAAAATAACATTGCGCTTTCCACAGTCAGCATTTTGTCGTGATCCGGACAAACAGCGAGTATTTCAAATTTGGAGGTTACACACTATGGGTCAGTGAAAGGATGTGTAGTCATTTTAGTGGCTACTAAGTCGCATTGTTCTTTTTTTGGACCATGATTGAGGGCAATATTTGCCCGTTTATCTGATGCAAAGCTACTATTGATACCGCTTTGTACACGGCTGAGGCATAAAGGAAGCTCCACGTGTGTGTTCGTCAATGTGCGAGCGCAATCACTCTCCTGCCTCGACGGACACACATGATAATGACCAGATAATAAAGAGTGTCAAAGCTTACTCGTTATAACTTTAGTAACTTTTCTTTTCTTGGGTGGCTCAATCTGCATCTCTCAACATTATTACCAACATGGTATATCAAGCTCTCACCCGTTTCTATACACTATGTATTTTTTCTTGTAACCATCCCCTCCCCCCCCCCCGCTTCTTTGTAATGCCGTATGGGCTGTATGAGCATGCTAAAAAAATAATCTCACATAGTTAGAGAGAGGAAGAAAGCCAAAAAGTGCAAAAAAGGAGTTCAACAAGAAACTTGTTCGGTTGGCAACACTACGCGTAATGGCAAAGGAAAACAGTATGCCGGTGCGGTACTAGCAGAATTATGGCATAGATATTCTTTTAATCTCAACGAAAACATTTGGACGACAGAAAAAGATGTAAAGTAAAAAGTTGGCTGAACTTGTGTTGATTCACAATTAGAGAGGGGCGCCGAAATATGGCAAACAAGTCTGTGTATTTGTCCTTGTTAACCCTATTTCGCGCCGCTCCACTTATATGAAAATCATGCTCTTCAGCATGATTTTCAAATAATAGTTGGTGCTGATACTAGCTTTCAAGCACATACTTATGACTATATATAAACACATTCGCATTGAAAAACTCTGGAGTTATTTGAGCCGTTCACAAAGACGCCAAGACATCCCTACATTTTTGTCGAAAATACAGGCTGCAAAAAGCCTTCAACAGTGTAATGAAAATGGTGTTGCAAACTTGTTTGGGCACTCCCAGTGCCTGGTAGAACCCGTACTGACACAAATTCTACCCGTAGAACTGCAAATCCTATCGCTCGTGCCCCCAATGACGAAAATTTGCCTCTCCACGTGCGGTTAGCAGTCGCGTCCACGAAAGCGTACTCTTTTCGCACAGGAAGTTCAGGTACACCCACATGAGATTCCCGCAGCAGTACCAAAACGCCGAACATTATTGTTTCTGCCGGACCTCTTTGCGAGTTGTACGCAATATTGTTCACACTGGGCCGCATGAACTAGGCAATCGAGGTATTGGCAATCAAGAGAGGGAAACAGTTTTCCCCTCTTGCTTTTTATTGTAAAACTGAGTACAGGTTTCGTTTCTCAAGGAGCTTATGTATCATGAAAACCGCGTTGCGTATATGTTCGCACTTATATGTTGTTCCACTTTGTAGCTAATGCAGCAAGTTTATGACGTAATATATATAAAGATTTCGAAACTTTTTTATCGTCATTTCAGTCACAGACTCCAGCAAACCTTTCAGTTTTCTTTCCCTCTCTATAAAACGCAATGCAAAAAAACCTAAAATTTAGTGCGGCCTTTACTCGCCAGAACCACACCTTATTTTCATCTACTCAAGCCTCTTATTTTCCAGAGCTTAGTTTTGAAGAACACCGCATGATTATGAACGATTTGCTCACGCTTTTTATCATCACAATAATGAATCAACTTTATTAGCTTGCGCTTTTATTCGAACGACTGCAAGTTAAAAAGCGTTGCGATCACATTGTTATGTCATTGCCAACCATGGTGCAGATACTGGCTTTATAATGACCGTGGTTAACGAAACAAAATCCAGCTTTGCGAGCAGGAGACAAGCTCTTACGCACTCTTGAAAGTAAATAAGCCAGAGGCAGGTTCGTATCATCCTTTCTTTTTGTTCCTTGTCGTTGGTTTTATTTCAAGTCATTGTAGTATATTTACATTCTGTCTAGGTTTGCTTCTTTTCTTATATATTCTAGAAGTGAAACTTGTGCTACTAGTTCTTCCAATATCAAGTTTTATTATTTCTGTCGGGGGGGGGGGAGGGGGAGGGGCTGACCAAGATTTTGGAATTGTTAGCCAGTACGCTCTGATGAGCTCGTTCGTTCTTGCTGCCCTTTTGTCTCACTTTTTTCTTTATGTTTGATTAAGCAAGAACTATTTCTTTCAAATAACTGCTCAGGCGTCGTTCGTTAGTTTCTGGCCTTGCTAGAACTAGGCTAATTACGACGCCAAGCTTTTTCAGTCATATATGTGAACATGTCATTTAAGACTTCTCTGCCGCCAACGTGCTCAGGTGACTCCGTGTGAGCGATACTGAATCTCTGCTCCTACTAGGCTGTCATAAATGGACTCATGACCGGTGGCTCTCCCTGCTTTCCTGTATTGTTATTCTTAGTCAGAGGCTACAGCGTTCCCTTCAAATATCGAACACTACGTTGTGTAACGATGGTAGGGGCGGAGAGAAAAAACGACATGAAAAAGAAATTGTGTCAGGCATACCTGTCCTGTATGATAAGCCACAATGGGAACACAACAGGCTGGAAAGGTCTTACTAAACAATTAAATTGCGGAAGTTGGTAAGAGTTCATATTTGTAAAAAGGGCCCAACTTTTACAGGAGGTTTCTTGTTTCTTGTCCTCGTGTAAAAGTTGTGCACTTCCTCATCATCATCATCATCAGCCTGGCTACGTCCACTGCAGGACAAAGGCCTCTCCCATGTTCCGCCAGTGAACCCGGTCCTGTGCTTGCTGCTGCCAATTTATACCCGCAAACTTCTTAATTTCATCTGCCCACCTAACTTTCTATCTCACCCTAACCCGCTTTCCTTCTCTGGGAATCCAGTTAATTACTCTCAGTAACCAGCGGTTATCCTGTCTACGCGCTACGTGCCCGGCCCATGTCCATTTGCTTTTCTTTATTTCAACTATGATATCCTTAACCCCCGTTTGTCCCCTAATCCACTCCACTCTCTTCTTGTCTCTCAAGGTTACACCTACCATTTTTCTTTCCATTGCTCGCTGCGTCGTCCTCAATTTAAGCTGAACCCTCTTTGTGAGTCTCCAGGTTTCTGCTCCGTAGATAAATACCGGCAAGATACAGCTGTTATATACCTTTAAGGTATAATGGCAATCTACCTGTCATAATTTGAGAGTCCTTGCCGAATGTGCTCCACCCCATTCTTATTCTTCTAGTTATTTCAATCTCGTGGTTAGGCTCTGCGGTTATTACCTGCCCTAAGTACACATAGTCTTTTACAACTTCAAGTGCACTATTCCTATCTCGAAGCGCTGTTCCTTTCCGAGGTTGTTGTACATTACTTTCGTTTTCTGCAGATTAATTTTAAGACCCACCTTTCTCCTCTCCCTGTGTAACTCCGTAATCATGAGTTGCAATTCGTCCCCTGAGTTACTCAGCAATGCAATATCATCGGCGAAGCGCAGGTTACTAAGGTATTTTCCAGTAACTGTTATCCCTAACTGTTCCCATTCTAGGCTTCTGAAAAACTCCTGTAAGCACGCGGTAAATAGCATTGGGGAGATTGTGTCCCCCTGCCTTACACCCTTCTTGATTAGTATTCTGTTGCTTTATGAAGCACTATGGTAGCAGTTGATCCCCTGTAGATTTCTTCCAGAATGTTTATATATACGTCATCTACGCCCTGAATCCGCAGTGTCTGCATGACGGCTGATATTTCTACTGAATCAAACGCCTTCTCGTAATCTATGAAGGCTATGTATAGTGGTTGGTTATACCCTGAGCATTTCTCTATTACCTGATTGATAGTATGAATGTGGTCAATTGTTGAGTAGCCTGTTCTAAATCCTGCTTGTTCCTTTGGTTGATTGAATTCTAATGTTTTCTTTACTCTGTTAGCAATTACCTTTGTAAATAGCTTGGACACTACAGAGAGCAAGCTGATCAGCCTGTAATTCTTCAAGTCCTTGTCATCTCCTTTCTTATGTATTAAGATGATGTTAGCGTTCTTCCAAGACTCTGGTACCCTTCCCGTCAGGAGACACCTCGTAAACAGGGTGGCTACTTTTTCTAACACAATCTGTCCTCCATCTTTCAGCAGGTCTGATGTTACCTGATCCTCACAAGCAGCTTTGCCTCTTTGCATGCTCTCCAAAGCTTTTCTGACTTCTTCTATCATTACTGGTGGGGTGTCGTCTGGGTTACTGCTAGTTCTTATAGTATTAAGGTCGTGGTTGTCTCGGCTACTGTACATATCTCTGTAAAACTCCTCCGCTATTTTAACTATCCTATCCATATTGGTAGTTATTTTGCCTTCTTTGCCCTTAGTGCATACATTCTACTTTTGCCTATCCCAATTTTCCTCTTCACTGCTTTGAAGCTTCCTCCGTTTTTCAGAGCGTGTTTAATTCTCTCCATGTTATACCTTCTTACATCGCATACTTTACGTCTATTAATCAACTTCGAAAGCTCTGCCAGTTCTATTTTGTCTGTTGTACTTGACACTTTCATGATTTGACGCTTCTTAATTATGTTCTTCGTTTCCTGGGAAAGCTTGCCAGTGTCCTGTATAACTGCCCTGCCTCCAACTTTCACTGCACACTCCGTAATGTTACTCGTCAGATTATCATTCATTGTATCTACGCTAAGGTTGGTTTCCTCACTAAGAGCCGAGTACCTGTTCTGCAGCGACACTCTGAATTCCTGTACTTTCCCTCTCAGTGCTAGCTCATTGATTGGCTTCTTGCGTATCAGTTTCTGTCGTTCCTTCTTCAAGTCTAGGCGAATTCGAGACCGTACCATTCTATGGTCACTGCATCGTACCTTGCTAACCACTTCCACATCCTGCACGATTCCTGGGTGGGCGGTCATTATAAAGTCTATTTCGTTCTTATTTTCGCCATTAGGGCTCCTTCATGTCCACCTGCGGTTTTCTCGTTTTCGGTAGAAGGTATTCGAAATCCGCAAATTATTGTGTTCTGCGAATTCTACTAGTAGCTCTCCTCTGGCGTTTCTAGTGTCGATGCCATAATCTCCTACTGCCTGGTCTCCAGCCTGCTTCTTCCCTACCTTTGCATTAAAGTCGCCCATCACTATAGTATACTGTGTTTTTACCTTACTCATTGCCGATTCCACGTCTTCATAGAAGCTTTCAACTAAAGCGTCATCATGGCTGGATGTAGGCGCGTAAGCCTGTTCTACCTTCATTTGTATCTTTTATTTAGTTTATTGCAATACCTACCACCCTTTCATTAATGCTATAATATTCCTCTATGTTGCCAGCTATGTTTCTGTGAATTAGGAACCCCACTCCCAGTTCTCTTCTGTCTGCCAAGCCCCGATAGCAAAGAACGTGCCCATTCTCTAGCATCGTATAGGCCTCATCTGTCCTCCTAACCTCACTGAGCCCTATTATATCCCATTTAACACCCTCTAGCTCTTCGAATAGTACAGCTAGACTTCCCTCACTAGATAGGGTTCTAGCGTTAAACGTTGCCAAGTTCAGGTTCCAATGGCAGCCTGTAGTCCAGAGATTCTCAGCACCCTCTGCCGCGTTGCAGATCTGACTGCCGCCGTAGTCAGTTGCTTCGCAACTGCTGAGGACTGAGGGCCGTGAGTTATTTCGCGTATTCATGTGGGAAGTAGTGGCCAGTTACTGCACCAGGGTGGCCAATCCTTCTCTGGTGAGTCTAGTGGCTAAGGTACTCGGCTGCTGACCCGCAGGTCGCGGGTTCAAATCCCGGCTGCGGCGGCTGCATTTCCGATGGAGGCGAAATTGTCGTAGGCCCGTGTGCTCAGATTTGGTTGCACGTTAAAGAACCCCAGGTGGTCAAAATTTCCGGAGCCCTCCACTACGGCGTCTCTCATAATCATATGGTGGTTTTGGGACGTTAAACCCCACAAATCAATCAAATTCTCTGGTGAGGGAGTGCGTTCCCGGCGGTAGTTACCGGTGAGGCCGCACCTCAGGCCTCTTAATGTAGTTCCATCAACACGCGATTTTTTTATTCCCTGGTTGGGAACTGCGCGGCACCGAGCACGTGGTCCGACTGTTGTTGTTTTCACAGAGTCACTGTTTTCCGCTCCTAAAATTTAAAATTTTCGTTTGTAGTAGCAGCGTTTGTAGCGGTTGAACTCCTTGTATTTTCACGAACAAATAGACACCCTCTGACTCTCCTAGGACCGAAATCGCTAAAGTTGTAGGTAGATATGTTATAGGTAGATATGTGCAGAGCTCGCTTACCCGTGGTGCTGACGCGGCCGCTCCCGCTCCCGCAGTTGGAATAATCTGTGCTTATTGGCTAAGAGGTGGAGGAGCAGTTCCGGTGGGCTTAATTTGCTGTGGAAGCTGTTTCGCCAAACCCAGCTCAAGCAGTGACAGCAGTCCGGCAACACTGAGTGTGTCTTCTGAATAAGTCTCTTTTGACGCTCTCAGTTGAATTGGGTGCTCGCAGTTTTTTCTACGGCTATCTCCGGATTGTAGCGACTCAATTGAAACCTGATTTGTCGTCCTGCGGTGTGTAAAAGCCGAGATATGACTCTTTGTCCTCAAAATGGCTTGGTCCCACACAAGATGGCGGCCCTATATGGCCATAAGGTGGGAAAAATTGCTTGTGGGTTTGTTTTAGCCGGTCAGAAACTGGTAAAATTGAGCTCAGAGCCCGAAATCCTCCTTCTGCGTGATTTAATATTGTTACCAATATTTGTTGTGATCTTTTTCCTTTTCATTCAATATTTGAGCATGAGAAGGCAGGTGCCAAAAGTCCCCTGTCAACATGGCAGTCCCCTAGGGCGGATACACGTGTTACTCACAGTTGATTTTCGGTAAAGAAAAACCGTTTTTTCCCGCAGATTCAAGATAAGATGGTAGCGGCGAGGCTCCGGAACGTCCCAAGAAGAATCGAGGGTGGCTTTCCAGGTGCGTAGTAGCTTTTCTTGCGGAATTTCTGAATTGATCGTAGTGGAGCCAGTGGCTGCTGTTGTTAGGCCTAACCGAAGTATGAGTCGTTAATTTCTCAAGTTGTAACTGATTTGGGTGGCTAAACCATGCTCCTCGAAGTGCTCCGAAGCCTCATAAAACCATGCGATGAAATTTAGAATAATACTCACAGTTTTCACGGAGATTTTGAGGTCTGAATGCTGAGCTGTTGTGAAACCGCTCAACCAACCCGGGCCCCCTGGTGGCACTTTCTACCAAGATGGAAAATGTCGTCGCAACACCTGACTGAAAGCGGGTTTTTACAGTCGGGCTTATCACAGACAACGCCCAAGATCGCTTGTGCACTACAAGAGGTAATATTGAAAAAAAAGTACACGTAATTAGTTTCGAAAAATATAGCAAACAGGACTCCTTGCTCGAAAGAAGAGAAAGGTTCGTTCTATATTGACCAAAGGGGCGGCTTTCGACTCTCCCATATTACAGTACCAAGTACTCTAAATCGTTAACCACTTCTTATGAACACATTTCAGATTCACATCTTTTGCCTAATTGGAATTAATATTGTCATGAAAGCCACAAGTTTGCGGAAACCTATTTGTCTTCCCAATGCAGTGAAGAAATCAACGATATCCTGCATGAAGTATGCAGGATATCGTTCGTCATTACCTTGCGCCCGATTTCTTGCTCAGTACGGTAATAGAAAACAAAAAAACTTCATGGACGACTGTTCACTGAATACCTTTTAGTCGGTCTGTGTTGTAAGTGCAATGCAAGATTATCATCACTTTGTTTGCGATATCTTTTTTTGACCACTGTCAAAGCGAGTCATCACTGTTTTGTATACCCGGACGTCAAAAAAGGGCATACCGTTATGCCAGCAGAAGTGGAAATATTTCAACTCATTGTTCAGAACTGGACGTATGTGTTTTATCAGGACATTTATCATCCTCTTTATCAAATGAGTGGCTGAAAATGCAGTCACACCAAACCTCCGCTCTACTGATAGTCTCTATAGAGACTCTCAATAGAGCGGAGGTTTGGTGTGACTGCATTTTCAGCTGCAGTTATCAGAAAGTATCCTTAAAACTGGAACAGATAAACCCTAAGAACGTGAGAAAGCTCCGTGACTAGTACAGCGTAAGCGAAAATAAATCTATACAGCCACGGTTCTGATGTTTTAGATCGCCAGATTACAACCCCGACGGTATAGGTGATGTGTCTGCACACGGCTCACAAATCCCATGCCTATATAGACGAGGTGATTAGGATAGCACTAGGAATTTTCGCGTTGAGGCGTTTCAACGCACAGATTGCTGCGACGCACTTTTCGGGCGTGGGCTTCATAAGAGCATGCAAGCGGGCTGTCACGTTTAAAATCTCCTTTTAGCGTGAACTCGCACGCCAAATGAACCAAGGCAGCTGACACCGGGCTGTGGTACGGCGTCTGCATCAATCCAATCCACTCCTATCCTCGATCATGAGTATCGCGTGTTTCTTTCAGTAGCTTGACGTGGATCTCATTAGAGGTTCGCCAAAGGGCTCCCAGCATCCGCCCTTTTTCACTGGAATTTATGCGCAGCGTTATCTACTCTGGCTACACTGAACGCCCAAAAAAGTGCCTGAAGCGCGATTATGTATTAAGCGCTTGTTTCTTCGATGAAAGTTGCGAGCTGTTAATAAATCTACACTTACGTGCAGAATGATTCTTGCCTATACAGCTACACTTCATACTTCTTTTATAAGGACCACGTGAAAACATAATGCGACAGACGAAAAAATTGGCAGATCCCACGTACAGTGGGAATCAATGATATGCGAAGCACGAATCAGAAATGCTGATATGCCACTTTAAAATCAGCACAAATTTACGAGATGAAGGCAATTGATGCCTTACACGACCTCCATTTATTTATTAACATGTTTGGATATCTAGTTTACCTTCGGCGTTTATTCGCGTCACGTCATACCAAATTTAGTATATGTGGAGCTAGCGAAGCAGCCGCGAGCACACTATGAGCGTGGTATGTTGTCATGTTCTTACAAGACACGCGTGTCAGGATTATCATGTTTGGACCAGTCATCCATTTATCATCCATTGACGTCACGTAACACCGAACTTGGTATATGTGGAGCTAGGAAAACGGCCACGAGTGCATCATGAAGGGCCCAATATACTCCGACGTTGCGTTGACGCGCGCATATGCTGGGCACAGTGATGCTACGTTACCAAAACGCGAGCACTCTTTATTCTGGCACCAGACGCGATTAGCGTCCGTGAGCGCAGCCCGACGGCAACCGGCGTGAAATGCGACATGCCGCATTTCGCGCTAATTTAGGTACTCAGACAACACTGCGTCTCCCCGGCGCCTGGCGTGGCAACGACAGCATGGCGCGATGAATTGAATGTCGGTGAGCATGCGCACCACGTCACGTCGAAATGTGTTGGCGCCTTGACTGTGGCATGAAGTCATGTTCTCACATGACACGCATCGCATGATTATCATGTTTGCACCAGTCACACACCTTCGTCATCTATTGGCGTCCCGTAAAACCAAATTTGGCATATGTGAAGATAGCGAAACGGGCACGAGCGCATCATAATTAGGGCATGTATTTATGCAGTTACATGACACGCATGTCGTAATTATCATGTTTGGATATGTCATTTACCGATCTCATCCGTTCGCGTCACGTAATACCGAGTTTGGTACATGTGAAGCTAGCTAAACGGCCGCGAGCGCATCATGAGCGTAGCATGCAGTAATGTTGCTGCATGAAACGCATCTCATGTTTATCATGTTTGCACCAGTATTATACCTTTGTCATTCATTCACGTTCTGTAATGCCTAATTTGGTATAAGTGAAGCTAGCGAAATGGCCTCTCGCCCATCATGAGTGTGGCATGTAGTCATTTTGTCATAACAAACGTGATTGAGTCAAATATGTGTCCTACACGCGATTGTTGATGATTTTAACATTCGTTCAGATATTGGGTTGAACGTTTGCTCGTTATGTCCATATGTCAGTAGTAAATTGAAGCTACATCTATAGATTGACACTTTCACACTACGTGTATGTACCTGTTTTTATGCAAAACATGCAATAAAAACAACATTTCATTCGTGTCGATTGAGTTTCGTCTTACTGTGAAATCAGTCAGCTTAACTTTTGCCTCTTCAGAAACACGAACAAGCTTTTAAAAAAGATTACCGAAATCTTATGGCCGCATTGCCCAAGCGGCCAGTGGACCTGCAAGAAGGCACGAGTGCATTCCGCTTGCATGCGAAGTGGGAAAGGAGGGCTTCAGCGGCAAGCCTCTTCCTATCAATTTTTTGTGCTTTTCCTCTATTTGGTGACCTAACCAGCGATGTCATGAAAGAAATTTTCTGTTCATGATTTTATTTCTAGTAGGATGCCCGGCAACCGCCAGTGGTAAAAGCAGCGCTTCCGCTGCTGAGAGCGAATACATGGGAGGTAGAGGGAGTTTCCGCCCCCTGATTATACTGTGGAATACTGAAAGAACCTATGCATTGTGCCACCTGTCTTTCCAGCTCTTCCTCAAAAAACAAGCAGCTATGGTGGATGCACTCGGTGATGGGCAATGTGACTCTCCTGGCTACAGCGCCAAGTATCTCACATACAGTGTGCTTGCCATGCAAAATGGCTGTACTTTATGCACTGAGCTGGTGCAAGTTGGAAAGTTAAACTTGCAGTGCTACTAGTATACTTTTCAAATGCTAACGAGAAACTTCTTGCTACACTTTCGTTCACCGTCACCCGAAGTCCCCTACAATATCTCGATGAAAAAGCAAAGACTTGCTAAGTGCCTGACTGCTGTTGAGAATCTAGGCATCCACATACGCTCGTTCACAGCAAGTACCATGAGTTTATGCAAAATTTGCAAGTGAATCTAAGAAACATTTGGTTAATAAAAGTATATCTTTATGTGAAATCGTTAAATTACTGTTTCAAGAAGGAATGTTGGATGCAAGGGGGGATGGGAGTTTTATCACTCTTGTAGAAAGCACTGTGTGTCCCCATGACAGCAGGTCCAATGGACTTATTAGGCATAATTTTTCCCAGATCGACATCCTAGTGTCAAGCTATACTGCTGCAAGCACAAGGCAAACATGCCACACTGTTATGATGGTTGGCACGTTGGTAAAGGTAAGCATGTACACTGTTTATAAAGTTGGTGTGGCACATGTACAGTAATTGGGCCCAGTCTGATAAATTACCTAAAACGGCTGATACTTACACATGAGTAACATCTTGAAAACTGGCTTTTTAACTTCTAATCATGGTAGACGCACTTGCAACTTGCAAGATTCCTCTTGCATGCATGATGTAATTACAATAATGAAGACAACCACCAATAACATACTAGCTTATATGAAATCCCGGGACTAGTGTAACTTTGAAGAAACTTATACCGAAAATTTGCTGAAAGATTTGTATTTCATTCTTAATATTTGTAGCGAAAAAAAAACATGTGCAGACACAATCAATAAACTCATGCACAGTACGAGCACTAGTCCTACGTATGTATTCCTTATGTCTGCATCTGTTTTTTTTTCTACAAATATGCACACAAGTGACTCAAAACAACTAGCCCCCATCACCTCTTTGGCTGCTGAAACATGTATTGACAAAACAAGCAAGCGCATCCCCAAATACTTTCAGAAGCGACGTTTCTCTCAGAAGAACTTTTCTAATATACAGTTCACTATAAGAAGCGGAGCTGACACCGAAATTTCTGTATCTGAGCTCTGTTATGCTATCACATTAAAAGCAAGTCCCTGTACTGTACATCAAAATCCAATACCTGGAAGTGTAGTTTAAATGAGGTAAATGATCGGGCACGTAATCTGAGGGTTGTAGGTTTGGTTACTGCAGGTACAAAGCTGTCTTTTTTTCACACTTATGTCACAAATACTACTACAGTACCAATAAAAGAGCACAATTAACATACTCTATTTATTTTTTGGTTACTGTATCAGCTAGTTTTCAAAAATTTCATATAAGAAGGCTTGAGGGTGACCCTCTACTTTTTGTAATGTCACCACTGCTGAGGAGCTTTCAGCTGGTGCAGCTAGTAATAACAGTTCAAAAAAGGGGTGCGCATCTGGTAAGGAGTGTTGACAGTTTATTGAACAGATACGCTTCTAACAGACTCGGGCACTTCAAATGACAAGCAATGACAAGGTAATAATTAAACAATAAAATTCTTCTGAACCAGCGTGCAATAAATATATGCTAAAAGCAGAGCCTGAAGAGAAATATAAGATTGTAACTATGCCATAGCATGCGTGATTCTCATGTTTGTGGTAGTCACCAGCTGCACCAGATAATTTGTTTTATTGTCACACAAACCCCTCTCCCCCCTTTCCCAAATGTGGATTCATATCATTAATGAGGTAGGTTTACCTACCCTCAAGTAAATATGGTAAAAACGTTTATCTTGTAATGCGTCCTTGCATGATAGTGACTTCGTCTCCCTTCGCCATGCAGGCTATGTTAAGGGCTAATGGAACATGCCATGAACCTCCGTGAACTCTCTACATATAACGAAAGCTTTACACGCAATGAGGCAGCAAAGCCATGGCATATATCCCTCACCTATGAATGGCCATCTAAGGAGGAGCTCATTGCTCAGAGGTACACACGCTTTCCAACATCATTTACCTCGAATCAGTGACATGCATTCAATCTGATGATGTTGGTTTGGATTCAATGCACCAAAACAGTGATGCAATAATAATGAGGTACGCTATAGTGAATGGCGCCAAGAATTTCGGCCACATGATGTTCTTCAACATGCACCTAAATCTAAGTACAAGGCTTCAACCATTTTCGCCTCCACTAAAAATGCAGCTGCCACGCCCGAGATTTGATACAGCATCCTTTGGGTTATCAGTTCAGTACCACGACAACTAGACCACCATGGCGGGTAGTCACCAATACTTAGCACAGCATCAAAAGCTCATTATCAAAGTTGCATCAAATCTATTTTCACGTGTGTGTGTTCTGGCTGGCAGCACACAGACAGCCACTGTGTGGATTGAACGAGAGAGCTTCACTGCATTGAAGCAAAGTCGAAGGCTCAGTGAAACACAGGAAATGCAACCGTAGAGACGACACAGTTGAAAGCTTCTCACTCTGGTGAATTGGGCAGTGTCAAAAGAACGGTTAAGCAGAGAGAATGCAACCATAGTGATGACGCTGCTGAAGTCTTCTGACACAAGTGCGATGGAACAAACCTTCTTGGCAGTTGAGCAACCATGCAATGATGCCTGATTTGTGGAAAGTTCTGTCAAATGTTATTTTAACGTGTGTGCTATACGGCTGGCAGCACACAGAGAACCACTTATTGAATCGAGCTAGAGAGCCACAATTGACTGAAGAAACTGCCTCTCTGGCAGTCAGGCAATGATGCAGTCATAATTGCGTTTTGTGAAGTGCGTGAAATGTTATTTTTAAATGTGGGCTACGGCTAGCAGCACACAAAAGCCACTGTGTGAATTGATCGAGAGAGCTACATCATATTGTCGCGTATGTATGCTATGGGAGGCAGCCCAAACAGAGCTAGATTTACTTGAGATGATATCACAAGTTTGACATAATGACTAGATGGGCGTATTTGAGATGCCCCTCGTTTCTTGTTTGGGTGAGTCTTCTGTTTGGCAGTTGCTTCTGTTTTGCAATTGTGCACCTACTTTTTAACTGTTGACTAATGAAATAGTCTGCGATTATCATCATAAGCGATGCGATAAGCAAGCCCTACATATTATTCTCTTGAAAGATCATGCACGAAGCACAACTATTTTGGAGCGAGAGATTGCATAACAAGTTCATTGGAAAAAACAAACCTGTGCAAAACAGGTCAACCTAAAAGGATATGAATGCGGAAATCATTTATGCGCGGATATCTTTGATGCGCAGTTGAAAGCACGGGCAGCTTGCAGTTTAATTTCAAGGTAAGATATAAAAGCTTTCTCGTGCGCACAGAAGTATATCAGAAGCCCACGTAGTCAGCTGACAGAAACTGCTTCCTTGTGGCGGTGAGTATACGCACGCAGGTAATACAACTGTGTTGCGTCGCCTAAGTCTCTGCCAAATCCATCGCGTGAAGAAGCGGTTCGCCAGAAAGTGATATTTCCCGGAAGAATGCATAAGATGACGTTGCTGTAAATGCAACTTCAAAATGTTTTTTTGTTTGTTTCATACACTATTACCTGTGCACTTCTCTTTCAACCGCGACGCCGTTCTCCAGCACGCAGCACAGCAGAGTGCAGGCACACGCTTCGGAAGTGTTTATGCCGAGTTCTGCAGCAGCCCGGACTTTCCCGAAACCCTTGCGGTATGTCGCGACCGCAGAGTTGATCAAGGGCCGTTGACACTGCTCCACAAAGCTCGCTGTTGCACCTGCGCTCGCGAAAATCGGCATAAGTTATCGTTATCGTGGACACCGCACAAACACCGCGAAAGGAAAGACAATAACGTAATTGTTTCTACTCTCGTGATTATACAGCACAACGTACAAGTTACACGCGCGACACAGCAAACACGGGTGCGAGGACGAACATGTATCGAACAAAAAGGGCTACTTAAATCATGTACACTTATCCGTGATCTTTGACATCGTCGTGGAAGTCCGGTGAGTCAGGTGGTGGTGGATCACTGCAGTCATCCTCGGCACGAAGTGCAGAATTGCGAAACGGTGTGTCGCTCTATGGTTCGAAAACCATTTCATCGCTCATTAGGCGCAAACGCTCTTCAAGTCCGGGGTCCATGGTGAGCAGTTGTCCAAAGCGCCGTGAAACAAAACATAGGCTGCTCGCGTTGAGCGCACAAACAGACGATCACCCAGCTGGCCCGGCTGCGATCAAGCGCCTGACTGCTGGTGGCTCTGCTTTGGCTTTGACTTACCAGAAGCAGACGACACAACGTCGCGCACGCGTTCTGCCACGTTACATCGTGACGCAAGATCCGTGAAGGCGGAGCTTAGCCCCAAGCGCTCGAAGGAAATGTTGAGGGGAAAAGGCAGAGCACAGGAGGAGAGTAACTTCTCAGTATACTCATAGCTCTGTTAATAATGGGTGCTTCGATTGAATTACGGTGGCAATTATTTGCTCCATCAGTGGTCTAATCAAAAACGGAGTGTGAAAAAACCGTTTCGGGAACCCTTTAAGGCTTTAGATGCCTCCACAAACGCTAAAATTGGCCGTCAGCGACATCACCGTCCCGCGGGGACAGCGTCAACGCGAGTTGTTGTTTCATTGGATGACAGTAACTGTGAATGCTCTCTGCTCATATTGTGTACCCTATACCCGGTGAATCTTGCACTAACAATGCACTGAGTAAGGAAAGACAGTCGCACTGTCCCTTCGGGCCCGGCTGCTGACCCGCAGGGCGCGGGTTCGAATCCCGGCTGCGGCGGCTGCATTTCCGATAGAGGCGGAAATGTTGTAGGCCCGTGTGCTCAGATTTGGGTGCACGTTAAAGAACCCCAGGTCGTCTAAATTTCCGGAGCCCTCCACTACGGCGTCTCTCGTAATCATATAGTGGTTTTGGGACGTTAAACCCCACATATCAATGTACCTTCGGGCGTTATTACACCAGTTAACAGAAAGGTTAGCCGTAGCAGCCGCACATGAACGTTTGAGCGATGTTATTTACAGTGTAAAACTTATTCGAATACGCGGTAAACAATGGGCAAAAAGGGGCGTTCTCACTAACGATCATATTATTACGTTTATTAACATACTAAAGGGTGATGTGCACAAAGTTAACATCCGGTCACTGCGATACCGAGTGAATCAATCAAGGCTTGATCACGAGTACACAGTGCGCGAGGCACTAAACAGAGCTGATATGGGATGACGCTACACTTGTTAAAATAATTTTAGGATGCGTTATACGACTGAGCGAATGCTCTCAGCGTGGTGCCTGCCGAGCTAGCGCTCTCTTCGCGAAAGGGTGTCTGCTATGCAGGAGCAATGCAGGTGGCACCACGTTCGAAATACGAGTTCAAAGGAGAGGAGACCGAGGAAAAATGCGAGTGGGAGAGTGTCGCTACTTTACGAAGTTCCGGGGGCTTTAATGACGTGCCCATTTAGCTGTCTTCTGTGACGTTTAGAGCTTAGAAGCACTTCGTTTAAGCGCAGGTTTCTGTGTTCTTAGTTAGGATAAACGTGTCGTGCCTGTGACTTATTGTGGTTCAGCTGAAACATTCATGCGCTAAGAATTCACGTAGAAACACCTATATAGAGCCTTGCAATGACTTGTATGAACCTGCGAACAACTTTCACCACTTATGTAATGCCTAGAAGTAACATTGAAGGAACCCTGTTAGTCGGCAGAAGCTGTAAGTTTCACTGTTTAAAGTCTTGTGTGGGTTAGTGCAAGTTTCACTAATTGTGTCGGCTTTTGAAAGGCTAAAAATGTTATATTTTTGCAATAGAAATCACATCACCAACCTGACGATCTTGTTTACCTACGTACTGAGTCATGCTCACGCGATAAAAGCAGTTCGGGACTCTTAGACTACGTAGCTCTATATATAAGTGAGATTTACATGCTACATCCTTCAGCATTTTCATATTTACCTAAGGTGACTAATGCACGAGCCCCTAAGCTCTGCTAGGTGGTGCCTGTTAATCCCTAACCACGTGCACGCTATTCCCTCGCAACAGCGATAAAAGACAGTGACGAGTGACAAGATTTGCTGCCGCGGAGGCCCATTCGTCGCCGCCGCTTGTTCCGCGTAAATACTTCGGTTCGGTAAATAGCTCGCTTCGGTTGCAATTTTTTTCTCAATAGTTGCCATCCGCGCGTATTTCAAGGAATGCAAGGTATCGGCTACATTTTTTTTTTTTTGCATTCTCATCTCACGCGGAGACTGAGAAAGCAGCCGTAATTCGTCCCAAACCTCGTTGTCGAAGTTTTTTTTTTTGTGTTTCAACGCAATTTAGCAAGCGGCAATTCGGTCGCTTGCGAGAATGCGAAATTGTCGTAAGAAGTGCGTTGTAGCCGTCATAGAGTACGCTTCTGAGCAGCCTGTCTTGTTTAAATCGAAGAATGCAAAAAAAAAGTGGTGAAAAGCTTTTGTAGTGTATTTATGTCACACAAAACGAATAAATTTGGCCTGTTGTCATCGACAAGCTTTTAAACTTCTATTCGCATCTTATAGATATGCAAGCGATAGTTTTCATTCAAGCGAAATTGACACTTTTTTCCGACACCCAGTTGCAGCCGTCACAACGCGACGGCGCGGCGGAGCAAGTTTGTCGCTGTGTCTAAAAAATTACGTGCGTGCGATTAGGGCTTATTAGGGCTCTAACGATGTTGCCTGTGGCGCCAGTTTTGTCATTTTAGTTCGTTAATGAAAAGGTAGTGCGAATCGATTATCAAGATTACGTCACTATGGTGGTCACGTAATGGACAAGTTCCCTCTGCAAAATAAATGATGTCTCAAAGCACAGTTGTACACTCATCGATGCGGACGCATTAAAAATTAGTATTGATGTTTCAAAGTAATCGTTACACCAGTTTCCCAAGTTCCTCTATTCATTTTTTGTCTAAGACATTTTGTTTTAATATTTAGAGAAGGCAATAGAGAATCATTATGTGATATGACAATCGCTGAAGCAAAGCTCATTTAGTTTTACGTTTCAGTTTTTGTTTCAGTAACTGTGATTGTTTGCACCCCATTAGCCGCCTGCGCGGATTGTAAAGGTTTCAAACCCTGCTATGGCGTAACGTTCTTTCAAAATCTGCTTAGGTGTTACAAAACTTTAGGTGTGCAAACGGCTTTTGCGGCATCTTCTTAGGTCGGACGATGTTTCTCTTCCGCCTTATATTTTCTACCTATTTTGCCACTCAATTGTGTCATGACCTTGCCCAATAATGACAGCGTGGCTAACCGTCCCCACTTTTCCAGGCACGCACATGGTCTATCGATCTATAACAGCAATATCAATGTACTAATACAGAAACTCAAAACAGTGGGTTTCGATAAACAAAAGGTAGCACGACTAATCAGACCGTTCAGTTACCTTGTATGCTCACAGTTGGTCATGCGTGTGTGCTAGTTTTTGTGTGTGGGTGCGTAAGTCCTTGTGTCTGGAGAAACGCGATGACTACCGGCCGTTTTTCATGATTTGGGAGGCGCGTGGTTGTAATTACTGCAAGCAGTACTGCTGTCGCTGTGCCGGTGTGGAAATGCGACAAGTGGCACATTTGTACACCGAGGCCGGGTCGCCGAGTTTCCACCGAAGACGGACCTCAAACCACCACGCTGTGCGTCTCAGGCCGGGAGGTCACCGACGCTTAAATCAACGCCAGATGACCAAGCACGTGTCATTGAAGTTGCCTGGCCCGCCATTCCACAGTGTGGGTGGTCAGCCCAAGCAGCGACACGACAGACTCGTTACTTAGAAGTTTCGCAGCTTGGGCTAGTTGGTATGGCATGACGATAGTTATAGCGCAAGAACAAAACGACGACACAGAGACAAGAACAGGATCCCGTTTGCTGGCTGCATGATTCCGCGATTGCGAGGTGTGTGTGTGTGTGTGTGTGTGTGTGTGTGTGTGTGTGTGTGTGTGTGTGCGTGTGTGTGTGTGTTTGTGTGTGTGTGTGTGTGTGTGTGTGTGTGTGTGTGTGTGTGTGTGTGTGTGTGTGTGTGTGTGTGTGTGTGTGTGTGTGTGTGTGTGTGTGTGTGTGTGCGCGCGTTCTAGGGCTACGCATTGTAGTTCTATCAGACTGAAATGTATGACAATGGAGCAACGTATGTTTCGTCTCGACTACAGACGTTGGTGCAGAGACATTTGCCTTGTTTCTCACTGGAAATTGTTCACTGCGAAATAGCTTTTTAAGACAAAAGAAATCGTAAGTTAAGAATATTGACGCTACGTGGGGTTTAGAGTCCCAAAACCACCATGTGATAATCAGAGACGCCGTATCGGAGGGCTCCAGAAATTTCGACCACCTGGGTTTCTTTACCGTGCACCCAAATCTGAGCACACGGGCCTACATCTCCACCTGCATCAGAAATGCAGGCACCGCGGCCGGGATTTGATCCCGCGACCTGTAAATTAAGAAGAGGCCATTGGATTGCGCCAGCTAAAGCTTTCCCCAATCGTCTTTGAAATTGCCGTCCGTAATGACTTCTGGACAGAGACACTTGCGCTTTCATCTGTGTACTGCCATCATTGGTGGTATTTGACAATTCCTCGACTCCTTACGCATTATGCAGTGCAGTAACCTGAGTTAATGTTCGGCGTGAGAGGAAAGTTTATTCCGAGAAACTTCACGAACGTATAATGTAAGCCTGAATTCCTCTCGAAATAAAGCACGTGCGCGGAGCGACTACGCTCCCGCTCTATTTGTGAGTGAAGTCTGCGATTTCGGTCAATTTTTCATGACCCCGCTGTGCATTGCGTATCGTGTATATGATTACGCGTGGGCGCAAACATTGTGATCATGCGGCTGCCATATTTGCAAGAACTACAGGCCTCCTCCTCGCTCTCTATTCTTGTCATCTCGTAAATGTGTAAGGCGCTAACAGACTAGCACGCACAAAGTGCACACTCATCCACAACGAACGCACACGAAAACTACCCTGCACGCGGACCTCCACTTGGCCCGTGAATGAATGCTAAAGCGTGCACTGAATCTGTGGCATGGATCTGGTCTGATGTTGATGATTGTGGGCATTCGTGATCACGAGGCCTTTACGCGTTATTCCCGCGCTCGTTACACCGCTGGCTCTCACTGTGCGTGCAGGCACGATCTCGAGAAGCTCCGGCGAGTCGTTTGCATAGAGCAGCTGCAAAATAACTTGAAGCGATAAAACATGCAACCACTTTTGTTGAAGATATGATATTTGGGGTTTAACGTCCCAAAACCACCATTTTATTATCAGAGACGCCATAGTGGAGGGCTCTCCAACTTTCGACCACCTGAGGTTCTTTAACGTGCACCTACATCTGAGCACAAGGGCCTACAGCATTTCCGCCTCCATCTAAAATGCAGCCGCCGCCACCGGGATTCGATCCCGTGACCTGCGGCGGGTCAGCAGCCGAGTACCTTAGCCACTAGACCACGACGGCGGGGTGCACCCAGTTTTGTGTATTTGAACGTTGTATGTAGCTGCAGAATTTGAGTAAACCCTCAAAAAACATGAATAATACAATAAGCGTATCACACCTGAAGCTGGTATTAGTTATGGGCAAAAGAGAAAGGAACTGCATGCGCGTAGGGATGTCTTCGATACCTTCCCTGTTATGCCACTGCGCCACGAATTCCCAGACATGTCGTGAAGGTATGATTTTTGTATTCATGGGTGCAGACTTCTTGGGCTTTTACTTAAAAGAATTTGTCACGGTTTCTTGTCGCAATGCCTAAATAAGGCGGCCTGAAACGCCTACTTGATATATGCAACCAATTTGACGCTTTATCAACCACTGCTAGCCAACAAGGCATGTAGTTGTTATGGTATCAGAATATATACAACAACCACACATGGAGGTACTCGAACGCATCTGCAAAAAAGGTTGCATGTGTATGGGTTGTTTGTTCTATAAAGATATTTTGAAGATCAAACACAAAAAAGGATTAACCTCTTTACATTGGGAGAGACCATAGGAAGGAAGCGAATAACGATTTTGTGGCGGTACTTGTTATTGTTGACTAGTATTTCTCTCTAACTTCATTTATATATCGCTGCTTGTTTAAGTGCTAGTAACTCATTCCTTGGCTGTGCTCGTGCGAGTCTGCGAACAAGGCAGGAAGTATTCTAAAACTTTGAGCGTATTTCGGCTCACTGATGGAAATGTCATAGAAGCGGGAAAGCATACGGTGGGAACAAAAGAAGTGGCTGTCAAGGATAATGACATCTTCTGTGCACGCTCTGTAACATTTTCGTTTCACTCGCAATGGCTTCAGCAAAATATTAACATGATAGCGTTAGAGAGCTCGTGTCACGGAAACATCATGAGTGCCACGAACTCCTTCGCGTTAGGGGCAAAGATAATCATGAATACTGAGATCATTATTGTGGTTTTCGCCGGTTTAAATATGCCCACCTTTGTACGCTACGGCCTAATGTTAGTGGGTGCTTTCTGTATCGCAAGCAGGTGGACAACTGCCACTTGTGTTAAAGTCTTGGACATCAAGCCGACGTTTTTCCAAGTCTCAACTACACTCTGTGCAGAGGTTGGTGGGCTTCCAACTCGGGTGATCACCATCAAGGGAGCTGCCACAACACAGCCGTATTCACGTGCCGATTCAAGGGATGCTCCAGCTTCTGCTGTCGAGAAGGACAGGTGTCCTTTCAGACGAGGAGGTCTTGGTCCCGTGATCAGCAACACCGGGGCCAGTCATCATGGACCTACCATGTCGTTAAGGTGCAGCGGAAAAGGTAACGCGAGGTCCACCGCCAGAGTATCGAAGAGATAAAGAGAGGGTAGCACAAAATGAACGCAAAAATAAGGAAATGGGAGACACGATGGATAGACCGAGATACCTGAGATTACGATTGTAGGAGGCCAACAGCCCGTGAAGGTCATCACGCCGTCGGCTCACTCAACGGAAATGACCGTAGTCGAGGAATGCGAGATGTTGAGGCCTGCCAAAAGAGGGTCATTGTTAACGAACAGGACAAAGCCTCGTGTAGAGCTAGATCAGTGATAAGCGAATTGCTGACTTTAATCAGCGAGAGCATAAAACAGCTAAGCGAGAAGGTCTCGCAAAAGCAGGGCAACATGCTAGCCACAGAGGATGATGCAATCAGAGGTTTTTTAGGGTAGTATTGTTTCTGGAAAACGTTGTTGCACCCGTCGTGGATCCTAGACTGCTGCCACTTCCAGCAACGGCTAATTCAATGGCCCAGTCACCACAGCAACAAGATGGCCGCACAAACTAGTGCAGTTTTATGTTGGCAGTGGAACGGCAGTGTTTTTTAATAGAACCCTCTAAGGCATTTTATTTGCTCAGTTTCAAGAAAAGCACACGTAATAACCTTACGAGAAACAACAAATACTAACGTCACGCTACCCTGTTAGCCATCTGTTACAAAGATAAAGAAAGGAGAGGCGTTGACGCTCAGATAAGCAAGAAGCGCCCCCAGTCGTCCACGACCCTAATATGAGTTTGTGCAAAATTGAACACATCATGTTAGAAATCATTCCTGGATCCAGGTATAGAAAAGTATCTTCATTCTCAATGTATAGCGCAGCTCTAAGAAATTCAGACAGTGTTACGAGGTTCTTCTTTCCAAGGAGGAAGCACAGTTGTCCATGGGGTTCCACTGATTATAACGGGTGACTTTATGCACGACATCCTACTTGGGGCTATCCGTATGACACTGGCAAGGGTGACGACCTGTGGAGGGAGGCATTGAACCTAGACCTACTGACCCTGCATTCCCACCCAGATGTGGTACTTCGTCTTTTAGGGACACAACACTGGACCTCATCTTTGTTCGAAATGTAGTGAAGGTTAAGCGGACTAACCTCAATGTGGACTTTAGCAATGACCACTCTCTCCTCACCACAGCCCTGCAAGTACGACAGACAAGACCACATAAGTTCAGAGTGGCCGCCCGGCACATATTCCGCAATCCAAGACAGGAGAGGTCTGAGTATCAGGAGAATCAGGACCGAAAACACTGCATGGCGCAGGTAAGAATCAAAATTCAAGCTACCACTAAGGAGGTCACCACAGACCTGCCTGTAGAAAATATGGATAGCAGATTGCAAGACGATGCAAGACGCCATGATGCAAGACGCCATGATGCAAGACGCCATGAAGCTCGTTAAAGATCAAGTTATCAATTCGAATACAACGAACATAAGGACCATATTGGGACTGGACTTGGAGAGGACCTAGGACAACGTTCTCCATCACTTTGCGTTCAGCAAGATCTCGAACTTTGGGCTTGGCAAGTGCATCCACGACTACACAAAATCATTCTTGACTGACAGAGAGGCTTTTCTCAAGATGGGTGATCTCGTTTCCAATCCGGTAAAGCTTGGCTTCAGAGGGACGCCACAAGATTCAGTACAATCCCCGACGCTCTCTAGCATTGCCATGATTGTTCTGTCTCAAAGACTCTCTGAATTCAATTGCATTATTTAACCATATATGTGGGGGACATTACTATATGCTCTACCGGTAGCAGCAATAGACTAATAGAGGCTGTGTTATAAGAAGCTATTCAAGTCACGGAGAATTACTCAAAACAGACTGATCGTCGGTCCTCTTCGCGGTAATTGTAACTGCTTCTGTGCGGCCTAAGCGCAGTGACCGAAAACCGAGAGGGCAGAAGGCATTAGAGGACATCGACATCACTCTGGACAGGTGAAGGCAGCTTGATCCCCAGAATGGACTCTCTTCGGGTACTAGGTATGACCCTCCTCCAATAACCTCACGGTTGCGAGGCTTGCCAGAAAAACTGACAATGCCGTTCAACTGATAACAAGGGTTTCCGACAAGTTAGAGGGGCTTAGAGAAAATAACTTCGTAAGGTTTACGCATGCCTTTGTGAAGTGCCAATTCACCTATGTTGCCACCATGCAGAATTGACAGAGGTCGGAGCTTGATAAGCTCAACAGGTTAATCAGAAAGGCCATCAAGAGATATCTCAGCCTTCGCATGTACACAAGCCCTGACCAAATGGTCCGTCTCGGTATGCACAACACGCTGGGAAAAATTGCAGAGGCACCGGAGAGGGCGCGATTCGCCAGGCTGTCCTCCACGCGTTCCGGAATAAACATCCTGCAGGAGCTGTAGATTCCTCCAATGGAACTCAAGTCTCGCTTCTGCAGTATTCCTCGTCAACAGCGCTTACTAACAGAGGAAAAACTGAAGTTAGTGCCTGGTCTTCAACGCCAAACGCCCTCTAGTTTCAATGTCCTGCAACTCCTGGCATCTTGGCCCATTAAAATGGTAAAGACCAATGCCATTGTGAGGAATCGCAGTTTCCGCGCATGCATTATGCTTCGATTGGTTTTTAGGATTTTCTTCGGCTGCGGTATCCTTTTCGCCAGTCGTCAAGCGTGCACTGGGAGCAGCGTCGACTTTTGAAAAATAAACACGAAGCGCTACTTTGTCATGATTCAACTCAGCCTTCAAGTTTCAAAGATGGACGCTGATTAACACACAACGCGAACTACTCATTATTGCGCGTAGGCAGCGTATTTCAAGAGGGTGACTTCGCATTGCTAGGAATCAAGGCATTCAGCAAAGTTCGAGCAGTGACACTGAATGCGAGAAAACAGAACTTTACTGACTTTACTGGCATGTTAGCTGGTAAAGTTCCACCTTAAACGCTAGCGCTCGTTTCTCTCCAGGCAGAAATAATCGCGGGTATGCAATTCTTGTGCTTCTCTTCAGGTGGTGGTAAAGTAGAGCTCGCCAAGTATCTTACTGTGCACGCAAAACATATCGCGTATGTGTTTTCACCCCTACGGAAGGCTAGTAGTTCCTGTTGCGTTGTGATTTCTTGTCACAAACGTGAATAAGCGCGATTGAGTTGATTCCAGCAGTATAATTCTAATGACTCGCATCAAAATTTCCCAAACAGACAACCTACATGCCTGAAAGGTGAACAGTACAGCGCACGTAAACTCGTGTTGCATACTCTGCCTGGTAGTTCTCGTCCGAGTTCACGCGTTCTGAGAAATGGATTATGGTGGTGCGCTATGCTCTGAACATAACCATAGTCCATTACTTCATCACTAGTAAACCAATCACTCGAGATTTTATGTGGTACTAGGCTGCTTCTGTTCGTGCCGGTGTAAGTGCTGCAAACTAGAATGCACGTACCAGTTCGAAAAGTGTATACATGGCATATCGATGTTGGATGGTGAAATATTCTGTACAGTTATGCATCTGTTGAAGTAAAGAGAAATGACGGCTGCACGCTTCCTAACGAAGGAACACAACTTGCCACAACACTATATTTTAGGGGGAAGAACGACGAAAGACATGACAAAAAAGAAAGAAAAACAAGCATATTACCCACTTTTGGGCATATTTAGGATTTCACTCGTATATACTCAGTGAACAAGCAGTTGTTATAATAAAAGGTATAGAATTGTCCCAGGTGCATTTCCGATTGCAACGAAGTGAATATTTCTCAACAAAGCAGAACAAAATCAACAAAACACAAAAAAAAACTTTCATGTACAACCGGGACCTCATTGCCAAAGGAACCTTTTTTCCATGGCGATTGCATATTTGACTTTAGATGCTTGCAAATTTGGCAAGCTGCCGTTTTTGACACTCTAGAGAAAAGAGGTAGTGCTTAGAGACTTCGACAGCCGGTTTCATAAGCGAGATTAGGGAAGAAGTCGTTTTCCTATTCTTGAAGAACAAAAGCATAGTAAAGTAGAAAATAAAGTATGACAAATGTGCAGATCCACTGATGAAAGTATACCATAACTACGAAAACGGGACTCCTTGGTCGCTGTGACAGGTCTTTTGAATTCTGGGGTGCTATGCGGGAACCGGGTGGCATTGAGAATGACATTGAAATGCGTGTCTTCCAGCAGGTCTAACGAAGTGGTGCGTTTTCTTTTAAATATTCCAAAGAAGAAAGTTCTCTAAAACTACTTATTTTCGCTTCCTTTTTTGTTTTGTCCCATCTTATTCTGTTTCTATGCACATGAGATTCTAGACAGCATTTCGTCGCGCCACTGCAGTCATAATGTCGATCAAACTTGCCTACAGTTGAGCCATGTTTTTAGCCAAGAAAAGTCCTGTGTTGTTCGAGGACAATGGCATGAATTGCTTAGCACTTTTTTTCGTGCTTAGGAACATGCACACAATTACAATACGTGCATGCAAGCGACGTGCACATGCCGGACAAGCAGCCGTGAAATAGAAAAAAACTACTGGGTTTACCACTGAATTTTGTTTGCTGATACTTTGCAACGAGACCGTGTTTTTTGTTGCTGTTGTTCACATCAGTATTAAAGAAAAGAAAGTGATGCGGGCTGTCATTAAGCCCTTTCGTATACAATGCTTGTTTGTGAAACGCGACTAGAGGTGTTCTTTACTTTTGAACGTGTCAGGTTAGGCGTTCGTATATCGTTTCTCTGTTGACTTGATCACTGGTTGCTCCTGTGTGGAATGAAATGAAAGACGGCTGAATGCGAAGTCTGTTGAATTTGTTGTGCAAGCATGCATGTCTCTGAGCCTGCATACGTACGTACGTACGTAAGTACGTACATACATACATACATACATACACACACACATACATACATACCTACATACATACATTCATTCATTCATACATACATACATACATACATACATACATACATACATACATACATACATACATACATACATACATACATACATACATACATAGATACATACATACATACATACATACATACATACATACATACATACATACATACATACATACATACATACATACATACATACATACATACATACATACATAATACATAAATCTTGCTGATTGTTGTTTTTATGATCGATTACGGGAAAATGTGTAACAATTCAAGCTCGTTGGTGGTCCGCAGGCATCTGAAAACAACTGCGCTAATTCGCTCGAGAAAAGCAGTGTCTTCATGCGACGTTTCTGGTGGAAAGGTGTTCCTAATTTGAAATAATTTGGAATGAGGACCATCACATCTCCAGTCTGAGGGTGCGGCAATTCATGAGCCAAATTACAAAAAAATAGAACTTAAATTCTAAATAAGGAAGCAGAGAAGGATAGCGAAGGTAACAAAGTAGAAGTGAACAATTGTACCTAATTGACACAGCCAAGTAACCCACTCATCGTAATAACTCCTTCTTACGTAACACTAGTCGAGCAACGCAATGCACTTCAGTCATTTACGCCACCCATAAGGCCAGGAAGAAAATTGCGCTGTAAGAAAAACAGTTGGGGCACCTCACCCTTGCCCTGGCAAACGACCTCTAGTGGGCATGACTTAAAAATGTTATGTCCTTGTTCATCTTCGTTAGCTCGGTTTGCTTTTACACTTCTGGAAACATGACACGATTAATGAATCAACCAATTGAGAAACTTTCGCGCTTTTTTTTAGCTGAGTGCGCAGAACTTCTAGAAGGACAACATTGAGTATATTAGCTACGGCTCCTTCCACGAAGGCTCGGGGAGGCAATCTATCTAAAATACGTGATTCCTTCACCTCTACATTTTCGATAAAAATGAAACAATCGCAAGACGTCAATAGGGATTCCAGCTTCTCTCGCTTGATCGGTATAAAGCCTATAGCTGTCATGGTTACCAGCCTCACGAGCACATCGGTTTTTCATTGGGCACTCAAGAGGATCAGTGGCCTGTGGGTCTACAGGTCGATCGAGAGATTACGGGGAGTGAAATCCTGGCTGCCTCCACGCAAACTTTGCTTCAATCATAGAAACTGAAAAAATAAACGAATACAAAGGAAAATTCTCGTCTATCAATACAGGACCTCGGCGGACACTCTCCGGTAAATTAATCTCCTCACTGGGGGCAGCGTCCTTTAAAGTCATCATGAACCTGTACTTGGCATCACTCCAACACCCGCGGTGAGGGGTACGCGTTGTAGTGCGTTCGTACTAAAGCACGTAGGGACGGCGTTACACACGTCAGTCAAAGAGCGGCTTCGCGTCTAAAACAGTCATTCACAAAAAAGCCCGTGTCATATAGCACATGCTCAGTGAAGCACATAGATAAATACGTAACAAATGATCGAATAGTTTGAAAATGAGGAGAATGAAGTTTACCCCTCTTACATTCAATAGAAAAGAATGGAAGAAAGAAAAAATAAAAGAAAGAGAGAAAGATAGATAAAGAGGAACAAAGGAATATATCATGCATTAAGATATTATGCATTTATACACATGAAATATTCGGTGGCATGTACACCGCATCACTGCTAAAGGTCAAACGCATTTTACGACATATTATCGGGGCAAGCCTCGTCTTTTATTGATGTTTCGAAATGTGTCCTGATGCATTAGATGTCGTCATCATTCATCAGTAATGACGGGTCAGGCTGCATAACAATTCTCATTAGCAACGGTACTTATAGAAAAATGCAGCCCGACTGTTCCAATGGTGGGACTCGCGTAAATGCGTCGCTGATTGGTGGAGGTATCCCGTGACTGTTGCGTAATTGGGTATTGTTTGGGAATGCCTTATTGTTCTTGCGTCGTTAATATTCTCGAATTCTTTCACTTGATTTCATCATGCCTGATTTACTCCTTCTAATACATCTTGTCGCGAACAAAGCATCGCGACGACGGGAGGAAAACCAGGAAACGTCACAGGAGCACAAACTGAGTGTTTTGCTGGAAAAAGGCAGAGAAACCACTGGGCCTATGTTCGAGGTCAGGAACATGTGTTCGTATTAACTTCTGCGGAATGTCAAGTTTTAAGTCATGGTCTCAACTTTACGAAGCAAAGCAGCTGGACACACGCAAGGTCGTGTGTGCCGCTGAAAACGCTGCTGAAGAAAATGAACGAGACGACGTCCGTAAGACAGCAGTAGCTTTACTATCAAGAATTCGCAAATATGGCTGCCAGCAAGTTCTCTCGGAAGATGAGGTGAAAGCAGTCAATGCCGCCAAACCAGTGCTTGGGACACTGTTAGCCAACTTGCCTTAGGCAGGATTGATGTCGGGAAAGCAATCGCGTTAATACGACTTATAAAGCGCTTTAAAACAGCGAAAAAACAACCAGTCGTTGCACAATGCCAATAGCGTAGCGATTAGGTCGGCCAATGCTCCAACCCAAAGTTGTTCTTGTTGCTCTATTAACTGTGGTGCATAGCCACTTCAGACATAGTTACTCATCGTCATCAGCCACTGCATGAACATTTGGCACGAAATTTCTTGAAAGTGTTCAACAGAAACCAGGCTTCTCAGAATAATGCGAAAAAAAGAATAGCGAATGTTGGCCTAATATCCAAAAACTTTATTATCAATGTTCAGTGGGTATCAAGCAAGTGTGCTTGTAATATAATTACCCAATAAGTGTTTTGAAAGGCTCTGAAATGCCGCTCTTCTAGCTTTCGCTGTAACTGTGCTGCGCCTTCCGCGCACCGCGCAGGCCTGGAGACTTCCTTCACCACAGTAATTACTTAATTATATTGTTACGAGGAAATGAGAATATTACCAGGGAATGTTAATAAAGTGAAATGTTTCCTAAATTTTCGTTGTGACGATTTTCCTTGAATGTTTCTTGCGTTGCGGGCCACCTACCTATGCGACCTTTTCGCGCCTTGTAGTGTAGCATAGCGAAGTGGGCTACAGTACAACGCGGTAAAGCGTCTTGTACTTGCTTTCTTGTGAATTGGAAGGAGCAATCATATTATGTTCCAGTCAAAGCATTTGCTGCTGCACGAAAATTGTTTGCTTCTATCAAAAATCAATAGCTTCATGGCTGCTTTATCGATACGATACTGTGAGGTGTATAATGTGACGAAACTTTTTAAATAATTAATTAATGTTGCTGGCTACCATTTGACGGAAGCTAAATTCTGCAAAGTCCCTGATAGGAATCAATACCGAGAGCATCTAGAGCACCGACCAGGAGATATGTTTCAAAATATGCTAGTGAGCAAAGCGACTGTAACTACTATACGTAAGCTCCCTGCACATTTTCTAGCCCCGGAATTCAAGCTCCGTAATTTGTGTGCAGCTAGAAGAAGGGCAGACAAAAGGCTTATGCGAAGAAGTAGTGAACCTTCTAGAAAAACTCAGTTCAACACACCTAATGCAGCAATATGGTGACACAGCAACAAACTTTGGAGGAAGCAATGGGCAACGTTTTGTGAGAGTTTAAGTGTACTTACTCTACTGTCAAGGATATGTCGAGTAGTAATAGTGTCGGAAGCACGCCCGAGCCTTTGAGACCGTTTATTACGCTCGCGTTGTTCGGGGATACATCAATGCCGTCTTCAGCCGGAGAGTTTGCTGAAGTATATGTAATTGGAAGAGAAAGTAAACCACCTTACCCACTTCCGCCTCATTTTACATCTGCCGATAGTTATAGCGCGAGAACAAAACGACGAAAGACGACGACGACCAAACGACGAAAGACACGAGCGCTCGGGTCTTTCGTGTCCTTCTTGTCTTGGTGTGGTCGTTTTGTTTTCGCGCTATAACTGTCGTCATACCATACCAACTATCCCAAGCTGCCACACTACATCTGTCATCGACGCACCTTTCACGCTGCGGGAACTTACATCCGCCTTAAGATGTCTCCGTTGACACTGTGCTCCTGGACCTGACGGAATTGCAAACCAAATGATCTCAAATCGGCCTGCAGAAGGGAAGAGCAGGCTATCGATGAATTTCAACTATGTTTTGGAGACGGGAAACATTCCTGAAGCCTGAAACATCACCTGGGTTGTGCCAGTGCTGAAGCCAGGTAAACACAGAACAGAACTGGCATCATATAGACCAGTATCACTAACTTCGTGCGTAGCATCTGGTTAACCTCCCTGCCTTCCTTTTTTCTCGTTTCTCTCTCTCTCTCTCTCTCTCTCTCTCTCTCTTCGTGCGTAGCGAAGCTGATGGAGAAGCTGGCCTGCGTTCAGCTGACAAATTGGATGGAGAATCACAAGGCCCTTCCAGCATGTATGACTGGGTTTCCGCAAGGGTTGCGTGCACAGAACAACATCTTGTGCTTGGTGAGTCACATAGAACACCAACAAGCATACGGCTTTTCAACTCTGGCAATAATCCTGGGCGGACGTTTCAAAAGCATACGTTAAAGTGTTCCAAGGTGCTAAAATTTGTGGTCTGGCGTCTATGGGAAGAACGTGGCACTTTTTACACTTTGTTCATGCGCTTTTTAGTGATCTCTCGATGCAGGTGAAGTTAGGGATAGTGCTCAGTAGCTCAAAAATTATCGCCAGAGGAGTGCAACAGGGCAGTGTCCTGTCTAATTGTTGTTCATTGTGGCCACGGCTGGTTTACCTAGTGCTGTGAGCAATGCAGTACAAATATCACTTTATGCCGACGACATATGCATCTGGCTGTCTAGATATCAGCATAAGCGATTGGAAAATATTAGCAAAAGAGTTATACTCTCCACATAAACCTATCTTGAATCCATTGGACTAACAATATCAGCTGAAAAGTCTCAAATCATGTTATTCCCAGGTATGCGAAGACGAGAAACAAGGATAGAAATATTACTTTCTGATGCATCAATTAAGCAAATCAAGTACATGAGATTCCTTGGAGTCACACTAGACACCAGGAAGAATTGGCGACGGGCTGTAGACAAGACAATGTCAGCGCTGTCACCCCGTGTAAACATTCTTCGAAGTATGGCAGGAACAAGCTGGGGGAGCCACCCAACATGAATGGTAAAGGTACACGCGGCAGTAATTGTCAATCATGTGCTTTTCCAATTGCCTCTGATTGAGCCACAGTACGTACGGCTGGAAACACTTCATCGTAAAGAACTCAGAGTAACTTTGGAAGTGCCAAAGTTTGCAGCGAGCATAAAGGTGCTTCATGAAGCTTGTCTTCCACTGTTTCGCCTCTCAACGACTGCTGACACAGCTTTGCTGACTTGGCAAATTCAGCCCGGGACAAGCATTGCTCAGTCACCTTTGGCGACGCACCGCATCGCGAGCTTTCGTGGCCTTCAACACCCTTCGTCATCCTGGCATTGATTTCCCCAAACAAAGACAACTTCGACAAGACCTACCTTGGTCACATTACGATGTCGACAGTCAGGTGACGATTCCACTGATGCACAGCAAGTGTTCCACACCCACAGCAAAAGTACGTTATTTTGTATTAGAATGTATAGAAGCAAAGTTCACCGATCACTTGAAAGTTTTCACCAATGGATCAGTCGACATAGTGCGCGGAGCGAGCACTTCAGCGTTTGTGATCCCGTCTATAAAGGCGTCCTGGGCAGTGCGACTCGAGTGCATTGCTTAATCGACAGCATGTGAAAGCGTGGCCATTCAGGCAGCCACAAAGGAACTGAAGTTCTGCAGGCAGCAACAAGTCGTGCTGTTTTCGGACAGTAAGCCCGCTTGGCCGCGGCTAAAACATGGATTGGTTTTGGATCGATGGACTCAAAGATTATTGCGAATCCTTAAAGACCTGCATGGCATTGGTATAAACATTAAGGTTCAATGGATTCCATCACATGTGGCTACAGCTCGTAATGAGGCGGCTTACAGACTTGCCCGGGGTGCTCCGGAGCTTACAGCGACGAAGAAGGCTCCCAAAGACAATCAGCGTATCTTACGAGAGGCTGTCAATAAGCATTTTCACTCGTCATGGCTGACACCTCACCAGCCATGTGTGACAAAAGGGCTATCAAGGAAAGAGGCCTGCTAGCTTCATCGCATCCGAACGATATCAGCGCGTACACCAGCATGGCTCCACAAGATCAGACTCTCGGCGACATCCTTGTGCTCGAAGTGCAAGGAAAACGGTGACATAGAACATTATTTTTTAAGTGTCGTGAACTCAAGAAGGAACGGAAAGGTTTACTTGAGGAACTGCAACGGTTAGGCTCGCCATGTGAGAGCGTGACTGATATTGTGTTTCCGCGTGGTCCCTCGGTCTTCAGGAAACAGGTGTCACGACGTCGCTTGAAATTCTTGAATGCTAGAGATCACGCATGTGACCGGTGTTAAGTGACAATTACGTTGACGAAGGGTGTTGAACTACAACTACAACTCGAGGTAATGAACTAGTGACCCCGACGTTCTCATGGAAGGTGACATCTCTCGTTGACACCACAGCTGACAATTTCGTCATCAAGAGGACATTCACCATGAAGTTGAAACAAGTTAAAACCGCTTTGAAGTGGCCCGAAGCTCTATGCAGCTGGAGATCACCTAGTTACGCCAGCAGGAATCTGCACAGCCAGAGTCATCATTACTAGCCACATTTATCCGGCAAGCTTCATCGTACTACAGCGCTGCTCGAGAGATGTAATCCTTGGTACGGACTTCTTAAGCCTTTATGTTACCGTCAACACATAAGAACAAAGTCTATAACACTATCCACAGAAAAGCACTACCACCGTGCAAGCTGCAGGAAGCCAAGCTTTGAATGCGCTGAAAAAACAAGTGTACGTTCCATCTTGCTCAAGCGTCATCATTTTCATCGGCACTCCTAAACTAGAAGACTTCGAAAGCGTCGTTGAAGACAATCAGCACCTGGTGGCCAACCGCGCTATTTGCGTCGCGAGAGGAATCGCCGAGTTGTGTAGGGGAAAAGCAGCTGTGATGCTGACGAATTTGAGCAATCACTGCAAGCACCGAATTTGCAACGCAGCCGGTGAGCCCGTTTATTCCAGCGCATCTTGCATGTTCGAAAGGCATAGTCCGCGATGTAGATACGAGCCTGACCCCTGCAGAAATTCTTGAGTTATTTTCTGTAGCAGGTGCAGTGTCAGTATACAGGTGCACGCGTCTGGTTTACAATAAAAAATCACCTACCAAATCGGTGATAGTAACCTTTGCGGGAACGATAAGACCATCTGAAATTAAAGCTTGGCCTCTTATCTATAAGGTAGAGCCTCTATTCCCTAAGGCACTGCAGTGCTTGAATTGTTGGAGATATGGCCACAGCGTGAAAGGGTGCAGATCAACTGCCAGATGTCGACTATGTGGAGAAAATCATGACAGCCGTAAGTGCAACTCGACGGAAGAGAAGTGCTGTTTTTGTCATGAAACGCATCCTGCAGACTCTTTAGATTGTGAGGCGAAAGAACGAGAAATTAAGCGGCTGGAAATTGTGGAACGCAGGCGTTGCTCCAGGAGCGAAGCTGTAACTGAATTACAAGAACGCTCGAAAGTTTACGCAAGCGTAACAGCACGCCATACCACTGCTATGGATGCATCGTTAGCAAAATATATAGCAGAGGCTATAGAGAAGGCAACGGAAAAGGCGATGGAGCGTCTTGCCAGCAGTATTATTAGAGTCGTGGCTGAATTGTTAACATCTCAGTTGACCCAAATTATTGCTTCAGTGTCTATGAAAAATCAGACTTCACAGGATTTGGAGGTTTCAAAGTGTGCCGGGACAGAAAGTCCGATAGCTCCTACACGATGCGCATCTCCTAAAGCAGGACCCTCCGATAAGACACTGCGGGCAGATCCAGAACCCGTATCAGATGACACTGATGAATTCACAGATATGGATGCGGAATCTCATAATTTCTTAAAGCGTGCCAGATCTCCCCTATCGAAAAAGTCTTCACAGAAATCAAAATCTAAAAAGTTCCTGTCAAAGAAAGACTTTTTGGAGAACCTCTCCAAAAAAGACTTTTTGAAGAAAGATCTTTTGGATCAAGCAGTCTCTGCGGCGGGTTCATAGAGTCAAAATGGGCTCCTTAAAAATATTACAGTGAAATTGTCGATCAATAGGGTCGGCTACCACAGATTTATCGTGTATTTCTTCGCAAATTTCCCCAGATAGTATCACTTTACAAGAAACTTGGCTTACAAATGGACAAAAATTTTACCTAAAAATTTATCGCTTATTTCGTTTAGACAGACCTAGGAGAGGTGGTGGACTTGCCATTTTTATATCAACTAAATTTAGTCAAAGAGCGAAAATTAACTACCTGTGCATGGATTCTAACTATGAAATTATGGTATTAGACATCACTCTGCCAGGCTGTTCCCCTTTTTCTTTTGTTAACGCATACTTTCCGGTAGGAGTACACGACACAAGATGCTTACATGCAATGTTAGCTTCCTGCAGGAAGGATGTAATATTAACTGGTGACTTTAGTTCACACCACGTGTCTTGGGGTTTCAAGACTGATGTAAATGGAAGGCGCTTGTGGGAATGGACTGTTGATAATAACTTATCTTGTGTAAATTTCCCCACTGTTACGTTTATTAGGAGACAATCAAAGTCGGCGATAGATCTGACCTTTTCCAGCTCCTCACTAAACATTTTGTCGTGGAAAACATTAGTTTGCGCAACAAAAAGTGACCACCTTCCTATTAGCTTCGATATTAACTTTCCCGGGACATTTTTAACTGGTAAGATTGGCTCGTTTGTAAATTATGAGCGTTTACAAAAAGACTTAAAGTCTACTTTGGTTCTTCGCAAGGACAGGCAGGAAGACATTCGGGCTATGAGTCTGTGTGCGGTATTGAGAAGAGCAATAAAAAAGTCAACTTTTTCAATACCTTCAGGCACCGGTGGGTCGTTTAGCCCATGGTGGAACGCTGATTGTATGAGAGGGTATAGAAAACGAAAAGCGGCGTGGAAGCAACTTATCCACAACCAACGCCCAAAAAACGGGTGTGACTATAAATACGTGGCAGCAGATTTTAAACGTACAAGACGCAGAGCAAAAGATGACTATGACACTAACAAATTTAGCTATCTTTCAAAACCATACAACAGAAAAGCGCTTTTTAGATTTTGGAATTCCAGAAAAAAGATACCACCATCAGACAATATTGATTCTTCAATTCTATCGCCTAGCGAACTCACTGAAATATTAGAAAATGTTGCTAAAGGATTAGAAGAAAGATTCAGATCAACAATGCCAAGACACATACTAAAGCCAATTGCAGGGGAGGAGTTCAATGAGGTGACATTAGCGGAACTAGCGGGTGTAGTGATGCACTTACCTCCTACAGCACCTGAACCAGATGGAGTAACCTCAGCAATGATAAAAGTACTATATGACATTTCCCCACATGAACTCTGTAATATGGTTAATTACTCTTTGAAAAATTCTTGGATACCGGCAGATTGGAAACTTTCCAAAATAATTCCGATACTTAAAAAACAGGAACTTGGGTATACACTTGACAGTGTGAGGCCAATTTCTCTTACATCTAATTTGGTTAAACTAACTGGAAGAGTTTTCAATGCACGTGTAATAAAATACATTGAGGAGAAATCAATACTGAACCCCAGTCAAATTGGCTTTAAATCGGAATGCTCCATATGGTGTGCGCACGCGGATTTGGAGAGTCGTATACAGTTGGCTAGGCGAAGAAGAGAGTATTGAGCATTAGTTACTCTGGATTTGGCCAAGGCGTATGACAAAGTGGAGCATAAAATACTAATAGAGCAGATGGAAATGTCACACTTACCAAACTACATGACAGCATGGGTAGCAGAGTTTTTAAGGGAGAGAGAGTTTCATTGCTTTCAAAGGGGTTGTTTTTCTAACAGATATCGACAATACCGTGGCGTACCACAGGAGGCAGTGCTCACAACGGTGTTGTTTAACATCTTCCTCAGTTCGATTCCAACACATAGCGATATTCATTTATATGTGTATGCAGATGACATTGCTTTCTTTGCGACAAACAGTGATCTGCAATTACTTTATCAGACATTACAGAATTACCAGAACATGATAGAGGAATGGCTTGAAAAAATTGAAATGTCTCTAAACGTAAACAAAAGCGCGCTTCTAGCGTTCTCGTTCAGGGATCCTGTCAACATCTCCTTGACGTATGGCACAGAGAAATTTCCCAGGTGGATTCACTGAAATACTTAGGCATCATATATAACAGCTCGTTAAATTGGAAAAGCCACGTCGATCACATTGCGTCCAAAGCAACACGAGCCTTGGGGTGGTTTCGCAAGCTCAGCAACATAAAAAGGGGGTTGTGAAGAAATACATTGATAATGGTCTATAAAATGTACATTCGTCCTATCATAGAATTCAGCTTTGTCTTATTTTCGGGCAGTGCGACATATAAAATGAGACCGCTAATACTATTAGAAAGGGAGGCTTTACGACTGTGCCTTGGACTGCCCAAGTTTGTTGCTAACTATGTGCTATACTAAGAAGCGCGTATACCGTCATTGTTGAATAGATTCGAAATGCTTACTATCCAAACAATTTTAAAAATATACACTGTGCCCCAGAGAGCATCGTTTTATGCTTTTATTAAAGAACCAAGCTTATTTTTTGAAACTTGGTGGTCACGATTCCACTGCCCACAGATCTTGTTCGTTCAAGTGCTGCTAGAACCACTGAACGTCAAAATCAAACATATTTTCTCAACAAGAAACGTTAATTTAGATCTTAAGATAGAATTTGAGAATATTTATCCCTCTAACGCAAAGCACATGCCATTTCAATATTTAAATGATCGGCTGCAGGATTACTTGGCACATGTGAACATGAACAACATAATTGCGATAGATGCATCCGTGTCAAATGAAAAGGCTGGGGCAGGTATCTTCTCACGTACCCTTGACTGGTCCTTTTCGGTTAGACTCCCAGATTACACACCAATATTCATAGCAGAATTGTTTGCTATTGTACTGGCACTACGGAAACTCCCTTTGGGCGAATCGGAAGCAGTCGTAATTACAGATTCTTTTTCAGTATGTGCTGCTCTGTTTTCACTAGCCAAGTTAACACTTATGCACATGTTTCAACAACTCATACCAAAAAAGTTGAAAAAACTGCAGCTCTTATGGGTACCAGGCCATCGCGGCATATATCTCAATGAGATGGCGGATTCACTAGCCACAGTATCTCTTAGCGGCCCCCTTATCCCGATTTTGCCTGGTACGGCTTACGCGACAGCAATAAAGTTTAGAAACCTCTGTTTGCATGAATATGACTGCTACTCATTGGATAAATATCGAGATTTCGCACATCTAAGATGCCGCTGGAATAGACAGTGGTGTGCAACACGGCACTTCGAAGTTACTTTTACAAGATTGCGTTGCAGAATTCCGCAACTGAATTATTATTTGCATAAAGTTGGTCTAAAGGCGTCAACTTGATGTCAGACTTGCTAAGAAATGGAAACGATAGATCACTTCTTTTTGTTCTGTCGCCGATATTCTCATCAGCGGAAAAGATACCTGGCAGCTCCACTTGAAAAATTGGGATTAGAATTAAATGTGGCAGTAATTTGGTTGTTCGGGAGCATTAAATTCGGTTATAGCTACAGAGACGTCTGCTCTGCGGTATTTGAATACATAATTGAAACAAAGCGATTGCCATGTTAATCTGCCTATTTATATATATATATATATATATATATATCATTTTAGACCCACCACCACCTCTGTCTCAAATCGCATCTGATAGCCTGCATCGCTCCCTGCTCATATATACTCCTTTTTAAATTTTCGGCTTTTCTTTCCATATTTTTTTCAGCCCAAATTTACGTTTTGTTTGAAAAACCATTACACTTTTAGTTAAGATCCTGCCGCCCGGTTCTTGGCCGATCCCTCTTTGTGGGTGTGCGCCAGAGTATGAAGGATCATCATCATCATCAACAACAACTCTTGTCACGTTTGCGCTATAATATATGCCCCTCGTGAACTCTGCTGCTGCGTCCAACTGATGTGTACAAAGACCAGTTCGGATATCTACCAGGTCCTCCGGCATCCGCGACTGCCACGTCTAAGAAGCGGACAGAACCCGACTGTGAATGCGAGGACACTGATGCCTACTCACCGACAGGTGAGAGGCTATCTGCGCTGTACAAGGACCAGTTCGGATATCTACCAGGTTCTCCGGTGTCCACGATGGCCACAAATTGGAAGCGGACGGGACCCGACTGTGACAGCGAGGACATTGATGGCTACTCAATGATTGGTGAGGGGCCATCTGATGATGACTTCGAAGTGGTAACGAGCCGAAAGACAGAGGTGTAACGCCAGGGCCTCCTCATCCCCGAGCACACCGAATGAAACAGCTCCACCAAGGCGAGACGCCAACACCATTATTTTCAGTAATAGCGAAAATTGAGCTAGTTGGTGGTTCATACTCGGGAAGTAAAAAGAGTGCAAAAATATAGACAAGGACAGAGAAAAAGACGACAACACGCTGAGATCAGCGTAGTATCGTTTCTTTTTGTGTCCTTGTCTATATTTTTGGGCTGTTTTTACTTCCCAACCATCATTTTTGTTCCTACTGAGACCTACATTTTTGTTCCGAAAGCTGAAGGTGGCAACAAGCATTAGGCTTGAGGAAGCAGACGCGCACCTCGTCACGTGAACCAGGGAAAGAGTAGACGTCATCGGAAAAGCTACACTGCCAATCAAGTTTAAAGAGCGGGACTGCAAGTTGCCACTTCTCGTTGTAAGGAACGAAGGTAGCACATTTCTGGGTCGTGACTGGTTTAAGGCTTTGAACATCAGTGTTTCTGGAATTCACAGTATCGCCCACAGCACCGAAGCGCTTGTCAAGAAAGTGTCAAATGTTTTCGGTGAGACATTTTCCGGCGCAGCCCTACCGCCAGTACACATTGAACTGAGGCCTGACTCCCAGTACAAGTTTCTTAAATGCCACACTATTCCTTTCGCTCTTAGGGATCATGTTATCGCCGAACTGGATAAACTAGAACGTCAGGGTGTTCTAGAGACAACCCAGTATGCGCAATGGGCCACTCCTGTGGTGATTGTGCGAAAAGTGGACGGTTCGCTGAGAATATGCGGTGACTACCGAAGCACAGTCAACCAATCGGTAAGAAACAATGTTTACCCTTTACTTACTGGAAGAGAGCTTTTCGCAAGGCTAGGGAAAAGCCGTATTTTGTCAAAAATTGACTTGACGCAGGCGTACCAGCAACTTGCGGTGGATGATGCTTCAGCAGTTGTGCTCACTAGCAACACAGTAAAGGGCATGTACAAAGTGCGACGTTTGCCGTTCGGTGTGTCATTGGCACCCGGGATATTTCACAGAACAATAGATACATTGCTTGCAGGCTTACCGCAAGTGGTGGCCTACCTCGACGAGATTCTGATGGCAAGCGAAACTGCTGAGGAGCATCACAAGGTGCTGAAAGAGGTTTTCAATCAACTCCCGTAGACCAAACTGCATGTTCACGGTACCAAGTGCCAGTTTTGAATGAGAGCCTGCAGTATTTGGGCCATCAGATAAACGGAAGGGCTACCTACCCATCGAAAAGCGAAGTCGAGGCCATTCACCAAGCACCTACACCACAGAACAAAAAGGAGCTTCAAGCCTTTTAAGGTATGGTGAATTTTTACAATCGCTTTCTAAAAGGTCGTTCTGAAGTTGCCGAAGTGTTATACCGCCTACTAGAGTAACAGTACGTGGAAGTGGGGTGAAGAGCAGCAGCGAGCTTTCGAAGGGCTAAAGAAGGTGCTGACGTCAGTCGCTTCTAGTGCACTGCGATCCCGATGCATCAATAAATCTGTCTTGCAATGCATCCCCGGTGGACGTAGGAGTTCTGTTGGCTTACAGAGATGCTAAAGCGCTAGAGCAACCTGTTGCTTATGCGCCAAAAACACTCACTAAGACGGAACGCAACTACGCCCAGTTGACCACAAAGCGCTCGCCATTGTGTATGGTGTTCGGCATTTTCACCAGTACCTCAGTGGTCGAGAATTCACCATTGTTACCGATCACAAGCCACTTCTAGGCATCTTTCAACAAGATAAGCAGTTCCCAGTGGTGCAGTCGCCGCGTATATTGCGCTGGTCTGTCATGTTGTCTGCCTATGCATACAAATTGGAATATAAAAAGACGCAAGACTACGGAAATGCTGACTGTCTTGGCAGGCTTCCAATTCCCGGAGACCGGCAAGACATCGAGCCGCCAGGAGACGTCCTCGTGCTGGAAGCAGTCGAGTACCCGCCTGTGAGTGCAGAAAGTGTCGCATCAGCCACTCTGCGCGATCCTTTGCTGTCCAGGGCGAAGAAATGGGTCAGGGACGGCTGGCCAGAACAAGGTGTGCCCCCAGAGTATGCCGCCTATCAGGTGAGGCGCAAAGAGTTGTCTCTGCACCGCGAGTGCCTCTTGTGGGGTAACAGGGTGATACTGCCAGATGAACTGAGAAAAAATGTTCTCTGCAGTTTACAAGCAAATCATCTTGGCATTACGGCCATGAAAACTCTGGCAAGATCATTTGTGTGGTGGCCGAAGATCGATGCTCAGATCGAAGATTTTGTTCGTAAATGCCAATCATGCCATACAAAGAAGCAAAGCGAGCCTAAGACGCCTGTCCACTTCTGGACGAAGCCCGAACTTCCAAGGAGCAGAATTCATTTAGATTTTGCCGGACCAGTTCAAGGTGTTTTCTTTCTTGTTGTCGTGGACGCACTATCAAACTGGGCTGAGATAGAAATCATGCCATCGCTTCACTCGTCAGTGGTGATCGATAAACTGCGCAGGATGTTTGCTTCGTAGGGATTACCGGAGTTGGTCGTTTCGGATAGTGGGACGGTGTTTTCAAGCCAAAAAATGCAATCTTTCTTGAAGCGGAACGGTGTCCGCTACATGTTTACAGCGCCATACCATCGCGCAAGCAATGCAAAGGCCGAGCGCATGGCTCTCGAGTTGAAGAGTGCGCTTCGAAAGCAACGAAAGGGCACAGTTGCGTGTAAGGTCTCCAGTTCTTTATTCAAGCAGCACTCCACGCCACACACGGAAACCGGGAGAATGCCCGCAGAACTCATGCTGGGAAGGAGCTACCGTTCTGCCTTGTCAAGCATGCAGCCCGACGTCGAAGACGCAAGGTGTACGAGACAGCCAAAGTCGACCTTCAAACGTGGTGATCCTGTGTACGTGCAGAACGTCTCTCGTGGGCCAAAGTGGCTAGCCGCGTCCGTACTGAGGTCCTTAGGTCACGTCAAGTACGAAGTGCAAACTACGAGCGGTGCGATAAACACGCGTCATCGTGACCATGTGCGCAGAGCATGGAAGTCTTCCCCACCGAACACCACTGACCCTCACTTTCAGTTGCCGGTGACCCCAGCTCCGGGGACCAAATCGCCTGTGCGAGAAGCTGCAATGCCAGACGATGATGGACCGACATCGACTGTACCTGATACCGCGCAAGCATGCCACCGCTTCACTCGTGCATGACGCCCTGTGCTCCGCTATGGCAATGACTGCTAGGGGGGAAGGGGTGCGATAACAGCATGAACTGAGTGAACCAGTGTGTACTGCGCATGTCTTGTGTTCGAACTAGCACCACCAAGTGAATCGATAAAGCAACCCACCGTACCTACATATACTCGTATAGTTTGCGCAATAAAACGTTCTTGCAAAAGCTGCTGCGGCATCCACGTCGGTCATTACACTGACTTTGAATTCTGAAAAGAAATGAATCATTCTACCCACTGAATACGTCCTGCACTACTCCGAGACAAAGACGCTGCCCAAAGGTAGTGCCACCGAGGTAGCAATGTTTTTCGTCGAGAACATCGTCCTGCTTTATAGTTTCCCCAGAAGACCTCATCACCAACAGAAATAATTGCCTTCAGTGCGGAATTAACTCAAGTTATCTTCGCTCACAGCCAAACAAGGCACTGCCGCACAACAGCGTACCACCTCCAGAACAACGGCCTCACTAAGCAGCTAAACAAAGCATCCTTTCGTACGTGACCTTGGCATACAACGCGGTGGTACAGGACACGACACAGATGCCGCCATGCAAATTGGTCAAAGGAAGGACCCCGTCCACTGCGCTGAACGTCAGGCTGCCCAACATCGCTGAGAAATAAAACCTCGGCGTGACTGTCTACCTTCAGCGCGCCGAACAAGCACTGCTCACCTGCCACTGCATCAAAAACCAACAGACGATCGACAGCCGCCGTTACAATCTTCGACTCCGCTTTGCGGAATTTTATCCCGGTGGCCATGTTTGGGTGTGGACATCGATACGTCGACGGGGACAGAGTGAAAACTTCTGCGACGGTACTTCGGACTGTACAGAGTAGTTCGGCGTCTCAGCCTACTGAACTACGAGGTTGTCCCTGACGGCGGCACGAGCATTCAGCGGTGCCGTGCATGACCTGAAGTCGTTCACGTCGTGCATGTCAAGCCATCGCACGCGTTTTAATGAATCTAAGGCCTGTACTAATTGTTGTTTCTCTGTGCTTTGTTGAATGTACATATTTATTATTGCACTTTGTTTATTGTTGTTATTTTTAGTGATCATGTATTTTTTTCCAATTTCCTGTTTCAAGCATTAGGATGATGCTTTTTCAGAGGCGGCAATGCCACGTACGTTTATTTTCATTTTGGCTTTATTCGGTTTTCTCCCACAAAGCCCGAGTCAGGAAGGCTCAGCGTTCACTGCGCATGACTCTGCGAGAACGCAGGCGATCATTGTAGGTCATTCTATTAAGATTGTCCGCTAGACGAGGACGTTCAAGATTTTTTCAGACAACGCTTTCCCTATTTTATCAGTGCTAGCCAGATCAGCCCGTTTCAGTCACTGACCACCACTTCCTCCAGCCCTTTTCTGCTCTTGTTCATCGCGTAGGCTTCGCGTGTGCTTTGCGGTGATGGAGGAGAGAGCCCCTCATGCAGTTTCTCACGGCGGAAATCCTAAGAAGTAATTTGTTGTTTAGTTGTGTACAGATCCATGGGGCAGAATCTCGGATTCATTGTGTTCGTAATGTTAGCCATCACGGTGACTCCTTAAAAGACACCACATTTTGAGATAGCGTGTCACCATTCTTGGTGCTATGTGAGCAACAAATGGGGCAGCATCACTGTAAGGCTACCTTAAAAGACACCGTATTTTGAGATAGCGTGTCACCATTCTTGGCGCTATGCGAGGAACAAATGGGCAGCATCACTGTAAGGCTACTGCGTGGGCTGCGCTGTGATTGAGTGACACCGTTTCTTAGAGCCACGAAGAAGGAGCACGAAGAAACAAAGGTGACAGACATATAATATTGGAGTGTGAAACACGTCTATCGCATCTCCGGGGGAAAGCGCTCGGAAGCACGTGTGACGCAAGCAGCGCTACCCATCATGTGGCGTCGCACCAAGACCACTCTTTGAACTAACGCGGACTGACGTCTCCCTTCGAACGCCATTCCCTCCCCTGCAATAACAAGCTGACCAGTTTGAGGTCACTCATTTTTTTTCTTTTTACACTACGGTGCTGAAGTCAACAAGCGAGAGCACAATGTAAATAGTCCAATGAAATTTTCAAATAATCAATCAATAAATGATTAAATCAATCAATTATTCCCATTGATAAGAGCGCATTTGCACTGTCATTGGTGGAAAAGAAAAGGCGTTGTTCCAGATTTTGTTCGAAGACCAGTGATGGCTAAAATATTTGACGACGCGTGTAGAAATGCCACCCCGGTTTGCCGCTTGTCCGCTGATCGCCAGCTGAGGCTCTGTACGCCGCTATCAGTGCTGTGTGTTGCTGCAATCTGATCTTTCATTTCCTGGCCACAAGTTTGGCCGGATACACAGTTTCATCTGAACACCGACACCACTCACTACGACCACGTAATGATTACGTGACAATATCCTGGTGTCTTTCGTCTTCGCGCTTCTCGGCTCGAATCATGCAAAACTGGCACGCCGAGTCCCCTTCCTACGAGTAACACCACGCGCTCTATATCAACAGCACTAGCATGAACAGAAGCATCCGCTTTCCCCCTAAGAGCGTTATTTCCTGAAAACGAAAGGAGAAGGTTTCGTCTATTTTCACGGGGACCGCTGTTGAGCTGTTACTTTGTGGAGGAACTTTGCGAACCAATTCTCTCGGATCTGTGTCGGCACCTAGTGGCTTTGGGAGGAAACATCACGTCTGAGTTTCGCGCTCTCACAAATAGGTGACCGTACACCCTCCCCAAAATTGACGCTGCCAAAAACCTCGAGACACTTTTGCGTTCCCCATCTCCGTGCTTAAAACCTTAGACTGAATGTGTGCATTTTCGTTATAATACTCGTGCCCCTGAGAAAAACCCAGTTAATGCGCCAACTCATGTGCACTGCTAGCTGAACACACCGCTTAACTTTCGGTTCGCTTGGATGGTAGCTACAGTATAGCTATTCTTGTTTCTTGCAGTAATACACTGTCCCTAAACTCCTATAATACTGACATTATTCAATATACTTATATCCATGAAAAATCTTTTTTTTTTCATTCAGTGCCAAATGTACCACCACCTCGATATAAACATCTAATATTTTTTTGCAAATATCCCGAAGTATATTACCGAACAGAAGTTAAATCATTCTTTCAAACAGTTTCTGAAAATCGGATAAACCCGTGTTTGTATACCATTCCTATTTCTGTTAGGTCTGGAAGTTGAACTGTATAATACCTCAAATATGGCTTTTATTAAGCTAAACATTTGCTTTAGTTTTCGGACAACTGAAACACTAGTAAAACAGAAATACAGGTGCACCACTGTTAAATTAGTGTTTCTTTAGAGAATGATATTTGAAGTTGCCTCCAACCTCACTGGAAACTGACATTGCGTTAAGTATGCTCCACGAGTAGCCGTTGACAAATATGACAAAATTAGGTAAACGCACTCATGCACTAAAACATGAAGTCACATAGAGCCCGAAGCTTACTTGAATTTGTTTTTGCTTTTTGTCATCCCTCTACGGAAAACTTTTTTCCTCATTTATTCTAGCAGCATAAGTCAAGCATATAACTTGCTTGCTTCCTTTAATGGCAAGTGAGTATTTTCACTGGAAGATCCTTTGAGAGTGCTTAACTCTCAAAGTACAAGTAAATTTAAAGTTCACACAACCATATTTGGAACACTCCTGTTTGTTATTCTGAACTTATGGTGTGTTTAGGTAAATTAGGTAAATCTTACTTTCAACTGTTTTCTGAAAACAAAACGACATACTGAACTCACTGTTTCTTGAGAATGAATGACACTTATAGCGGTCGAAGAGAACCGGCTGGTGAAGGCGACAAAATGAAACCAAAAAATCAAACCACAAGCGAGCGAAAAACGTTGACCTGCATTATTCAAACCTGAAGCTAATTTCCTTGCAGAGAATGCAACTGCGGGCCTGAAGATGTTTTTGTTTTTGTACCACGACTTAAAATGTCGGTGGAAATGCGCTGAAGAAGCAGCTGTAACTTATCGCAATCACTTTTATACTGCAGTACTTCGGTGTAGCCCAACCTTTGCGGCTTTAAGCAAGCTGGTTGTGGCCAATCAACAGCTTGATTTAGTTGACAACCATAATCTCGAGAAAAGACCTATGGTGGAAGAACGGAAACAACTATATCGCCAAACAGCCAAAAGAAACTTCGACAAGCGTCACCGATAAGAAATACCCGATGTGGAGCCTGGAAGCATGGCTCTTGTCCCCGAAGGTCTCGACTCTGCTTCGGCCTGAAGATCACTATTAACTAGACTTACTGAAGAAAGTATATTAGCAGGAACCTTGCGGCAATATCAACGGGTTGTCTCTCTTGAAGATACTTTTATACCATATACGTAGAGATGGGAAACAGGAGCTGAAGAGGGTATTGTGTCTTAAGGTAATTGGTTGGAGAAGGCGACAAAGAACCAAAAAATCAAGGCACAAGCAAGCAATCTAGCAAAATGACTGAAACCAAACTGCTTTCGTTGGAACTTTGAAAATCTGTACTGTACTGTTACTGCTTTAACTTTTTTAGCGCGTGATATCCAACATCTGCATAAAAATCTGTGTGACTTGGTACTTGGTTAATTAGGCATTTGTATAAAATATTTAAATGCGATGCATTCCTTAGTGAACTTCGGTGACTTTGAGCGTATCTATCTATCTACCTATCTATCTATCTACCTATCTATCTATCTTTTTATCTATCTATTTATCTATCTACCTATCTATCTATCTATCTATCTATCTATGTAGCCGCCTACGACTTCCAGCTCTCCTGACCATTTCGACAATGTTTTCGATACCATATTTGTATGGCACAACATGACTGTATGACGAGCACAAGGGACTAGTCATAACATGAAAATCATGATATGTATGTCATGAATGTTATGATTTACATTTCATGATATTGCTGCTCTTGCGGTGGTTTCATTCACATGGCATGTTGCAAAACTGGTATGGCATGACATGACTGCATGACTAACACTAGCGACAGACCCTAACATCAAAAATCATGACATGCGTGTCATGTAACAACACGACTACATGCCACAATTATGATGCACTCGCGGCCGTTTCACAAGCTTCGCATATACCAAATTTGGTATTACGGGACGTTCATGGATGACGAAGGTATGCGACTGATGCAAACATGACAATCGTGAGTTGCGTGTGATGTAAGAACATGACTACATGCCGCACTTACGATGCGCTCGCGGCGGTTTCGCTAGCTTCACATGTGCCAAATTTGGTATTACGTCATGTGAATGGAGGACAAGGGTATGTGACTGGTGCAAACATGATAGTTATGAGATTTGTGTCATGTAAGAACATGACTACATGCCACACTCAAGGGGTCATTACACTTCGACGTGACCCGGTGCGCGTGCACCCCAGTGTTCGTTTCGTCACGCCACGCCGGTGATGCCACGCCAGGTGCCGATCTGCCTGCCATACACTCGCAGGCATGCGACGCGCAGCGTTGCTTTGACGTATGCGCGTTTGAGAGCGCCCGGCATCCGTCTGTCACAAAGGGATGTAAACGCAGTGCTGTCTAGGTAAGGTCGTCGGCGCGAAACGAAGCATGTCGCATTTCGCGCTGGTTGCCACTGGGCCGCCCCGACAGATGCTAGTAGTGCCGATTGCGCCTGGCGTGAGACTATAGACACCTCGCGTTCTGCTCGCGTAGCTTCGCTGAGCCCAGCGTGCGCGCTCGTCAACTATACGTCGGTGTATATAGGGCCCTTGAACCTGATGCTCTCGCGGTCGTTTCGCTTAATTCACGTATACCGAATTTGGTATTACGGGGCGTGACTGGACGAAGAAGGTATGTGACTGGTGCAAACGTGATAATCATGAGATGCGTGTCATGTGAGAACATGACTACATGCTACGCTTATACTGCACTCGCGGTCGTTTCGCTGGCTTCACATATACCAGATTTAGTGTTACTTGACGTCAATGGATAACGAATGTACATGACTGGTGCAAACATAATAATCATTAGATGCGTGTCATATAAGAACATGACAACATACCGCGCTCATGAAGTGCTTGTGGCCGTTTTGCTGGCTTCGCATATACCAAATTTGCAATTGCATGACGTGAAGAGACGACAAAGGTAAATGACACGACCAAACATGACAATCATGGCATGCGTGTTATGTAAAACTAAACTACCTGCTACGCTCATAGCACACTCGTAGCCGTTTCGCTCGCTCCACATGTATCACATTTGGTATCAGGTGACGCGAATATATGACGAATGTAAATGACACGTCCAAACATGATAATCATGACATGGCAGTCACGTACGGCATAATTTACCTCCACCTCGTAACGTTTTTCTAATTTTAAATTGACATTTCAACCTTTCTTATTCGTGCTTCAGATATGATTAATTCCAACTGTACGTGGGATCTGCCAATCTTTTAAATTGATTTATGTTGTCGTGGTATATTAAAAACACTAAAACAGCTTTTCGAAGTGTGTATGACTAGCAGGGGTGTCTAGCTCATTACAAGAGGGTGACACAACAAATTAAACAAAGGCGCGATATGATTTTATCGATTAATCAGTGTTTACTATGATGAAACGTGGAGTGGACCAAAGTTTAAAACCTGCAGATTGGCGGCCTGGTCTAGGCCACACGTGTGTTCGTCGACAGGTTTACCCTTTCTGGTAGTACCCGGGCTCGCTCGATGGCCTGATGAAACGTCCGCCTGCATATTTCTCGCTTTGAAAAGTGAACAATTGTTGTATTTGAGGGAAGAGATAGCCCGTATGATCCGACTCGCGCTGTGTGCAACCCACACATGTGCGACCCTCATCTCCTATGCAATGAAGGCCCGCAACAGCACTCCGTCATTGGTCCCGTTAATACTGAGGCAATCATCGTGCTTATTCCAAGGGCGGACGTATCAGCCCCCGAAATGCATTACGAAAGCACGGATAACTTGGAGTTGTTTTTTTTGGTGGGCTAGCGAACGCCGACTGTGGTAAAAAGAACGAGGCATGGCCAGATTTGATAACAAAACAAGAATATATTCTGAGATAAAACACAACAACCAACACTCAAACGTGCACAATCGGCAGTGATCAAATACAATACGACACTACTCAGAAGATACTCCAATATATTAAAAAAAGGGGAACAAACTTCAACACGCACTCCAATTCTATGTCATGCATTAACTAATCAAGCCGCTTATAGAGTAAAATGTTCGTCAAACGTATTTAGTGTTAAGGTATTGGAAGAAAATCTCAATGTTTCTTTTCCAGGAAACACTCACTCAAAGTCCAGCGTCAGTTGTCATCCCGTTACGTCGGAGGTTTCTCTTCCAGAAGACTCTCACGCCGTCAACTGACTGCCCTTATGTACCAAAGCTTCCTCACCGGAAACACATTCGCCAATCACGCGCTCCAACTGCAGGCGCGTCTTTGGCCAGTGGCGTCAAAACACACACCTTCTTTTTCCTTGTAGAACAAGCCGTCCCACGCTGTCGGGTAACTCCTAATTCATCTGCTCCTTGCTTATTACGTTCGCCCGGAGTTCTCGAAGTTTCTGAATTCCGTCGGCACGCAGCACAGCCAAATCTGGAGGAAAGGGGGACATCTCTCTCTCACGTTGTGCGTCCCGTGATGCAACTAAGCAGCGTCATGCCCATTTTCTTCGGGATGTTTCTAGAGTTCGCTAGTTCGCATGATGCTAGATCTGCGGAGCTTGGTCGGCGTGGCAGTGGCTCTTTCGAGGGGAGGTGGGGGGGAGGTGTGCGTTTGGCGTCTGTTGATGCTTGTTTCTTCTTTAGGCCGGCTTCTGCCACGCCTTTTTGGCGCCTTGTTTTATGTAATGTGCGCTCGTTTGTGACACACCGTGCCCGGAGAACTAACAGCGGATTCGCATGGCGCCATCAATTTTCTTGTGCCGCTCCTGTCGCCCCGCGCGCGATTAGAACTGCTGCTTAAAGCTCACTCGCCCGCGATCCTTCACGAGCGAGAAGTAGGACGTGTCAGTTTTACACCATGTTTAGGTCATTTACCTTTCAAACTTCTGCGTAGTTAACTACCAGCAATACTGCTTACAAACTAGCTCTTCAGCATTCAGACGTGACTTCCCTCTTCCATACAAATTTTGGCTTTTTACTTGACTTAGTCCTGACAGCAGTAATATCGAACTGTGAAATCGACTGTTTCTTTGAGTCGACTCACGCTTGGCTTTAAGAGTGAGGTTTCTTATTACTTTTGAAATCATCTGTTTGGTGAGCTTCGCTTGATGAGCCTTTTCTACGAAGGTTCGCGAGGATGTCTTCGTATTAGGGCAAAAAGTGTCGAAAAACGCTCTTCATGAGTGCACTACCCAGCTTCGGGTTGTGACTATAAATCAAGAACAGGTGAATGTATTGTACTTACAAGTGGCACACACAGCACGCGAAAATGACTTCATAAGTCCGGAGCAAAAGAACCCGCTTTCAGGGACGCTGCCATTTTGTATTTTAACACGACAGTGTTTCACGCCAAGGTGCACCTAGACATGGGTGTATTATATACATCACTGATATAGCGTCAAAAAAAGCACATGATTAGGTGTCAATGAAAACAAGTTCCGTCAACGGCCGTTAAACCCATCATCTCTCATTTCACGACAACTGATGCAGGGCATGCAAACCACTATGCTATATTCACGGTCTTTTTTGAAGGGTTCTCAAACTCATCTCAGCCGGCAGGCCACAGTCAGACAATGTATCCCCGCAAGGGCTGTGTCAGAGGTGAAGGCTATAGAGCAAAGGGGTGGTAAGGGTGGAGGGAGTTATTTCGTACACTCTGTCAAAAAGCCACACATCATATAGAAGGAAGCCTCGCCCATATTTCACGTACAGTTCCTTTCTAAAAAAAGAACTTGTGGAAAGGATTACACCCAACAACATGTCGATACTGACCTCAAAATGTGCAAAATCTGGATGTCAATGTCTGGATGTTACGCTTTAACTCATGGTGACGACATATGGTGCCAATCATGCTTGTGTAACTCACGAACGCGCTTACTATGAAAATAAAAGAAATGTGGGGCAGATGTAGCCACCTGAGGTCGGGGACACAAGTGGTTGCAGCTCACATGAGACTGAACAGGCATGCTCTTTATATATATATATATATATATATATATATATATATATATATATATATATATATATATATATATATATATATATATATATATATATATATATATATAAGAGTGTTATTTGAGTCACTGGGAGCGGTTCACGGAAGTAACGCGTCATGACCATAGTCTTTCACATTACACCCTGCAATGCGTCTTTGATACACATCCACCAAATTTGGTGATTTGTTCGATAAGAAAAGTTCAATTTTTTCAACAACAGAACACACGGCAAAGTAGCCACGTTAGCTAAAGCGTCGGCCGCGCTAATAGCATGCATCTGTACAAAAAAGCTCTGCTACGCGCAACTGTCTTCCCTGTTTGAAACAGCAACATACAACGTACGTTGCATTCCCATCTGGTCTGGATTCAGTTTTAGAGATAAATCTGTATATGACAAGAAGAAATTAAATACCGTTCGGCATCTATGTCACAAGCGGTCTGCATTAGATGTGCTATAGGTTATGTCGCTCTGAACATCACACCCAAACGCTAGCCATTGGCTGCGTTGAGAGTGACGTTGTTTATCCCGTCGCCGCCGTGGCGAATAACGTGCGCATCAGTTTTTAGGGGCGAAGCTCCTTAAAGCGGCACCCGTTTATCTCTCGTAGTAGTCATAGTCGTAGTGTGTAATGAGTCTTACGTTTTGACCTGCAAGGTGGTGCTGGTGGGAGATTTCTTCTGTGCGTTGTTGAACAATAAAAAATTCGCAGCGTGCGCGTTAACTGAAAGCCGTATTCTCCTGTCTCTCATTCCCTATTAGCGGCCATTGGCATGTACATTGAGCACTATCTGACAAGAAATTGCTGCTACGTTATACTCACTAGGCGTAAATTCCTAAGTTTCAGAAAGGTTTAGCGAGTGTTGGGCTGCAGTGTCATGAATACAGTGAACTAGTAGTATATACCATGAACTAGAAGTGGTTAAAGGTGAGAAGTAGACACGAAGCGCAGGCTGTAAGAAAGTGTGCGTGTGCCACCTCTCGTTTAGTCCTTGGAATATCCGCTGGATGGCGGTGCTTCTATATGGGGAATATATGATGAAAAGATGAGAGATGGTGGTACTTGTAGTGTTGAATAGATGAAGGAATGGACACACAGACAGATTCATGGACGGGCGTACGGATGGCTGCACGGACGGATGGACGCATGGACGGACGCACAGATGGACGTGTGGACGCACGAACAGGTGCACGCACGGACAGGCGGATGGACGCATGGACGGTCACACAGACGGACACATGGATGGACGGAAGCAAGAACAAATGAATGGACGGATGCTTCGGCCCACTCCCCATTATTCACTCCGTGGATACGCTGCCTTTTTTTTACCTAGAGCTTCCACATGGGTAAGCCATGGAGAACTTCAGACAAGCTCGGACTGTGAATATATGACAGAGCCCGCACTTTCCGGGCTGATGGTGCAGTCTAGGCATTAAAGCTGGGCCACGAGGCCGGGTTGTGGCAGCATCTGCGTAACCCTGATCCAGCAGGCTTCCAAGGCGCATTAAATTGCCAAAGAGAATGCAAGAGGCGAGGGTGGGCTGATGCTGAAAACCACGCCACCTAGTTACGTCGTGAAGTCAAACGCTTGCAAACAACGCCACGCCGAACAAGTGGCGTTGCTGGCTTGATATCGTGAACGTGATGATTGCAGGAGTGCATTCACCGGAGCGAACGCCCTATTTCAGCGAGAGTTTCTTCAGCGGGCATTTGGCTTCTGCTGCGACGTTTATTAGAGCCGGTGGTTCGGGAACAACCGCCGTGATTAACAGATTTAGAAATATTTTTAACCACTTATTAGACTCCTTCATGACTGTCATCGCGTGAGGATTAAAGTGCAGCATGTGAAAACTTACACCTCCCATTACAGGGAACCATGCATGCGAATCAGTGCATGAATCGACGCGAACTTCTGTCCATACCGGCACGTCGCCCGATGTTAACACGTCCTTGCAAGGAAAGGCACACAATGTATTCGATGTAGTTTCAGCTGCTGTTACTCGTCGCGAACTCTTGTTGCAGAATGGCGCGCTGGTTCATTGCCACGCCACGTGTTAGCACTTGGCCTCATCGCACGTCTTCTGAGTCTCGTTTCGAATACCATCGCCTGATTGCTGAGAGTGTGTAAGGCATAGCCTCATACGCACAGACTAATGCACGACCGTAAGTGCTAGCGCGTGCCAGCGCATCAGACTAGAATAAAACGCGTTGGTTCATCGCGTATCGGTAGAATCTCGATCTCCGACGCCATCACATGATTGCTGAGATTGAGATTGTAAGAAACAGGGACCTCAGTGTCTTACCAAGCGCCTCACACCGGCTGGAACGTGACAGCACGTGAGCACATTCTAGTAGCGCTTAGGCCAGTTGTTGTCCATCCGTAGCGAAAATGGTTATGCACACCAAATTGAGCTTCCCCATAAGCTGCTTTGCATCTATTACCCAAAAAACAATGTGGTAAACCCAACCCAAATGTGTGTCTGACCTCTCTCTAAACCGCGAACATGTCACCAAAAAAACAAAAAACGTGGTGTCCCACTAATGGGAACTATGTGCAGCGTTGGTGTTACAAAGAAAAATTGGCATACCCCACGTACAGAGGTAATCGATGATATGCGAAGCACGAATGAGGAAAGTGTATGTCATTTTAAAATCAGCATAACGTTGTGAGGAGCACCTAAATTATGCCGTACATGACTTCCATGTCCTGAATATTATGTTTGGAAGTGTCATTTACCGCCGTTGTTTATTCACGCCACGTTATATCCAATTTGGTATATGTGGAGCTAGCGAAACAGCCGTGAGCACACTATAAGCGTAGCATGTAGTCATCTTTTACATGACATGCATCACATCAATGGCGTGTTTGGACGTGTGGTTTACCTACATCGTCTATTCACATCGCCTGAAACCATATACGTTATATGCGGAGTTAAGGAAACAGCCGTGAGTGCACTACGAGCGTAGCACGAACTCTTATTTTTAAAGACGCGCAGGTTATGACACGCAGGTCATGGACGTGTCATATACCTTTGGCATAACTTCACGTCACGTATTACCAAATTTTGTGTATGTCAAGCTAGCGAAACGTCTGCGAGCACACCATGAACATAGCTTGTATTCTTGTTTTACATTACATGCATGTCATGATTCTTATGTTAGGACGTGTGATTTACCTTCGTCGTTCGTTCGTGTCACAAAACAAAAATTTAGTATACCGGGTGTTCAAAATTAAGCTTTATGATTTTTTTAAAATTAGGCGCTCGAAGGCACGTGAGAACCACTTGTGCAAATAAGTTAAGCGGCCAGGGGGACAGAAAGTTAGATGATAATTATCGCTGTCAGCAGCCCAATTAACTAAAATTTAATAATTAACTTTTTACTGGCTGCGGTAAGTTGGCATGTTTATATTGAAAAAATGTAGGCAGTGGTGTTTGTACACAGTTTCAGTTGGAAGATTTTTTCTAGCACGCCTGTGTTCCGAGATATCCGGCTCCAAAGTTTAATTGTCTTTCGCACGATTACGCATGCAAGAGGGTGAGGGTCCGCGCAAAGCTCCTCCCTAAAGTGACGCATCTGTTGCGTGTGGTGTTTAGTGTGTGAAGAGGGTGGAAGCGTAGGCATAGGTGATAGCAATTACCCTTGCCCTCTTCGGCCGGCGAAATCAAAATGTGACAGCGCGGTGCGCCATGAGCCTTACGCATGATCCTGATGAACGCGATAACAGGAGACCATTTTTCGCGACGTTTTTTCGTGACTTTAGATCACACTGAGACATCTTCTTGTGAACGCGTTAGCAGGACCGTCCTGCACTAGGGTGCCTCCGGTTAGAGCACAGCGTCTCTGCATTGAAGGTCTACCAAGGAAATCCACGTGGAGTCCTTTCGAGCTAATATGGCTGCTTCTGGCGTGAGGTATTCTACCAAAGTAAAGTAGACGTGGTGCTTGCAATGGCTGAAATGAATGGCAACGCTTCGTTAGCAATGGAGCTTTACGCGTCTCGCCACCCACACCGTCCCCTTCCAACAAGGCCCACTTTCACAAACCTGTTTCGACGCTTCTGCACAACAGGCTCTGTCCACCTTCCGAGACGGACCAGGAAGGCAATCGTCGATGAAGACTTTGAAATCGACGTTGTCGCGTGCGTAACCTCGATGCCAGAGCTCAGCATCCGACAGATTGCCGATCAGTGCGGTCGCAGCATCGGAACAGTCACAAATGTTTTAAGAAAGCACAAGTTCCATCCATATCACGTTTACCTTCATCAGGACCTAAATGAGGCGGACTTTGAAAGGCGAGTTGACTTCTGCAATTGGGGCCTCATCAAAACTGATCAAGAAAATGACTTTTTGCACAGAATAATTTGGACTGATGAAGCTCGGTTTTGCCGAAATGGAAGTGTTAATCTTCACAACGCCCATTATTGGGCACAAGAAAACCCACACTGGCTGAGGCAGCACAAGCATCAAGTTCGCTGGAGTGTGAATGTGTGGTGCGGCATACTCGGGGACAGGATCATCGGACCTCACTTTTTTGAGGACAACTTGAACGGAAAGATGTACACAGAAGAAATATTAGGTGTTGTCATTGATGATCTTGTCTGCAGTCTTTCCCTGAATGACCTGCGCCAAGTATGGTTTCAGCACGATGGAGCACCACCACATTTTTCTACCAGGGCGAAGAACTGGTTGGACAGACGTTTTCCACAACAGTGGATTGGGCGCGCAGAAGCGATGTTTTGGCCACCAAGATCACCTGACCTTTCTCCGCTCGACTTTTTCCTTTGGGGCTACGTTAAAGATCGAGTTTACGTAACAGAGCCCAGCGATGTTAATGACATGAAGGACAGGATAACATCTGCCTGTGCGAGTATTCCTGCAGAAGTACTGCGCCGAGTCATCGAGTCGACGCGACAGCGGTTCATGCTTTGCGTTGCTGCCGAAGGCAGGCATTTTGAACACTTTTTGGGGCATTGACGTCTTGAGAGGTGAAGAGTTTCGATGAGATTTGTGCATGACCGAAATATGCTTATGTAGCAGCAGGAAATATGCGTTAGCAAGGATAAAACTGTTTCAGTTATTATTGGTGGAGTTGTTGCTCTTGTTTCAATAAAAGTTACAGTACTCGGACATCAGCAGTCACGCTATTCGCGTAGCCCAGGCAACGACCACGCATGCTTCTCTAGTGATTATTACGCACGCGCACTGGCATCCAGATTCTCCGCTCGCACCATTATCTCGGCATGGTATCTGCCACTATCGTTAGAGGCTCTGCAGTTGCGTGTTACGACACTGGTTGCAAGCGTTCTTCGATTTTTGATTTCGACGGCCGAAGAGGGCAAGGGTAATTGCTATCACCTATGCCTACGCTTCCACCCTCTTCACACACTAAACACCACACGCAACAGATGCGTCACTTTAGGGAGGAGCTTTGCGCGGACCCTCACCCTCTTGCATGCGTAATCGTGCGAAAGACAATTAAACTTTGGAGCCGGATATCTCGGAACACAGGCGTGCTAGAAAAAATCTTCCAACTGAAACTGTGTACAAACACCACTGCCTACATTTTTTCAATATAAACATGCCAACTTACCGCAGCCAGTAAAAAGTTAATTATTAAATTTTAGTTAATTGGGCTGCTGACAGCGATAATTATCATCTAACTTTCTGTCCCCCTGGCCGCTTAACTTATTTGCACAAGTGGTTCTCACGTGCCTTCGAGCGCCTAATTTTAAAAAAATCATAAAGCTTAATTTTGAACACCCGGTATGTGAAGGTAGCGAAATGGCCGCGAGCGCATGATGAGCGGGGCGTGTAACCTTGTTCTTGCATAACACGTATCTCATATTTATGATGTTTGTACTAGTCATTTACCTTCGCCATCCCTGGACGTCCCGTGAAGCCAAATTTGGTATATGTGAAGCTAGAAAAACTACAGCGAGCGCAATATGAGCATGGCGTCTATTCATGACTTCATAATATGCATGTCATCATTTCTACGTTTGGGTCTGTCATTTATGCTCGTCGTGCAGTCATGTCATACCATACCAGTTTTGCATTCTGTCATGTGAACAAGACCACGGCAAGAACAGGAAAACCATGAAATGTAAATCATGGCATACAAGTGATCATTTTCATGTTATGATTAAAACACCTATGCTCGTCAGTCATGTTATGCCATACCAATATTGGTATTCGTACCATTATCAAAACGGCCAGGAATACTAGAAGCCATAAGCACTTAGATAGATAGATAGATAGATAGATAGATAGTTAGATAGATAGATAGATAGATAGATAGATAGATAGATAGATAGATAGATAGATAGATAGATAGATAGATAGATAGATAGATAGATAGATAGATAGATAGATAGATAGAGATAGATAGACAGACAGACAGACAGACAGACAGACAGACAGACAGACAGACAGACAGACAGACAGACAGACAGACAGACAGACAGACAGATAGATAGATAGATAGATAGATAGATAGATAGATATATAGATAGATAGATAGATAGATAGATAGATAGATAGATAGATAGATAGATAGATAGATAGATAGATAGATAGATAGATAGATAGATAGATAGATAGATAGATAGATCTGTGCGGTGAGCTCAGTACCACCGTTCGCACTTATATGCATATGCATTTTTTTGCCATCTCTTCGCTATGAAGTGTGGGGCAGCCGATAAATCTAGTCTGGAAAGCTTAGTGGCCGACAGGGCTTTGCGCTACAATGCGTTTACTTCGTATGCGCACATTTCAATTTCCAGGACCAACTCGTCATGAACATCAAACGCTTATGCAAGAAAGCCTGCGACCTCCATCATCGCAATGTTTTGCAGTGGGTACCTGCCACTATGGTATTCAAGGCAACAGCCGGGCTGATGACGCTGCCAAAGCTGGACATGACGCTTTGGCAGAAATTCTCGAAATAACTTCCTCGAGCCAAGACGCTGCAACGCTATTGTAATCGCAAGCTTGGCGCCTCCAGCGATCAATCTGTAGAGATCCTAGCCAAGAGTATAAGTTTCTGTACAAGATCCATCTATCGTGTCACTTCAGTATGTCCTGTAACCTCAACAGGCAAGATGAAACATGTTTATACCGCATCCTAATAAACATTGCATATACGAATTATTTCGAAAACAAAATTAGACTGTCAGATGCACCATCATCTGTACAAGGTAACGTCATAGAATTCATCAATCACGTCCTTTGTTAGTGCACAATAACCGCATCAATATACAGTCTCTGAAGATGGCCTTAAAAATGCAACAGGACACAAACTTGGAGTTGAAAAAGATTCTGGGCCCATGACAGAACAGCTCGCTAGACTCCACGAAAACACTACTGACATTCTTACGAGCCCCACTGCTGGCCTGAATGAAACTTAAATAGTGGATGTGTGTGGGTGGCTGTATGTGTTATGTGGCGGTTATGCGTGTATGTGACAGTATTGGTTAATTGTTTGTCGCTGTATATATCATAGTCAGCACCAGGCACCTGGAGTAGCCTGTAAGGTGAAAAACCAGGCAAACCTCTCCAGCTCTCCATTAAAAGAATTCTCTCTATCTTCTGTTAGAGTTTACCTGTAAGCTTTCATAGATGGATTACCTGCATGACAAAGCAATAACAATGGTCCGGTTATTACATGAGACAAGCATTTCTTTTTTTATTTTTTAAAACATAAATGAATTGCTGCCTTCCGTCGGTCAATGCAACTTCCTGATAAACAGTCATTACAATGTAAAAAAGATGAGATTTTCAGTAAACCTATAAAACCCACATGCAACGCATACCGTCCTAATTATTTTGAACGGCTAGGCCCTTTAAAGCGTTCTTAAGTGTAACCACACCATTGCCTATAGGCACCACACACTGACCAGAGGGAGCTCCATTGCTCACACTGCACGGTCTCAAATTTTCTGACATTCACCGTTAGGGGCACGCAGAACATAGACGCGTCCTCGCGTCCCCAATGTATCGCGGGCACAATCCGCTGACAGACGCAGGACGCGAGACGCTGGCATCGCGTTTTAATTTTCACCTATGCCGTTTCAAAGTTTTTGAAATGCGAAGCATTTCTTAGCGAACTTCGGCGACATTGACCGTATCTATCTATCTATCTATCTATCTATCTATCTATCTATCTATCTATCTATCTATCTATCTATCTATCTATCTATCTATCTATCTATCTATCTATCTATCAATCTATCTATCTATCTATCTATCTATCTATCTATCTATCTATCTATCTATCTATCTATCTATCTATCTATCTATCTATCTATCTAGCCGCCTACGACTTTTAGCTCTCCTGGCCGTTTGGATAATGGTATCGATACCAAACGTGGTATGGCATAACAGGACTATCAGAGGAGCATATCTAATTAGTCATAACATGAAAAATATAACACGTATGTCATGAATGTCGTGATTTACAATTGGAGGTCTTGCTGCTCTTGCGGTGGTCTCGTTCAAAGGCATGTTGCAAAACTGGTATAGTATGACATGGTTGCGTGGCGAACACAAGCGACAGACCCTAACGTGGAAATCATGACATGCATGTCATGTAATTCAAGAGTCATGGCTGCACGCCACGCTCATGATGCGCTCTCAGCCATCTCGCCAGCTTCACATATACCCAATTCGGCGTTACGTGGTGCGAGTGGATGACGAAGGTATGTGACTTGTGCAAACATGATAGTCATGAGATACGGGTCACGGGACATTGGGACTAAAAACCACACTCATGATGTCCTCGCAGCCATTTCGCTAGCTTCCCATACACCAAACTTGGTAGTAAGGGAAGTGAATGGACGTCAAAGGAACTTGACTGGTGCAAGCATGAACATCATGTGATGCGTGTCATCTAACAAAGCGAGACTACATGCTACGCTCATGATGCACTCGCTGCCGTCTCACTAGCTTCACGTGTACCGAATTTAGTATTACGTGACGCGAACGGACGACATTTGTAAATGACACATCAAAACATGATAATCACGACATGTGTGCCACGTGACAACATGACTACATGCCGCACTCATGATGCGCTCGGGACCGTTTCGCTAGATTCATATATGCTAAATGAATGGATGATGATGGTATGTGGCTGGTGCAAACAAAATAATTATGAGATGCGTGTCAGGTAGGAGCATCACTACAAGCCACACTCAAGGCGCCAATACACTTAGACGTCACCTGGTGCGCGTGTGCTCCATCGTTCGTTTCGTCGCGTCATGCTGGCGATGTCACGCCAGGCGCTGATCTGCCTGCGTGGCTTTGACGCATGCGCGTTTCAACACGCCCAGCGTCCGTTCGTCGCGAAGCTAGGAAGACGCGGTGCATTCTTGGTAACGTGGTTGGTCCGAAATTCAACATGTCTCATTTTGCACCATTTGCCGCCGGGCTGCGCTGGCAGACGCTGGTCGTGTCTGGCGTCAGACTATAGAGGGTTCACGTTTTGCTAGCCTAGTGTTGCTGCGCCCAGCGTGCGCTCGTCAACGTTACGTCGCAGTATATTGGGCCCTTCATGATGCTCTCCCCGCCGTTTCGCTAGCTTCACATATTTCAAGTTTGGTATTGTGGGACGTGAACGGACGACGAAGGTATGTGACTGGTGCCAAAATCATAATGCGTGTCATGCGTAACAAGATGCATGCCATGTAACAACACGACCACATGCCACGCTCATGATGCGCTCACGGTCGTTTCTCTAGCTTCACATATACCAAATTGGTATTGCATTGTATTTGTGGGGTTTAACGTCCCAAAACCACGCTATGATTATGAGAGACACCATAGTGGAGGGCTCCGGAAATTTTGACCACCTGGGGCTCTTTAACGTGCACCCAAATGTGAGCACACGGGCCTCTAACATTTCCGCCTCCATCGGAAGTGCAGCCGCCGCAGCCGGGATTCGAGCGCGCAACCTGCCAATCAGCAACCGAGTACTTTAGCCACTAGACCGCCGTGGCAGGGTAATTGGTATTGCACGACGTCAATAGACGGCGAAGTTAAATGACATGTTCGAACATGATATTCATGATATGCGTGTCGTGTGAAACATGACTTACAGCTTCGCTCATATCACGCTCGCGGCCGTTTCGCTAGCGCCACATATGCCAAATTTGGTATCAGGTGGCGTGAATACATGATGAAGGTAAATGACACGTCCAAACATAATAATTATTACATAGAATTTATGTACGGCGTAATTTACCTCCGCCTCGTAACGTTGTTCTGATTTTAAACTGACATATAAACATTCCTCATTCATGCTTCCCATATCATCGATTCCCACTATACGTGGGATCTGCCAATTTTTTTTATCCGTTAGGCTATGTATTCTGGCACTGCAGTCAGACTGGAAAACTCGGCTGAACGGTGCCTATCCATTTAAAGATTAATTACCGAAGTGTGGGAGGCGCGCTGCGGCGTCTGTGTTGCTTATACTACCTTCGATCGGCTCCTGTTTCCGACAATATTCTTTCTTCAAATGAATTTTTTGAATGCGCGTTCAACTTTGATTGTGTGGGATCAGTGAAAGATGCCAAAACTTGCCGTGTAAGTAGACTATTTAGCATGTTTTGGAACGTGTTTCCTAGCAAGCCAGCCGCTGCTAAGCCCAACGAGTTAAACCCGCGCCGGCGCAACGCTGGCCGTGTCGCCCTTCTTGGCCGTTCTTTTCCCTCTTCTGAGGGCTTTTTGTGAAAATAAAAACGGAATATCAAGTAGTGGGGCAAGAGATTCGCATATTTCGTCACCTATAGGGGGCGCACAGGGCGGTTTAATATGGCACCCACAGAGAATACCGGAGTCGCTAAGAACATGTGCAACCTGCACTGCAGTGTTGTTGTTTTGTTTTGTTTTTTTTGCTTCGCGATGGCTCTACCATTTTCGCGGTCGCATGAATGCCAAACACATCACTTGTAGCATGCGATGTCCATGCACGTTGCCTTTCACTAAAGGCGTGCCTCACGATCATTTCGTGGATTGTCATGCAAAACCGCAAATAGTGTTATAACATTCTGTATTTTCTTTCGCGTCCTCAGTTGTGAGCGGATACTTACCTATGTAATATTTCACAAAGTTATCGCAATGCCAATATTTTTGGCGCATTTAAAAAAAAATTGGCAGATCCCACGTACAGTCCGAATCGCTGATATGCAAACCACGACTGAGAAATGCTGATATGTCACTTTAAAATCACCACAAGGTTACGAGGTGGACGTCAATGATGCCATAGATGAGTTCCGTGTCGCGATTATTATGTTTTTATGTGTAGTTTACCTTCGTCATCTATTCACGTCATGTGATATTGAATTTAGTATATGTGGAGCCAGAGAAACGGCCGCGAAATCGCTATGAGCAAGGTATGTTATCATGTTCTCACATCACATGCATGTCAGGATTATCATGTTTGCATCAGTCATATATTTCGTCATTCATTGACGTCACGTAATACCAAATTTGGTATAAGGAAAGCTAGCAAAATGGCCGCCAGCGCATCATGATCGTGGCATGTAGTCATGTTGTTACATGACAGGCATCTCATGAATATAATGTTTGCACCAGCCACATACCTTTGTGATCCATTCAGGTACTGTAATATCAAATTTCGTATATGTGACAGTAGCGAAACGGCCGCGAATATATCATCAGTATGGCATGTAGCCATGTTGTCACTTGACACGCATGTTGTTGTTATCATAGTTGGATGTGTCATATACCTCTGTCATCCGTTCGCGTTGCGTAATACCAAGTTTGGTATATGTAAAGCTAGTGAAACGGCCGCGAGCGCATCATGAGTGTAGCATGTAGTCATGTCGTCACACGACACGCATCTCATGTTTATCATGTTTTCAGCAGTACCCTACCTATATCATCATCACGGCCCGAAGTACCAAATATGGTATGGGTGAAGCTACCAAAACGGCCACAAGCACATGGTTAGAGTGGCATGTTGTTATGTGTTTACAAAACACGCATCTCAAGATTATCATGTTCACACCAGTCTCACACTTTCATTATTCGTTTAGGTATTGTAATACCAAATTTGATATATGCGACGCTAGCGAAACGGTTGTGAGCAAATCACGAGCGTGGCATGTGGTCATGTTGTTACATGACACGCATGTCATGATGTTCATTTTACCATCTGTCGCTTGTGTTCGCCATACAAATATACCCTACCATATCAGTTTTGCAACATGTCTTGTGAACAAATCCATCGCAAGAGTTGCAGAACCTTGAAATGTAAATCATGACATTCATGACATACGTGTCATCATTTTCATGTTATGACTAGTCAAATATCAAGAGACAGTGGGATTGGGCGTGTTGGTATAACATCTTAAAAGGTGCTTACCAGCGCAAATGACAGGGCAGGAGGGGACAGGAGAAGAGACGAGACACAGCGCTGAACTCCCAACAATTTATTTCTCGTGAAGGTATTCACTTTTATACAGTCACCAGTCGCACTAGTCATGCGCGAAACACAATGACAATAAATAAGTACATCACATTGAGAAGGAAAGGAACAACTTTTCCTTATCGGTGAGCGCGACAGAATGGGTGCTAACACAAGCATCTTTCAATGAGCAAATTTTTTCTGCCTCTATTATCTCGCGTGTGATACGATCCCTGCATCTAGCAACAATGAAACACTCTGAAAATATTGGCCGGCAGCCACACGTGCTGCAGTGATTCTATATATGCACAAGATAGCGCACAATCTTAAGAAAGTGGCACAGCGAGTTAATGTGAAGGTGGTCTTTGCGGCCCCTCAAAAATTGAGTCGCCTGTGCAAGCTGTCCGTTCCTCCATCCAGACCTACCCTCGGTTGCACTACAAAACATCCAAATAAATTCAGAGATTGCATCTGTATTGTGGTGTATTACCTGCTGGTATCGTGTGGAAGGTATTACGTCGTTCAAACAGGTCGTTGCATAAATGAGAGGCTGAGGGAACATATTGCCGCATTCAACCTGCAGAGGAGAGCTCACACAGCCAGAGAGGAAGACGAAGCTCTTGCCCGGTCCTCTTTACGAGTGCCTTTCATTTTTAATTAAAGTGAGCTCTTCTATATCGAATTGCTGCTGTGTCTGCGTCGTGACACTGGTGGAGGTGCTGGGTACATGTCCAGGACACCTTCCAACAACCCAGGATCTAGTCCACAAAGACTTCCGCTCGTCGAAACACCCGTTCACCGCGCCAGCCGCCGCCTGTTAGGCCTGAGCCCAGAGTTCGGTCCTTGGACGAAAAACATGACCACGCCGGGAAGCAGTTGCCCCACCATGACGAGCCCAAGCACGACACAGGGGACTGTTTTCACCCCTAAAACTCCTGTAGACTTCCATGGCAACTCATATGAGGACGCAGATGACTGGCTTGAGGAGGTCGAGCGCACAGCCAACGTTAACGGGTGGAACGCCGCACAGAAGTTGGGGTACGTGTATTTCCCTCTTAAAGACGGGGCTCGCACGTGGTTCACGAATCGCGTGTGGTCAACGTGGGACGAGTTCCGGCGGAAGTTCCTGGACACCTTCGCAAACACCGGAAGGTGGGAGCATGCACAACGACTCCTTGAATCACGGATTCAAAAGCCCAACAAGTCTGTTGCTATGTTTGTTGAGGACATGGCTCGTCTCTTTCATCGAGCCGATCCCGATATGTGCGAGAACAGAAAGATCAGCCACCTCATGCATGGTGTTATAGAGCAGCTGTTTGCTGGTCTCGTACGGAACCCACCTTCAAGCGTCGACAAATTTTCGAAGGAGGCGACCGCCATAGAACGCGCACTACAGCTACGGTACCGCCAGTACAACCGTCCAAACAACAGCGGACAAATCAGCGCAACCGCCGTGACCACTGTGACTCCTGACGAGCGTTCTTTGCGTGACCTGATACGCAAAATTTTGCAAGAAGAGGTGAAGAAGCTCGCCGCCACACCGAATGACTGCGCGATTGCGTCGGTCACAGAAGTTGTTCGCCAAGAAATAAGGCAAGCGCTTTCACTTCCCAAGCCGAACACTGCAATAGTTAGGCCAACATATGCAGATATTCTCCGTCGACAGCCTAGATATAACGTGCGGCCACCTCAACAGTACCACCAGCAACAGCCGCCGACAGCGCCTTGGTACTACAGGGAAACGTCGACGCCGATGCGACACCCACTCCGCAAAACCGACATATGGCGTAACCCTGACTACAGGCCCCTGTGCTTCCATTGTGGGGAAGCAGGCCACATCGTGCGGTATTGTCCTCATCGCGTTGCCGGGTATCAAAGGTTTCCGTCCACTACACCTCGGCGCTATTTCGACGGAAGACGCAACGTTGAAACGAGCGCGACGATCCCGCGAGACGTTTTTCCTGGGTTCCGGTCACGCTCGCCCTCCCCAGGTCATTTTCCCCAATCTAATAGGGGTAGCACCACGGACATGGCGAGAGGAAGGTCTCCCAGTCCACGCCGGGAAACTAAAAGCAGCGACCTTAGGGGGGAAGGTGGCGAATTGCCGAAGATTTGAAAATCCCCCATTACCGCCGCACGAAGTGCCGCACATTCCGAATGAACCGACGAAAGACGAGATTGTCAACGCCGACATTACACATTCAATTGGCGGTCACGACGTGACCGCACTGGTCGACACTGGTGCGGACTTTTCAATAATGAGTGCGAATCTGGCCGACCAACTCAAGAAGGTAAAAATGGAATGGACGGGGCCGCAAATTAGAGAAGCCGGAGGCCAGCTGCTGACACCTACCGGAAAGTGCACCGCACGAATCAAGATCGGAGATTCATCATTCGTGGCAACCTTCGTTATCGTCTGTCACGTGTAACACGCAGCATAGTGGAGAAGGTGTCCGCGGAACAAATATCGACGCTTTTATCCTTCTCGAGGAATCGCTAGTGCCAGAAGTCTCATCAGTGTAGTGTCTGGGCAAGCAGAGGCCTCTCTGTGACAAACTTCCGCAACGAGCGTCGACACATATGCAGAGGGTACCACAGTTGCATACTTCGAAGAAATTGGAGGGATTCCGCGAGTGTTGCGCAGTACAAGCATGCAGAGACGCCGGCCGCTTCAACACCACTGCCTGTCGACGTAAAGCACCAGATTGATCGCAGCCAGAAGCAGAGTCTTTCTAGATTATTCTCCGGCCAGTTTGAAAGATTGTTTTTCGTCGGGACATCGAGGGGAAATCAAACGCCACTGACAAAGCACCGATTAATAACGGAAGAGACGGCAAGACCAATTCTGACAAAACCCATACCGCATGGCACCGGAAAGAACGCGAAGCAATCCAAGAACAAGTCCAGAAATGCTCAATGATGACATCCTTCAGCCGGTCAAAAGCCCTTGGGCATCCACCGGTAGTGCTAGTTAAGAAGAAAGGACGGGCAGACTTACGCTTCTGTATGGACTACCGCAAGCTGAAGCCGCCGTGGACAAAGAAAGGACGTATACCCACTACCTTTGTATTTGACGATGCACTTGACAGGCTGAGGCATGCACGCTTCTTCTCGTTGATGAACCTGAAAAGCGGTTATTGGCAAATCGAGGTCGGTGAGCGGGACAGAGAAAAGACTGCTTTTGTTACGCCTGACGGGCTTTACGAGTTTAAAGTCTTGCCCTTCAGATTGTGCTCAGCCCCAGCAACATTTCAGAGACTGATGGATACCGTCCTATCAGGCCTTACGTGGCAGACGTGTCTGGTATACCTCGACGAAGTCATTGTTTTCTCACCAACATTCGACGAACATCTAAGACGGCTGCTATTAGTATTTCGAGCAATATGGTCCGCTGGCTTATCGCTGAAACCTGAGAAATGTCATTTCGGTTTCAAAGAACTCCGATTCTTAGGACATGTGGTGAGCCATGAAGGTGTTCGTCCGGACCCCGACAAGATCGACGCCGTCAGAAAATTTCCGGTACCAACAAAAAAGAAGGCCGTAAGACGTTTTCTTGGCCTTTGCGCCTACTACCGCAGATTTATCGCCAATTTCTCGCACATAGCGTCGCCCTTAACACGCGTAACGAGAGACGATGTTCCATTTTTATGGGGCGAAGAGGAACAAGCAGCATTTGACGCTCTACGACAGAACCTGCAGACACCCCCTGTGCTTGCTCACTTTGACGAGGACGCTCCAACCATGATCCACACTGATGCCAGCAACGTAGGTTTAGGCGCTGTACTCGTCCAGTGGCAAGACTCAGCCGAGAGAGTGAGGTAGGACGCTTTCCCGTGCCGAGTCCCATTATTCCACAACGGAAAAGGAATGTCTTGCTGTAGTATGGGCAGTTCTGAAGTTTCGCCCATACCTCTACGGCCGTCCCTTCCACGTAGTCAGCGACCACCACTCTCTTTGCTGGCTGACCAACTTGAAGGACCGATCCGGTCGGCTAGCGCGCTGGAGCCTATGCCTACAAGAATTCGATATGACGGTCGTCTATAAGTCGGGACGACAGCACTCTGATGCTGATCGCTTATCCAGGTCGCCTATAAAGCAAGATCATGTCTCAGAAGATGATGACATGGCATATTTAGGAGTGGTCGACACGGTCACCATTTCGTCTAAGCAGAAAGAAGACAGCGAGTTGCTCCCTCTTATTAATTTTCTTAACGGCCAGTCTAGAAGCGTTCCCAAGATATTTGCAAGGAGCCCGTCATCATTCTGCTTGCGCAGCGGTGTCCTATACAAGAAGAACTTTGCCCCCAGCGCAAATGCCCACTTACTTGTCGTCCCGACATCCATTCGCGATGAGATCCTGAACGCTTGCCGCGATGAGCCAACCTCCGGCCACCTCGGATACACGAGCACGTTGGCCAGAATCCAACAAAACCACTACCAGGCACTGTAAAGCATTACGTCCGCACGTGCCTCGATTGTCAACGACGAAAATCGCCACCTTTAAAACCAGCCGGATTGTTGCAATTAGTTCAAGTGCCCACCATGCCTTTTGCACAAATCGGAATGGATCTCCTTGGACCATTTCCGACTTTTCATACTGGAAATAAGTGGGTAATTGTCGCTACGGACTATCTTACTCGCTACGCAAAAACAAAGGCTTTATCAAGTGGAACCGCAGTAGAAGCGGCACGATTTTTCATTGAAAATATCGTTTTGAGGCATGGTGCTCCTAGAATTATAATAACAGACAGAGGTACCGCTTTCACGGCCATGCTCCTCAAGTCAGTGCTTGAGTTGAGTGGAACAGCGCATCGAAAAACTACCTCCTACCACCCACAAACCAACAGCTTAACAGAACGCCTCAACAAGACAATTGCTGATATGCTTAGTATGTATATCGACGTGGATCATAAAAATTGGGACGACGTTCTACCATACGTGACGTTTGCCTATAATACGGCGCAGCAGGAAACTACACGGAGCACGCCATTTAGTCTTCTTTATGGCCGTGAAGTGACGACAATGCTTGATGTCATGCTGCTGCACGACTGCGAGGCAGATACGGATGTTCAAGCCTTTACCCAACGAGCTGAAGAGGCACGGCAGCTAGCACGCGTGCGAATCGCCCGACAGCAGAGTTACGACGCACAACGTTATAACCTGCGACACCGATACGTCACTTATCAACCAGGCGAGAAAGTGTGGGTCTGGAGCCCTATTCGCCGATGCGGCCTTTGTGAAAAGTTACTGAAGAAGTACTTTGGTCCTTACAATGGTATACGGCGCCTAAGTGACGTGAATTATGAGGTCATCCCTGACAGTTCCTCGCGAGCTCAAAAATCTGAAATCGTACACGTTGTGCGGATGAAGCCATATTGCAGTGAGCCAGTTGCGTAATACGTCAACTACATACTCCGCGTATTCTGTAGCCGAGCATCGGGTCGATGCTCTACCTGAAGGGAGGCAAATGCCGCATTTAACCCGCAGAGGAGAGCTCGCACAGCCAGAGAGGAAGACGAAGCACTTGCCCGGTCCTCTTTACGAGCGCGATTCATATTTAATTAGCGTGAGCTCTTCTATATTGAACTCCTGCTGTGTCTGCGTCGTGACAATATGTACAATATGGATCACTATAAACAAGGATGGCTGTCCGTTCACTGCAGCACGTGTGGCTGCCGGCCAATATTTTCAAGGAGTGCGTCTCTCATAATCATATGGTGATTTTGGGACGTTAAACCCCACAAATCAATCAATCAATATTTTCAGAGTGTTCTATTGTTGCTACATGCAGGGATCATACCACACGCGAGATCTTAGAGGCAGAAAAGATTTGCTCATTGAAAGATGCTTGTGTTAGCACCCCTTCTGTCACGCTCACCGATGAGGAAAAGTTGTTCCTTTGCTTGTCAATGTGATGTACTTATGCATTGTCATTGTGTTTCGCGCATGACTAGTGTGACTGGTGGCTGTATAAAAGCGAATACCTTTACGAGAAATAAATTGTTGGGAGTTCAGCGCTGTGTCTCGTCTCTTCTCCTGTCCCCTCCTGCCCAGTCGTTTGCGCTGGTAATCACCCTTTATGTAGTCAAATATGTTCTTCATACAGTCATGTTATGCAATACCAAGTTTGGTATTGATGCCATTATAGAAACGGCCAAGAGAGCTTAAAGTCTTAAGCGGCTAGATAGCGATATAGATAGATAGATGCACTCAAAGTCTTCGACTTTCACTGAGAAATACTTCGCATTTAAAAAGTCACAGCTTTGCCGCAAATGGGAAGCAGTGACCGCTATGGCAACAAGTCGGAAGGTGACGTGCCGAATGGCAAGCAGATCGAAACGATCCCCGCGTTTTAAACACAAATTATGCACGAAACGTGCTCACAGGTGCAGATGACCACGAATAAGTGTCTCAGTAGTTACTTCACTCTGTCTCAAAAGTGCACCCTTTTCGCAAACAGAGACTGTGCGACGATTGCAGTGGCCTTTTGCCACAGGCCCCGTTAATTAGGGAGGCGATCGCCAGGCTAATTTCAAGGGCCGAGGTATCGGTCCCCTGAACTGCACCACGATAGTGCGGACAATTTAGAAGCGGTCCTATTGGGCGCGCCAGCGGACGCCAGCTGTGGTCCAAGGAACGAGTCAGAGCCGAGAGTTAATAAATAAAACAAAATTATATTCTCAAGTATGGCAGATCAAACGATACACAAACACTCACACTCGGCAATAGTTTAGTACAATACTTCACCAATCTAACAATTGACTGCACAATACAATCAGCTACACTCAAAACAATGGACACAAACAACAATACGCGCTACAATGCAATCACAGGCATCAAACAACCTAGTCACTTCAAGACTAAATTGTTCGAAAACTTATTCAGTCCGAAGTTTTTGGAAGAAAGTCTGAATGATACTCTTCCAAGAATCACTCATTCAAAGTCCAGCGCTGTTGTCGATCAGCTGCCCCAAATGTTTCTCTTCCAGGAAACCTCACGTTTTCAATTGGCCGCTCTCCAAGCACCAAACTACTTGCCGGTAACACGTTGGCTACTCGCTCGTTGCGATTGCAGGACGCGTCTTCACTCTCTTGTGGTAGTCTCACACTATTCTTCGGCTGGTAGCACCCGTTTTCACCCTCACATGCGGAAACCCTCTTCATCACCTGCTTTGACACTGACGACAAAAGCCTGAGCGAACATGGCTGAATGACCCTACGCACACTTGCGCAAAACTTTCTTCATCTCCTGGCTACACACACTGGCGATAACTTCCTTCTCGTGCTTTGTCACTGAGGACAAAACCTTCACCCACACGGCGGGAACACCCTACCCACACTGGAGCAAACTTTCTTCTTCTCCTGCTTTCTCTTCTCCACTGCTCGCTTAAATACCTTTCGTGCTAGATTCCAGAAAATTCTAATCTTTTCGTCGGCGCGATGCAAAGCCAAGGCAGGAGAAAGAGCGAGACGTTTCGAGGACCGTTCGTGACTCGTGGCGCCACTCTATATCACCACGCCCCCTTTCTTCCAGATCTGTCCGGGGCGTGTCCGCAGCCCATGTGAGGAGATTGGTCGGCGAAACATTGCTTCCGAGGGGGAGAGTAGCATGCCGCGGGAGTCTTTAGAAGCTTGTTTTCTTCTTTAGCGTTGAACTTGAGGCGCCCCTCCGGCACCCGGCTTCGTCACCACCCCCGAAACTCGGTGGCGCACTCCCTTTCTGAGTGCTTGTTTGTGACACTGCTCCCCACTTTAAAAATATTATCACATAATATTCAGAACCACACAAGTGAGCACGAACAGTCTCCACACAACAACAGTCCGTAACACAGACCATCGCTCAAAGTGCGTCACATTCACAATAGAACACTCAATACAATTGCACATTGCAATTCAATCTCACAACACATGAAACATAACCACAGGTACATAGGTACAACACACCATCACACATTTCAAACAATACAAATGTACAAAGGTGCATCTTTACAACAATTGTACAATCCTATACATCACGTCCCCGCAACAAACACTTTGACACTTGTGTCACAGGATAACAGCAATAATAACACAACATTTTGCACTCAATACTGCCACACGCATGGAAATCCAGCCCAATCTTCTATCCTGTGCACTTAGTGCGGTGCTTACACCCCTTCTTGCGGGGCTCGCTCGATATCTTCTTATTACTCTTGTTTCTGTTCCGATGTGCCCTTTTAACGACGGTATCTGAGGTGGCGTCTCAGTCATCATTGACCCTTTTGATACATTTATTGTGTCTTAACGTTTAACCGGCCGTTGCTGGTTGTTTACCAGCTCGTCTACGATGCGGCTTTCGGCGTCACTAGCTGGCTTTGAAACCTTTTTCGGTTGGTCGGTTTAAAACATTTCGCTGCAACTCCGAACGCATGGCACGTTTCCTCGTCCGACACAATAATCTCTCGATTTACTGTCTTTTGCACCCAGGCTTCACCTTGAGCTCGCATGAAATCCGTCGCGTGATGCTCCTTTACTGTATCTTGTGGTCCCTGTCTCAGCGAGGGCTCTATCTTCGGCTCTTCTCCCAAACGCTTTGGATCGCTCGGCAGTCGCGCCCCATTGATGTTTCTGATGATGAGGTCGTACAGGGGGCTTGTCATACATAGGGTAGTAAACTTGCCGCTGAAATAAGGGGTTCAACCTCAATCTCTGCTTCGGGAAGCATCCGAACCGCACTGTCAATTAGGGAAAGCAGTTTAGTTTCACTTGTTAGTTCGCTTTCCCGCTCCATGTTCCTCCGCAAGGTAACAGTGGAGCTTCCGGTGTCTCTTCACACTGTAATTTCCTTGCCCGCAATTTTCCCAGGCAGCGCTGGCATTCCCTTCGTAAGACAAGTAGGCCGATTTGTCATTACAGCACTCACAATAAGAAGTGTCGTCTCATTTTCAACTCTACGAATTTGTCGGTGACGTCAACATCATCTGCTTTTCGTGCCACCTGCACACAGGCTACTTGGTGGTTTTTACTCACTTCATTATGTTATGCTTCTGCCTTGTACCCGGTCTGGCCAGATTTGAAACATTTTACAACCGTAGGGCTCGTGAAGTTAGTTCGACAGCTGTTAGTGATATGACCCAATCGGTTACATGGAAAACATCACGAAACACTCCCCGGTGCAAGTTTCTCTTCTTCGGGCGCCAATTTCTTCAAATTTTCGGGATACTCCTTCTTGATCTCGGCCTAATTTGTGCCACAATGCGCTTCCAAGAATTGATCAGTCAATTCAAGCATGTCCTCAAGCACTCCTCTCTTTCAAGTGCAGCGACAAGCTTGAGTGGCAACTGGTGAGAAATTTTCTCTAATAAGGAGCTGTCTGAGCTCATCATACTCCTGCACGGTACCTGTAAGTTTGATCCATCTGTCAAAACAATGGCTAAGTAGGGCGGCGTACTCGGTAGCCGTCTCACCATCAGCTGGTTTCCCTGTCCGAAATCTGTCCCGGGAACTTTCCACAGTAAATCTAAATAGGTTCAGTAAAGCAGCTTTTACCTTTCTTTAGTTGGCTGTATCGGTCGGCGTCAGCCTACCGTACACACTGAGCCCTTCGCCACTCAAGCAAATACTCAATGCAGCTGACCATTGATGTTCCGGCCAATCCTGGCTCATTGCAATTGTCTCAAATATGTGAAGGTACGCGTCAAGGTCGTCCTTCCTTTCATCAAATGCTACGAGCAGCTTGCTTAAGTTCAACCGGATGCCATGATCTTCCCGTTCACTGCTTTCGACTCTAGCTTGGACAGGAGTTTCAGTTCGCTGTTGCTAAGGGAGCTGCTCGAGTTCCACATCTCGTGCTCCGCTGCCATTTTCTTTCAGCCATCTCCGCCTCTGTTTCTTCTATCGCCCTCTCATATTCCAGCCTTTTTCTCTGCAGCTCGAACTTCAATTGTTGTTTTCTTTCTTGTTTAAACCTTTCGGCGGCCAAACTCTCTCTCTCAAACTTCAACTTCAATTGTTGCTCTCTTTCTTCTTTCAACCTTTCGGCTGCAAACCTCACTCTCCAATTCAGCTCCTTTTTTCCCCTTGGCCCTCTCCTTTTGCTATTTTTCCTTCTGGCTGACCCACTTCCGTAGTTCGGTGCCATAAATACCAATCTTGTCACCAAGAGCTAGTAACTTCTCGAGATCCATAGTGTCTCTCAAATAAACTTCTAGCCGTGTGCACAAAATATCTGCCTAACTCAGTCCATCGAAACACTCTCTTCACAATAGTTACCGAGAACACTGAGCAACACACAAAACTTCTTCCGCTAGCACTATAAACGACTGATGATGCTCTTTCTCACTACTTTGGACACACTGTGCACCACAAAGGACCTCTCGCAAACTCCAAAATAATTGTCACAAGTCCCGTTAATTAGGAAAGTGATTACCGGACAAATTTCAAGGGCCGAAGTGTCGGCCCCCCGAACTACATCACGACAGCGCGGACAGTTTCAAAGTGGTCCTGTTCGGCATGGCAGCGGACGCTGGCAGTTGTCCAAAGAACGAGTCTGAGGCGAAAGTTCATAAACAAAGCAAAATATATTCTCAAGTATGGCAGACCAAACGATACACAAACATGCAAACTCGTCAATAGTTCAGTACAATATTTCACCAATCTAACAAGTGAGTACCCAATACAATCAGCTACACTCGAAACGATGGACACAAAGAACAATACGCACTACAATGCAATCACAGGCATCAAACAACGAAGACACTTAAAGAATAAAGAGTTGGAAAACTGAATCAGTCCAAAGTCCTTTGAACAAAGTCTGAATAATATTCCTCCAATAATCACTCACTCAAAGTCCAGCGCTGTCGTCGACCCACTGCCCCCGATGTTTCTTTTCCAGGAAACCTCGCGTCTTCAATTGGACGCTCTCTAAGCACCAAACTTCTTCGCTGGTAGCACGTCGGTTTCCCACGCGTTGCGATTGCAGGACGCGTCTTTGCTCTCTCGTGGTAGTCTCACACTATTCTTCTGCTGGTGGCAACAGCTTTCACCTTTCACATGGAAACCCTCTTCATCACCTGCTTTGTCACTGACGACAAACGACTTCGTGGACATGGCGGAATGGCCCAACGCACGCTTGCGGAAAACTTTATCTCCTGCCTACGCAAACTGGCGTAAACTTGCTTCTTCTCCGGCTTCGTCACTGGGGATGAAACCTTCGCTGACACGGCGGAAACATCCAACGAACACTAGCGCAAACTTTCTTCCTCTCCTGCTTTCTCTTCTCTGCTGCTCGCTTAAATACCTTTCGTGCGAGAATTCAGAAATTTCTAATCGCTTCGTCGGCGTGATGCACTGCCAAGGCTGGGGAAAGAGCCAGACGCATCGAGGACCGTCCGCGACTCGTGACGCATCTCTACATCAGCACGCCTGTTTCATTCCAAATCTATCAAGGGCTTGCTCGGCGGCCGATGTGAGGAGATCAGTCGGCGAAACTACGCTCCCGAGGGGGAGAGACGGCACGCCCGGGTAGTCTTCAGATGCTTGTTTTCTTCTTTAGCATTGACCTTGAGGTGCCCCTCTAGATCCCGGCACCATCACCGCCGCCAAGTTTTTTAGGCGCTCGTTTGGGACACCTTTGCGCACCCAGTAACTGGAACAGAAACGTTCTAGTGAAAACCCAATGCCAGTCAAGACATACATGCACATGCTATTAGTGCCGGTGCCCCGCTGCTTCTCCGAAACTCTGAAACAATCACGCTGGAGGCCACAAGGCGGCGTGATAGTCTACAGAACTTGCGAATAGTCACCCACGAGGTGACAGAAAACCGCGGTTCACAGTCTGCGGCGCCAGAAGAGCCTGCGCGTGCTCGGCAGGCGCTAAGCCTGATGATACTACTGCTAACGAGACCAAGTGGACGGCGGAGAAGGCCCCGAGAGGCTGCAACAGTGGCAATAATTAACATCAAAGCTAGGATCATCCGCGTTGGCCGGATGACCCAGCTCCCCAGGGAGGATACCAAGATCGTGAGTCGGCCCCGCACAGGCCTCAATATTGTCAATATTGGCACCGTGTTAGCTGATGCAATCCTGGCGGCCACAAGCATCTGCGCCGAATATCCGCGGGGCGACACGCTATGCCCCGGAGTGCAGCAGAATATTATGGTTGTCAGCACACATAGAAGGAAAAATGCCAAACGCTATGTTGAACTTCGGCAGAACGTCGTCATGGGCAGGACATACGAGGTCAGGCCTACGAGGCCGCCTCACATTTCACGTGCAAGGGCGTGACCCGAAGTACTCCACACGTCGAAGGCCGAACTGACATTGACAACAAGGTCGTAAATGGAAGAAATCTGCTCACCCTGGCAACCAAGCTCATCGCCAGCACAGGCATGGTAATCGTCGTTTTTGACGGTCACAGAGTCTCAAAAAACTTTCTACGCTACGGCCCCACTATTGTGCAATGTACGCTTTATCGCAAGAAAATATACATTTGCTACGCTTGTGGTCGGTTCGTACAACGTGCTCATTTGTGTCCCAGCCCAGGCGACGTCGTATGCCGGGGCTGCAGCGCTTGAAATCCTGACTAACAGCAGAAGCGTACCCCCAAGTGCAGGCTGTGCAGCGGGCAGCACCTCACGGCTGAGAATGACTGTAAGCAAAGATTTTAGACCCTCTATGTCATGTTTGGAAGGCACTGGGAAAAGTGTCGCGCCACCGTCGAAGACCAAGCCATGGCACCAACATCATCCCGCATTGACGGGCAGGACGTCCAGCAGTTACGTGGTTCCGGGGGCTGTTCCAGGGAATGTTCCCGGTCTCATTCCCGGGGCCGTTCCAGTCCAGCAGCCACTGCTGGTGCCGAGGAGGAGCGGGGCGCTACAAGTCTAGCGAACCACTGCAAGTCTCACTCCCGGTCTACCGGGCGTCAGCAACAGCCTAACGGGATGTCAGTAAGAAGCAAGAAGTTGGGCTCTATAACCTGGGACGACACAGTCCGAGGAGGGTCAGATGAGATACTGACCGGGTGACTACTGGACTACGCGGACAGTGCGCGCGAGATTGCCCAGCTGAAACGCGAGAACACTGCAATAAGGGAAACTATGAACAGGCTCACGTCCGAAATTGCCGAGATTAAGCACGCGAGCAACCCACCACAGCAACCTGCCGCCGCCTGTGTCACCAATGCATTGACCGTACGCATCAGTGAGACAGCAGCAGTGAGAGTCAAAGCGCTGTTTGGAAGAGGGCCCGTCACCTGCGAACAGGAAGGTGTAGCAAATCGAGGATTTAGGTCTGAGCTTCTTGACATGCTATCGGCGCTCAGTAAAAGCATCAATAAGCTCAGGGAGAACTTCGCCCAACTGCAGATCACCCTGACCGCGCAAAGCGACTGTGTGTCCAAGGTAGGGTCCTTTCTCGAAAACGCAGCGGTACCCTCTCTGACCTCAATCGCCGTCGTACAACTCCAGCCCGGCGCAACGGGCCCTATTGTCCACGAAATTCTTTGCCAATCTGAGGACAACACCAGCCAACAAGAGCATCAACATGGCCAAGCCAAGTGAGACGTTTCTCATTTGGTAATGTATTGGCAGAGGCTACCCCAGTAAGAAGGCGTCCTTGCAGCAGTACATTCGAAGCTATAGTGGAAAACCCCACATCATTGTGCCTCAGGAAACATTAACCCGTATGCCGGGGCTGCGGCGCTTGAAATCCTGATCCCCGCGTCACGCTAACTGGTTACCAGCCAGCCTCACGTTTTTCCGCTGGCCGGGGCGTCTACACCTTGGTCATTAACAAACACACACATCTTTCATGACCTCAAAATGGCCACCAGTAATGTCGAATATGTCATGACCGAGATTCTGCCGTGCAGCTCAGACCGAAGCAGCATCTTTTTCCTCAACGTGTACGATAGCCATAAAGACAAACGACAGCGTTTTAGGGCCCTCCTAAAGCAGGCGTCAACCTGGTGGGTTCCAACTTCATTGTTGTGGCGGGCGACTTTGATGCTCCGCGGAACACTTGGGGCTGCCCGTACTATACTACCAAGGTCACAGAAATGTGGCAGAACGCGACTGATATGAACCTGACTCTAATTACCGATAAGGCCTTACCCGCTCGATTGGGCACCTCATCCTAACAGAGACTCGACTTCCGACTTTATATTCATTAAGAATCTCCCAGACGTACAGTGGGCCAACTGGACATTGAGTTTGGTAGTGACCGTTGCATCACGGTGACGCAGTTCTATGTCGTCCGAAAGAGTGCGCGGAAGTTTTCTTGGACAGGCCAGTTTCGCAAAGTCGCAACCACCGAGCCCTCCATGCAACCAGGCCGAGCCTAGAACAGTGGATAAGCCAGGTCGGAGAGGACGTCACAAGTGCCGCCAAAAAGAGTAGTAGTGACCTTCCGGTTGAAAAAATTAACAGCCGCCCGGCCCACCTGCTCGAGGTCAAGCAGCTGCATCTGGCCTGCTGGAAACGCCCGCGCCTCAATCGTAGGCTGCGCAAGAAGATCTCCTACCTTAACTAGACCTTCGAGGAGCACTGCCGCGTCCTCGCCAAGCAATAGTGGGACGAGTTGTGCAACTCTTTAGACAGCCAGATGAGCGATGGCAAGACATGGAATCTGCTGAAGCAGCTGCTTGATGATACAAACCCCGAAACAAACCAGCGAAACGTACTAGCGTGAGCCATGAACGAAGCCAAACAGCCCTCTTCAGAAGAGGAGGTTTTGAAGAAGCTGGTGCAAAAGTACCTCCCTGTTGACTCGAACCCAGCAACAACGTACCCCTAGTACTCGGGACCCACCAACACTTAGCTGTACGCCGAGATCTGTCACGAAAAGGTTCCGCGGGTGCTCCACGGGCTCAATGGAAGGTCTGCCACGGGCCTTGACGGCATAAATAATAGGACCCTACGCAACCTGGATGACCCGCCCATTGACTATTTCACTGAACTCATCAACGAGGCATGGAAGAGCGACGAGGTCCTCGCGACCCGTGGAAGGTCGCACACACCGTGCTCAATTCAAAGCCAGGGAGGCCACCCAACTTGGACAACATGCGCCCCATTTCAGTCCCGTCCTGCGTGAACAAGGTAATCGAGCACGTGGTACTCAATAGGTTGACTCGATTCTTGAAAGACAATGGGCTCGATTCTTGAAAGACAATGGGACAGATGGATGGATGGACGGACGGACGGACGGATGAACGGATGGACGGATGGACGGACGGACGGATGGATGGATGGATGGATGGATGGATGGATGGCTGGATGGATGGATGGATGGATGGATGGATGGATGGATGGATGGATGGATGGATGGGTGGGCGGGTGGATGGGTGGATGGGTGGAGGGGTTGATATGACTGTGCCCTTTAGATCGGGCAGTGGCTACCGCCACCAAGCCGTAATACTTAGTGTACCAAAAACTAGATTTATTTTTTCCCCTTTAAATAGTGAGGTGGAGTACTGGTACTTTGCAGCTATGGGTCTAATCTTCACTCGTGCCTTGACTTTAGCTACCAAACAAATAACATCCTTCTAGTTGATTCTACCGCTTAAAGTCTATTTTGCCCTCCCTGTCAGTAGACCGCAGTGCTTTGAAAAACTCTGCAACATCATCCTGAACCATAGGGTGAAGCCCTTTACAGAATGTTATCAAGTGTTCGTCTGTTTCCTCCTCTTCTCCACATGCATTGCATACCATGTCTACCCTCTCGTAATTGGCCCGATATGTCTTGTTTCTCAATATTCCCGTCCTTGCCTCTAACAGTAGAAAACTACCCCGAGTTTTATCCTAGATTCTTTCCTTGGCAATTTCCTGCATAAATGTTCGATAGATCTCTAGTGCGGAATTCTTAATCCTGCCAATTCTCCACATATAAGTTTCAGCTTTCATCACCTTCTCGTTAACCAATAATTCTTTTTGGTTTGCCCCTTGCTGTTTTCTAAGTATTTACCCATCCATTTTCTGGTTCGCTTTCTCCATTTTGTATCGATATTCTTATGTACAAGCAGCTGAAAACCTCCCTAGCCCAACGCTCCTCCCCCATTTCTCTCAATCGCTTCTCAAATTTTATCTTGCTGCTAGCTTCGCTGCCCTCAAAAGATGTCCGTCCCATATCACCTTGTACTCCCTGATTTGGTGTATTCCTGTAAGCGCCTGAGGCAAGCCTACCAATTCCACGTTTCTTAATTTCTAATCTTGCTTGAACTTCTGATCTCATGCATAAGACCGCATTGCCGAAGGTCAGACCAGGAACCATGACCCTTTTTCATATTTCTCTCACAACATCAAACCTACTGTAATTTCACAGTGCCCTATTTTTCATCGCTGCTGCATTCTCGATACCTTTAGTCGTTCCGTATAATTCGTGTTCCCTTAGGTACTCGGTCCCATTGCTTAACCATACGCCCAGACACTTGTATTTATCTGTTATCTCTAGCGTGAACTGCATTCTAAGCCCATTACCTTCATTATCATTGAAAATCATGACTGCTGATATTTTTACTGAATATGAAATCTAACTTACCTACCTCATTACCACAGATGTTCATCCACCTCTGCAAATCTTCCTTGTTGTCGGCCTTTAGCACTATATCATCTGCGTACGTCAATGCTGGTAGTGCCTGTTCAATGAATATTCCTTGTTTGACGAAAGAAAGGTTGAACCAAGTCCACTTCCTTCTAATTTGGCCTCTAATCCTTGTAGGAACATCATGAATAACAAGGGTGGCAGAGGACACTCCTGCCTAAGCCCCCGTTTTACCTCTGCAGGCAAGGATACCTGTTTTTGCCACTTTATAATTACCTTGTTTTCTTTATAGATATTATTTGAAAGATTAGTGACTACATCTTCCACGCCTGGTGTGTCCAGTATTCCCCACAATTCCTCTTGAACCACGCTATCGTAAGCTCCGTTGATATCCAAAAATGGTAGCCACAGGGGCCTGTGTTAGTTTTCTGCTATTTCGATGCACTGAGTCAGTGAGAACAGATTGTCTTCCAACCTCCTCTGTTTCTGAAATCCATTCTGCAGTTTCCCCAGCACCCCCTCATCCTCTATTCATGCCTGCAGCTTTCCTTTATAATCTGCATCGCTAGCCTGTAGACCACTGATCTCACTGTTATAGGACGGTAGTTGTTTACGTCAGCTTTGTACTCCTTTTCTTATAGATCATGCTCATCCTGCTAAGTTTCCGTCCATCGGGGACTTCACCATCGAATAATATTTTGCTCACTGCCTCTCTCACAGTCTGCTTAGACTTCAGACCCAATGTCTTTATCAGCATAAACATAATGCCTTGTGGGCCTGTTGATGTACTACTAAATACCCTCTTCTCTGCCCTTTCCCACTCTCGTTGTGAAAATGGAGCCATTGTGCCACTTAATTTATCATTGTCTTTTGTGGTGCATAAGGGACTTCTTTGTTGAAATTTTTCTGTCGCCCTTGTTTTATATATTGAAATACAACGCTTCAGCTAACGCTTTATACAAGCAACAACAAGATGGTGCCGATGATGAAGAGGAACGGGGCGAAGACTGATGATGGTTATTGACAGATGAGGAAGATGACGTCCAATGAATTCTTACACTAATTTCCCCCGTCGACGGAAGCGGCCAGCCTCACCGCGAATTACGCTGGGGAACACATACGATAGGGCTTGAGACACGAAACGTGCACAATCTCTGTCCCGCGGCAGCGTTGGTCAGTGGGGACATGAACAGGTGTGACAAAGTAGTTCACCGGTGAGGTCTGTTCGAGAACTCTGTAGGGGCCAAGATAGCGTGACTCAAGCTTCTTGCATAAGCCAGGCGTTCGCGCTGGTGTCCACAGAAGTACATCGTCGCCAGGGTGGTAGAGAACGACGCGGTGAGTGGTATCGTAACAATGTTTGCGATCTTTTTGGCTAGCTTCGGTGTTTACACGGGCAAGACGACGGCATCGAGCAACCCGGGACAGAAACTGGTCGCAAACGAATGGTGAAGAGTTGACGGGGCCAGAAAAAAATGAAACGTCGAGTGGTAATGTCGGTTGGCGTCCGTATGCTAGGAAAAATAGAGAATAGCCTGTGGTTCGTTGAACCGACGTATTTTATGCATACGTGACAGAGGGAAGTATGGCATCCCAATTGCGATGGTCCGGTCGGGTATACATGGATAGCACGTCACACAGCGTGCGATGAAATCTTTCCGTTAAGCCATTGGTTTGCGGTGATAGCTAGATGTTGTTTTACGAACTGTTTTTGATGCTTGAAGAACTTCACTGAGCGTGCTTGAAAGAAATGTCTTGCCCCGGTCGCTCAAAAGAACACGAGGGGCTCCGTGACGTAGGTAAATAGCATTCAAGAAGAAAGTTGCTATTTCCGAAGCAGTTCCTGAAGTGATCGAGGCCGTCTCAGCGTACCGGGTCAAGTGATCAACGGCGGTGCCAATCCATCTCTTGCCGTCTGATGTAGTTGGGAGGGGCTCGAAGAGGTCAATTCCGACGACAAAGAACGGCTCTGATGGACAAGGAAGTGGTTGTAGGGTCCCGACTGGAGCTGTTGTGGACCACTTGCGGTGTTGGCAAAGTGCGCACGAGGCAATATATTTAGCTACTGTCGTGGAGAGACCTGGCCAGAAGAATCGACTGCGGATGCGCTCGTATGTTTTGTAGTAACCCAAGTGTCCTGACGTCGGGTCGTCGTGGGAAGCGCGCAGAACTTCAGTGAGTAGTGCGCGTGGTACGACGGGAACCCATCGGTGGCCTTCCGGGTGTAAAATGTATCGATATAGCACATCGTCTTCCAACTTGAATAGTCGGAGTTGTTTCAGGAGCCTGGCATTAGGGGAAGATGAAGAGCCGGTAAGCTGACCGATGATGTCAGTGCAGTAAGAATCGGCTCGCTGGTGAGTAGTAAGTACTGACGGACGGGTGGATAAAGGTAGGGAAGAAATGGCTGATATCGACTAGGCGTCCTCCATATTTCCGATTCGACAAGGGGATGTGACGTGCGCCAGAAACTGCGGCAAAGGGCATCGTGACAAAGCGTCGGCATCTTGATGTTGTCTTCCAGTCTTGTAGATGGCGTCAAAGTCATAAGATTGTAATCGGAGAATCCAGCGGCCAAGTCATCGCGACAAGTTTTTGATTGTAGTCAACCAGCAAAGAGCATGGTGGTCTGTCACAACAGTAAATTGTCGACCATGTAGGTACGGACAAAATTTTTGGATGGACCAGACAACAGCCAAGCACTCTTGTTCGGTTATCGAGTACCTCTTCTCTGCAGAGGTCATTGTGCGGCTTGCATACGCGACAACTTTCTCGCGAAAGGCATGGTCGCGCGGGAGGAGTACGGCGCCGATTCCTTGTCCACTAGCGTCAGTGTGTAATATCGTAGGTGCCCTGTCATCGAAATGACCAAGCACCGGTGGGGATGTCAGTGCCTGCTTGAGTTCTTAAAATGAGGCTTCGCATTGATCATTCTAATCGAAGGAACCGGTACTGGCAAGGATCTTGTGGAGAGGAGTAGCAATAGTGGCAAAGTTGCGAATGAAGCGGTGAACGTACGATGCGAGTCCAAGGAAACTGCGTAGTTCTTTGGAGCGAAAGGGTCGCGGAAAGTTGAGGACTGCGGAAATTTTGTCAGGATCGGGCTGGATGCCGTTTTACTAACGAGATGTCCTAGAACATTTATAGCTGTGTTGCCAAAATGGCACTTCTTTGTGTTTAGTTGAAGTCCAGCATTGGAGAGACATGTGAGCACTTGATCTAGGCGTTGCAGATGATCAGCAAAAGTGGAAGAAAACACGATGATATCATCGAGGTAGCATAAACAAGTTTTCCACTTGAGGCCACGAAGAACAGTTTCGATCATCCTTTCAAATGTGGCGGGAGCATTAAATAGGCCGAATGGCATTACGTTAAACTCGTTAAGACCGTCCGGCGTAGAAAAGGCGGTCTTTTCTTTGTCTGCTTCGTCCATTGGTATTTGCCAATACCCGGACCGAAGGACAAGGGTGGAGAAGTATTGGGCGCCTTGCAATGAGTCAAGTGCATCATCTATACGGGACATCGGATATACATCCTTTCGGGTAATCTTGTTGAGCGCGCGGTAATCAACACAAAATCGTACCGATCCATCCTTGTTTTGTACCAACACAACGGGTGATGACTAAGAACTGGTAGAGGGTCGTATGATGTTTCTTTTTAGCATATCGGTCACGTTCTCCTCGATGATTTTGCGCTCGGCCAAGGAGACTCGGTAGGGACGACGGCGTAGAACAGTGTGACCGTCAGTGTCGATGCGATGGTGTGCGACTTTGGTCTGTCCTAGTGCCGAAGCATTGGCGTCGAAGGAGGCCTGGTGTTTCGTTAGCAAATTTAGCAACGCCTAACGTTGAGACGCAGAAAGGTAAGGATTTATCTTGGGAGCAAACGAGGAGGAAGTAACAGACTGGGCCGGTTATGGCAGAGCTGTCAAGGCGTCAAGTGAGACCAAAGATACCGGTTGGGTATCCACATAACACGACACTGCAGAACCTTGGGGTAGGAGGACTGGCTCTGGGGTAGGGTTCCGGCCAAGGATTAATGCAGCACTGTTTTTGAACCGCACCAGGCTGGAGGGGACTACAACGCCGCGAGCTAGACAGCTGCTGGAAGGGGTGATAAGGACGTCACCATTGGCAATATTCGGAGACGTTATGGTGATGAGTTGCTCCTGACCCGGGAGCAGTATGGATTCGGAAGCTGTGAAGAAACGCAATGGTTTTTCGTCGACGCGTTCGCTGCAGTGATTGGTCTCGGTCATTTCGACTACACGTTGACGGCAAGAAATTAATGCAGATGCTGATGAAAGAAAGTCCCAACCTAAAATTAGTTCATGAGCAGATGAAATTAAGACAGCGAAGGTTATGTGATGATGAAGACCATCAATGAAGACACGCGCTGTACATTGGGCCAATGATTTAATTATTGCTCCATTGGCCCCAATGAAAGATGATCTAAGGTAGGGTGTCTTCACTTTCCGCAATCAAGAGCACAGGTCAACTCGCATAACTGAAATAGTTGCTCCCGTGTCCACCAAAGCCAACACCCGCACACCTTGCACAGTTACCAATAACATGTTTGACGGTCGTTTAGGTGGGCTTGGGTCATTTCGCGGCGATGCAGTTTTCCCTCCAAAAACTGCACTGTTTAGTTTTCCGATCGCTGGGCTGGCAGTTGAGAGACAGGCCGAAGTGGTGAAACAGAACGTCGGAGTGGCGAACGGGAGCGTGCTCGGGATGCACGTGTATTGTTGGTCGTGTTGGAAATGCGCACAGGAGATGGTGATCGGTGGTTGGAACGGCTGTCGGCATAACGGTAGTAACCTCGAGCACATGTGTCGTCTCGTTCAAAAGTGGCATAACCACGACATTCATCTTGCTGCCGACGTCGACAGACCCGGGAAATGTGTCCTCGAATTCCACAGTAGTAGCAAATAGGCCGTGGGGCTCGCCAGGAAGAATGATATGTTGGGTTCGGTGGACGGGCGACTAGAGGTGCGAGATGTTCATGATCCGGAACAGGTGGTGGTACTTGAGACAGCAAGGGTTGCATTGAAGCGATCTGTGCATACGAAGCGGGTCGGGGGCATGGTGGAGCACGGTGGGTGCTTTGAAACGCTGACAATTCTTCCCTAATAATGCCACGCAGATCGCTAGAGGCGGGTTGAGCGGGAACGTTGTTAGAAAGAGGTAAACTGTAGGCTTGCAATTCCTCACGAATTATAGCTCGAATGGTAGATCGGAGCTCCATACTGTTCGCCAAGGGGTTCTCAGAGAATTCAGGTCGCAGGCGGATTGACTGCAAGGTATCAAGACGCTGGCATACAGAGACGACGACGGAAACCGTCGAAGGATTGTGCGCGACGAGGGCGTTGAAAGCCGTAGGTCTGATTCCCTTCAGAAGGTGCCGGACACGATCACCTTCTGGCATGGTGTCGTCGATACGGTGGCAAAGTGCAAGCACATCATCAATATAGGAAGTGTAGGACTCACCACAATGTTTAACGCGCTCTGCCAGTTTCTTGCGAGCAACTTCTGAACGGACGGTCGGTGTGCCGAAAATGCGTCGGAGCTGGTCTTTTGAAGGAAGACCAATCGCGGAAGTCGCTCTCATGATTCAGGAACCATGTCTTGGCAACCTGAGAGACGTAAAACTGGACGCGTGCTAATTTCGATGCCTCGTTCCAGTTGTTGTAGGCACCTACACGGTCATAGTGTTCGAGCCAGTCTTCGACATCTTCGCCAGGCAGACCGGAGAAGATTGGAGGCTCGCGAGGCGTGTTGTTGACCGGGCTAGGGTTGGCGGCTGGTGGTTGCGCCGGTGGGTGGTTCGGTTGGGCTTGCTCTTGTGCCATTGTGCTCTGATGGCGTAAGCGACGTCCCGAACGGAGCTCCAGGAGCTGGCTTTGGATAGAGAGAGGTCGAAGGTCGTCCCGAACCACTTGAAATACAACGGTTCAGCTGACGCTTTATTCAAGCAACAGCAAGATGGCGCCGATGATGAAGAAGAACGGGGCGAAGACTGATGATGGCTATTGACAGATGAGGAAGATGACGTCCAATGAATTCTTACAATATATTCAATACCTTCGTCCCCTTCAAGCCTAGCACCTTGAGCTGTAGTTAAAAACCTCAGCTCTAGGTTCGTCTCGATTCTTAGGGAGTTTAGATGGTTCCAAAATTTCGCAGCTGCCTTTCTATTCTTTTTGTTCATTTATTTTTTATTTACAGAGTACCTATATCGCCATATAGGTATTACGTAGGGGGAGGAACAAAAAAAACAGTCAGTACAAAGGAATTCGTAGCAAAATACATAAAAGTAAAAATAAAAAGAACCACCGCCACATTCATCAGAACATAATAATGCATTACAAGATACATTTTCATACACAGAGACCAAACATAATGCAAGAAGAATTTCACAGCAGACAAAAAAAACTATTATTTATTATATTAACCAAGTCGTCACTTAATCTGTTCCACTCTGTTATTGTTTTTGGAAAGAATGAGTGGAAAAAAGTATTGGATCTGCAATTGAAGGTAGATATCTTTTTGCTATTGTCACAGCGAGTGGATGTGTAGGGGGGTTGAACAAGGTAGCTATGGTGATTGATTTCTGTGTTAGAGTAATATATCTGGTGCAACAGTTTAAGCCGTAGTTTCTGTCTACGTACACGTAGCAGATCGCATTCCAAAGTGGCCTTCATTTGTGAAACGCTGGCGTAGGGGCTATAATTATTTAAAACAAACCTTGCCGCTTGGTTCTGAAGTTTTTTCTATTTTATTTTTAGGATAGTCTTGGTGGGGGTCCCATACTACGCATGAATAATCAAGTATGGACCTGACCTGCAAATAATATGAAGTTTCCTTGATTTCGCGCGTCGCCTGTTTGAAATTATTTCTAATAAAGTATAACATTCTACTAGCTTTTGCAATGGCCGTGTCAATGTGTTTGTTCCATGTAAACGATGCAGTAAAATGAACACCGAGATACTTATAATCGCAGTGTGTGTTAATAAGTACGCCATAGATGTTATATTGATGAAATGATTTCGATATTTTCCTTGAGAAGCTTACACTGCAACACTTTTTAATGTTTAAGTTCATTTTCCATTCTTTACATCAGTGCGCTATGTGATCTAGGTCGGTTCGCAAAACGCAGGTATGAGATTCAGTCGTGATTTCTCTGTATATGACGCAGTCGTCAGCAAATAATTTTATGGGTGATGTAATGTTTTCAACTCTTTTGTTTATGTAGATTAGGAACATTAAGGGTCCTGAAACGCTTCCTTGGGGAACGCCCGAAGTTACTGCTAATGACGAAGATTTGACATTATTTAAGACAACGGACTGGGATCTACCATTCAAATAATTACGTATCCACTTTTGAACCTTCTTATTTAGGCCCAATGCAGCAAGCCGTACGTCCAAAAGCTCATGGGACACAGTGTCAAATGCCTTTTGGAAATCTATAAAAACCGCGTCTACACTACTATTGTTATCAATAGCTTTGGATACGAAATGCAGAAATTCTATTAGTTGTGTGTTGCAGGAATAACCTTTTCGAAAACCGTGCTGGGAGGGAGTAAAGAAGGCGTTGGAATCAACGAATTTAAATATATTGGTATGTAATATGTGTTCAAATATTTTACAACATACCGATGTTAATGAGATCGGTCTGAAATTTTCTCTGAGTTTTTTATCTCCAGATTTGAAAACGGGTGTAACATTTGCTGTCTTCCAATCTTGGTGAATAAGACCAGTTTCGAGGGAGAGTTCATAGATAATTCTTAAATATGGAGCAATAACTTCATGACACTCTTTGAGAACTACTGGCGACAGTCCATCAGGTCCGATGGCTTTTGTTGCATCTAAGCGGCGTAATAATGAATCGACGCCCCTAACATCAATTTGAATGTCTGGCATAATATTGCTCTGGGCGGCATTGTTTAGAAGCGATGCCTGCGCGTCAGGTTCATGCGAAAAAACTGAGTGAAAATATTGATTAAAACATTCTGCCCTCTGGTGGTCTGACGTCACAGCTTTGCCGTCAACAGTTAAGGCTGGTATAGATATATCTTCTTTTTGGTTCTGTTTACATACTTCCAGAATGCCTTCGGGTTTTCTTTTAAGTCTTTGCCTAATTTAACAAAGAAAGAATCTTTCGCAGATTTAATTGTTACTTTTAATAAATTGTTTATTTCATCCAAGTGATTGTGGTTTACCAAACTGGGACTAGCAGAAAATATTTTATAAGCGCGTCTAGCTTTCCTGACAAGTTTGCGTATTTCTGCGTTAAACCAAGGTTTATGCGTTTCCTTTTTATGCAAGTACCTACGTGGAACATGACTTTCAACCAATCCAAGCATTTTGTCACGAAATGTTGATCACAGAGCCAATGGACAGCGTGCATTCGACATATGCTGAAAAGTATGAAAGAAATTTTCTAGTTCAGTTCTAATAGCAACATAATCTCCTCTGTCATAGCTGAACACTTTTCTACGTGGAGCATGAGATGTCCGTACACGCTGTACGCTAAGCTCCGCGACAACAGCCCTGTGGTCGCTAATACCTGGGCACACGGTAATCCCTGATACTAAGTTTTGTTCATTGGAAAGCACCAAGTCTAATATTGAGTTTTTTTGTGTAGGTTTCAGCACGTACTGCTGTAAATCATACAATCCGAGCAATTCTTCAAACTCTAAGTAGATACGGGAACCGTCACCAATACCACATCCAGCACTCCATCTAAAATTCGGCAAGTTAAAATCTCCCCCAAGAAATACGCTGTTAGGCATAACAGATAGCACATCAGACAGTAAATTGAACGACTCGCTTCTGCCCGGTGGGCGATAGAATGTCCCGAACGTGACATTGTTTCCCTTGGGTAAATTCACAAGGCACCAGACAGATTCTGAGTCTTTGAAAAAAAAGTGCAGCGCTTGGCAATGTATTTGATATTAAAAGAAACACTACCCCGCCATGCCCATGCCTATCTTTCCGATAGACAGTAAAACATGGCGGAAAGATTTCCACATTCCACACACAGAGTCATCCAACCATATTTCAGTGCCCATTACAATTTGGGGCTTAATAGTAGCTATCAAGGACATGAAGCTATCGACTTTATTTTTTATGCTGCGACAATTTACAAGCAGAACAGAAAGTCGTTCAGGCAGTGAGCAACCCTCTGTATTTTCGTTGAGGGAAACAGAATTTAGTGGAAGTCATTTGCCTCTATTCACTTGCGCATGCGCCCTCACTTGAACCACCATCTGCCTGTCGCTATCCCAGACAAAAGCTTGCCCATTGATAATCAGTTTATCATAACTCAGACGTACACGGTTTTCTTTGCATTCTCTTTTATCTTTCGCATAGGTCCACAGCTGTCGCCTTTTTTCCTGCACGGCCTGGCTGAAATCCTCGGAAATACTGTACGAAGTACCCTTCAGCTTGAAAGCATTTTTAAATACAGTTTCTCTAGCCTTCCACTGCGAAAAGCACGCTCAGTGGGCCGGTTCTCGGTTTCCTTAAATGCCCCTATGTGGTGAGCCCGCACAATTGATATGTCGTCGAGTTTCATCGCATCCTTGCATATTCCTTTAATTAAGTTTTCTGACGTTTCCCAAGTTTCATTTCTTTCCGTATCAGGCACACCAAAAAAAACAAGTTCTGTCTACGGGTTCTATTCTCTAACTCGTCTACTTTCGCCAATAATTTGTCTTCAATTTTTTTTCACATGAGTGATGCGACTATCCACAAGGTCTGTTTTCTGTATTAAATTCATTATTTTAAATTCTAGTTCACTTTGTTTAGTTGTAATTTCTGTTAACTTCGCAAGCACAGTTTCCTGGCCCGTTTGCATTACTAAAAGAATCCTCTCGATGTTCGTTATTTGCTCACGCTCTGCCGCACTCATGGGTCCTGGATTTAACTTTACGTCTCCAGATAAAAGTATCAAAAATTTAGAAAGCATCAAGCATCCATCGCAAAGCAAAAAGAGCACAGCATCAATAAAACACACGCTCACATGATTAAGACAACATAAAAATTGTCGCTTGGTAATGGAGCACGACACTCTTAAAAACATAGGATTGTTGGAGCGAGAACATTTAGTTCCACCTAGGTAACTAACTTGGTACATGTACAAGGGTGAGCATGGGCCGAAAAAAGTGTCCTTCTGCCAGCCAGTAAGCCCTCTTTGTTCTAATATTTTCATTGATCAGAAGGAATGCTTCCCGTCTTCAGCGTAGAAAGATGGCTATTCTTTAAACATCATCTGTTGGTTCACCCCACTGTTTAGCATGTCTGTGTTCTCTAGAGGCATCTGAGCGCTGGGCAAGTCAAGTGCTTTCTGCAGGAGGTTATAGACACCACAGAAGATTCCCTCCGTCCCACAGGCCTGAGCTCTTCTCCAAACAAATGCGAGCTCATCCTCCACCAACCCACTAGGCGAGGGCCTAAGCCCGAAAACAGGCAGCTGATCTCGACAATTGCTTCTCTTCTAATATCAAGCTCTACACCGGAGATGGTGGCGCAATACCCAGAGTCGATCGCATTCGAGTCCTTGGCATGACTATTGAGTCCATTTGTTGCAACGGCACGACTATACTCAAGCTCACCACCGAGATGAATAATGCGGTTTGGCTGGTTTGGCGGGTCGCCAATCGCCACCAAGGCCTCAAGCAAGACAACCTAATCCGTCTGGCCAATGCCTTTGTGCTCTTGCACATTTATTATGTCTTTGCCATGCACACTTTAGGGAAAAAGGATGTTAAAAGGGTGCGTGGTTCGTCTTTTTGGGGACTAATGGGGCGGCCACAACTATTAATCCCTTTAAGCACTAACGGCACCGGGTCTAACAGATAGTCCCCACAAATGAGCTCAAGGAACTAACATTTAGTCTACACATTTACACCTTAGTGAGTAACTGTTAGTTCCACATCTCACCTTGAAAGACTAACATTTAGTGTTCACGTTTACACCTCATAGGGCAAACGTAAATCCACACATTTACACCTTACCGGCCAACCGTTAGTCCTCACAGTTGCACCTCGCTAGACGAAAGGTTGATCCACTCAAATACTCCAATTGGATGAACTTTTTATCCCTGCTCAAACATTGTTTTTTGTTCATTTTCCGCCAGGCCTAATAATATTTTCACCTGTTTTTCTGCGCAGTGAACAAGAAATAACACAGAAAATAACACGCAAAAAATTAGCCACTTATGTGTAACTGCGTTCGCAGTCACGGCAACAACGAAAGCAAAAAGTGAGACAAGGAAAGATTTTATTTCTCTACATACACATGAAGTTTCTCCATTCTTTTAAGTGAATTCATGGTGAAGGTTAAGTGTACACGTCCAGTATCTTTGTCACATCTTGTTCACTCCTTGTGGAGCTCCTCCGACGGAAGTGATAGATGACAGGCAATGCAGACGCCAGCGCACGCCGCCTTCTGCCTGTTCAGTTCCCACGGCTGTACGTACATTAAGAAATTGAAAATACTTGGACACACGTGACAGAAGATGAAGATGCGCGCATACGACAAGTATGGGCAAGGTAATATAAAACATGTGTGTAAAACATGACACACAAATAACTTTACCTTCACATCTCGCACAGTCCTTCTGAAGCTGCTCTGACGATAGAGATTGATCTTAGGCATCGCAGACGCCAGCGCACACAGCTTTCAGCACGGTGTGTACCCACGGCTGCACAATAAGTATGTAAAATAGTGAGTCACACGTGACAGATGATGAATACGAATGCATATGAGAAATACGTAAAGGTGAAATAAAAACATATGTGAGATATGACATGCTAATAATTTCACCGTGATGTCTCACATCGTCCGACTCATTTCGATCCCCGTAGCGCAACACCTTAGGAGCGCTGGTCGCATCCACAACTCTGCGAACCACAGTGCCACCAACAAGTCGGCGAGTCCTAAGCGAGCGACGCTGTTCAGCTCAAGCAAGCGAACGCGAGACCAAACAAGGCGCTGCACGTGGAGTGTCTGCCGCCAGCGAACTTCGAACTGGAGAGCGAGCGTACGCTTGGCCGCCGCCACAAACAGCGCCGAGGTGGCTTGGAGCTAGCGCAGAAGAAATTGACGGTAATGCGGCCCTTTCCCACAAACTCGAGCGAGTGCCGTGCGCAAACGCGAGTCCACCGCCGCAGTCAACGGACTGCGCCGAGCTGTTTGCGACCGACTGAAGGCAAAGCCAACTGTAATGGCGAATAATTTTCACTGAGTTTCGACGCTAGCGCAAGCCCCGCCAGCCTGTGCTGGTGCACTTACAGCACGCAACATATTACAACCAAGCTCGTTACGAGAACCCGCAACGTGTTTCCGACGATTCTCAACACAGTGACAAGGTCTCAGCCCAATATCGTGAGCCAGGAGCTTTTGGCGGCGGCGAAGACAGGCGACCACTCAATGAGCGAGCGTAGGGAAAGCCGACGGCGATGGCTGCCAATTTCCAGGCGGTCGCAAAGCACATGTGAACTGCAGACGCCCAAGCTGACCTTCGCGTTCAATTTTGTGTGTGCGATATACAACACGACCGAGCTCATTGCCGGCAAGCACGATCAGTATTGCACACGCGACAAGTAGGGTAGAAAAAAGAATAACCTACTTGCGAAAGAATCTAGCACTGAATTCTGCCTGGATTCTGACTGAAGTATATATACGATAGGCCTGCTGTACGCTGATCCAAGCGTACACACAAGCACCACGTCGTAATTCCTAGATCGCCGAATCCAGGCGGCCATGGTCGAGCACTCCAAGTACGACGCCACGCGAACCATCGCTAGCAAAATACGGAGAACGACTGAGCCAAGAGAAGAGATGGACGGCTAGTGATCTTGGCAACGGTTTGCACGCTGCCTGCTTTCCCCGGGCGGTTCATCCCTTTGGAGCGTGTATAGAGACTAAGTGGTTTGCACGCGGCACGCTTCCCTCTGTGGCTCCTCCTCAACGGTCGATCCGTTCATCGCGCACGCCTATTGGACTCCGTTACTGCTTTTTCGGGAAATTTTGCCTTAGAGTGAACAATTGGCCGCGTGCCAAGTGCGACGAGATCAACGTCCTGCTCAGGAATATTACCAAGCGGGCCCTCGTTAACCCCATCAGGACGCACACGGAGCACCTGCTCCAGCTCGGAGTACACAATACGTTGGAGGAGATCGCTAAAGTGCAGGAGTGGGCCCGGCTTGCGTGCCTTTTAACCTCTCGGACCAGCAGATATACACTTCGAGAGCTAGGTCACTCTCCGCCTGAAGTGGACGAAAAGATGAGACAGGTGCCCCGTGAGATTCACGACCTCATCACTTTGGCACCGATATCAAGGAATGTCCATCCAGAGCGCAGTCGGGGCAGACGAAGAGCTAGAGCTGCCCCTCTTTTCAAGCAGATCCACGGTTTGGAGTGTGGCATCAGTTTTGTCGATGCGGCAGCGTGCCGTGAAAGCCTAGCATTCTCCGCAGTTGTCGTTGACTCCAAAGAGCAAATAACCAGCTGAGCACCGGTTCACATTGACGATCGGCTTATTGCCGAGCAAGTGGCCATCGCCCTCGCCATTCTGAATGGTGAACAGCAGGTTATCTAGAGTGACTCTAGATCAGCTATCCGCGCTTTCAATCGTGATCTCCTTTCCAAAAAAGCCCTGCGCATCATCCAGAGTGGCGGCCGCGAATGCTATAAGCATTACGCACTGATATGGTTTCCCGCACATTTTGAACAGGTCCAAGGTGCTCCTCCAACCTCTTCGAGTCTGCCTATGAGACCGTGCACGCGCTAACCGATCACGCCGCTTCCGGGCTACGATTCCGGCACAATGGAGTTGCGGAAAACAGGTACGCGCCTACAGGGACGTACAGGGACGCGCCTACAGGGACGTACAACGAAATAACAAAACATTTTTACCTCGCGTGAAGTCTATATCCACTCCCTCATCCGAAACTAGGCCCCAGGCCCTTACGCTCAGAGTATTGCAGACCGACACGTACCATACCTTGAGATACCTTCACGCTATTTATCCTGATGGGTTTCCCAATGACGCTTGCGCCGCATATGGGGACGTATTCACGCTGGTGACGCACATGCTCTGGGAGTGCAAGGCAATATACACTAACCCCGACACTACTTCGGTCAGGTGGGAGGCGGCCCTCTACAGCTCCTTCTTGGCCGATCAACTTCCAGCAGGCCCGCGGAATGGCCGAGGCTTGGCCTAATGGTCCCGACGTAAGAATTGCCCACTGCGCGCTAACACGAGCCTTGATGGACCACAATAAAGCTTCCCAAACAACTCAACCAAAGTGCGACAGTTTATGTGATTGCAATATTTTTTGTAGTTGGACCACGGCCAGGTAAGTACAACTAAGGAGCCTCGCATAATCAATAAGCTACAGTTTTTTAGGTGTACACCTACCAACAGCTTGCAATAGTATTGTCTAGAGCCTCATTTTTGTTTCTTTGAAACTAAACCACTAAAACGCTTTATTCACATATCATTTATTAGTCCTCAAGTTTTCCAGGATGCCAAAAGCATTTTACGATGTGTTTGAAGCAGAAAGCGGCACCCACTTTTAAATTATTCTTGTGTATGAAGGGTACGACGACAATAGACGTCACTCTAAAAAGTTGCCCTCGCCGACCTTAATAAAGGCCTTAGCAACCGAGCAAGTACAAATACCTTCATGCGTTGTTTCAGGCATGCGTAAAAGCTTTTACACTCACGCTCAGATCTCCGAACAAGCCACCCTTGGAGGACGTTGATGATGTACGTGCACCTAGAAACACGACGTGGCTATCAGACGATACATGGAGCAATCCACTCTTGTGCACTTCAGCCAGGTGCCGCCAGGCGGCAACTCCGCTCAATTTCGTGGCAGATACTCAAATTGGTATGGCGTAACTTGACACAATCACGAGCACAAAACACTACTCATAGCATGAAAATCCTGATATGTATGTCCTGAATCTCATGAGTTGCTTGTCATGGTTTCGCCGCTCTTAAGGATGGTTTCGCTCACATGACTTGTTGCAAACCTGGTGTGCCAGGACATGATGGCATGCCGAGCATCAGTGAGTGGGCTTAACGTGCAAATCATGACATGCATGTCATGTAAGTCGTGATTACAGGCTATACGTTCATAGCGCTCGCTGTCGTTTCGCAGCTCCATATATACCAAATTTAGTATTACGTGACGTGAATGCACGACGAAAGCATATAACTGGTGCAAAAACGATAATCATGACATGCTTGTCATGTATGAACATGAAAACATTTCACGCTTATGATGCGCTTTCGGCCGTTTGGCTAGCTTCACATATACCACTAATGTTATGTTGTGACGCCAATGGACGACGATGTTAAAAAACTTGTCCAAACATGATAATTGTGGCATGCGTGTTATGTAAAAACAGGTCTACATAACACTCTCATGATGAGTTCGCGGACCATTTCACTCCATTCGCACATACCCAATTTGGCATTATTTGACGCGGATAAACGGCGAACATAAATACCAGGCATGAACATGATAATAATGACATGGAAGTCACGTACGGCATATTTTACATCCCTACCACTGCTGTGGTTGGTATTGCATACGTTAGTGGTGCCGTCGTTACGCGACTATAAACAACATACTTGCAACTTATCTGGATATCTGAGTGTGCATAATATTTCTACTTGTGTTTACTGTGTACTACATCCATCAACGTCGTAAGGTTATGCGGATTTTAAGTGACATATGAACCTTCCTCATTCGTGCTTCGCATATCCTCGATTCTTACTGTACGTGGGAGCTGCCAATTTTTCGTGATCCCCCATCATTTGGCGAGACGCGGAGAGATTTAAGCCCTTCATACTTTTCTAGGGCATGTTGAATCTTTCTTCCTAGGTGGCCCGCGATGTCACACGCTTGCATCAACGCGGCGTCAATGTGATCATTGCGGGAGTGCGTTCTCCGGGGCAAACGGCGCTTTCGGAGGGGGCTTCTCCAGCGGCACATTGGCTCCAGCGGCCACGTCTGTGGCCACCTGTGTTTCGAGAATAACCCCTGTGATTAAGCCATTTACCCGCTTAATTCATTTCTCCATGACCATGATCGTGTGACACAGTATGTGACACAGTATGTGAAATAAGCACATTAGTAAACCAGAGAGAAAAGCGTGTCTAATCTCATAAGAAGCACGAAAATGTATCCACTAATTGTGAAATGCTTCAGTGTCACGTCGGGTCTAACCCAGTGTTATTCAACGTGGCCGCATTTTTAAGCTTTAGCTGGTTAACCACTTTTACCGAATGCTTCAGCGGTGATTTTTTTTTAAATACCTCTTTAACACTTCCTGGGATGGTGACCTTATCTCAACTTTTGCGTTTATTTAGTGATGGCTATCTCACCAGTTTTAAATTGGAATACTCTTCTTGGTCGGGGCATGTCAGACGTCTGGCGGTGTCCGCCCACCGGTAGGTGTTATCACTCCGCCCTCACTCCATCTCCCATAGCAATAGCTACGGGCGTTGCGCTCATTCTTGACCCTAACAGCCGCAGCAGGTGGTGCGGACGTAGTAGCAGAGAGTGAGTGGAGAGGAGAAGCGCTCTGGCATGTGAGGGCACTCGTATTGCGGGAGCTCGGCGGACCTCCCGCGTGTTTGGAGAGAGAGTAGGAGAGGGTAGATGCAGTGCTTTCCTAATCCTCTTCTCGCCTTTCACTCTCTCTTCTCTCTGCATCCCATTTTCCTATCCGCTCATTTGCATGCATATTTTCATGGAGGTAAGAGCGTGCCTCATTCTCGACGTTTCTTTCTGATCACACTCTTATCCTTAAGTACTACACCTACCACAATTTTTCGCTTACTCATTGATCTTAGACGACCTTGTTTGTGGCCCAGGCTTGATCAGTCATCGACGTGTTGGCTGCAAAGGTTCAGGAAGATCCTTGACGTTAGTCGTTGGGATGACGATGTACAATGATTAAGGGTTAATGTAAAGCGATAAAAAGCAAGTAAAGCAAGCAAAATAACAGGGGTGGTAGGTCGCTCACGCTACATTCTTCGCCCATGTGTTAAACTTTTGCTAGAGCACTTTTTATTCGCACTTAAACTATTGTCAATTAGTATAGGGTAACACACCACACACTGATCTAGAATGTATTTTCCTGTTACGAAAAAAGCATCTCCAGTACGCATACGATGCTTCTTACGCAGCATCGACAATAGCTTTCTTTACAAATTCATGCGTGATCACCGGACAAAATCTGTACCGATATCATTTCAGTCACATATACAGACCAGATCAATATTGGAACATTAACAACTTATGTAATCTTGCCCGACTTCAAAGAAAAACTCTAAGTTATGGTACCAGACACTTAGAGGAGTGATTAGTACTAACACCTCGTTCAAACTACGAAAAACAAATGCGCCACTACACAATACCTACACTGTTATGGCGTTTATCAGCCGGCACACAGCGAGTCTACACAATGGCGACAGTAACGGCCAAAAACACGGGGTTTCTGCGCGAGCGGCGTTCTCTTTGGGCAGACCCACTAGAAAGCACATAAGAGTTCGACCCACTTCAGTGTTCGGCGGCTTCTGTACAATTACCCCGGGGTCGAAGAGGGAGCCGCCTGGCGACCTAACAGCTTGTCACTACGAGCGGGTCATAGTAAGCCTTCAGGCGCTCCACGTTGTTTATGTCGCGCCAGCGGCGGCGCATGTCCGAAGATTGTTCAATTGGCTCGATAAGATAGTTGACCGGAGATGTGCGCTCGATCACACGGTAGGGACCTTCATATTTAAGGAGTAGTTTGGAAGAAAGGCCAGCTACAGAGGTCGGGATTGAGAGCCATACAAGGGAACCAGGAAGGAAGGTGGGCTCAGAAGTGGCGGAGCCATCATGAATACTCTTCTGCCGCTCTTGCTCATGCGTCGTAAAAGTCTTGGCAAGCTCGCGACACTCTTCAGCAAGCCTGGCGGTCTCGGAAATAGGTGTACACTCAGATGGATCCGGCGTGTACGGGAGTATCGTGTCGATGGTGTGTGACGGGTGCCTTCCGTACAGCAAAAAGAAAGGTGAAAAACCAGTCGTGCTCTGAGGGGCGGTGTTGTAGGCGTAAGTGACGAAGGGCAGTATGGTATCCCAATTCATGTGGTTGGCGGCGACGTACATCGACAGCATGTCGCCGAAGGTGCGGTTAAAGCGTTCGGTCAGACCATTCGTCGGCGGGTGGTAAGCAGTAGTTTTGCGGTGGACAGAATGGCACTCAGTGAGAATGGCATCGACGACTTCTGACAAGAAGACACGGCCTCGATCGCTGAGAAGCTCCTGGGGTGGACCGTGGCGCAATATAAATCGATGTAGTAGCGCAGTAGCCGCAGGGAGAGCGGCGGTTTCGGCGTATCGCGTTAAATGATCTACGGCGACGATGGCCCAGCGGTTGCCAGTGGACGTCAGAGGAAGTGGTCCGTACAAATCGATACCTATGCGCCCAAACGGACGGTCAGGGCAAAGTAGCGGTTGCAGACCGGCTGGTGACATGTGTGCGGACGGTTTGCGGCGTTGGCAAGCGAGACAGGAGCGAACGAACTGCTGGACGTAGCGGTACATCCCGCGCCAGAAGTAGCGTTGTCTAATGCGATGGTAGGTTTTGAATACCCAAGAGTGCGCGCACTGTGGATCAGAATGGAAGGATTCACATATCTCCGACCGCAGACTGCGGGGTATCACGAGTAGCCACTGCCGGCCTTCGGCGTCGTAATTGCGTCGGTGTAGGAGGCCGTCACGAATGGCGAAATGGTGAGCTTGACGACGCAAGGCACGCGTGGATGGCGTTGCGGACGGATCAGAGAGCAAGTTGATCAGTTGGGCGATCCAATTATCCTTTCGCTGCTCGGTAGCGATGATGTCAACATCAATGGCAGAAACAAAAACCGAGGATACTGAGCAGAGCACGTTAGCTTCAGGCAGAGGGGAGCGCAAGAGGGCGTCGGCGTCAGCATGCTGGCGTCCGTTGCGGTAGAGGACGCGGATGTCGTAGTCTTGTAAGCGAAGAGCCCAACGGGCAAGGCGGCCTGAGGGATCCTTCAATGATGACAGCCAGCATAGTGCATGATGGTCAGTGACGACATCGAATGGGCGACCATACAAATAAGGTCGAAACTTTGTAAGAGCCCAGACGATCGCCAGGCACTCTTTTTCCGTGACGGTGTAGTTTGTCTCGGCTCTTCTGAGCGTACGGCTTGCATATGCCACAACATAATCAGGGAACCCGGGTTTGCGCTGCGCCAGGACAGCGCCGAGGCCTACACCACTGGCGTCCGTGTGCACTTCTGTTGGGGCCGTAGGGTCATAGTGGCGGAGAATGGGAGGAGACGTCAACAAGTGGCGGAGCTTCAAGAACGCGTTGTCGCACTCTGACGACCACAAATTGAGGGGCCCGTTACTTCCGAGGAGCTTCGTCAGCGGTGATATAATCGTGGCAAAGTTTCGTATAAAGCGTCGGAAGTATGAGCACAGGCCCACGAAACTACGCAGTTCTTTGACGGACGCAGGTTTTGGGAATTCGGCCACGGCCCGAAGCTTGGCTGGGTCAGGAAGAATGCCATCCTTGGACACGACGTACCCTACGATGGTGAGTTGGCGTGCTGCAAAGCGGCACTTCTTCAGATTTAGTTGCAAGCCGGCATTGCTCACACGTGCGAAAACTTCTTTTAGACGTTGGAGATGGGTGGAGAAATCTGGAGCGAAGACAGCAACGTCATCGAGGTAACACAAGCACGTGTGCCATTTCAAGTTGCGCAGAACGGTGTCCATCATGCGCTCAAATGTCGCAGGTGCATTACACAGACCAAACGGCATGACGTTGAATTTGTACAAGCCGTCGGGTGTGATGAAGGCAGTCTTCGGTCGAGCGTCATCACCCAGGGGTACTTGCCAGTACCCCGAGCGCAGATCGAGAGAAGAAAAAAATTGGGCTCTGTGAAGGCTGTCGATTGCGTCGTCGATGCGCGGCAGTGGGTAGACATCCTTGCGAGTGATCTTATTGAGCCGTCTGTAGTCCACACAGATTCGCACAGAACCATCTTTCTTCGCAACAAGACCAACAGGAGACGCCCATGGACTGTCCGAGGGCTGAATGACGTCGCGTCGGAGCATATCGTCAACCTGCTCGTTAATTTGCCGGCGTTCAGCAGGCGACACGCGGTATGGACGTTGCCGTAATGGTGGATGGGCACCAGTGTCAATACGATGCGTAACAGTGGACGCGCGACCGAGGGAACTTCACCCGACATCGAAAGAAGAACGGTATTCTTGCAACAGGTCTAGAAGCTGGGAACGCTGCACTGACGTAAGGTTGTCATCAATGAATGGGCAAAATACATCAGGAGATGATGGGTCAGAAGTAGAAACAGCACTGATGGTACGTGAATCGGGACAACGCGAGTCTTCGGGTACGTCCAGGACTTGTGCGTCGTCGACTGGTTCCACTCTGCCGAGACATTCCCCTCGAACCAAGGTAACAGTGTACGGGGATGGGTTGGTCACAAAAATAGCGGCGTTGCCTTGGGTGATTTGCACGGTCGCGAAAGGTACTAGCAACCCTTTCCTCCTGGAAGCACGGTAGGATGGCGAAACAAGTGCAATTGTGTCGGAGAGACCGGTGCAGTAGACCGATACGCCCATCGTCGATCTTGGAGGCACTATAGTATCGTCTTTCATAAGAATCTTGTTCAGTGTCGAGGGACCGTCTTCTGGCGTCAAATGCGAGAAGGGCGAGAGTTCAATTTCGGCGGTGGCACAATGAATGACGGCGTCATTGCGGGAGAGAAAATCCCATCCCAAGATGACGTCATGAGAGCATGCAGGAATGATGATGAATTGGGCGACACACAGAACGTCCTGAACGACAACGCGAGCTGTGCAGCCTGCTGTAGGATTAATACGATGTGAGCTAGCGGTACGAAGGGACAGTCCAGAAATTGGCGTCGTCACTTTTCGAAGCAAGCGGCAAAGGTTTTCGCTCATAACTGATACCGCAGCTCCAGTGTCAATAAGAGCAGATGCATGAACACCGTCCACAAGCACGTCAATGACATTAAATGGGCGGCTCTGAGGGCTTTCACAATGCGATAGCGTCGCAGTCCTTGCCTCTGGGACTGCGACGACTAGTTTTCCCGCTCATGAGCAGAAGAACTTGGCCGCATGGGGGACAGAGACCGACGTCGTGGAGACGGCGACCTTCGAGCAGACGGACCTGGGTGAGACGACAGTGGCACAGACGGCAGTTCCTCGTTATACGAACGGCTAAGGTGGCCAGCAACAGGAGAAGTGGGAGCCGGCTGTAGTCGAGAGCAATAACGGGCTACGTGACCAGCGTAACCGCAAGCAAAGCAGATGGGGCGGTTGTCGGGTGTGCGCCATCGGTTTGCCGGGGTGGGTCTCGCCCGGAACGGTGTCTGGAAAGGCTGCATGGTGGACTGAAAATGAGGCTGAGGGGTTGCGCCAACATACGCAGCCGGCATACCCGCTGCAAAGGACGGAGGTCGTGCGGCAGCTTCGGCGTAAGTCACTGGTGCAGGCGCTTGAACGACTGGAGGCGGCCTTGCGACCACTTGGGCGTAACTTGGGGGTGCAGGGGCCGGAAGTTGTTGTGGGTGGTACGCAGGCAAGACCTCCGCTATTTCCTGCTCAATCGCTCGGCGGATGGGTGGAAGAATGGTAGTGGCCGATTGTTGAGCAGCCGGTGGGTGGGCAAAGGGCAGGAGAGAGAACTGCCGCGCGATTTCCTCACGTATGAAGGACTTGAGATCTGCCGGCAGTGCCACCTGATCACAGCTCGCCTCCAAGCCTGCAAGCCCTGCATCTCGTGGTGTGGAGCGACGGGTCATCGAACGCTGCCGGCAGAGCTCCTCGTAGCTCTGGCACAGCGTGATGACCTCAGCTACTGTGCCTGGGTTTTTGGCAAGCAGCATCGTGAAGGCATCATCGTCAATGCCCTTCATGACGTTCCGGATCTTGTCTGATTCGGACATGCTGTCGTTCGACTTCTTACACAAGTCCAGGACATCTTCAATGTAACTGGTGAATGACTCACCGGCCTACTGAGCGCGTTCGCGTAAGCGCTGCTCGGCTTGCAGCTTGCGAACAGCAGGGCGGCCAAAAACGTTGCTGATAGCAGTCTTGAAACCGGACCAGGTTGCAAACTCGGACGCGTGGTTGGTGTACCACAAACTTGCAACGCCCGCAAGGTAGAACACCAAGTTTGTCAACTTGCCGTCCTCGTCCCATTTGTTGGGGACGCTCACGCGCTCGTAAATAGCGAGCCAGTCCTCCACGTCAGTGCCATCGGCGCCCGTGAAGATGGGTGGATTGCGGATCCTGGGGACACCGGGACATGGGGGTGGCATGGGAGGAGGCGTTTGCTGAGAGGCGTCGTGGGACATGGTAGATTGCAGCGTACGTGAGCGTAGTTCCAAGGGCATCGAAGGGGATCGTAGCACTCTCCACCAATTTGTTATGGCGTTTATTAGCCGGCACACAGCGAGTCTACACAATAGCGACAGTAACGGCCAAAAACACGGGGTTTCCGCGCGAGCGGCGTTCTCTTTGGGCAGACCCACTAGAAAGCACATAAGAGTTCGACCCACTTCAGTGTTCGGCGGCTTCTGTACAACACTACTAAGCAACTATAAATTGATGCAGTTTATCTTCGTATGGCCTCTTTCAAAGATCTCAAAAGGATACATGTGGTTTCTACATAGACTCATGTGCAATACAGACATGTTTTTGATTTTGCTGCCTTTTAAGAGAAAAATGTGTGTTGAAATATGTTAACGCACTAGCATGCCCCTGTATGTATATATGCGTGTTTGTGGCTTTGTGTTTGTATAATTATGTAAAATTGCAGGAGTATATATATATTATATTATTATGTATTATGTACGTATGTATGTATGTATGTATGTATGTATGTAATTATGTAAAATTGCAGGAGTATATATATATTATATTATTATGTAATATGTACGTATGTAATATTGCCGCACTGCCAAATACAGAGGGTTGTAGGCTAGTCAAGCTGTCCGGAGACGGATTTTTTCTACAATCCCCTCATCTGTATCTTACAAAGATGGAAAATGAAGTTATTATTATATATTATTATTATTATTATTATTATTATTATTATTATTATTATTATTATTATTATTATTATTATTATTATTATCATTATTATTATTATTATTATTATTATTATTATTATTATTATTTGGGTGATTACATGTTAAAAGGTTGCGGCGAAACGCAATGAGTAGTTTCGCAAGCCGTCTTATATCAATGGGCAGCAAATATTCAGCTACGTTTGTAAGGGCACCTTTTACTTTGATACTACACCGATAACTATGACAGAGGAATCAAGCATATTTTTTTCCCGTGCTCGTTCGTCTGCTCAGGTTTATTCGTCAAACATTCGCAGATACCGTAGGTAGCCGAAGAGATAACACGGCGTATAGTACCTATTGAGCAATGATGGCCAATGCCGTGTTCCAGGGACAGCACGCTCAATTTCACAATCGACCTGCCATCTATTTGGTTAAAGTGATTCTTCCCTAAACTAAACATTCTATATATTCTAAGTACTCGAGGACACTGCTCTCATTTGATGTTCCGAGGATTCGACTTTGCTATTGTCACTATGCTGAGGCCCCCGGCTGAGCGATCGTAGCTTCTGTAAAGCACCGCCTTCTCGTATAGGAGAACATTCTTAAAGTGTTGCTACATTTTCTGTTATAATTTCTCTTTTTAGACTGCAATATCATAAAATCATACGCACCATAGATTGAGCGAGGCACCTGGTTTAAAGACAGTGTTGGCAGTGAACGCCACACAGTGATGTGCTAGCGGACCAACTCAGGCCTGTCCAGAGGGCCCGTGTGGTGGCAGAGGGGCTTGACCTCTCTGTCCCAATAAGGGAGCAGGCAGCATCAGTCTTAGACTGGTCCTCGGGACCTCAAAAGTTCTCCATACCATACCATATTGCAGCTCACTTGAATTTTTACCGACAAGCAGAAATCGAAGGCAGACTAGTGACTGAAAAGACGATGGTGTGTGTGCGCTTGCGTTTTTGGTGTATGCGTGTGCTTGCATGAGTGTGTTTGTGTCCGTATGTGCGCGCGTGCATGCGTGTGTGAGCGGGTGTGCATGAAAATATCACTATTGCGTTCAACTCCAAAAGCCAAAACTTAAAAGTCATATACATGCATGGCTACTATCCGCAATCATGAAGGCGTATGCAAAAAAAGAAAATGTACTTGAGGATGACTTACTGATAAGCTTGGGCATGTAGTGTTTTCAGGCGTAAAACTACAGCCGTTGATGCATGAGTCCAGGTATTGATAGGATAGCGAGTGCGCGACACTTCCTGCATCGAGGTGATGAAGCGACTACACTCACCAGTTGTTTTATGCCAACGTCGCACAGTCTAGGTATAAATTATCCTCAATCTGGATGAACATTTCAGGACTAATTGACTGGTCTCTTTTGCAGCTTCAATAAACGACCCCTTTACGTTAATATATGTTCATGACAAGGCCATATCCGCGTCATGTGACAGTGTTACAAAGTTATTACATTGCTGACATGATTTCGAAGATTTACGAGTTTCCAAATACTAAATTTACAGCCCCAAACAAAGCTATGGTCATTCAGGGGTGTCCTCGCAAAAAGCCTCGACATAAATGGTGTCGCGTACCCCTTGTAAACACGGAGCATGTTGCAACGCAGGCTGACGATGTTAGCTGTTCACCACAGCTCCGGTGACGTAGACCGGACATATCCGAAGAGATAGGTCTCAGGTACTATGTTTCAAATAACAAGCCGATTTAGAACAGAGGCAGGTATTCAAAAGCTTGCTCGGCTGCACCTCTGCCATCCTTAGCAATTGGCATGTTTAATTTATAGCCATAAATTACGCCACAAGTGCTGTAAGCCTAGATAGTCATGCAAATGATCGTCGTCTTGACTTCATTTACCGGCTCAGTGCGTTTCTACGTAATCGTTGAAACCGTTTCAATGTTCTTCTAAACGGCAATCATCGTCCACCATGTAGAATATTTTTAATTTTACCAGCCTCTTTGATTGCATACCTCAACAGCCTACATGAAGAAATCATTTAAGACTACATTGCTCCGGAACATTGAATAGTATATCCGATGTTCATACTCTCGAGATCCTTGGTGGTGTATTATCCCATTAAAACGACGGCGGTACACAGCCTGCCACTTAGCGGCTTGGTAACAAAAGAATATCACAACCATGCTATCCATTGACCCTTCCGTTTATTCAGTGTTTAGATGTTCTGCCTGTTTTAGAATAGCCCTGGTTGCCGCTGCCGCGCGGGCAGCATCCAAAATAGCGCCCAAGCATCTTGTCTAATTCCGTTGCCGGCAATGCCGTCTCCCGCTTCGCTACGACTCTCAAAGGTGGCGCTGTCTGTGGTATCTAGGTTTGCCGACCCTCCACCGGAGGGCGCAATGTCCCGGATTTCTGATCCGGAGCTGCTTGTGGCGGGGCCGCTCCGTTTGCGGTTGTAATTGAAGCAGCATGCCCGGAACATGGCTGTCCCGCACGCGGTAACGCACTCTGGTCCGCAGGCGTTACAGGCGCGAGATGCTTCCCCTCGGGGCACCAGTGCGCACAGGAGCAGCAGCATACCGCAGGACGCTGCGATAACAGGATGCATGAGCAGAAGGTGCAGTTGTATTTCGCTGTTAAAGCGCTCAACATAAAATAAATATGAATTTCGGAAATGGTATGCATAAATTAGGCTTGTACGCACTGGTAATAAAGCAATTTAGAAAATTTGTGCTTTGAACATTTCTATCGCTAGAATTTTCATCTTATGTTTGTGAGGGGGCTATAAAAGAGGTTGAAACATCATTATTGATATATCTATGAGCTAATAATTGTTTGGCAGGCAAGCTAGAATTAAAAACGTAGTTGCGTCATGGTTAGATAAGTGATGCCTTTTATTTTGTTCAATCATAACTTAATTGGTAAAATGGTTAATAAGGTGACCATTATCAGGTGTACATACCAAAAGAAAACGCAAGAAGACAAAAAAATACTACAACGCTGGAACATCGAACAGTTGCGTTCCCACGTCTTTCTGTCATATTGTTGTTTCACTGAGGTCAAGCTTCATATATGGAGCACTGGCTCCCAGTTGTGTTGCTGTTAAAGTTGTTAAGTGACACAATGCAGAAATAAACAAGAATTCAGAAGAACCAGAAGAACCAACGGTATTGAAAACAAAAAGAATGATGAGGTCTAATAAGTAGGGGTAAAGATAATACTTATTTATTTATTTATTTACAGATACTGCAATCACCTTTGGTGATTTTAGCAGGGTGGTACATGAAGTTAGTCATGAACAAATGGCAAGTACAATGTCATATAATATATACAGGTTATACAATGTCTATAGGGCAAATACAAACTTCAACTGGCAATATCATACAATAAAAAAATAGAAGACTACAATTATACAAGCATGTACAGTGGTATGTAATACGATTCAACAATTCAACTGGTTAGTGCACTTTCTAATTTTGAGGAAAACAATGCCAATGAGGGTGCTGAAACAATTGCATTAGTTAGTTTGTTTCACTCGACTATGGTGCGAGGAAAAAATGAATACTTAAAGCAATTATTGTGTGTGGAAAAGGGGGTTATGGTGAGGTCATGTCTCTGCCTGATAGAGTAGCCAGAAGAAAAAGAAAAAATATCGGCTATGTCTACTTGATATTGGCCGTTAATTAGTTGGTACAGAAACTTAAGCCTTAAGTTACGGTATCTTAATGATAAAGGTGAAAGTTGAGCTCTGCTTAACAGGTCAGTAACGGAAGTCCTCGAAAAATTATTGTAGACAAAACGAACTGCTCTTTTTTGCACTTTTTCTAATTTGTTAATGTTAGTCTTAGTAAAAGGATCCCATATAATAGCGGCGTAATCTAATATTGGTAAAACAATTGATTTGTACGCTAAAAGGCGGACAGAAGGAGTGGATAGTTTGAGAGCACGACATAGAAAAAACAGTTTGTAAGTTGCATTGGCCGTTACATGTGTAATGTGTTTGTTCCAGCAGAGATCATTCGATATGAAAAGCCCCAAGTACTTATAATTAGTGACTTCAGTCAAAAAGGTGTTGTTAGCATTGTATCTGAAATGCAAAGGTTTTTTCTTGTGTGTAATTCGCATAAAAACAGTTTTATCAAAGTTAATGACCATCTGCCATTCCTCGCACCAGGAGGCTACTTTTTGAAATGCCTGATTTAACAGAAGTTGGTCGGATGTGCTATGAACCTCAGAGTACAAAACACAGTCATCTGCGTAAAGTTTCACTTTAACAGGAATTTGTTCTACAATATCATTAATGAACAAAAGAAACAGTAGAGGCCCTAGAACTGAGCCCTGGGGAACGCCAGAACCAACCATTACATATTTTGAGTTGCAACCGCGAAAAGAAACAAATTGTTGTCGTTTAGTTAGGTAGAAAGAGAGCCAGCCCATTAACTTTTTGTTTTTAAGTATTTTCTCTAATTTAAAAAGTAATTTTTTGTGGGAAACCTTATCGAAGGCTTTGGCGAAATCCATAAAAATTGCATTTAATTGTTTTCCGTGGTTAATACTTTTCGCAAAGTCATGTACGGTTTCAACTAGTTGAGTGAAGGCTGAAAAACCTTTTCTAAATCCATGCTGATGTCTAGTTAAGAAATTGTGTTTGTTGAGAAACTCTACGATATGATTGTGTATTATATGTTCTAATATTTTGCAACATGTTGAGGTTAATGAAATTGGTCTATAGTTACCGACCTGGTTTTTGTTTCTCTTTTTGTGTAATGGTTTAATTCGGGCAGTTACCCAATCATGCGGTAGTTCACCATCGAGTAATGATTTACAGAACAGTACGTACAAATACTTTGATGTCCATTTTGCATACCTTTTTAAAAAGTCATTGGGTATGCAATCAGGACCAGGTGATTTTTTCGTGTCTAGTTTCAGTAACATGTTCAAGATACCCCTTTCCGAGATAACAACATCAGACATGGGAGGTAAGGAGACATCAAAAGTTGGCAAGGTACCATTGTCTTCAGTGTAAACCGATCTGAAGTGTTCATTAAAAAGGTTCGCGATTGATTCATGATCACTTATCTCTCTGCCATCGTCATCAAATATTTCGCATTCATTTGACTTAGGAGAAATTGTTCTCCAAAACTTCTCTGGCGATGAAGTAATGAAGCTAGGTAAGTAAGGAAGCAATACAATATGTAAAACGAGAAAAGAAACATAAAGGTGTCGGTTTTGAACCTTATACTCTTTTCTACAGAGCAAAGAGCCTGTCCAGTGGCTGTCAAGTAGACCAGTCATGACTTCATCATCATCATTATCATCATAATCAGCCTGACTACGTCCACTGCAGGACAAAGTCATGACTTACAAGAGCCTTATTTGCTGTGCGGTTCAGGTGTGAATCCAGAAGCGAAGCTTGGCTTGCGGTTGTGAAGATTATGTGAACTGAGTCCAATTACGCTATAGCACGCTATTTTTGAAGTCAAAATTTAAGCATTGCTCTTAGTGTTGTTGAAAAAAAAGCATTCTCTGAATTGTTCAATAAAGTTTAAATCAAAGTTTGAGTCATGTACATATCATTTCCTCCTCATTTTGCCTTTTAAACAACTGCTTAAGTTAACAGCGATTTGTGTGGCCTGGCAAGACGTGGTGTGTGGTCTCCGCTAAAACTATCAACATCTTGAACAGTACATTCCTCAGAAGTAGGGTGAGTCTTGTTGCTCACCACGGGTCCACATTAACAAAAAAAAGCGGAGAAGACAACTATCGTCATGATAAACTAATTTGGGGAACCGAATACAGTAACTAGTGGTCTAATTAAAATATTGGCACGTTCCTTTCCTGAAGTTTTGCCATCACCCCTTTACAATACATTCAGCGTAAACCAGTCCAACGATGTTCGAGAAGCTTCGAGACCATAGTAGATCTTTTTTTTTAAGATTACGCCCACTTCGTGAGAATTACATATTAATATGGAACCTACTTCACCACTGGCAATATTGCTAGAATATTCGATGACAAGTGTATAAACGCCGACGCGGGTAGCCGCTTGTCAGTTGATCGACGGGCGACGCTTTGCTTCGCCGCTATCACCGCCAGTGTCTTGCAGTGATCAAACTTTCCTTTTACGTGGCTTCTAGTTCGGTCCAAATCAACAGTTAATTATTCGACCTGCGGTCTGCTTCATCCATGTATGTCACGACACTGTGACAATATATAGCACAACTCTTATTCCAACAAGTGGCTGCGAAGATGCGGTGGTGAACTAAATACACCCAGTACTTAAAGAGAATCTTAGAGAATGGTAGAAGAAGGGAATGGCGGCTGTGAGAAGACCTCGAAGTTGTGTAAGGCCTACGCTAAGGACGACACGTCGGTCGTGTCTGTGACCATCTCTCGTTTAATTGGTATCTCTGTGTGCTGGGAATCAAAAGGGAAACAACCTGCACGCATCGCCTAGGTAAGGACTGGAAACAACCTTGAGGCAACAGGATTAGTCTGCAGAATCGCACAATTCCACTGTGTTAAGCACTGCGCAGCTTAGGGAAAGCGTCGCCTGATTATCTGTTAATCGTTGGTCGTCTTTTTGTCAATAACTCTACCGTCATCGTTGTGATCATCTACTTCACTCTCATAGCAATATGCACCGATTTCTCGAGCATGGCACGGACTGACTGAATTTGGAGAGATGACCAGTACAGTTGGAAATATATACAAAGAAAAAGAGATACCCAGAAAACAGAAATACAAAGAAAAAGAAACAAAAGTAATATCCGCGCGGTGAGATTCAAACCTGCGTGCCTATGATCCTTGGTGAGGGTCCTAACCACTCGGCGCTTCCGACAAGCAAATTATATAGCGTGGCGTTGTACAAAACCACAAGGAGGCGAGAAAAGAAGTGAGGGTGAAGAGAACAGATCTCGGGGTGCAAAGCAAAAAAGAAAGGGAAGAGCGAATAAAAGCTTAGAGAGAAAGAACGAAATTAGAGGACTAAATGCAGAAAGAGAAATGAGGTGAGGAAGATAAGCAATCAATAAAAAGGAAGAAAGAAATGGAGCTCAAAAGAAAGAAAGAGGAAGCGCGAAATACATAAGAAAGAGAACGAAAGTAAAGACGGCTGAATTAAGATAGCAAGACCGAGAAACAGAAAGAAAGAAGTAGAAAGAAACACAGGTGAGTAGATAAGAACAAAAAAGAAGCAAAAGAGAAAAAGAAAGAATTAAGAGAATTAAGGCTAGAAAAAGACATAGAGTAATAAAGAAAAAAATCAAGTTAGACTATGTAGGTGTTCATCAGAACTATTTTCTCTTCAACATTACAGACTGTAGAGTAGACCTGTGTGCCGGTACCGAAATTACCGGTGGCCGTGAGTCACCGGTACGGAGTATATCAGACTGGCGTCGGCGCAGCACCGCGAAAGGGGGTGGAGGGGTATGATGAACATTCAAGAGTTGGTGGAGATAGAAACTTGTGTCATGAATTTTGAAAAAAAAATCTGCTTTCCCCATAGCGTGAAGCAGTTAACGTGAAAAAAGCAATATACTGCTGCCTCAGTTTTCCAGTCTTAGCAGGTATAAATACAAATGTTCAGAGCGTCGAAAAGAAAGAATATAACAATATACATGATTACATCATGCTTTTCCAATTGCTCAGCACCGAAGCTGGGCTGAAACCCATCAAGCTCAATCCAATAACGCACCTTCTGCAGAAAAGCAAGAAAACAAATAAAAACGAAGGAGCACAATTCTGGATTGGTCTAACGGGCACAATACCTAGAGGATGAAATCACCGAGTATGGTGTGCAAAACGTTCCACGAAGGATATTGGTGCTAGAAAATAGAACACTCGAACAAGCGTGAACTATTTGTGTATTCAGGAGGATGACACAATTACAAGGGCGCCGATGTTGGAGAAGGGCTGCAGCGAAAAAAAAAACATACATTCGCATGTGAAGTAGGCGAGGAACACTGGTAAGACTGACGAAATATAAGCAGTATTCATTTTTGTTAAATAAGACATTCTAAGATAGTTATGTCAAGCTCATGGTGAGGCAACCGAACAAGCAGCACGTATTGGATTCTCACCGAAGTCTCATATGCACTCTATGGTAGCATTATTTTGAGAAGTTATTTAACATGCGTCAAAGACAAAAGTTTTCGAAGAGCTTGTTGCACGTTGTCTAGATGTACGTGTGACATTTCAAATTTACTGTGAATGTGACACAGTTTGTACTTAAAGTACATTCACTTACTTGACACACACCATATTATATAAAATAAAGAGGCTCTTTTATATTTGGAAACGTCGTGACTACAGTCATTTTGAACTTTGCAATGTATCAATTTTGGTGCGAAACGACAAAAAAAAAGACACGATGCAGCGCATCCTGATTCTGCAAGTAATAGAGATGGTTATACAGATAACCCCATCGTCCGCACACAATCTAAGTTTAGTTTGAGTATCACCAATATTTTCTTCCCCATCATTTATATAAATGACAAACTAAAGCGAACCAAGCACCGAATGCCGACACCCATTCCTGACGTAATATGTACGTCAGATGACTTCCCGTCGTTAAAAGCAACAAACTTTGAGCGCGACAGCAAATATTCTGCTATCCAAACAATAAGCTTGTTTTCTTTTAAACATTTGCAAAAAAGCTAAATGATCAGCTTGGCAAACCATGTCAAAAAACTTCGAACCGTCAATAATTATGTCATCAACCTGTTTTGGTCGTTAAGACAAGAATCAATTCAAGCAACTGTGTAACCGTAAAATATCCATCGCGAAAGCCGTGCTGTTTTAGTGAAAGTAAATGGCGTGCACTTACGTCTTTTAAAATGTATTGGTTAATGATAAGCACGCAAGATTTAGAACTGGTAGAAAGCAAGGATACGGACCTCTAACTTGCTAATATTTGCTTGTTTCTCGGCCCACATACGGGCACGACGTTTGCATATTTCTTTGCCTACAGTCGGGAAACTGCTGCAGATATTATTGATTTATTTAAATATGGCAGTATATGTAGTCAACACACTATTATAAATGACAGTATAGATACATATTTTGAATACCATCTGGGCCTGATCGTTTCAAAACATGACTAATTAGGGTAAGCTTATGTCGCCCAGAGGAGCCTAATGAAATTTAGAATAACCAGGTTGTTTGCTGCACACGGAGCATGAAGGGCGATGTCTTTATCAGTCAAAAAACAGATTCGCAGTAATTATTAAACACCTTTACCATTGCTTCTGGTTTTAAGGGCGAATGGCTACAAGAATAAACAATGATGGCAGAGATGCTGCAATGCTAATCGGTCTATAGTAGTTGGTTAGATTTTTTAATAATGTAGCGAAGGCGTTGCTAAGTCTTTAGTTCTAAAACTTTTCATTACGTAATTTACGCTTCAATGCATTACGCAAAGAAGCGTGATAATTAGACTTAGAATGACGATTCATGCATAAGCGCTCAATGAGGCAAGTGAGATGAAATATATCTTCATGGTACCATGGGTATCTTGGGTTCTATATAATGTAAAATTAGGCAGACACCTAGACAGGAATTCACCCAGAATGTCACAAGACTTAAGAAGCTAGAAGCGCATCTAAATTGAGTGAGTGCGTGAAACAACTTTATTGACGATCCGGCATAAAGGGGGAAGGGGTAGGGAGATTCAAGCGAGACACTAGCGTGCTAGGACGTCCCGGAGCAGCAACCTACTCGCGTCAAACCCGTGGGGGCGCCGCTTTCGGCCCCTGGCGTTCCAGGATGCTAAGCACGTGCTGAACCACGTCTCTTTGATTGCCTGGCTCTCGGCTGATAATTTTGCTGCTTATGGCAGTTGGCATTACTTCTTGGTTACCCGGCGGTGGTGCACAGTCCCAAAGGAGGTGTCTCTGGGTGGCTCGCGCCTTCTTGCGGTGTTGGAATACATAAGAGCGCATCTAAATTGAAAAATTTGCTACAACATTCACATTCCTCAAAAGATGAGGCTGAAGTTTGCAGTACAGAAATTTTATCAGCTTCAAGAATGTTCAGAACAATTTTGATCTCAGGTCTTTGAGGAGAACACGGTGCAGGTGACTTCTACAGTTTCATGATCAGAAAACCGTTCGACGACTTCACATTTTACGCCATGCCATAGGAGCACGCCACAACCATATGGAACTTGGGATGCAGCTATAACTGTTTTTCATCTGATATAGTGAAATTTCAAAACGCTGGTGTTGGGGAATACGGCTGTTCCCGGGAAAAAAATTGGTGTTTGAGCAGTGATATCATAGCGCGTATAAAGGTACACGAGCCACGCGCTGATTGCTGCTGAAATAGCGCCCGCTAGAACCCATGTCAAAACAGGTTAGAGAACAATTTACAGCTGATGTTTCTCCTATATGAACCATTCGAGCGCATATGCCTTAATCATGTCATGCGAACCATCGATCTGGCTTCACAAATAGAGCCAACAGAACAAGAAAGGACTAGAGAGCATTATACGCTTGATTGTGCATCTTCAGAAGCTGGTTTCGGGCCCTTATAGAGACACATGATAACATGGACACAAGAGAGCAGTCAAGGCAGTGAAAACACCGCTATGAAAAATCTTTAACCTGCAGGAGAAGGTAAAGTGGTATATTTTAAGCCACAACTCCTCACTCAGTTTAAAATAAGACAAACAGAAGTGCGCCTCAATTATTGCGCGGCGGCGGCGGCATCTTCTCTCTCGAAACTTCGGCAACGGCGCGAATGGCGTGAGCAAGAAAAAAAATGCCAGCATATCCACGGAGTGAATGATGGAGAGTGGGGCGAAGCATTCTTCCGTCCATTCGTTCTTGCTTCCGTCCATTCATGCGTCCGTCTATGTGACCGTCCGTGCGTTCATCCGCCCGTCCGTGCGTGCGTCTGTTCGTGCGTCCGTTCCTTGCGTTCGTCCATGCATCCGCCCCTGCGTCTGTTCATGTGTCCATCCATTCATCTGTCTGTGTGTCCGTTCGTCCATCTATTCAACACTGCAAGTACCACCATCTCGCATCTTTTCATCATATATTTCCCATATAGACAAACCGCCATCCAGTGGACACTCCAAGGACTAAACGAGAGGTGGCACACGCACACTTTCTTACGGCTCGCGCTTCGGGTCTACTTCCCACCTTTAACCACCTCGAGTTCATAGTACATACTAATTCACTGTATTTATGGCACTGCGGCCCAACGCTCGCTGAACCTTGCTAAAACCAAGCAGGTAATGCCCAGCCAGTATAACGTAGCAACCTTTTCCTGTCAGATAGTGCTCAATGTACATGCCAATGGATGCTAATAGGAAATGAGAGACAGGAGAATTCGGCTTTTATTTTCTTACAGCTTGCGCTTCGTATTTGCTTCCCCCCTTTAACCACCTCGAATTCATTGATGGTATATACTAGTTCATTATATTCATGGTACTGCGGCTCAACGCTCGCTAAACCTTTCTAAAATTAAGGAGGTTACACCCAGGGAGTATAACGTAGCAACCCTTTCTTGTCAGATACTGCTCAATGTACATGAAAATGGCTGCTAGTAGGGAATAAGAGATAGGAGCATTCGGCTTTTAGTCAACGCGCACGCCACGAACTTTTTATCTGTCAACATACACAAGAGAAATCTCCCACGGGTCCCAACTTGCAGGCCAAAATGTAACACTGGTTACACACTACGACTACGACAACGAGGGACCAACGGGCGCCGCTTTAAGAAGCTTCGCCCCTAAAACGGGTGGCGGTGCCGGTGCGGCGCGGCGTAGAACAGCTCTACCGCAGTATCAGACAGGCTGTGGTGAGCGTCTGCTCACACAAATGACGTTACAAACACTAATGTCGGCCATTCCGATGTGGAACGGGCGCTATAACGCACCTCGACCTTAGAAAAATGCCTGTTGAATCTGTTCTTGTATATTTTCGACAGAGGTCATTAAAGCTGAAGACGACCAAAGAACTACTCAGATTTTGAGAAAATCAAACATTGAGAAATCGCTGCGACAGTTATATCGCGTTCCACACCGGAGTGTAGTGTGACTAACCACTTGGTTGTGTGCGTGCAGTGTGATGTGCTACCTTTCTTTCTTTTTCCTCTCTGTCCTCTCCCTTTTTTTTATCGGTCCCATCCTGTTCCTACGTACAGCATCAGCTATTCTAAACCTCTCGCACAGTATAAGCACTGCACTTAACTATAGTAAAAATGCAGTAGCACTCTTTCTAAATATTAAAAAGGCATTCGATACCGTTTCCCACGACATACTGCTACAGAAGCTTCAAAGTTATGGTTTCAGCGACAGTTCATTACAGTTATTCTTGAACTACAGTCCTCTAGAAAGAAAACGTAGTGATTAACAACAACGAATCGGCACACAGCACACTTGAGTATGGAGTGCCACAAGGTAATGTATTAAGCCCGGTACTTTTCTTACTATACATAAATAAATCTCCCACAATACTGAAGAATTCCAAAACATTGATGTATGCAGATGATACCACCCTAATAATAAAATGCAATAGTGTGTCAACATCGCACGTCAACATAACGTTAGAGTTGATAAACGTAAACAACTGGTTTGTTCAAAGTAAACTGACATTCAGTAAAACGAAGTACATTCAGTACAGTACATTTAGTAAAAACAGTAAAGTACAGTAAAGTACAGTACATTCAGTAAAAATGAAGCATACCGTCCTTCGATCTAGAGAAACAATATTGACATGTTGTCGATGAAACTTTACCGAAAAACTATCTTATTGAGCAAGTAATTTATTTCAAACATTAGGAGTGATTTTTGACAAGCATCTTCACTGGCAAGAACCAGTCCCTTGTGTTTTCAGAAAAGTGGCCTATGGTTGCCATACATTAAAGGGCCCAGCAACACTTTCTGAGCACGGTCAGAAAATGCTGCCGATCGGTTGTATGCTCCCAAGAACATGCGAGTCAAATATTACAGTGGTGCTCGCGGCTTGAAATTCAAAATAAATAATCAGTCAGCCGGAAATTGCTTTTTCTTCTCTCGACAAAAAATAGAGTTTTTCCTGTCTATTATTTCCTCAACAAATGACGGAGAAAGCACAAAAATCACTCGTACAAGGTCACCTATCAGCCATTGGCTGATTTGAACATGGCGCGCTTGGTCATTACAAAGATCCCCGCGAGAGGCCGCGAGTTGTCCGCGCGTGCGCGTGCGATCACACTGAAAAGGCCACACTTGAAGAAAAATGAATACTCAAGGTCACGAAGCGTGCATGACGTGTTTCGTTTGCCCATGCCATCTCTCCCTGCTTTGCTTCCAGCGCTTTCGTCGGGGCGAGGGAAGAGAGGATGCGATTTCAGCGTGCGACAATTATTTGCAACTCCTCTTGTACAGGATGGATTCTTCAATCTCCGCAGCGTTCAATTCGTGAGACAATAAGTTTTTTAGTGAATGAATTAATGGTTACTTATAAAAGTGTAACATATTTCTTTAATCAAATCAAAAAAATGCTTTGCCCTTTGTGTGCTTCGGACGTTGTACTTTTCTTCACGCCACTCTCATATAAGCACTTCGCGACTACAAACGAGAGCCCTAAATATAACAGGTGAAAACCGAAGGAATCAAAATGATATATTTCAGGAGCAGTATATTCTATAGGCCTAGGCACTTTGTGATTAAAGTTTGTGCTTTCTATTTACCACCTCAGAGGCACCAGCTTTCCCTTCTCCTCCAGTCTATTGACAACACTCTCAAGAAACACTAGAACGCATCCAACGGCAATATTAATATAACTTCTAATTATAACTTACATGAAAAACGTTTACTGAAATTTCATGCAACGAAAAGTTGAAAACGTGGAACGAAAAGTCGGAACAAAATACCCTTAGATGTTAAGGCAGCACACAACTTTTACCTCAGTGCAACAATATTTTGTTTGCAAGATGAATGCTTGCGAACACTTACTTTTTTGTTTTATCGCGTTCGGTGTAATATTGAACCTTTTACCGTTAATAGCTTGTGAAGGTGTGATTATGTACCGGGCTTATTTCATGTTGTCTGTTTTATGATTTGCTTTCATTCTTTAGTTCTGTAAATATGTATATTACTTGGTTATATGTCTCTAAAGGCATACTCTATATATATATATATATATATATATATATATATATATATATATATATATATATATATATATATATATATATAAGGTTATATGTGTGTGTATATATGTGTGCGTGTATGCATATATGCTCAGTTATTCTGCTATGTACTCTGATATGGAACGACCACTGGCCATGGTAGGCTAACGGTCCAGATGGTTTGTTATCATTGCTTATGTTTTGTCAATGAAAATGAGTTGTATAAAAACCACTTATCCTTGACTGGTTGTACTCCCTATTTTTCCTTTTCTACCATTATCTCTGTTTCATTTGTCTTTAACTATTTTTCCTGTCTGTACACAGTTTCAGACAATCCCTTCAGCACTGTGGACCTGGTTCTAGTAACGTTGCTGCGTACACTACAGGGCCTCTCAGCCAATAAGCAGGACAATTAGCCCCTCCACATGTATTCATCTGCGCCACGTCGTCTGCTCGCCGAATTGTTTATACATACTCATTACTGATAAGGCTGGTTTATTATCTTAAAAATAGCGCAAAACTGCAAAACAAGCAGTCCAACCAGAAACTTGAAGCGTGGATTTGTTGCTCGGCTGAAAATCGGTAGACGCTCATAGTGGTGGATAACTTCACTTTGTGGCTGTTTCTCTCCGACGCTTTTCCTGGCTCTCGTACTGCTTCTCTGTCGACGCTTTCGTTCGCGTCTCTCGCCGCAATTCTTCTTTTCTCTCTTTCTTTTAAAGGCGTAACTCCATATAGCGGCACTTGTTCGTCCCTCGTAGCTGTTGTAGTATGTAAGAAGTATAACATTTTGACCTCCAAGGTGATGCCGGTGAGGGATTTCTTCTGTGCGTTGTTGAAAATTAAAACATTACAATGTGCATGCCAATGGCTGCTGAAGGGGAATGAGAGACAGGAGCATTCGGCTTTTAGTTACCGCGCATGCTGCTATCCCCATCAGCAGCCATTGCCAAGTACATTGAGCAATATATGACAAGAAAGGGTTGCAACGTTATACTCGCTAGGCGTAACCTCCTTGGTTTTAGAAAGGTTTTGCGAGCGTTGGGCCGAAGTGCCATGATACAGTGAACTAGTATATACCATGAACTCGAGGTGGTTTAAGGTGCGAAGTAGACCCGAAGCGCGAGGCGTAAGAAACTCTGCGTGTGCCACCTCTCGTTTAGTCCTTGGAATGTCCGCTGGATGGCGGTGCATTTATATATGGAATATATGATGAAAAGATGCGAGATGGTGGTACTTGGAGTGTTGAATAGATGGACGAACGGACACACAGACATATGCATGGATGGACGCATGAACGGACGCAGGGTGGATGCATGGACGAACGCAGGGACCGACGCACGAACCGACGCACGCGCGGACGGGTGGATGGACGCATGGATGGTCACAGACGGACGCATGAACGGACGGGAGCAAGAATGAATGAACGGACGATTGCTTCGCCCCACTCTCTATCATTCACTCCGTGTATATGCTGCCATTTTTTTGTTTTCATCGAAAGAGGATCCGACGCGAATGAAACGCTGTGCCATGTCGCATGTCCAATGATGATGCAGCGTCGGGCCTTGGTGTTGGTCTTGGCCTGGTGTAGCAGTTGTTGGTCTGGCGTCGCAGCCCAAGCACTGCTCAGCGCGTAATTTTAGAAGGTGCCGCTAAGCAAGCAGCATATTTCGCTAATAACGACAAAACGTACCTGATTATTTATTCTCAAAGTAAGATGGCCCAAATCAATGGCGGATTTCACCAGCTATTTGTTGCTGTCAGTGCGGTGGGTGTGTAGCAAAAGCAAGTTCTGATCGAAACGGGTGGTTGCTTCTGCATGTGTGCTGCCATGTTGATTTGTGAACACAGTTACAGGCGGTGACAAAAATATTTTCATGCGTTCGAACTAAATGCGAAAAATAAACTTGTCCCATATCGATGTGGCATAAAACACACAAAACGAGCGCCAATTTCATTCAACCCAGTCAGTTTTAACTTCTTACACCCCGTAGCCATAGTAGTGCTGAAGCCAAGTGGTAAACCAAGAGTACAGTACAGTACAGGACATGCTGGTTTTTTTCTCTGTTGCCAAATAAAAGTATCATAGTGATGGCATCATGCCAATTTTGGCAGATTCAGTATACATGTTGCCTTTTTTCCTTGCGCTGCATATTTAGTAAGTGGCACAGCGAGACATGAAACGAAACACATCCTACGGCAGTTTTACTGTTTACGAGTTCGTGCAAAAAAACTCGCGTTGAAAGCCAATTTTGAATCGAAAGAGCGTTATAAAACACTAGATGTTTTATGTCTTCTCGATGGAAAAGTTCAGTAGCAATACAAGCTTGAATCCTTCGTAAGGCAAGTAAATAGTTTCTATGCAATTCACATTATCGAATTTCTCTTGCTGGATTTGTGCCTATTCTCACAGGAACAGGTGCCCTCTCAAACATAGGTAAGTGCAGAGAAGCTAGTAGACGCGAGGACTGTCCTCTTCCTTATATTTTTCAGCATAGCAATATGTCGACGCCCTAAGGGAAGATGCCATTTTTAAAATGCGAGCCTGGCGCGTCCCAGGATCTGTGACTTGTAATCTGCCTCTCTTGTGACGTGAATAGTCACGTTTTGGGTGAATATTCTTCAAATACGTTGGGCTGCCAGTTTAGTTTAGCTTATATTCGACATGCTGACAGCGCTCCCTAGACCTAATGAGCTAACGTAATATAGTCACTTATAAAGAATTAAAATTGAATACACACATCACATTTGGTGCAGTGCACCTTTGACTTGGAACCTACCGCTTATGCTGTGATTGTAGCTTTTGTCGTTACTGATTCCCACACCTGTTACATGTTAATTTGTCTATGAATGTGGGCGTAAGTTCTTCGCTTGCACCTGAAGGTATTTCTGTGTTTCGTGTATAAATAGGACAAGGTAAATTAAGCATCCTGATTTGATAACAAATCAACTGCTATGCAGTACATCGTTCTAAGGCCTAAAAGTGACACGGGTCTCCACTGAGTTTGCAAATTCACTGTCTAATAATACAAAAGAGTAGGTATCATGAGCATAGACGTGCGCAAATATTTACATTCGAGAAGCGAACATTCATAGCAGTACCCCCCGCCCCCCGTTAGTTAACCGAACTTAGAAAAACCTCAGCGTTGCAATGTAATTAAACGAAAGCATTTCGTGCTTTTTGCAATAGGCTGCTTTTTCTCCGAGGTGTTCAGGTGGTGAAATCTAAATACCACAGGCCTCAGGCCGCCATCATGTAGAAACCTACGCGGAATTACGGGACAGTAACTGCTGAATAAAGGGGTAAGGAAAGCTTGCGGGCCACCCTTTAGTTGTTAGAAGTCAACTCAGCCCCTGGTGGCACATGCCTTTGATTCTCAGCCTACCACATGAGAGGCGGTTTTTGCGCACAACGTATGCCTAATAAACACGTGTATTCCAGATTCTGTGATTATTTCTACACCAATGTGCCTGTAGACTGCATATTTGCAACGAATAATATATGCTGCAGGAATTTTTTTGATTGACATATAGCATGCATGCTGCATGCTATATGTCATGCACCCTGCATGCCATTCGCAATTAATTAGCTGCACAAGCTTTCTAATTTTCTTCGTTGCGTAGTGAATTCAAAAAACAAGAAAGGTAAGAAACAAAACAGTTTTTGCGCAACACACAATCTCTCGTCAGTCTCTCCTCAGTGTTCAAGTTGTTAATACACAATGATTCATCAGACGTGTTCCCTGCTCTGTAGAATCTTCACAAAAAATACCGTACCATCTAACCCACGAAAAGGTTACTTTTGTTAGCTTTTAAGATATATCAATCTGGTTCTTTATTTCAGTGTTATCGCCCATTCACATGCTAATAGAAATACCACTTAGCATTTCGTTACTAACACCTGCAAGAGAAACATATATAGAGCAAGTGGCCTTCAATTATCTTAATGTAGTCCAGGTGCTAGAGGACAAGCGTTGACCATCAGGTGAGATGAAGCTTTTTTTCGAACGGCTGCAAAACGTCAGCGTGGGGTACGTATGACATTGTCAGGACATGAGTTAGGCATCAAAACATCTTCCTCAAAAATACCTCGGCGAATTCTCTTTTTCACAATGTTTTCAGTAAAGCAATCAGCAGTATTATAATACATGTTAGATATTTTGTAAAAAAGACTGAAAAACTGGAAGACCGAATTCAGTTTTTTTTTATAAAACTCAATCAATAAGGTGGTGATGTTTATATTTTCGTCCCTGACTGCCGAGAACTCTATTTGCACTTCACAGAACCTAAATGCTATTTATTGATTGATTGATATGTGGGGTTTAACGTCCCAAAACCACTATATGATTATGAGAGACGCCGTAGTGGAGGGCTCCGGAAATTTAGACCACCTGGGGTTCTTTAACGTGCACCCAAATCTGAGCACACGGGCCTACAACATTTCCGCCTCCATCGGAAATGCAGCCACCGCAGCCGCTATTTATATGCTATTTATAATGGCTGCGGAAATTTTTCAGAAATTGCTGCGACGGCTGCTAATGATGCTACAAGATTACTGTTTTGACGGTGAAGCATTCTTGTTTTGACTATACAGAGAAGTGCGCGTAAGAACCAGCTATCGAGAAATGGCTTCAGTTCCGGAACGCTTACCTGACACCAAGACTTGGCCCAGCTTCTTGGCCATGTTAGCCAGGTTGACAGCTTCACTGATGTCTGGTGCCGAACGAGCCACACGTACTCGCTTATATAGGGAGAACATAGGAAGCCGTCTTCGTTAGGCCACACTTGTTCGCTGCGGGCACTCGATTGCAGACAAAGAACTCGGCCCACTCCACACAGGGTGGTGATAAGCAAATGCGGGTCTGAGGTCTCACCACCGTTCCCATGAGGACGTGGCGGAATACGCGTCTTACAGGTGGGCGTGAGTGAAAGCTGCCCTTAGCTCCCACTTCCCGCTGCGCGTTCCTTATCTAATGTACATACTAGGCGCAGGCTTTTCTGGACATTTTTTTGATACAATGGGCGCTATAACCCTGTTTCCTTTTTGTATACCCGTCCCTGACGTAAAGGTTGAACGAGCAGGCCAAAGGACTAGGGAAGAGTGACTAGCAGTTGCTTAGTAGTCTGGGCTACTAAATACAGCTACAGAGCTTGCATTCCTGCTAGAGGTAACTTATTACTTTCTCGGCACGTCAATTTGAAGATAGCCCTCAAGAGAAACATATTCGTAATGTTTTATATTTTATGTGTATAACTATTTTAGCATGAAAACTTTATAAGGGTTTGGGGAGTTGAACCCCACCGTATGACTCTGAGAAAACATTATCACAAAAAGCAACGTCGTCGCAGAAATCGAAAAATTCACTGTGTATTCAATGTTGTACCGTATTTTATACACCGGTGCCTTTCAAGAGCCACTTTACCCTCCAGATTTCTACCACAGCTGCCTCACACATGTAAATACAGCAAATCATACTCCGCCAATGAGTGTATTACTTTGGCTGCTTCAACTTCAGCGTACTTTCTGTAAGAATTTAACATAACAGCCACAGTTTTCTCGCCTGTTTTTAACCTAGTTTCGCACCGCACACGCTTTTGTTCGACCAGAGACGAAGTTACGCTATCATCATCACTACCATCATCGTCATCGTCGTTCTCAGCTGGTTCACAACCGCCGCGGTATGGAGGCGTCTGCTAAATATCTGCAGTTTACCCTATCCTGTGTGAGTTTACTCCCTTTTATCCCTGTGATTTTTTTTTTCATTCCAATATTAGAAATGTGGGAATAAGACCAAGACACTGGCTTTTACATGATCGTAATATGCAACCTCGGATCATGAAGATATTTAAATTATTCGACTGGAATAATTTCTTTGAAGAGTAACACTTTGTTTGGCCCCCTTGACACAGCAAGATATGTGGCTATAAGGTAATGAAAGCTAATGTAGTGTTATATCGATATTTTATAATATTATGAGTGCCAATTTTTGTGTGCAACAAACCACGTAATCTTACTATGTGACAAAGTAGAAATGCTTCACCAGGCTGAAGTGCCCCTTCTAAACATAAGCGCATTTACCAGTGTTCTTGCACAACTACATAAGCTTCCTTCCCCAACTGTATTTCCCGTCCCTCGGTAATCAATCTGCGCAATTATGTCCCGCGGTTGTTTGCTCAACAGTTTACAGGTCCATCCCAGGCCCATATTTCTCGCTTGATATCACCAATGATATCTGCAACTCACGTTTCCCTCCTGACATATCTTGCCACCCTTGGATACCTCAATGTTACTCCTTTCATCTCCTGTTCTATTTCAAACTTCGTGGTTGTCCCCAATTTCTTTACTTACATTTTCATCCTCCATGTTTCAGCCCGATATGTTACAACTAGTCATATGCAGACATTGTTTACGCTTCGCTTTCTAAAAAGTGGCAGATTTGCTCACATTATTTAGGAGTGTCGGTCAAATTTACTCTAGTGAATTCTCATTCATCGCGGATTTTTCTTCAGGGGATTAGACTCGCCTTTTATCACTTCTGTGCATGCATATTGCTGCATGCGCTCCAATGTGGGGGTTTCGCTCGTGAACTTTCGTCAATGTATTGAGATTTTGTGTCACACTGACCAGGTTCAGTGACAAGCTGACTTAATAAACGTTTGGTTAAATTTCACAATTGCTTCTATTTAAACTCTTTGGCACTGTGACGGAAGAGGACTGTGCTACATGCAGATCGTTTATTAGAGAGAAATTTCTTCTTACTTAGGATTTCCGTTTCTTCTTACCCTAATAGTTTAAATATTTCCTCTAAGCATGAAAAGAGCATTGGGGATGTATCTCTTTTACGTATTGTTTTTCTATCGTAATTCCTCCACTTTTTTTGTGTGTGGAGAAGGAAGGCAGCTGTAGAGCTGTTGTAGGTGCCAGACAATGCATTTATATTAGTTTAAGGTACTCCTTATAGACTTACTGTTTTCTGCTGATGACGTTTCTACTCGGCGGAATGCATTTTTGGGGCTCAATAAACCTAAATAAAGAGTTTGTGTTCTATATCAGCTTTATCTATTACCCGAATTATTGCACAAATGTTATCGTTCACAGATATTTTCCTGTAAACCAGCTTGTTTTGAAGGTTTGTTAAAGACAAAAGTTTCTCTTATGCAGTTTGAAACAGCTTTGTGAATGCATATTGTGTTAGCGAAAGCAAGCTCATGGGCCTATATTTACTTCAGCCGAGGTCTCTATTCGTGTGTATTCGTAGAATTTGACATTTTTCCAGCTCACTTGAATTGTTGTTTTAAGATGCCGAGTTTTAACTTTAGCAACATTCTTCCAGGTGAATTCCCTCCGTCTTTGATCACATCGCCTGTTCATCCGTTCCCCCAACCGCTTTTCTACAGGTAATATCGCGTCTGATCATTCTAACTTTGTTTCAACGGTTGCCTAGGGAACTTCTGTATCTTTCTAGTCAATCGTTTTGTTTTATTTAAAGCAAATCAGCTGAACGGTTGTGTGACCCGTGATCACCGCAGCAACCGCAGCTCTCGCCGACTGGTTCTCTCTCTGCGACCTCCTGACGCAGAGCCAGCTCTCACCGTGTGGTGCTCCATCCTCGGACTTTTTTGACCAGCTCCCAACTTTTCTATATGCTTTGTTTTCTGTCTCCTCAAGAGGCCTCAAATACACCGATTGGCCGAAATCTAAATTGGTATTGGAAGACTGCTGCACCAACGGATCATCATATAACCTAGAGTACTCGATAAAGGATGTCCTGCAGACTACCGCGCATTCACTTTTGACTAGTCACAAGCGCACCAATTTCAACATTGAGCTTGAGAAACTTCGCGCAATACGCTGTCGTGCAGAACGAAGGTACCAACGGACAAAGTGCATGGATGGTTTGAGGCTTGCTAGGCGCATTAAAAAAATGCAGCAGCACAAGAATAAACTGGCTTGGCGACGTTGGACATCCTTCTGCGAGTCTTTGGATCCGCGAAATCCCCTATCACTGATATGGCGAACTGTCCGGGGTCATAGCACAACCTTGGGTCAGCGACACCCATTTAAATCTCTGGAACATCTCCTACAATGCCGAAAAATTGACGTCGCAGAATTTTTTTCCAATTTCCAAATTCTAATTTCACGGTATCAAAATTGGGAACACTTGACAACCCACCGCCTCACGTGGTCCTCGTATGGATTGCCAGTTTTCTATGGATTAGCTAGAGGTGGCACTGGCACAGAGCAGACGTTCTTCGGCACCCGGACCTGACGCCATTACCTATCGTGCCCTTTGTAATCTTGGAGACGAAGCTCGGAAGGCACTCTTACGCCTATGCAATGACTCCCGGCACACTGGTATGGTTCCCCAGGCATGGAAGTCAAGTCACCTCACTCCACTTTTATAGACTGGTAAATCTACTTTGGATATTGCCTCATACCGTCCTATCGCGCTAACCAGTTGTGTGGGAAAAACAAAGGAACGCATATTTCTATACCGAATGGAGTGGTATTTAGAGTACTACAAAATCTATCCAGTATCCATGACCGGATTCAGGCGCGGCCATTGGTTAATCAACAACGTTGTTGATCTGGTGACATATGTTCAGCACCAGAAAGCCTGTAAGAGACTGTGCGCTACCCTCTTTCTAGACGTAAAAGGGACTTACGACAACGTCATCCATGAAGCAATTCTTAGTGCTTTGGAAACAGTAGGTCTTGGTGGCAAGATATATATGTGGGTGTACGCTACTTACAGATGAGATCATTTTACGTGGTGAAGGTGAATGGCCCAACACCTGATTATTACAGCAGCCGAGGAGTTCCTTAGGGAGGAGTGCTAAGCCCTACACTTTTCAATTTAACTCTCATTGGACAAGTCGAGCAGCTACCTAGCAATGTATAACTTTCTGTCCACGCTGATGACATCTGCCTTTGGACATCAGGTGTGACAAGGCCTCAGCTTCGTGCCCGCCTTCAGAAGGCTGCTACAACGACGTCATGCCACCTTCGTAAAGAAGGCCTCGAGGTGTCCTGCTGAAAATGTGCAGTGGTAGCGTTCACGCGGAAACCAATGTCTGCTTATAGCATATCGAATAATGAAGAATACATATCGTTCAGCAGATGCCACAAGTTCTTGGGAGTCATAACCGACAGAAACCTGTCGTGGACTACACACGTGAACTATGTGAAGAAGCGGCTGATCGCAACATGCCACATGTTCAAATTCCTTGCAGGAAAGAATTGGAGAGTGCCCATACCAACCCTGCCACAACTGTACAGAGTGTTGTTTATCGAATTCTTACGGTACAGCTTACCTGCAATATCTAACACCGGCAAGACCAACCTGCACGCGATTCAGAGCATTCAAGCCCAACCACTTAAGATATGCCTTGAATTTCCCCGCAGTGCTTCAACAGCTGAAACCATTTCCATCGCTCAAGATAACTCGATAAAGACGCATATTATTACCGAGACAATGCGCATGCACCTCAGGCATTATACCAGGACCCCTTCTCACCACCTGGCGAGCCAAGCTGCTGAAAGGCCCCGCACGACATACGGTGCTACTGTCTACAAGCATCTTTCATCGTTTACTGAGACGTACGCACCAGCATCAAAGCCACTGCTTCCTCCTTGGAGCTTTAGCCGGCCGCGAGTTCAACTAATGATTCCAGGAACGAGAAGAAAATTGGACTTACCGACACATGCCCTGAAACAACTGAGTCTATTTCTACTGGAACAAAACTACAGTAACCACGTGCAAATTTACACGGGTGGTTCGCCTACGCCGTCAAGTTCAAGTGGAGCAGTGGTTATACCATCACAAGGCGTAACTCGGTGTTTTAAGACGTCACATGCGAGAATGCAACGACGACAGAACTCAATGCTCTGCGCAGTGCACTAGAACTCATCAACTTGGAAGAAAGATCGGGTAAATGGGCTGTGTTTTATGACTCAGAACCAGCATTACAGTGCCTGCTATCAGTTCTCCGACGTGGATGCCACGACCAGTTGACCTACCAAACCTTGAAACTTCACCACCTTTTAATACAAAAAGGCCACGACATCGTCTTTCAGTAACTGGTTACCTGGGTATTGTGGTATAGGCGGAAATGATTCTGCAGATCATGCTGCTCGCACGTCACATGAATAAGCAAACAGCGTTCAAATTCCACTTTCAAGAGCGGATGCGGCGAGGCAGATTCGTCAACTGGCCCGCAGTCTCACACTGACTGAGTGGAACACACCAAGCATACGACGTACAAGACTACACGAGCTCGACCCTTCACTACAACTCCGGCCTCCACTCGGCCTACATAGACGTGAAGCTTCACTTGTCTACCACCTTTGTCTGGGAGTTGCTTTCACGCAAGCTTATACCACGTTAGTCGGAATTACTGACAGTGCGGCGTGCGATGTTTGCGGCACCGACGAAAATATCGAACACCTGCTGTGCCACTGTCCTCGATTTATCTCAGATAGACAAGTACTTGCCAACGAAATGCTGTGACTGGATGATCGACCTCTTTCTGTGCAGGTGCTATTACAGCAACGTCCACATGCCTCGACAGCCCACAAGGCAGTGAAAGCCCTGCTGTGTTTCCGGAGAAAGATAGGCTTGTGTGAACACCTCTGACATGCGGTAGAGTTCTACACGCTGCAGTGAAATTACTGTCAGTTCCCCCCCTTTTTTTCCTTCTTCTCTCTCTCTCATATTTCTTGTATCCTTCCCTAATCCCCCAGTGTAGTGTAGCCAACCGGACGTCTTTCGGGTTAACCTCCCTGCCTTCTCCCTTTTGTTGCTTCCTCGTCCTCCTCTTTTTCTGTCACTTGACTTGCTCTATTTCATTATCTAGACCTTTCCACTATTCTTTTTATCCCAACCTCCCCATTTCTCTGCAAGGCACTGCGCCCTGTTGCCCAGAAGGAGACAGAAATATTGCGTCTTTTTTGTCTTTTCAACAATAGTTCAATTCAGGATGAATAATAAATAACATTAGGGTATGCACTATGTATAATTATCGAACACTTTTTAAAAGCACACATGCATAATTTCCATAGTTTATATATATATATATATATATATATATATTATATATATATATATATATATGTATATAAAGAGAGAGAGAGAGAAAGGAGAAATAGAGAGAAAAGAAGTCTTTCCGATGGGCCATACCTACTTGGGAAGAGATGACACAGCTTAGCGGTTGTCTTATTTTATTTCTAACGGTATCGACCAGTGAACCGGTCATCGTCAGGGTTTGTGAACAAGTGCATTGTTCGCAAGCCCTCCCGAAGACTGAACCATTGGTCTAAACATTACGTGGAAATTATGTAAGGCATAGTTTACATCCGCCTTGTAGCGCTCTGCTGATTTTAGAGGGACATATCAAACTTCTTCATTTGTGCTTCGCATATCATCGATTCCCACTATACGTGAGATCAGCCAATTTTTCTTCCCTTTTGGTCAGGCGGTTCAAGCGCTGTTCTTTCGCGACGCGCGTGCGTGCGTGCAGCGCATTTCGTCTACCGTTTGCGGCATGCGTTGTCGTGAAGAAGGCTACTCTCACCACTACGTGAAGTCAGACGATGAGCATTAAAGAACACAGTAGTAATTTTAACTAGGGACTCAACATGGCAGAACGGAATGTTTTTAGTTAAGGTTAGAGCTGCACAAATTATTTCGCGTTACTAAAGATTGGCTATCATTCATTGTTCATAGTACTGGTTAAAAGTTGTCGCGGTATCAATTTGAGTGGAGCGTTGCTCTGGTTATCGGGACATGAACCGAACTTAAGAAATTCTAATTAATGTAATTGGAACTTAACTTTTATTTTTTGGTTTCAGTCATTATTATTTGCGCACATGCAAGCTAATCCTTACTTCGAAAAAAAAAATCACAGCATATCCACGGAGAACATGATAATGAGTAGGTCGAACCATCCATCAGTCCGTCCGTTCGTGCATCCATCTGTCCATCCATGTGAATTTCCCTCCAACCTGTCGTTCATCCATGCGTCAGTCCCTGTGTCCGTGCCTGCGTCCATCCTTCCCTGCATCTGTCTGTTTGTCCGTGTGTCTATGCGTCCTTTCATGCGTCTGCGCGTACCTCCGTTTGTACGTGTGTCCGTCCCTGCGTTCGTCCGTCCATCCGTCCATGCGTCCGTCTTTTCATGCATCCGTCTGTGCGACGGTCCATCCCTCAATTCATCTAGTGAACACTCCAAGTACCGCCATCTCGCGTCCTTTCATCATATACTCAATATATAGAAGTATCGCCACCCAGCGGACTTTCGAAGGACTATACGAGAGGTAGCACGGCAGGACTAGAGGAGCGGCACGCCCGCACTCTCTTACGGCCAGCGCTTCGTGCCTAGTTCCCCCTTTCAGTGCTGCTAGTTCATGGCACTGCAGCTCAACCCTCGATAAACCTTGCTGAAACCAAGAAAGTTACCCCAGCGAGTTCAGCGTGGCAACCTTTTCTGATCACGTAGGGCTTAAAGTGCGTCCTTCTGATACAAGTTTTTAAATGCGAAGCATCTCCTAGTGAACTTCGGCGACTTTGACCCTATCTATCTATCTATCTATCTATCTATCTATCTATCTACTATCTATCTATCTATCTATCTATCGATTATCTATCTATCTATCTATCTATCTATCTATCTATCTATCTATTATCTACTATCTCTTCATCTATACAGCCGCCTCTGACTTTTAGCTCTCCTGGCCGTTTCATTATTGGTATCGATACCGAATTTGGTATGGCCCAGCATGACTGCTTGACGAGCATATATGACAAGTCATAACATGACTATCATTACTTGTACGTATTGGATGTCATGATAGTATGTCATGAATGTCATGATGGTTTCGTTCACATGAATTGTTGCAGAACTGGTATGGTATCAAATGACTGCATGGCGAACACAACTGACATACCTTAACGTGGAAATTATGACATGCATGTCATGTAAGTCATGAGTCGTGACTACACGCTACGCTTATGGTGCGCTCGTAGTCGTTTCGCTAGCTTCACATGTACCTAATTTGGTATTACGTGACGAGAACGGATGACAAAGGTATGTGACTGATGCAAACATGATAATCATGAGATGCGTGTCATGCAACAACATGATTGTATGCCACACTCATGATGCGCTCGCGGCCGTTTCTCTGGCTTCACATGTATGAATTTGGGTATTACGTGACACGAATGAATGACGAACATAAATGACACACCCAAACATAATAACGTGGACATGCGTGTCATGTATATCACGACTACCTGCTACGGTCACAGCGCGCTCACGGCCGTTTCGCTAGCTCCACATATATCAAATTTGGTGTCACGTGGCGTTAATGTACGACGAAGGTAATTGACACGTCAAACATAATATTCATGGGAAAGAAGTCATTTACGGCATATTATACATCCGCCTGGTAGCGTTGTGCTGAATTTAAAATGACCTATCAACCTTCCTCATTCGTATTTCGCATATTATCGATTCCCGCTGCACGTGTGATCTGCCAACATTTCCGACGGCGCTTAATGCAACAGTTGTCGCTGTACACACCATCGCACTCGTATCAGTAGATGGTGTAGATGCACCATTGTTAGATATTTAAAGCTCACTATATTGCACACGCTAGCACAGCACAAAAGATGAGGCACGTACCTCACATCGATACAACGCGAAAAACGAAGCATGGAACTGCGCCATCACCGAGTCGAATTCGCGCGTAGCGCACATTTTAATTACTGAATGGGTTGTGGTCTGTGAATCAAGCCCCTACAAGCCATGTCAAAGCAGCTTGCGGAGGCAACGCTACACTTTGTTTCAAATAGTGTCAACGTCACTTTGGCAGCTTTGGTAGGCCCTGATGCCTAAGCAGATGCCAGGGGCTTTACTAATGTCAAAGCCGTGTGACACAGCGTCCGTTCGAATGCTCGCATCGAGGTGTCAAAGTGGCAAGACTACGCCAGCATTCTCTACGGGTGTTAGTTGGTGTCATGATGCAGTACTTCTTCGCTATCAGGCAGCAGCACCGCCACGACAAACGAAGAGGGCGGGTGTACAGCGTAGGAGTGTGAGACGTATAAGGCCCGTCCGAGGAGTGCCTCAGATGTGCGTAGACGCCTCAGTGAGCTAAGCACGTGTCTATTTGTTGCTGATCTAGAGGTCTTGGGTTCAATTCCGGGGTCTCTAAAATTTCAAGTTTTTTCTTTTCTGGTTCATTTGTTTGCTGGCTGCTCATGTATGTTTTAACAATGTCATATCCATGACGAAAATACGTAAGTGAAGTTTTGGTGGACCTCGGCATAAAATGCTTTCGTGCTAAAAGAGAACTCAGTCAGGACGCCACATCTTGTGCCAGCTCTTTGTGAAACAGCAGCATGTGTGTACAAAATCACACAATCTGCCATGCTTAGTCACCTACGCCACTACAGTGGAATCGTCTACTGTGGCAGGAAGGTCTTCCGAGGATTTGACTCTAAAACACGATCACAGAGCCACTAGACGTAAGTGTTTTGCAACACAATCTTCTAACGCGTTCTCAGATGTGCCAGTGGCCGTTCAATGCGCGCTAACGCAATAAATAAATAAATAAATAAGAGATGAATAAATCACCAGTACTCAACGGCCTAGTCAGTGGTTTCTTTCCCGCCTTTCCACAAAAACTTTATATTTTTTCGTAAAAGATCCCAGGGCTAAGCCTTGAGCCTATCCCTATTCTGAACCTTTGACTTCACCATGTTATCTCTGCTTGCGCCGTCGAACACTCACAAAAATTAGTGATAACAGTACACGAGACAGGGTGAAACGCGCGCTCGCTTTACTGCAGGATAAAACAGGCTGGGCGAGAATACACAAGTAATGTTCTTCACGTAAGGAACAGTGGAAAGTTCATTTGCTCATAATGTCACGTATACATATTTATGGCGTCATGACATGTGCTGAAAATACGGGTAACACCAAGGGAAACTAATGAGATTGCTTTTTGCATTACTAGAGGTTGTTTAAGCGCCCTTTATGCGCAATCATGGTTGCCTACACAAGCATTCCAGACGCAGATCACAACGTGAGATAATACGCGATTTCGCAAGAAGCTCTTCCCAGCAACCAAACTTTCGCAAACTCGATGTTCTCATCGACACCAAATGCTGCAGATGAAAGCTGTTTCCTCCTTAGTTGCTCTGTGGTTATGTCGTTGGAGTCTGTAGTCTCGACTGTAGCCCACTGAACGCTATATTTCCTTTCAAAGACCCACAGCCACAACGGCGGATTTTCTTACTTTCTGCTTAGTATTGAATATCAGGAGCTTTCGGTCGACGTCCGGGCATTTACACGAGTAAGGAGTCTTCGCGTCCTGCTCGTTCTCCTGACTCACATAAACTGGCCGGACTTTTCGCTAATTAGATGAAGCCTTCTTAAGCAACTAACATGTCTCGCTTTCCGTTTCCAAACACTGCCCGTGAAACCTTCGTCGAGCAGGGCTGGCCAACGCAATGAAGCGTGACAACTTAATTAGGAGACGGGTTTGCCTGCGGGCACAGAAACACGTTTGAGCACACATTAGTTGCTGGTGACGAGAATCCAGCGTTTGGCTTTTTAGTCGTGCTTGCCGAATGCAGTGCAGACGGGCAGCAATTCGAGTGTCTTCGCTGGCCAAGTGTTTTGGCCGCGGCTAGGACAGGCCTTGAAGACTCACAGGAAAGTCGCATGTTTAACTGGCTCGTCGCGAACATGAGCCTCGCGCTTAATGTTCCAGTGTGACTGTTTTTAAATGATGCAAAGTTAGAACCCAGCTCGACACTTCGAGTGTCACCACGTTGCAAAGCAGGGTTCCTAATTTGTCATAGAGCATGAGGATGGTAACGGTCACAGCACACTCTTGCAGCGCTGTTTGTCTTTCTTCGTTACAGTGAAGTGAAACTTGATAAATCACTGCAGCCTATAAAAATTATAATTGAAAGAAGTCTTAAGCTATCTATTTTAAGCGGCTTGTTATATGCATACGTATGTCATCAAGTGTTGAACATTCATGTGCGTTACAAAATGAAAAATTTATGCGTGGGGTGGGGGGTGTTTATACTAAATATGAAGAAACGCACGCAACACTGTGCGGTGGATAACAGAAGAAACCGAGTCAGATTCTTCAGGTTACATTTATGAGCATTCAACAATGCCAACTTGTAAATTTAAATTATGCATTAGAATCTGTGCTCTGTCGTGTATGCAGAAATGCATGAAAACGGTTTTCCAAGCCGGGTTAGTATGGAGCAAACATTAGGAAGTTATGCAGTTGTGTCATAAATATCTGGTAATCAGGCAGCATGCTGCTTTGTTGCATATTAGAAAAAAGATGAAGAACGGACATCACTTTTACGAACAGATAAAATGAGGACGGACGTAACGATCGATGCATTGCAGTGCACCAGGTGCGATGAGAGGAAGACCTGTTACGAGATTATTTAGAGCAAAATTCAGGAATAGATTCTGCCTCAGATTCCATGGCATTTATTGCACACTCAATGCGACCTAAAAGGCAAAACGAGTCTTCCGTATTTTTTAAAAATTGTCACATGGTGTTAGGGGTGAATATTTGACGTTCACTACATGCTTATCAAAATGAACAATGAACATTACGCGGAAGCAGGCTACATTAGCGGGCACAATGCTTGAATAAGCCACAGCGCTAGTCAACATTAAACGAGTGTCATTGAACAGAAATCATTAGCTAACAATAATTAAAACGAGCCCGTACAAGCCACTTCCAGCCCACATTATAGTCACCTCTAGCCAATTAAATTCAACAGTTAACCACAATAGACATACAAACCATCGTGACAGCGCAACTAAACAAATACAAAAAGAAGCATACGAGGACATGAGCTAACGAAGAAATTCCTTCATTGAAGGAACATCCACACCTTTATACATGATCAACCTGCGCGGGGGCACCGTCTCAAAGACCAAAAAAAATTCACACCAGGTGAGAAGGAAATGTAGGTTCAGCATTGAAGGTTTCACTAGCGCACTCGTCACCTGCTATTTTCTTATTGAATAAAACTTCTACCAGTTCACGAGCCATTTTTTCACTACTTCTACCTGGGATTTGTGCACACTGCAATAACGGTTCACAATGCGAGAAAGCCAACCAGTGGTCAACTAGATGACTTGCATCTTTATTGAGATTTGTTTTGTGTTGGTCATTGAGACAGCGCCCTGTGTGGCTAATGTAGAGTTTGCCGCACGACAGGAGAATCTCGTACGCGGCGTTGTTGGCCCACGAAGGGGACTGTCTAAAGAACCATATACAAATGTATTGTGAAGTATTCCAACAACGCCATGTACGAGATTATCCTTTCCTGCGGCAACTGTACATCAGCCCCACACGGCGCTGGCGCAATGACTGACTCAGGGATCACGAAAGAGAAATGTTCGTGACAAGTAGAGAAGTCACTTTGTTGACCACTGCTTGGCTTGCCCGCAGTGTGAATCGTGATTTCCGTGTGCAAAACTCTTTGGCAGAAGTAGAGAAAAAACAGCTCGCGGAACGCCAGAACCTTTTTTTCATAAAAAAAAGCAGGTGACGAGTGCGTGAGCAAAACCTTCATTGCGTTGTTTATGTATAAAACGGTGGGTCATGTTTCAATAAAGCCAGTTCGTAGTGTGCGCATGTCCTCGTCTGTATTTTTTCTGTTTGTGTTGTGTTTAGCTGTGCTCTCAGATTGTTTCTATGTCAGAGCACCAACTTCCTCAACAGTCAACACTGGGGATCCTAAACCAAAACTCACCGAGAGCTGCCAGATCAGTATTGGTATTACGCTGTTAAGTATGGTTCACGTTGTTGTGGTGATATCCCGCAGTGCTCCTCGTCGACGGCTTCGACACGCCACGACAAAACAATGTCGCGTGGTAATTTCTGCGTGATTTAGGGTATGCGACGGAAACTAAGTAGGAGGGTGCCGCCAAGTGACTTTGAATGGTGGACTGTCGTGTATGGTGCATAAGCATATAGAAGCGGCTGCTTTGATCTTGTGTAATAATTTATGCTGGTGAATGTTCTCACACTTTGTGCCCCATCACTGAGTGCTCTTTTTGTATTCATGGCATGTCACTGATAATAGGTGCGCGCGGGGTTCCCCATCAGAGTGGGAGTGGGGGCGAAGGCTTATCGCAGCGCCCTCTCGCCCCCTACTAAGTTCATGTGTGGCGCAGCTTATGCACCTGCCTTCCCCGTCTTAGCAGGTAACTAAGGCGGCAGACGCCCCTGCGCCCCCCCCCCCCCCCTGTCAAGCCTGCCTATCTCATTATTATTATGTCACTTGGCGAAAGAAAACACTCGAATGACATCGTGCCACATCTGCTCTACATATTGCGACATTCCATTCCTAATATTTGCCGTGCTCGTATGCACACTTTCCGCTACAGGTTTACAACTGTCACTAGTATGGTATTATGCGAGTAACTTGTGTCGATTTCTCGACCCATGTGACACATAGGGCATGCTATTTAAAGATAGATTTCAAAACAACGCTGAAGTACTGGGAAAGATGGAAGTGTGAATATATGCAAAGTTTTCAAGATTAGGAGTCTGTCACTGAAGCAACTGATTCGAAGGCAAACTTTTTTCCTTTGTCAGAGATTCAGCGTGATTCACGTAAGTTCGCCGCAAGTGAATCAAACTGCATGTTTAGGTTATTGATATAAAATAAATAAATATTCGAAAGGTCCCATAATCAGCAGTGCTTCGTACATTACCTACTTCCTTATTACCAAAAGGAAACATTATTTAGTACAATGCGCCCGGTTGACGATAGTGGATATTAAGTAGAGTAAGTGAGAATTTTTTAGTAAGCAGAGAGGTCGGCCTGAGCAAGTGCATTTTAGCCTGCTACTATACACAGGGAATAAGGGAAGAGGTAAAAAAAGAGGAATGAAGATCAATGATGAGCACAGGAAGAGGTGTTGCGTATGTACAATGCCTACTTAGCATAGCTCCCTATGTATACAATTTAGTATCTAGTCCAGTGCTTCTGATGAACTCTAAAACAGCCCTTGTAGCAGTTTCTGACACATTGTGGTCGCACGTTGCTGACAAATTGTAGCTTTTACTAAGTAGCATACGTCCGATGCTTGCTGAAATTGAAGCTGGCACCTTCCTTTACGTCACGTATATTGGCATAAACATCAAGGGATGCTTATTATTAGCCACGCATTTCGAAAGGGAGCGGAGGTCTCGCAAATGAAAAAAAAAATAGCGGCACCGGCTAGTGACCAGAAATGCGATCCTTGAAAGTATGCCTGTCACTTGAGCACATCCTTGGCCATGTTTTCAACAAATGAGGCTTTAGAGCGAAAGCCGTTACGAGTTCAGAATACAGGTCACATGTGATGCCATAATAGTGCGCCGCCGCCGCCGCCAGTGTCGGTAACCGATATCACAAGAATTGAGAAAAACAAAACTCACTAAATAAAGAACACTTGGGACACAAAGCCGGGTTCCCTGCGTGCCAGCTCAGCATTCTACCGCTGAGCCACGCCGGCGCTTTAAAGTCATTTCAAAACTGGCCTTATATAGGCAGGCTTGATGCCGGGAAAAGAATCGCGCTAATAAGAGTAATAAAGCGTTTTTGAATATTAAGGAACAACCAGTCATCACGCAATATTAACTGCGTAAAGAGTAGGTTGTCCAGTGATCTGACCCAGTACAAAAAGCTTGTTGTTGTTGTTGTAGTTCACATATTGATAGTGGCGCATACACAATATGGCCAAGAATCGAGTGGTTTTAAAAATTACTGTTCAGATTTGGAATAATACAGGTATAACAGAAAGATTACCGATAGCTTAGGAAAGTGTGGTGCTTAATGTAATGCATACAAATATTTGCATAAACGAATTTATTCTTAGAATAGAGCAATAAATTGATTTTATATGTATATAAATATGTGAACATGTTAGGATAATGGAACTGGTTAATTAGTCAACCTATTAGTTTCACCCATATAGTCCCAGATAACCGCGCATATTGTCGCATTAGAGAAACCAGAAATGGAAGCTCCAAAAGACAAAATGACAGGCACACATAAGTCCATGGCAATACCACGTAAAGGTATTTTTAAAAGTGTTTTTCGTAATGTGTAAAACCACCTGCAGGGCAAAAAAAATGATCTAGTGGTTCCAGTTCATCGCAGAACGCGCACAGTGGCGAAGGTGCCTGAGCAGACCTGTGTTTATAGAAATATAGATTTGGTACCTGGCAACGCAGCCTTGTGATAGCTACTTCTTGTTTACCAGTGTGGCAAAAGTCTCTTCGCCAGGAATATAATAAATGGCGATATGCTGTCGAGTTTGTTAGTGCTGAACATTTAAAGACTTCCATAAGCGTACGTCTGCGGAATCGAGCAGCAGTCCAATAAGCGGATGATGAAGAGTGCGGTAGAATTGGTTTGCTGATTCACGACTTAGCTAAGGAATCGGCTATTTCAATTAGAAATAAACCTTTATGTCCAGGCACTCAAACTTATCGTAGTTTTCTCGAATGCGCACGTAGTAGTGCATGGAACGCCTTTGGTACTTGATTATCAGCACCAACGGAAAGTGCCGCACAGAGAGATAGGGAATCTGTTATTATGACAGCTGATGTAATTGCTGTATCTAACTTGCGTAAGGTGAGCACTACTGCCAGAAGTTCAGCCACAAAAACAGGTATGAAATCGGGTAGTCGAAGAAAATATATCTAATGTAAAATCAGGCTGAAAATACCAACCCCTGACTTTTCGTCATATTGCGATGCGTCTGTAGCAATAATAACGTTCGTTCTAATACTGCGCAGGGGATTTTGAAGTAAATCATCAAAAATATTAGGGGAAATACCTTGGCATTATTAGAAAAAATGTCATCAAATTGAATTTCCACCGGGGCTGAATTATCAGGACTGGGAATGATGTCCCATATACGTATGCTTAGAGGCTCCAGTAAATTTTGCACAAATATTATTTGTGGGGTGTGAAATCATGCCCATCTACCACCAATAAATGATTCCGGGGTGGAAATAAAGGCTGTTTCTGAATGTCGTAATGGTGATTCATAAATTCTTAAGAATATCTGAACAGTCAGAAGGCGAATTCTACAAGAAAGCGGAGGGACCCTCGATTCGAGATACAACACATTGTTAGAAATATTTCGGGCGGCCAAGAGATAAGCGCAAAGCTTCTCTTTCCAGAAGAATTAAAGGCCGCAACTTGTAGGCTGGAACTCCAGAGAAAAGTAGACAACAATATTCTAAATTGGGACGAACGTATATGCGGTATATCATTACCAATGTGTCTCTTCTCATACCTATGCGGTAGTTGCTTAGCCGACGTAATATGCCAATGGCCCGCACACCTTTTCCGGCAATATATTCGATATGAGGTCGCCAGTTGAGCGATATGTGATAAATTACTCCAAAGTATAAAGCAGACTCCACATGTGGTATATTCTCATAATAGTAAGACAGAGAGATGTTCACAGGGTATCAGCGAAAAAACAAGGAATGCACATTTACTCAGATTAAGTAGAAAGCAGCTGCCATCGAGCCAGCTCTCCAATATATTGAGGTATGTCTGCAGCCGTTCATATAAGGTCTGAATGTTATCTGCCGTTGCAAAACTGCGATATCGTCTGCATAAACATAAGTTGTTGTATCCTATTTACGTCGAATGCTGCTCATTAGTAAATAAATAGCACCGGGGAAAGCACTGAGCCTTGCGGTACTCCCCTCGTTTGGGTAAGAGTAGATGATGAAAACCCATCTTTGAAACACTACATTTCCTGTCTGCCAAAAAATTGTTAAACTACGCTACTATATATGATGGAAAATCAAGGTATTCTAATCGATCTATCAAAATACAATGCTCCACGGTATCATATGCTTCAGCGATGTTTAAGGTAACTAAAGCGGCATATTTTTTATGTAGCCGAGCCAATCGAAGCCGACTTTCCAAATCAACGTGAGCATCTCAAATTGAATAACAAGCCCTGAACTCAATTTGACAGCGGCTTAGAATTGACCTCATTGTAATAAGTTCATTAATTCGTATATTGATGATTCTCTCAACCAATTTCACTAAGTTTGATGTCAGTGTGATCGGCCTTATGTTATCCAACATGTATGCTTCGTTTTCATTTTTAGCAACAATACAATTTTGGCAAGTTTCCATTTTGGAGGTATCCATGAGTACCCTAACGAATAATCCACTAGTTCTAGCAAAAGACTAGGCGTTTCCTGGAGTGAACATTTTAACATAGAGCTCGTAATTTCATCTGGCCCGGGAGCTGTCCTCGGTAAGCATAATACTGTCTGACTCAATTCAGCTAAAGAAACTTCTGGAAATTCATGCAATTGTACCAGAATGGACCGAATAGCCGAAAGATTAGCAGTGTAGCGGTGTTCTAAACCTTTCGCTATGTCTTCTAGAGAGGTTCATTTCTTGCGGCGTCAAGAAATGAACCTCTCTACTGCTGGAATGAACCTCCCTAGTGTGTAAGAGTGCTGGCAGTACTTTTCTTGTCCGAAGATAAGCGAACAAATCACGCTTATTTTTTTGTTTTATAAAGATAATCAAAATGTATACTGTCGTATTCTTTTTTCGCGTGGTTCACTGTACGCTTAAATACACAAGCGAGGGATTGATAGTCCTTCCCGTTTATTGGGCTCTGATTATGAAGAAGTTTTTTCCAAGCGAAGCTTGTTCTTGTTGACCTAATAACTGCGGTGAATACCCACTTCAGGCTTATTTCTTCATCGTCCTGATCAACTGCATAAAAATATTGCACAACACTCTGAGCAAGTGTGTAGTGAATAGCATACGCTTCTCCGAAGAATGATAAAGAATATCATAGTGAGTGCCAGCCTACTACACGAAAATTATGATTACTTATGGCACAGTGAGTAGCAGCAAGTGTAATTGAAGCCGTTATTCAAAGAGCGTCAAGAAAAAACTCTGAAAGGTTGATCTCCGAGCTTTTGCTGTGACAGTGCTGCGTGTTTCTCGCAGGCCTGGCGTTTTTTTTTTTTTTTTAAGATCGTGGGTCTCTTTGTCATAAGCTGCTTATATACAACAATGCCGTTTCTTGTCGATGTCACTTGTCGCTGCGCGTTGCCACACTTGCGTGCTGCCTTACAAGGGGCACGTCATTGTTTTATGCACGACTGTCACTGTTGCCTGAAGCAAAACAACTGTCGCAGTGCGAGTACGTGGGGGAGGTCCCAATCCCGGCATGAAAAAAAAGAAAAAAACTAGGACGGTGCAATACACAATGCTGTAAAAAGAAAAAAAAGGAAGAAAGTAGAATGGAAAGAAAGAAATAGAGAGAAAAAAGGAAGAAATAAACGCACATGAACAGATAGAAACAAAGAAACAAAGAAGACAAAGAAGACGCGAAATTATTAGGGCAGGCATGCATACTCCAACTGGTCCCATTTCCTCCAACAACGCATGGAGACCTGTGCGTTTACAAAAGAGCATTCAGAAAATCAGTTTATTTTATTGTTCGACCCAGTGGCCGAGTGGCTGTGGTGCTCAACTGTGGACCTGCACGTCGTGGGATGGAATCTCGGCCGCAGTGGCCGCATTTTCAATTATTACAAAACAATACTTGAGACCTGTGTGCTGATATTTACGCGCACAACAAAGGACCTTTGTTGAAATTGCCGAAGCCCTCCAGTACTGCATTTCTCGTAATCATATCTTGTTTTTGAGACGTAAAACACTAACAATTAATAATAGCCAAATCATATATCAATATTAAGGTAACTGGAGAACAAACTGAAGAAAATTCTGAATTCAAACAACGCAGAGATGAAAAAAAGAAAAATCAAAGAAAAACCATTAACCACTCATGCTATAGTAACTCCATCTGGTATACTTCTATAAACACGACAGAAAGTTCTTTAGCTCTAGACCAACACGCGGTACATAATGCAAGGTGGCAGACATAACACAGACCATGAATACAGTCAAAATATTCTTCCGCAAATCAGGCCTTCGATTATGTTTTACAGACGATGCTCTGAACGCGCGTGAGGGACACAAAGATATACGGAAGTTCTCAAGACATTTCTCTACCGAAAGTTTTTTTGTGCATAATATAGACCCTGCACACCCAAACTGGAATGCTTTGCAACTAGCCAACATACATGAGCAATAAGGTGTTACGTACATTCTCAAAACTACAACATGACTCTGAAAGACGCCATGGTGAATGGCTACAAAATTTTTGATCCCTTGAGGGAGGTAGAGAACTATTTATTGCAAAGCAGATAATTTAGCCGGCATATGCAAACTGCTGACTTGCTACACTGCGATGGGAAAGGGGATGTGAGACTGAGAAAAGGCAAAGAGAGAGAGGGAAATGAGACAAGATGTTAGGATATAAGATAAAATAGAAATTATAATGAAAAATAGACCGCTCCTTTTGTGTATTAAGTGAGAACGTGCGTTGATAGTTCTTAGATGCGTGGTTTCAATATACAGCTAAAGTTTCTCTTATTGATCGATACTGTCCAAATACGGGAATAACAGTTTCAAAGCAAGCCTCTGTAGTGTGAAGCAGGCTAAAGGGCCCAATAAACAGTCAAGTGAGAAAGTTTCTTGGGTTATGAAATTCATGTTATGTTCATTAGGCACACGCGAGAATATTCTTTTGGTTATTGATTTCATGCAATATTTATAAAGCGCATGCTCATCAGCGTACGCTCAGTACTGAAATAAGATGTGTCCGACAGTTTCGACGGAGCCACAGTTTTTGCAGAAAGGAATCACTGCTTGATCGAAGCGATACCGTAAGCTGTTTTTATAAGGCAATGTTTAGACGAAGGCGATGCCATGGCGTTTCCAGATGACGCGTTAATCTGAATGGGGGAGTAAAGGTCTTGCTCTGAAATGCGGGTCGATTTAGTGCAAGGAGGCTTAATAATTTGTCGGAACATTCCACAGCCTCTTATTTTCTTCAAACGCAAGTTTTTTAGCCATTTGAGAATAATCTGATTTGGTTGAAAAAAGTTCACCTGTAATTAGAGTGTCAACGGTCTTTGCGTACTGCTTCATCACTTTTTCATTGGCCATAATGCCACAATAAGCCGGTATCTACTGCAATGTGGTGAAGTTCCCTTTGGTAACAGCCAGGTGATGTGAGTATGCTATGTCGAATGAAACGGAGTTACAATTCGTTTTCTTCGGGATGTTGGAAAATATATGTAGCGCTCCTTTAGCGTCGGGGACAATAATCACTCATCGGTCCGTCGTTTGGCGCAATGTTATGAAGGAAAGCTTTTTTGATGCCATGAAATTTGGCTCTGATTCTACGCTGTTACGAGAACGGTAATGCGTTAACGGACTCCACTATGGTACTTGAACCAGCCTGTGGAGGCTTCAAATTGAAGTTATTGCAATGAGACTGCAACCTGTTAGCTGGTCGCCAAGTATCTACCGAGCAGTGAAACCCAATAATCACAAAGTGTGAAGTAAAAGCTATTGATAACGCAGCTTATAAAAAGCCCTCAAGTCAGCCCAAGCCGAAAACTTGTGTCGGAGTGAAACTTACTAAGAATAATAGCAGAAATTTTGCTATTTGACTTGATAAATAAATAAAATAAAACGAATTTTGTCACCTTTAAAATATTTCAAAGTAAACAGTTCTCTACGTAGACATTTGCTCCGTCAATATATAGATCTGTATGAGCCAATTTACAAATGTATTAACTATCTTAAGATATAATTTAGGGTATCGTATAGCATTGACTCATTTGCGGAGTTATCTTGTATCTGTATACTAGATAGTTCTTGCCCAAGTATCTTGTATTGTATCACAATGCAATTTCAAAATATGTTTGCCTAGCCCTGCCCTCTTCATCAGAAATGCGCGTGAAGTTTGGGTACAAAAATAAAGAGAAGGAAATGTGGTTCGTTTGAAAGCCAGGCATTCCGCTGTATTTGTAGAGCTTGTTCGTCATCGTGGCTTGTGCGAGTTATTTTTATGGGAACACGAGAGGCAAAAACGAATCTTCAAAAGCAAGCCCGTCATTCAGGGTTGATATTTGTGGAGTAGTTGTGACACAGCGGTCACATTCTGTTCATTTCGCTCTCAAGCAGTGCGCACAAGCTTGCGCACAAGTCCACAAACCACCACCCTAATCAAAGGGACACTGGTGGGCGGTGTACCATCGTTCGAATTCGGTGAAACCAGAATGTAAAAATAAATTCGAAGTGTTCAAGCAAGTAGGAGAACTAAAATCATAAATAAAACTTTGCTTATGTCGACAAGGCAGCCAAAAGACAAAAAGAAAGAACTTTTTTTCCCTGGTGGCGCTGAGCACAAACGGTGCGTTTTCGGGCCCACGCCCACTCAAACAAGATCCGGACCCTCAAGCTAGCTGATGAGAGACACCACGAGGCCCCAACTTGTGCTGGTACTCTCGTAACTGAGAGGTTGCGGGGATCGTAATATCGTTCAAAGTCAACACTTACGTTCACGAAGCAAACGAGGTTTCATGCTTCCCAAGGAAATGTAAAAAAAAAAACAAGTGCATGGGTGACTCATGAAACGAAAAAGAAAAGGACTGGCATCGAAAGGAGAAGCGAGTAAATATAACGTATCCCTCACGCAATGGCAAACGAAAGAGAGCAAACGGATTGGGCGAGACGAGAAATGGCAACAGCGCGGGAAGACCTTGTTTGAGTGTTGTCGGCGTTCAAGGCTTGGGGCGCCGTCGGCGACGCCTGGTCGAATACTGTTCAACAAACACGCCCAAGCTCTCTCGAAGAACCTCACCCAACTCGCCCTCCACACCCTCATCTCCCCCTCGTCGGTCTCCTCGCTGTGCCAGCGCGACCGATGCGGCAGTATCGTATACATAGCACGTGTTACGGGCAATCGACCACAAGGGCGAGCAACCGTGAATGGTAAACTCTCCCGGAACACACAGGTCGACTGTAGTTGAGTGCGCGGCTTGGCATGCTAACATAGGCGTAGCGCTCCATTAACTGCCTCCATGCATGAAAGCGAGAGCCCTCCAGGATGCTAACACTGCATAGCCACCCTAATTCATGGCATGACTTGCGGTCTGATCCCCGAGGTTCGGGTCTACCTCGATGTGTGAGATGCGAAAATAGCGTCAAGTAGAGCTGTGTAACGTGGCAAGACCTGTTCATGTGTTTGGTCTTCTGAGAAAATTGTTAGTGTTAGTGTTTTGGGAATGAATAAAAAGCACTCTCGAACACTAACACTCCTTGAAAAAAAAATGTGAGAATAATAAAAGTAAGAAACTTTCATCAGCTATATTTGTGCATTGAGAAAGGAAATTAAAGTATAATATCATAATAATTATGAATCAATAATTTATGTACCGTGGCCTGGAACGACCATGATTTCATAGAGCAGGCACATGCAAAAGTAAAACAATAGATATAAGCAATACAATACAGATACTCTTAACAAAAATCAAATAAGAAGAGTGAGAAGGTACAGAAAAAGAAATCATGCAGTGGAAAATAGGAAGAATAAAAAAACAATTTAAGAATCATGAAAAACAAGTGAGAAATAAAGGGAATGAATATACACAACTATGTAGAAAACTTCCTGAAAGACGGGAAAAAGAAGAATCTGTACACTGTGAAAAACCATGTTAAGACAGGGGAGAGTTGTGATAAAACAATGGCTGTGGCCTGTGCAAAACACCAGTATCGTGACTGTTACAATGTAGACCCTTTTCATAAATACGCCACCTGACGGTGAGCTTTTTGTCAGTGTCGCTTAGCAAAGGGGCGTGGAATGGCTAGCGCCATCATAAGGGCATGGAAAGCGAGCCGTCAAATGCATGAGTGCTGTATTTTTTGTGTTTGTGACTAGTTCTCCGAATCATCCACTGCAATCACACCGCTTTCTAGCTTGAACGAGCTCCTAGTACTCTCCGATAAGCATTCTAAGCGGCTTTCATTGTACAATGAGCAATAGTTTGTACCCTTCAACGGGTTTAACGAGCAGTTTCGCTTGTTATAACTGGCAATGCATGGATCTGGCTTGCAAGAGAATCACATCGGCGTGCCCTCCCGACAGGGTCCCCGTCCTGCACGAACGCAAGAGGTGTCTGTGAGCGCCGCTAGAAACGCGCATCAGCGTCACTGGGACACACAGCCTGCATCGTCTGCTGCAGTGCCCTCGCAAAGGCGGCAGACTGTAGTTAGCGTCCGCGGCACTAGGAGTGCCCTTTTTAAAAAAGGGTATATAGAGTCTTTGTATTTTGGAAACAGCAGAGTGTTGAAAAAAGTTAGCCGGTAAATGAGTCGGTCGATTCTCTCTGGTTAACTAACACGGAATCCAAAAAGTTTAAACAGCGGAGAATCAAAGGGCCGGACATCATACCATGAACCAGTTTGTAATGAAACAACAGGTCAGCGCGATTTTTTAGCAGTAAGAACTTGGTAATGATAATAATCTTGCACTGTTAGAACGAGATTCAGAGTCATTTCTAGCAAATCGATGAAGGCAAATATTTACGACATTTTCAGGACTTGCTCAAAGACGTCACTGCCAGATCTAGCAATGTCATTCCAAATCACAGATGCATATTGCAGTTCAGGAAGACATAATGTGGTGAGCAATTTCGGAAAGGCTGTAGGGGAACTGAATCCTCTAGAGATCTCACCAGCGCAGCGGAGAGAACGAAGGCTACGCATGCCAGCAGGTTTAGTATAAGCAGAAAAATTTAGCATGCTAGCAAAAAGAACACCAACACCAATTAATTCATAAACCTTACATCAAGTCAAGGTTTTGACAGAATATGAAAATGACATGATTGATGTTTTGCGAGATATACTTGTAAATTTGGTATTTGAGGCACTCAGGCAATTGTTATTGTCATCACACCTTTCGGAGAAAGAACGCACTGCAGCAAGCGACCGTCGTTAACTGAATGAATTTCCTTAAATATCTTGTTATCAGTGTACAAGAGGAAAGAAGAAAAACAAATTGCAAAAACATTGGCAGATCCCAAGTACAGTGAGAACCGATGATATATATGCGAAGCACGAATGAGAAAGGTTGATATGTCCCTTTAAAATCAGCACAACGTTACGAGGCGCAGATAAATTATGCCATACATGACTTCCATGTCTTGATTATCATATTTGCACGTGTCTTAACATTCGTAATCTATTCACATCACTTGATACTAAAGTTGGTATATGTGGAGCTATCGAAATGCCCGTGAGCGTGCTATGATCGTTGCATGTCATCATGTGTTACAAGACACGCATATCATGATTACCATGTGTGGACGTGTCACTTACAATCTTCGTCCATCCACGTCACGTGATATCAAATTTGGTATATGTGGAGTTCTTGAAATGGCCGCGAGCACATGTTGAGCGTAGTATGTTGCCATGTTCTTACATCGCACGCTTGTCCGGTGGCAACCGGCGCGAAAAGCAACATGCAGCCTTTCGCGCCCATTATGTTACCCAGCTCTACCGAGACAGCACTGCGTCTGCCTCTCTTCGTGATGGAGGGACGCCAGGCGCGCTCAAACTGCATGCGTCAAACTGCATGCTCAAACTGCAGGCAGATCGGCGCCTGGCGTGGCATCACCGGCGAAGCGAACGCCAGCGCACGCGTGCGCGGGTCACGTCGAAGTGTATTGGCGCCTTGAGTGTGGCATGTAGTCATGCTGTTTCATGACACGCATCTCATGATTATCATGTTTGCACTAGTCACATACCTTGGTCATCCATTCACGTGACTTGATACCAAATTTGGCATATGTGAAGCTAGCTATGCGGCTGCAGCGCATCATGAGTGTGTAATGTAGTAATGTTGGTACATAAACCGCACGTCATTATTATCATGTTTGGACGTCTCTTTCACCCATGTCGTCCGTTGGCGTCACGTAATACCAAATTTGGTACATGTGAAGCTAGCGATACGGCCACGAACGCATCATGAGCGTAGCATGTAGTCATGTGTTTTCTCGACACGCATGTCATGATTATCATGTTTGCACCAGTGTTATACAATTTTCATCCATGCACGTCCACTAATGTCAAACTTGGTGTATGTGGCGCTAGCGAAACGGCTGCGAGCGCATGATGAGCGTGGCATGTAGTCATGTGGCCACATGACACGAACCTGCACTGATGATTATCGTGTTTGCACAAGTCACATACCTTAGTCATTCATTCGCGTCCCGTAAAACAAAACTTTGGTATATGTGACGCTAGGAAAACAGCCGCGAGCGCATCATGAACGTGGCATGTAGTTATGTTGTTACAAAGCACGCACACGCACAGATGATTATCGTGTTTGCACCAGTCACATTCCGTCATCATACATTGACGTCCCGTAATACCAAATTTGGTAGATGCGAAGCTGGCGAAACGGCCGTGAGCGCACCTTGTGCGTGGCGTGTAGTCATGATTAGTCATAGCATGACGATCATGACATGTATATCATTATTTCCACGTTAGGGTCTGCAGCTCGCATTCGTCATGCTGTTATGCCACACCATACCAGTTTTGCAACATGTAATGTGAACGACACCACCGCAAGAGCGGCAAGACCATCACATTCATCGTGACAATCATGACATACATGTCATTATTTTCATGTTTTGGAATTTAGTTATGCTCTTCATGCAGTGATATTATGCCATACGAAGTTTGGTATCAATACCATTATTGAAACGGGCAGGAGAGCTAACAGTCGTAAACGGCTAGATAGATAGATAGATAGATAGATAGATAGATAGATAGATAGATAGATAGATAGATAGATAGATAGATAGATAGATAGATAGATAGATAGATAGATAGATAGATAGATAGATAGATAGATAGATAGATAGATAGATAGATAGATAGATAGATAGATAGATAGATAGATAGATAGACACGCTCAAAGTCGCCGATGTTCGCTAAGAAATGCATCGCATTTAAAAACGTCGTTGCCATAAATTAAAAATAACAGTGGGTCTAATAGCCATTCTTTGGAAACTTCACTTGTCACTCTCTACAACGAAGACGTTTGGCCATTTACGGCAGCTTGGCATGATCTTTTTAAGCAGATGGCTGTGCAGGAGTTTCAAAACAGACGAGCTAACATCAATGTTTGCAAGCTTAACCAAAAACAGTCAGGGGCTGACTACGTGAAAAGCTTGGCTCAGTTAACAGTAGACTACATCAACCTGTCCTCTCTGGGAAATAAGTCAGGAGACTAGCGTCATGAAACTAGCAAGAGCTGTAGTATTTGAGCAGACAGGCAGAAACCCGTGTTGAATAGAAATCAATCAATGAGTCACGCTAACATGCAATCTATTCTGAAGAGCCAGCTGAAAGATCTTCAATGTGACACACAATAGATAAATCGGGCGATAAGTAGAAACATCAGTTTTGCAGCCCGACTTGAATACTGGAAAAACGCGCGCACTTCTGCACATGCTGCACAAAGTTATTAAATAGTGCGGTCCGTACTGGAGCTTGAGCATAAGACTTTAGTATGGTGGAAAGGATGTCATCTCTGTCGTGGCAAGATCCTTCGCAAGACCGTTCTAGTCTCGTCTTCAAGCTTGCCCGTGCTCAACCTGCTGGGTGTTGTTGGCGGAGGATTGAGTGGTTTTAACTTTCTGTCTTAGAGTCCGATTCTAGAGTTTATCTGTTTCTGAGTCTAACCATATCTCTAATGCTCATGTCGACTACTTCTCCTGGCCAGGCGCGATCCACCTGGTCAGCGTCCTTGCCGTCTAATGAATTACCGCTAGACTACTTTTTCCCCAGTGGTATCGACAGCATTCCCGTGGCACTGGTACCTACAAATGGAGGCTTCATTAGACTTACAAACCCTCAGGCGGTTCAAAAGGAACCTAAGACAACTTCAAACCATTTCCAGACCATCACAGATGTGCGCCCATTTGGGCGAGGAGGTATCTTGTGTAGGTCGCCCGATCAGACGTGCGTGAAGGATCTCCTCAAATGCACCACCTTTGCTGCTACCCCGGTGAGTGCTTTTATTCCGCCTCACCTTGCATGTACCAAACGCCTTGCACGGGGAGTCGACTCCAAGTTGAGTCCAGCTGAGACCCTAGACAGGCTCTCTGGAGCAGGCGTAATTTCAATTTACCGGTGTAATTTTCTAGTCGACAAGAAGAGGGTACCAACCGTATCTGTCATCGCGACATTTCTGGGCACAAAATGCCCGTCAGAAATAAAATTATGGCCACTGATCTTCCGAGTAGAACCCCTCGCTTCTCGTCCGATTCAGTGCAACAACTTCTGGAGATTCGGTCACAATGCGGGAGGATGTAAATCTTACGTTCGTTGTAGCACCTGTGGAGAGAGCCATCCTTCAAGCAAGTGTACTGCAACAGCGGAAAAGTGTTGTCTCTGGGGGGGCAGTCACTGCGCCGACAACTCTGACTGTACCGCTCGTTCCCGGAAGGTTCAAATCCTAGAAGTTATTGGCCACCGCCGCTGTTCTCAAAGGGAAGCCATCGACATAGTTAGAGACAGGGCTTTTGGATACTCTGGTATTACAGCACGCTGCACTTCCAGTATGGACTCAAACCTATCACAGGCTATTGAAACTGCTGTTGAAAAGGCAGTGAGTAAGGCAATGGATAAACTCATACCTAGCCTTTCCGACTGTTTGGTGCAAATTCTTTCAAGTCAGATCGGACAAACAGTACAGACTTGTACAGAACCTGAAGTATTAGACATTACCAGCGATGTCACTCGGCTATGCAATGTAGTAGTGTAGGACGAACTTTCTGCATCTGCAGGCAAAGCTAAGCAGTCAGGAACACAGGTGCACTTGGACCGACATACACCTCAGCCGAGCAGAAGTACTGCTACATATATGGAACTCAATATACGAGCTAATAAGCGTACCAGATCCCCTATCTTCACCGATCTCAAGTCCAAATCTAAACGGAATGAATCAGCTATTTCAAGTGAAGATGCTAACAAGGGCGCGACTTGTGCCTCTGCGGTGCACTCAACACCATATGTCCGTTGAGGGTAATACAGTGGAACTGCCATTCTATATTCTCAGCCTCAACCGACTTACATTACTTTTGCAATAATTTTAATCTTGATATTATAATTCTCCAAGAAACTTGGCTCACACAAGATAAAAATTTCCATCTTGCAGGTTTTCGTTCTTTTTGATTAGATCGCCCGTCACTTGGTGGTGCTTTAACGATCCTTGTATCAAGTAAATTATGCCATAGGGCGAAAATTTCTTTGAGAATGTTAGACTTGGATTGTGAAATATTAGCATTAGACGTGTGTCTCCCCGGATACCACCCTTTGTCAATAGTAAATTGTTACTTCCCCTCCGGTGTGCGAAGTACGCGTTATCTTGACAGCGTTTTTGTAGCATGTAGAAAAGAAATTGTACTCACAGGAGACTTTAATTCACATCATTCGTCTTGGGGTATAAGGACAGATTCTTGTGGTAGGCGACTGTTGGAATGGACTATTGATCACAACCTCTCCTGTCTTAATAAAGGTCATGTAACATTTGTCCGAGGTCAAACTAGCTGAGTATTGGATTTCACGTTTTGCTCCAATGCAATCAAGGTTTTGTCGTGGGCTGTTCTTGATTCGGCAACTAACAGCGACCATCTTCCTGTAGTTTTTCACATTACTTGTCCAACAATAACTTTAGATCAGCCACATGACCAAGACCAGCGCACGCCCATACCACTCTTGAGAACGGACGCTGCAAAGCTACTACAATCACTTGCTCGCCGTATATCTCTCCTACAATGGAATACGCAGGGTTTCTCCAACACGCACCTGTATTCGATCGACCCAAACTTGCAACTTCGTTTGCCACCCGGGCTCCCACGATGCGCTGAAACTTTACTGTGTCGCATGAGGTTGGGCTTGGCATTTGCGAATTTGTACTCTCGTCTCCTTGGAATGGCGAGCACTTCGGCATGCAACATCTGCGCCTGCGAGGAAACGCTTGAGCACATTTTATGTCATTGTCCAGCATACCAGACCGAACGACGTATTATGAAAGCCAAGCTCTGTCAGCTGGTTTCACGGCCGCTTACAGAAAAGAAGATCCTGGGACCTTGGCCGACGGCTTCCCATACACGCAAAGCCACGAAAGCCCTCTTGTACATTTTAAGGACCACCAGAATTCACGACCGCTTGTGAAAGGACAGTGTGATACCGTGCTGTATAGTCTTGAGCTGACTATTCATGCTTCTCTTTCTTACTCCTCTTCTTTTCTATCTCTTTCCGTTCTATTATTCTCCTTTTCCCCCACCCCAAGTGTAGGGTAGCCAACCGAGCCAAGCTTGGTTAACCTCCCCGCCTTTCCTCTCTATTTGTCTCTCTCTCTCTCTTAGATCAGCCAAAACGCACATACATCAACCATAGCAAATTTAAAGCCTGCCTCCGTTCTGCCGTTTTCACGCTTAGAAATGCCAGTCCTAAGGAGATTGCATCTACGATTGGTTCAATTCTGGAGGAACCTAGAAAAAATTCTGAATTTTCTGTTCCATCCAATAAACGATCCTCCTCTCGTTGGTAGAATGATGAGTGTAAGCGCGATTATAGAAGATGATAAAGCCGCTTGGAAAAAACTTCTTCATAATCAGAGCCCAAGAAACTGGAAGGACTATCAATTCCTTGCTGGCGTATTTAAGCGTACAGTGAACCGCGCGAAAGAAGAATACGACAGTAGACATTTTGATTATCTTTCTGAATCAAAAAATAAGCGTGCGTTGTTCGCTCATCTTCGGACAAGAAAAGTACTGCCAACACCTTTAACGTTGCAGTCATGTGTCTTGACGCCAGAAGAAATGAACACCTCTCTAGAAGACATAGCGCAAGGTTTAGAACGCCGCTTCACTGGTAATTTTTTTTTTGTATTCAGTCCGTTCTGGTAAACCTGCATGAATTTTCAGAAGTTTCTTTAGCTGAATTGAGTCAGACAGTATTATGCTTACCGAGGACGGCTTCCGGACCAGAAGGGATTACCAACTCTATGTTGAAATGTTTACTCCAGGAATCGCCTAATCTTTTGCTAGAACTAGTGAACTATTCGTTAGGGAACCCATGGATACCTCCAGAATGAAAACTTGCCTAAATTGTATTGTTGCTAAAAAATGAAAATGAGGCGTACACGTTGGATAACATAAGGCCGATCACACTGACATCAAACTTCGTGAAATTGGTTGAGAGAATCACCAATATACGAATTAATGAACTTATTACCACGAGGTATATTCCAAGTCCCTGTCAAATTGGGTTCATGGCTGGTTGTTCAATTTTGATGCCCACGTTGATTTAGAAAGTCGGCTTCTATTATCTCGGCTACATAAAAAATATGCAGCTTTAGTTACCTTAGACATCGCTAAAGCATATGATACCGTAGAGCACTGTATTTTGAGAGATCGACTTGGTTACCTTGATTTTCCATCATACATAGTGGCGTGGGTTCACAATTTTCTTGCAGGCAGGAAATTTTATTGTTTTGAAGATGGGTTTTCATCATCTACTCATACCCAAACGAGGGGAGTACCGCAAGGCTCAGTGATTTCCCCGGTGCTATTTAAATTACTAATGAGCACCATTCCACGTAAATAGGATACAACAACTTATGTTTATGGAGACGATATCGCATTTTTTGCAATGGCAGATAACATTCAGACCTTATGTGAACGGCTGCAGACATACCTCAATATATTGGAGAGCTGGCTCGATGGCAACTGCTTTTTATTTAATCCGAGTAAATGTGCCCTCCTTGTTTTCCCGCTGCAATACCCTGTGAACATCTCTCTGTCTTACCATCATGAGGATATACCACAGGTGGAATCTGTTAAATACCTTGGAGTAATTTATCACACATCGCCTAACTAGTGACCTCATATCGAATATAGCTCCGGAAAAGGTGTGTGGGCCATTGGCATTTTACGTAGGCTAAGCAACTACCGCATAGGTAGGAGAAGAGACACATTGGTAATGATATATCGCATGTACGTTTATTTATTTATTAGAATACCCTCAGGGCCCGTAGGGCATTACAGAGGGGGTGGGTACAACATATATAACACACAAGAAAAAAGACAAAATAAAGAAACAAGTATCAGATGCGCAAATCAGGAAGGCAACATAAGTCAACTAAAAATGTATAAGAATTCAAGCACATACAAGACCAAGATAGATAATGGAAACTGCGTATAGTTACAAGCATTGCTGAGAAATTGCAGTCTTGAATAACAAAGGGTCTGTTATTGATACAACGTTCGTCCCATTTTGGAATTTGGTTGTGTACTTTTCTCTGGATTTCCAGCTTACAAGTTGCGGCCTCTAATTCTTCTGGAAAGAGAACCTTTGCGCTTATGCCTTGGCCTTCCCAAAACAGTTGCCAACAATGTGTTGTATCTCGAATCGAGGGTCCCTCCGCTTTCTTGTAGAATTCGCCTTCTGACTGTTCAGACATTCTTAAGAATTTATGGATCACCATCACTACATTCAGAAACAGCCTTTATTTCCACCCCGGAATAATTTTTTGCTGCTAGATGGCCGCGATTTCACACGCCACAAATTATATTTGTGAAAAATTTACTGGAGCCTCTAAACGTACGTATATGCGACATCATTCCCAGTCCTGATGATTCAGCCCGGGTTGAAATTCAATTCGACGACATTTTTCCTAATAATGCCAAATTACTTCCCCATAATATTTTGGATGGTTTACTACAAGATCACCTGCGCCGTATTACAACGAACGTTATTATTGCTACAGACGGATCGCAATACGAAGAAAAGTCAGGGGTTGGCGTTTTCAACCCGATTTTAAGTTGGATTTATTCGCTTCGACTACCCGATTTCATACCTGTTTTTGTGGCTGAGTTTCTGACAGTAGTGCTTGCCTTACGCAACTTAGATACAGCAGTTACATCAGCTGTCATAATAACAGATTCCCTATCTCTCTGTGCGGCACTTTCTGTTGGTGCTGATAATCACCTAACAAAGGCGCTCCGTGCACTAGTACCTGCGCATTTGAGAAAAGTACGATTAGTTTGGGTGCCTGGACATAAATGTTTGTTTCTAAATGAAATAGCCGATTCCTTAGCTAAGTCGTCAATCAGCGAACCAATTCTACCGGTCTTTCCATCATCCGCTTATCTGACTGCTGCTCCATTTCGCAGACGTACGCTTATGCAAGTCTTCAAAGGTTCAGCATTAACAAACTTCACTGAATATCGCCATTTATTATATCCCTGGCGAAGAGACTTTTGCCGCACTCGAAAACAAGAAGTAGCTATCACAAGGCTGCGTTGCCGGGTACCAAATCTAAATTTCTATAAACACAGGTCTGCTCAGGCACCTTCGCCACTGTGCGCATTCTGTGAAGAACTTGAAACAATAGAACATTTCTTCTTCACCTGCAGGCGGTTTAACACATTACGAAAAACCCTATTAGAAATACCTTTACGTGGTATTGGTATGGACTTATCTCTGCCTGTCATTTTGTCTTTTGGAGCTTCCATTTCTGGTTTTTCTAAAGCGACATTATGCGCGGCCGTCCAGGACTATATTGATGAAACTAATAGGTTGACTAGTTAACCAGTTTCATTATCCTAACATGTCCACATAGTTATATACGTATAAAATCAGAGTATTGCTTTATTCTAAGAATAAATTCGTTTATGTATATATTTGTATGCATTACATTAGGCACCACACTTTCCTAGGCTATCGGTAATCTTTCTGTTATACCTCCATCATTCCCAATCTGAACAGTAAATTTTAAAACCACTCGATTCTTGGCCAATCTCCCACAGTGGGTATGCGCCACTAACAATAGGAGAACAACAACAACAACAACAACAACAACAACAACAACAACAACAACAACAACAACAACAACAACAACAACAACAACATCAGCATCTAGGTCAAAAGATAAGTATGGTTTCGAGCGTTCAATCCATGAGCGGATGAGCTTTTCTTCCAGCGATAAACCACTAGATGTGCTAACTGCATTGGGTTTTGTACCTCGTGTGTTCTTAAGTCCGAGGCCTTCAAAACAGATGAAAAATGCGTGACAACACAGTCAACGACGGCACGCACTTCGACGCCGTCTTAGCAAAGTAGCCTGATGGACTCCCCCTTTTGGCAGACCATTTTAGTACTTCCGAAACCCAGCTGGCCTGTTAGCTGGCCTGTAAGTAGGATATTTTTCTATAATGCAATATATATTAATGATCATGTAGCACGTAGACAGGATAACCGCTGGTCATTAAGGGTAACTAACTGGATTCCCAAAGAAGGCACGCGGGTTAGGGGGAGACAGAAGGTTGGGTGGGCAGATGAGATTAAGAAATTTGCAGGTATAAATTGGCAGCAGCAAGAACAGGACCGAGTTGACTGGCGGAACATGAGAGAGGCCTTTGTCCTGCAATAGACGTAGTCAGGCAGATGGTGATGATGATGATGATGATGTTGTTGTTGTTGTTGGTGGTGGTGGTGTAGGTGATGATGATGATGATGCGTACGCTTGCCCCGCTTATACAGGCGTTTAGAGAGAACTCAGAAAAAAACTGAGCTCTTCCTCCCACTTGCCGTAGGGAGAACATTTAGCTTTCTTGTGCATGGAAGATATCTGCTTATGTGACCCTGTAAATTCAGGGAAAAACCAGTGGAGATATTTACGATGTTTAGGTGTATATTGCGGAATACATTTACGCATGCCGTTCAACACAAGCTCCGTAAACTTCCTAATTTGTTACAGCAGCGAAGCACACTTCGCGATGTTTTTATTCAGGGACGGCACACAATACTCGCCCATAGTAGAGCACCTAGTGCTCTAAATTGTTAACTACTTTTTTCTAACACATATATATTGGACGGCTTTATGCTTTCCCATAGTAGAGTACTAAGTACTCAAAATTGTTAACCACTGTTTTCTAAACACTAAAACAGCGGGACGGTTCAGTGCTATCCCATAGTTGAGTACGAAGAACTTGAAATCAGTAAATATTTTTTTCTGAACACAAAATCTGTCGATCATTGCAAGTTAGGTACCTTTGCGCCAATGACGGCTTTCAGCTCTCCGATAGTAGAGTACCGAGGGCTCAAATCGTTAACCTCTTCATCTAAACACATCTGGTTTGTCTGTGACCACTGACCGATCAACGGCTGACAAGTATTGATAAAAGCCCGTGCAGTCGCCCTCTCTTGAAAGCAAATCTTGGCGATTAGTTAAAATTAATACTGTATAGTTTGTTGTTTCGGCACATACAATTAATTTTACATAACGTGGTGTGTGGAATTTCTCAGGACGAAGAAGAGAGATGTCGGAGCGTGCAACTTCAACGGGTTGTTCATTTGACAGACAGAGGTCTAAGACATTGTCTCTGAAACCGACGACGGTGTTATGATGCAGTAGGTAAGTAAATGCCACAAAATTCACGAGCAGGCTGCGCTTTTTCTTCATGAGTTTATTATACCTATTTAAAAAGGTAAGCGTGCTCTATTCAATTCCAGGCACATTAAATTCATCAAAAACAATAATTTTGCGCCAACCCCTAGTGTCCAAGAGGCAACATTTCTCCTCTGAAGAACAAATAAGGGAATTCCTCTGATGCTCCTAAAGTAGATAGGCAAAGTAGGAGCAAACCAGCACAAAATACACGCATATATATATATATATATATATATATATATATATATATATATGTGTGTGTGTGTGTATTTTGTGCTGGTTATAGAGGAATTTCATGATATGGGAAGCACGAATGAGCAAGGTATATATGTCACTTTAAAATCAGCACAACGTTACGAGGAGGAGGTAAATGATACCGTACATGACTTCCCTTTCATTATTATCAGGTTTAGGTGTGTCGTTTCCCTTCGTAATCTACTCACGCCACGTGATACGAAATTTAGTATATGTGGGGTTAGCGAAACGACCACGAGCACGCTATCAGCGTAGAACGTTGTCATGTTCTTACATGACCCGCATGAGAAGATTATTATGTTTGCATCAGTCATATACTTTTGTCATTAATTGACGCCATTTAACACCAAATGTGGTGTAAATGGAGCTAGCAAAACGCCCGTGAGCGCGTCATGAAGGGCCCAATATACTCGAATGTAGCGATGACTCGCGCGCACGCTGGGCACAGTGACGCTGCGTTAGCAAAATGCGAGCACTATTAACTGTCGCCAGGCGCGACCAGCATCCGTCGGCGCGGCCCGGCGACCACCGGTGTGAAATGCGACATGGCGCATTTTGCGCCGATGCGTTACCCACACAACACTGCGTCTCTTTTTTTTTAAATTCGAAGCATTTCTTAGCAAACTTCGATGAATTTGGGCGTATCTATCTATCTACCTATCTATCTAGCCGCTTAGGTTTGGGTGCTCTCGTGGCCAACCCCTTAACTTGGCTTGAACCAAAATTAGCATGGAAGGGTAAGATGGTTTGACCAATATGACGCGCTGCTCAAGATTTCAATATTGTCACAATCCCGTCACGTACGTCGTCAAACACGTCCCGCCGAACAGTGGCACATACCCACGGGCAGGTGTGTGCCGCTGGTATGCGGGTATGTGCCACAGAATATTGACTTTTAATATCTACCCAGGAACAACGAGAACACACATGGGTAGTTTTAACGTGTGTGCTTTATGAAATAACCGAAATCGGTAGCGTCAACCAGACGAATGCAAATAATAAATGTGAGGGTCCCAGCTGGAATCGAACCCAAGCATTCTGCGTGGCAATAAAGCATTTTACCACAGAGCTAGGCCAGGTCTCGAAACTAGTTTTCAAATAGACGTTAATCTTCGTGAAATGTGAATAGTGGTTGCAGTGCTGACTACCCAATCTTATGAACATTACACATGTGCTCCTGTCATATATCCGTCCCGTCGGGTTAACGTAAATTGTGATTAGTTGCCATGCGCTGAAGTTGATTCATGTTGCAGTGTCCAGGGCCAGCATCTTCGCGATCATCAGCGCTTCATATCAGCTTCTTGTGTTGCTAATACGTATGTTCCAGTTGGCATCGTTACGCAAGTTCAATTACTGGTTATATAAACATCTGAAACTCTTCAACCTATATATGTGCGTGCAACGTTTGTACATATATTTAGCGTCATTTTATGACGTGTCAAACATTTATTAAATTGTAACACGGTCACCTTCCCTCCGCATGCTTCACATAACGTTGATTCCCAGGTAGGTACGTGGGATCTGCAGAATTTTTTTTATTACGGAGGGACGCCAGACGGGCTGAAACGCGCATGCGTCAAAGCAACGCAGCGCGGAGCGTGCCTGCGAGTATATGGCAGAACCGGCGCCTGGCGTCGCCACGCCGGCGTAACGCGTCGAAATGAACGCTGGTGAGCACGTGCAGCATGTCACGTTGGAATGCATTGGCGCCTTGACTGTGGCATGTAGTCATGTTCTCACATGACACACATCTCATGGTTATCATGTTTGCACGAGTCACATACATTCGTCATCCATTGACGTCACGTAATACCAAATTCGCAATGTGTGAAGCAAGCGAAACGGTCGTGAGCGCATCATGAGCGCAGCATGTAGTCATGTTACATGACACGTATCTCATGTGTATTATGTTTGCACCAGTGTCATACCTTCGTCGTCTATTCGCGTCCCGTAATACGAAATTTGGTATAAGTGAAGCTAGCGAAACGGCCGCCAGCACATCATTAGCCTGACATGGAGCCATGTTGTTACGTGACACGCATGTCATAATTTTCACGGTAGGGTCTTTCGCTTGTCTTCGCCATGTAATCATGTCATGTCGTACCAGTTTTGTAACATGCCTCGTGAACGAAGCCATCGCAAAAGCTGCACGACAATGAAATGTAAATCAGGACATTCATGACATCTATCGTGATTTTTATGTTATAACTAGAGAGATATGTTCTTCATACAGTCGTTTTACGCCATACCAAGTTTGGTATTGATACCATTAACAAAACGGCCAGGAGATCTAAAAGCGGTAGGTGGATAGATAGATAGATAGATAGATAGATAGATAGATAGATAGATAGATAGATAGATAGATAGATAGATAGATAGATAGATAGATAGATAGATAGATAGATAGATAGATAGATAGATAGATAGATAGATAGATAGATAGATATAGATAGATAGATAGATAGATAGATAGATAGATAGATAGATAGATAGATAGATAGATAGATAGATAGATACGCTCAAAGTCACCGAAGTTCGCTAAGAAATGCTTCGCTTTTAAACCAAAGCAAAAGGTTCATGTGCATTAGCACTACCGCGTGAAGTACGGCTTCAGCCGCACTAAGTGCACAATCTCTGAGGGGTGCCTTCGACATCGGGCTCGAAAAGCCCCGTCAGCGACTACCTCGTAGTTCACATTGCTCACGTGTCGCAACACTTTGTTGGGTTCAAAGTAGTGACTGAACAGTTTTTCTGACAATCCCTGGCATCGAACTGGATTCCACACCTAAGGTTTATTGCCGGAGGGCCAGTAAACTTGTCGATGGCGAGTGTTGTAGCGGCATTCGTCTATACTCTGCTGGTGCGTAATGTGTACGTGTGCTAACTGGCGTGCTTCTTCTGCGTACTAGGCAAGTTGCACAGCGTCAGGCGTGATCAAAGCTTCGCATTTGTGTGGAAACATAGCACCCAGCTTGGTCCAGACCTGTTCATAGAGAAGACGGAAAGGCGTGAATCACGTAGTTTACTAGAAATCAGTAATCTTCGCGAATGTAACGTACGGTAGCACTGGTCCCAGTTTTTATGCTAGACATCTACGTACATGAATAAAATGTCGACGATGGTTTTATTGAGTCGCTCTGTCAAGCCTTGTTGATCTGCGGAGGATATGCTGTAGTCTTGCGATGGGTCATTAAGCTGAGCTTGAATACGTTGTGAATGAGCTGGTCGGTGAACGTTGTTCCTCTGTCTGTGATTATGCATTACCGGGCGTCATGTCGAAGAACGATCAATGTGGTTCATAAAATTTTGGGCAACATCGGAAGCCGTAGCACGCTGTAGTGCCTTTGTTTCGGTGCACTTCGTCAAATAGTTTGTGGCTGCTACGATTCACTTATTGTCGGTACGTGACAGCGGAAACTGCCCCTGTAACTCCATTGCTATTTTATTCAATGGTGCCCTAGGTAGTAAGATTGGTTGAACGAACTGCGAGGGCTGCAGTGGTGGTGATATGATGCGTTGACATTTCCGGCAGGTTTTCACGTATCGCCTAACAGATGCGGAAAGTTTAGGTCAGTAGTACGCTTATAAAATTCGGGCGAGAGCTCGAGAGGAACCTAAGTGACCAGTTGTGTGCTCATCGTGGCAGTGGAGAAGAAATTCGCCACGCATGTCAGTTGGCATGACTATAGTTATGCTCCCTCGTTGTTCCCTTGTTGCCGTTAAAGTTTTTCTTATAATGGACCCCACCTCGCAAGCAGAACAACGACAGACTTCGAAGAAGCCATCAAGGTATGGAGGAGTTGCGTCCTTCACGGTTCCAGGTTCAAGGTAAACCTGTAAAACCTTTAAAAATGTACAGTTCATAATGATTTGTAAGACGATCAAGTAAAATTACACACAGTCAATTTGGAAGTCGGCAACAAGAACCCGCGTTGCAAATCTGATACTGCACGCTTTCAAATAAAGCCGTTCCAGTAAGGTGGTTTCCCGATGACCTAATGAAACCATCATTGACTAACGGAGCAGGCATTTTTTTGTTAATTTGACATGACTGAACTGTTTTTGTGGTTAGTTGCTTTCCGTAATGAGAAACTACTGTGGTGTCATCAAATAGTTGCAAGCAGCCACACTAAGACCATTGACCCTTTAGGTGGGAATATGTATTTGTCGTTAAAGATCCCTTAAATTCCAAGAGCCTGGTGGTTTAGCGAGTGTTTTGTCCATCTTGTCCCTAATGTGTATGTTAAAAAATTCACTTCTTGACCTTACGTTAAAGAGGTAAGTCACCAACTAGGCCAGCTCTAAAGCTTATTTAACTCCTTTGGGTAATTGCCGAGTCACTAAACACCTTGCGACACCTACGCGCACTGTTCCTTTTTTTTTCATTTTTTCGTGTCTTTAGAGGTAAGGTGTTAGGGAGTGTCAAAATCGTTGAAATATGGTCATTTGCGTCTTTCGATAGGAGGGATCCAAAAGAAGGCATTCCGCAAATCTGCCAAAAACGTGACAATCTGGAAAGAGACAGTATTACGGACAATTTGCAGCTGCTTTGGAATAAAGCACATGCCGTTAACATTCGTCTATTTACTCAAGGATCAAAGTCTGGGGCTTTCAAGACAAACCATCATTTCCATTCTCTTTTATACGCAGACCTAATTACAATTATTTTGAACCATTATATCGCACTCAAAATACTTAGGTAAAATAATTTTGTTTTTATATAATGCTCTTGGATGTTTAATTAGGAATCCGTCATATGTCTCGAGAGTAGATCTTTATATTCAACTTGCAGCGCAAGACGCAGGTAAAGAAGAAAATAATGTACGATACTCATCAAATACAATAAGTGACGGTGCTACGGGCCGCCGTAATTCTCGCAGTGCTAAGCACCACAAAAATGTACCTTTCCTCGGTGAGTTTAGTTAGCCTATACAGGCGTGGCTGTCCCGGCGAGGCGCGTACCATAGTTTTAAAAGCGCAGCTGTTCTAGCTCGGCGCGACATGCATGGCCGCACCTGGAAAATATCATCGTCATGGACGGATATGGGTCACGGAATTCGGGCAATTCTCTATACTCATCGCAACGGCGTGGCCTGTAAAAACCTTGCCGAAACTAATGGAGAAGCGGAAAGAAACACCGTTAGATCTCACATAATATGGCAATCAATGTAATACGAAGCAGCCAGCCAAATCACAATCATGCCGCACATAAAATGAGCGTCATCGTTTGCATGTTAGGAACTGTCATTTATGATCGTCTTACAGTCACTTTGCGCTATGTACATCTTGGCATACATCAAGCCAGCAAGCTCGCCGCGAGCGCCCCACGATCATTGTATCCTAGTGAGGCCCTATATGATATAACATAAATGCGATGATTTTCATATGACCCCTTGTCATTTATTGTCGTCAAGCAGTCACGTCGTGTGAACCGAATTGTGGTGTGTATCAATTTAGCGAAAGGCTGTGAGTGTGCCATGAGCGTGGAAAGCAAGTCATGTTGCACATGACATGTCCCAATTTCTATATTACCAGTTGTTTATGTTCGTCATGCAGTGACGTCACATTATACCAAACTTTGTGTATATCAAGCTAGCGGAATGGCGGGAGTGTGCCATGAGCGTGGAAGGCAAGTAGTGCTGTACACGACAGAAATCTTGTGATTTTCATTTTACCACCAGTTGTTTGTACTAGTAGTACAAAATTGTCTTGTCATAGCGATATTAGTATATATGTAGCTAGCGAAAGGACAGCAAGAGCACTAAGGCCAGGACATGTAAACCATGTCGTTCATGCCAAATAAATTATGATTATGATGATATGACTTGTCGGTGATGTTCTTCATACGGTAATGTTGCGTCATATCAATTTCGGTATACATCCCACAAACAACACCTTCAGGAGAGCAAAATCTCGAAGGCAGCTAAACAAATAGGCAGATACGTTCAAAGCTGCCAAAAGGAAGAGAAATCTGCTTTGCGAGGTGAGAATCCAACACGCGTACCCGCGATCAGGAGGCGATCGTCCTAACTAGTAGGCCAACCAGGCATGCTATGCGCTCACTGGACACGCCTCGATAGCATATAGTGTGGCAAAAAGGTGGGAAAAAAAGTAAGAGAGGGGAGACGAAATCAGAAGGGAAGAGAGCGCAACGTAGCAGAAAAATAGGAGAGTGAATAAAACGCTTTTGTGCAGCCAAGCCTGAAAGAAATGCTGGGCTAGGCAGCCCTGTTGTTGTTGCCAACCAAAAAAGAAAAACATGCGTGCGTAATACGTACGCATTTTTCGTAATACGTACGAAAGAGTGCAACATTTCTCTCATTGCTTGTCCAAACATTCAGACCAGACACATACGGCATTGCCTTGAAGAGAAATTAAGCTAATACAAAAGTATATGGGGTGCAATCAAATCGCTAATGCTATATTACCTTGCAAATAAAAATTCAAAGTCGCCTCATATTATTCGTGAAAGTAAATATAAAGAACAACAAAAGCATCCTTACTGTGTCGTTTTCTTTTATTTTCTGCTTTCTTGTTCATGTTTTAGCTTTTGGCCCTTTTTCTATTTATTTCAGTTTGTATTTATTCCCTATTTCCCTTTATTTTTCTTCGAGTATATATTTCCTCATCAATAAATTTTCAGGCTCACGTGGTGTTGTCGTTTTTTGCCTAGACATAGTAGTCATGTACACCGATAAAAACATCATCAAGGCACTCAAGGAATAACAAGATGAAAACGCTTCTGTGTGTTTAGAGAAATTTATTCTCACAGACAGTGAACATCAATTACGATCCAACAGAAACGTAAGAACAAGGCTTTTGAAAGCGACAAAGGCTGTTGCCTTGGTAAACACACTGCTGACAGATTCATTGATGGTTGCAACAAAACATTCTCGATTTTCCTACTGTATGAAATTTATGAACTAGTAAATTTATCATCAATTTCTACTCCTTCAAGATTAGCCGCTTACGTTTCCAGCAGTGTACAAATGTCTCGTGCCACATTTCACGCTGGCATCACTGTTTATTTTTAATATGTTACTACTCTTGCTTTCCCGAGCTTTTAACTGCAGAGCTGATCAAGCTGGAGCTCTGCCTATGCTGAATTTGAGCGTATACCTTGAGCAGATGGTCATCATGAATATTTTCTACCTTCAAATATTTTATAGCAAATATGTTTAGGCTAGATGTCTACCGCTTGATGAAATAGAGAGAGTGATAGGAAGACGAGGAGAGAGAGAAAGGAGGCAGTTAAATTAACGAATAAAACAAAATAAGCTTTCCTGCAGATGGCCCTGGGACCCCTGTACCCACAATCACTAGGCTGCACACCCACGTTGATAGAACCTGCATTTATGAGAAGCATATGATTGAATTGTTGCCTATGTTCTGCGGGTAACTCGCTACAGGCTGTTATGCCTGGGAGTACAAACTGAACTTCATTGCTTCTGCAAAGTGTTTAGGATAGTATCGTCTGATGAAACCAGCGTCAAAACCAGTCAGTGAGCCGGGATGATGCCGTCAACGGCTTCTTTTGCAGTGCGTCTTACGCATGTGCGGCAAGCCTCCTTTACTTACAGGTCCGATTCTAGCCAGTCTGCACTGCAAAACATTCTGCGTATTTACAGACAGAAAAGCGGACATAGTGTCCAGGAAACAAACACACTCCACCCCTGCGCCAACATCAAGGATACAGCCCATATTTAAGAATCACGGACTTCACTACTTCGCGATTATTATAGATACAGCACACGTTTAAAAATTATGTTTCACTGAATGGTGCAAAAAATAAGTGTCTCCTCCGTCAACAATAATTTAGACGAAAGTAAGCATTTGCAATGCGGATGAGTTCCACAAATTTATACTAATATGGCCGTCGCATACCCCTATTGCATCCATCGCCGCGGCGTGTTCTGCACCGCTTTTAATCTTCGAAACTGTATTTGTTCCCCATGGGCGGTTTAGGCGGGCATCGCGGAAAGAGGAACCATTCGACCGCGGCAGGCACACCGCCATCGTAACTCATTCGTCGGCACTCACTACTCTAGTCGCTAGCCGACTTACCCTCCTCAAAGGCCAGGACGCACACACTAAACGGGATCCGGCTGGCGCCATAGAGTTTCCTAAAATTAACTGGAGAAGACTCTGGCGCTACGGTCGTTCAGCGACCATGGGAATGATGGGCAGTACACACATTTGTGTAGTCTTTGTACTTGTTGCGGCTAACCGTACTTGCGGCTTTGTTTATTGCTGGTTACGGTTTTGTTTTGAAGAAAAAAACCAACCATTTTGAACATTGTTACCTGATTCGAAATGCTAAGCCTAAAGAAATAAGGTTGCCAAGCGCAAACACTGAACATCTGCTCATTTTTTCTTGTAAAAAAAAAAGCAGCACCAAGTCACACGAACACACACGGAGCCAGAAGCAGGCCAGAAGTATGAAAATTCGACAAATGCGTGTACTACCCATCATTCTCATGCTCACTGAAGCGCCGTGTGTTGCAGCTCCTATAGACAATAGCGCCAGGGTTCCCTCTAGTGCATGTAAGGAAATTCTATGGCTGGCGCTGCTTCTTCATCTGGTCTGCATCTTGGAAGTGAGTGCCTAATTTCTCATTTACTCGCCGTTTGGATTACAGCTCGTGCCACCAATGATCTGTGTCATGTAGTACCTACGCAATATCTCAGATTAGGCCACCTCAAGTAAAGTCTAGGCCATAAACACAGTGCTCCTTAGTCGATGTTGATTTTACGCGGCTTGTATCATGCATGCTTTTTCTCAGACGGAGTGCGTACATGATAGCAGAAAATACATCATTTACGGAAATCACGGATTGACTGTGTTGGTCGTGTTTACATTTCGAGCGTGACATTTTCATTGCTCTCTGATACTTCTCCACAGCAGTTGCATTCCTCTGTGCCGACAGTATTCGGGCTTGTCAGCACCGGAGCGCAGCCGTGTAATGTGTGCGCCTCCCTTTATGCTGGCGGCGTTAGGTGAGCCTCCGTTTACGGGGCCGGTACGCCACTGCGCCGTAAGACGAGACGATATATACCGTGAAATCTTGGTGCGCTGCAGCCTACCGGCGTGTGCGTGTTCTCCCCGTAGGGTCCAAATTCATCTCCTCCGCGTTGTCTAATAAAAGGTGGCTGGCGGCAGGTAGCACCGAGGTGCGTACAGCCAGAGAGAACTTTTAACTCAAGAAATCTAAAACAGCAAGTGAATTCTTCCCAAAAGCAAGAAACCACGACTCGTAAAACGCGTTCTAAAAATAATAAAAGGAATCTGTGCTTCGTCTGCCGCGGTGGTTACGATGGTCGGCTGCTGACCCAAAGGCCACGAGTTCGATGCCGGCCGTTGTAGTCACGTTGTGATGGACAGGTTGTGGTAGAGGCCGGTGTACTGTGCTATGTCAGTGCACTATAAAGATGACCACATGGTAAAAATTTCCGGGCCCCTCCACCATGGCATCCTTCATAACAATATCGTGATTTTGGGACGTAAATCCCTAGGAAATATTTTTATCTTTAATTTGGTTAGTACAAGATTTCCTCTGTAAAACAATCGTAGAATTTTCAGTTCATGAAGAACATGGTTCATATTGGGTATTTTTTTCATAGAGAGATAACATTTAGAGAAATATGATAGTTCGTACTAGCTGATTATCAAAGTTTTCTTTCTGTAGGCAAAGAGTAATTCGATACGTATACAGAGCGAAATAGTTTTTATAGCTGGTGAAGAAGTTAAAAAGTTGTGGATTTTTTTACATGTTTTGTTGTATATTTAGCATTGAGGTGGTCTTAGTAACAAACTATGGTAAAGAACACATTTAGTAATAACCTTCATTGGTTACTGTCAAAGAAAGTCATCAAAGTGTTTTTTATTTCAAGTGATAAAACCTTTTGATGTGGTTGCGGGACTCTGTGCTTGCCCGTGTTTATACCTTGAATCAATGCGTCCTAGTGGTGAGTACTAGCGGCACAGACATGAGGAACATTTAGACAACATATCAATTTTGTCCATGCTTACTTTAATAGTTTGCTATCTATTCCAAGCCTGCATGAGTAAATGAAAGATCCAAACCGTACTAGGGTGCATTTAACAACATGCAGCTATCTTCCGACAGTTCGAATTGTGCGCTTATGCAACACTGGTAAGTGACACCGATACATGCAAGAACTTATTACCTGTGCGAGAAAATTTAGAAGTGGCAGGAACACCACATATAAGGAAATGATCTATTGAAATCAGAAAAAAAGGATATGTTTTTGTGATGAACAAATACAGCTGTAATAAAGTGACAATGCCTGCTAATAAAAGGACAATGCGGTGCTATCTGGCGTTGAGTATTTCAGCAAAGTTTAGACGCATGGATGAAAAAAAAAGGAATACGAAGACCCTGCTACCTACTGGCGTTTATCAAAGCCTCTGCAGACTATATGGCTGGTGGCATCTCCAGTTAAAAACTGCTAGTCAAAAATTCGAAATGGGAAAAAAAAACTTCTAAACCATAGTGGGCACTCACATGAAGGTAGTTGATTCTTTTAAGGTGAAACTCCATTAAGAAGTGTTTTTTCTCTTCAGTATGTTTGAAGTTTGCAGGGTGAGAGCTACATCACATCTTTGATGGCACTTCCACCTAAAATAACGGAGTTGATACCTTAATGATGTTATTGAAATAGAATCAATCCATTTTTTCACTTGAAAACACAGTTTTTACCCTAATATTGTGACTGAAATATAATCAATCATTTTCTCAAGTGGAAACAAACCTGGCATTTTATTTTAGCAAAACCTTTTCAATTCACAAAAGGCATGCCATTATTGCACACTCTCAAGTCTGTGTGCTTTGGTCATACCTGGGATATAATTATTATTCACAGTGCAGCAGAGGACCCAAAACTAACGTTAAAAAGTGTGCTTTTCAAACATTCTCATGGAATGAATCCAAACACAATACAGTGAATCTCATGATTTGTGGAGATCAATTTCATGTGGAAGATTCAATGACAAGCAGCCTTGGCTGCATTTTTTTGCTTCTTTAGTAAATTGTTACTAAGCTGATATATATTTTTGTGTAAACTCGGGAGCTTTAAGCATATCAAGGGCTTACCAGGTATGTCAATCGCACTGATGCCTCAGGAGTAGCTGATGGTACAATATTATGCCTGCACTCACATCTGTGCCTATAAGAGCAGAGACTTTAGGTTTATCAAAATCAGGTGCACGCCATGGTGCCATGAATCGCATATCATAATTTCTGCCAGGCAAAACAGCGCTTAATTGTAGCTTGTTGGGTTATATATGAGCACATATTTATTGTTTATTACATTGTTTTAAAGAAGGATAGCAAACATTGCAAACACACTCGACATTGCTTCAATACCATGCCTGATTAGTTTTTTCTGGAGCATTTACAACCAATAGTGTGGCTATGTACACCACCTGGAATTTCAAGGTTCAAATGCAGCCGCAACTGATATTTACTGTATCTTTTCCTTGAAGTTTTTTCCTTGATGTTGTGAAGCTGCTATCATTGGCAACAGATGTACTGTGGTACTATCTCCTTAGTGCTTACTCAGAGATTTCCAAAGTGCATACTTGCTGTTCCTGAGTTAACCTAAGCGGAAAATCACATGTGGCTCATACCCACATCCCACAGACCATAGTGTGCAGGTATGCACACACGTGGATGATGAAAAAGGTTTGACATCGTGTCAGACAAGCATGTCACACTATTCATGTCATGGGGGCATGAAACAGCAGTTACAATGTCACACTCACTATTCATTATCTTCCAGGTGCTGCTTCTATTGTTCTAAGGCCAGCTGTCTCCTCTCATGCTAGCGCGACTATGACTATTTATGCCACAAGCACCTTCGTGACCTGATGTTGCAGGAATTTGTGTAACCGCATCACCAGCAATTTATCAAGCGCCATCACATTCACTGCATCTTCCACTGCTGATTCAGGACGGTTCAGCAGTCAGTCCCGCAGCATGGAACAGTGACAGGTAATCAAGCAGCTCATAAGCACCCTCATATCTTCGTTGCACGAGACTATAGCACTACAGTCAAAATTTCATACTCATTATTGATTCTACGTTAGTGAGCGTGAAACAAACCGGTACCATGTAGATAATGTTTACTTTGATGTCATTATACAGTTTGAAATTTGCTTTTAACATCGCACATTCAAAACATAGCCTTCGAAAGGGAACCTTGAAAACCCTCAGTGGTAATTTCTGCGATGAATTCTCCACTGGCAACCTCTAGCCGTAGTGAGCGTAAACATTTAGTGCTGGCAACGTAGCAAGAATACTGTAAACATTGCAGGCACATTGTTACTGAGTTTGACAGCATACCAAATTAGTCAGCTAGATCACAAAAAGTCAAAGCAGCACACACTAGGGCATCCAAATTTTCGTTAGTAATTTTACATTACTTCAGTGGGATGAGTGGCGGTGCCACGAAGGGGTTTGTATAAAAAGTCAGCAACAATACCAGGATTTTGAGAGCACATGCTTGGGCCACCTTTCAACTAGTAAGATCAGACCCACAATTGCCAACTTGTATAACAATTAAGAAGTTTAATCTGTGATGACTAGCAGCTTTCCTGTTGCAAGGCAAGGCCTCTAGCTGGAAGTTCGTAACATCATTTTCAAATATGAGTGCGGCTTTCGTAAGTCTTTTCATGTGACACTAGACTGGCTGGCCTTTTTGACTGTATACATTTGTTACTTGACACGGGTTCTCGGGTTGACGCATTGTTTCCATATTTTTCTACAGCTCTTGATAGGGTTTCTCACTACATATTTTACTAACACAGCAAAACATTGCTCTGAATGTGCTCACTTGAGTTAAAGACATTATTTTGTGCAGATCTTCATTTACATCTGTTAATATTGACAACTTTTCTTCTGCTTATGTGACATCTGTTGTATTTCGAGAAGTGTGCTCAGTGCAGGCCTGTAGCCAGGGGGTGCCCCAGGAGTTTGTCCCCCACCGGAATTCAGATGTTTTTGGTTATCCTACTGAGCATAATTAATGAAGAAAGTCATTTTTCATGGCCATCAAAATGAGCCCCCCCCCCTCCGAAAAACATTCCTGGCTACGGAGCTGTCTCTTTATGAGCTCGTTATTTCTTCTTTCTTGTTCTTCATCATTTGTTTTTACCTCGCATTGTCTGCATGTGTATGAAATACAGGGTGTTTCAAGAAATGTGTACAATATTCTTTAAAAATGTGAGAAACAGGTACTTGCGTGCTAGTTGCGGCATTACCTTTCTGTGGCAAAAGGAATCTTCAGATAGGAACAAACATTAACTGCGGCAGTAATTAGAGCAATTAGGACCATTACCTTTTTTACCAGTGGTAGTACCTGGTCGACTCAAATGGGAAAATTCAAGCCCTATCTACGAAACGTCTCTAGCCATTTTGAAATTTCGGAAAAGCAGCCACTGATAATCACCGTGGAGTGATGCAATATGCATAATTTAGCTGTCCAAACGAAACCTGATGCACAAGACAGCACATCTACCATTCATTTCGACAACGCCCTCAATGACGACACTGTTTCTCCAGCCGTTATCAACCATCAATTTAGACACTTCGCTTTCTGCCTGTCTATTGACGCTCACTTAATCTTTTTTCCCCTATGCAAGAGTAACAGTGTCGCCATGAAGGGCGTCCAAATGAATGGCAGATGCACTGTTTGGTGTGTCGGTTTCGGTTTCGTCAGCTAAGTTAAGCAGAATGCATCGCTCTGTGGTGTTTACGGGTGGCCGCTTTTCCTAAATTTTAAACTGGCTATGGACTATTTGTAGGAAGGGGTTCCATTCGCCCTTCGATCCGACCAGCTATTACCACAGGGGAAATAGATGTTTGTGTTATTTCTATAAATACTGCCGTAATTTATATTTGTATCTATCTAAAGATGCCTTCTGCCACAGGAAGGCACCGCCACATGTAGCATGCAAATACCTCTTTTCTCTAATTTTTAAAACCATTTGACACGTTTCTTGAATGATCTGTTGATGTTATCTCCATTGAGTCATTCCATGTCAAACCATCCAACGTTTTTCTGACCATCACGAGTATGACTGATAAAACTTCTACATAATTCTCGAAGTGCTCAACTCATCCTGGTAATTTATTTTTTGTTGCCAAATATTTTTCTCCCTATTTATGAGAGCCTATTGTTTGGCGCAAAGTAAAGTAAAAGGTGTCAAACAACAAATTTTTTCAAAAGAAGTTTTTGGAATGCACCTGATGAAAGAGATTTCTGGCAAGGTAATGAAGTTATCCAACTTTGAAATAATGGCTTAACTATGCATATAAATTCTTTGAGGGCTTTTCACACGAGCGAAATTTAATAAAGTTGCCACATTTAGGACTTTTTTCCGGGAACTGGGTGAGTTTCAAGTATACAAATGAAATATTTGCTGGTGGTCTGTCAACATGCTACAAATAAAAAAATAATTTGGGCACTGATATTATAGTAGAAACTCTAGAAAAAGTTGTGTGTCACTTTGGGAAAACCTCAGTTTTCAGCATCAAAAACTTTCCTTGGTTGTTGGACTCTAAATATGCATAAAATCTCATTTTAAGTTCTATGGACAAGTTAATAAAAGGTGGAATTACTGGAGGGCATTATTTTTAAATTCAAAATATATTTTTAAGGTATGTATCTGCACCAGCTTTCCGCCTACGTAACTCAAGCGACATGACACCCTTGCAAGGGCAATCTTCAGCAGAATCTCACTGACCTGGAATGCAGAGAGCGAATTAGGTGCTCTCTACAAAGTAATTGAAATGGGAATAGGGTAATCATCCGCATTCCATTGCCAATGAAGGGGTGCTACAAGGACTGGGTTCAGTGCAGTGACTTCCAGGTGAGACATGCAGCTTTATATATATAAAGCCAGACATCCTTCTTTCCTGGGAGTTCTGCAAATGCAGTAGGTGTGCTTTATACACTTAACAAAAATATTTACTCGCGTTCAGTACATATGTCTCATAGCATGCTAGTAGCATTGATGCAATACACTGATGACCGCTATCGTAAAACAACTGTTTCTAATTTTTGTGGCTTTCAGGAGAGCACCCTGCTCCCTGAGACCCAAAGCTTGTCATACGAATACAGAAACGAAAAAGCTTTACATTAAGAACTGGTAGCCAAGGGGATAGACTCATTTATGTTGTGCATAAGGAATAATTCTGTACTGAAAACTTTTTAACGGCTTGATAGCTCATTTGGGAGTCATCACCAGTCAGGACGGCAAGAGGAGCTGCTTAACTTCCCCCCCCCCCCCCCCTCCAGCACAGTCCAGGTATTTTTTGTCCTAAAGCCGTGAATTGTCCTTCTACTGTGACCGGTTAGTGACCGCCTAGTTTATCGATGAGTCAGCAGAAGGCACTAGTGTGAGTGACTGACAGACAGACGGGTTCACGGTTACCGATAAAACCCTCTGAAGCTTCGGCGCACACATCATCATTCACTTCATAGTTATGTTGTGATTTTCTTAGGTCTGCATGTGCATACCTACATGCACACATACACAAAAGGATGTACATAAAGTATGACCGAATTCGCCTTCCCCTCACACACCACACCCACGTGAAAAACATCTTTTTGCTATGCTACTGGTCTCCACACTCTAGCGACCTTCATTGTAGCGAAGATCTGTTGGCAATGGAATGCAGATGATAGCCCCATTTCAATTTGCTTGCTGTGTGTACCTCAGGTCTGTGGAAGTCTTTTGAAGATTGCCCTTGCGATTGCTTCATGCCGCTTGAGTTAGATAGGGGCAAAGCTGGTGGAGATACATCAATTCAAAAAATACTTGTTGAGTTTAAAAAGCAACACTCTTTAGTAACTTCACCTATATTGAGGTAGTACATAGAGCTTCAAAATGAAATGTTGTGCATAATTTTTTCCGACCACCAAGGCAAGCTTTCTGATGCTGAATACCGAACTTTTCCCCAAAAAAGTTCAATTCACAATTTTTAGACTATCTGCTTAACTTAAGTGCGCAAATTATTTTTGATTTGTAGCATATCAACAAAGTCATCAGCACATATTTTACTTGAGTCCTCAGAATTCGCCATGTTACGAGAAAAAAAAATCCCAAACCTGGCAACATTATTCGAAACTGCTCGTGGGAAAAGCTCTTGAAGAATTATGTACATGGGTAAGTCATTATTTTTTAGTTAGATCACATCATTACCGTGCTGGAAATGCCATTTATTGAGTGCATTCTAAAATCACTTTTGAAAAAAAAATTGTTGTTTGACGACATTTAGCTCAGTTGGCGCCATACTACAGACTCTCATAACTAGGAAGCAAAATTTTTGGCAACAAAAATAAATGTTCAGGACGAGTTTTGAACTTCAAGAAACGTGAAAACTTTTACGCCATATTCGTGGTGGTCAAAAAAAAACGCTGGGTGATTTTGCATAGCTAACCTTATTCGTTCTATTGTTTAGTAGTTTAAATTACTCCTTTGCTTCTTTTGCCTCAACTAATACAGTAAGCTAATATTTTGGTGTGTTTATGAAGTTGTTTGTACTTTCAGCCATTTCATTCTGTATGATAAATATTATTATTTATTATGTGTGATATTTGTGGTGCAAGTCAGTGCCTCTAACAAGGCCTATTAGGAGCCTTGAAATGAAGAAATTGTGCTTGCAATGTTTTTGCTCTGTGCTCGCCTGGTGTGGTTTTCCTCACAAAATATTTTTCGTCCTTTTCAGAAAAGAAGTCTGCACAATACTGTTACAATAAGAAAACAACACAGGTGCTTTGGGTATCTGGAAGTTATGATATTCCTTCTTCGTAATATAAATTTCAGATACAAAGCCGCTGAAATAAAATAAATTTTTTGACATTTTTTGTTCACACAATTTGTAACATGTTTATGCGGTATTTCAATTTATATTCACCAGAAAATGAAATTCAATTTCAGTGAAAAGGAAACTTGTCCTTGTTGGTTTTTAAACATTTGAATTCACTTCGTAAATTTTTTTAGCATGTGTAGGTGCAGTCAAAAGTTCCCAGGTGAAGCTGCCACATGATTAGTTGGAATAGTGGCCTGGGAAATTTTGAATGACCTTGTACTTGCAGAAGAAAGACCTGCTAATTACGTATGGCTGATGTTGAGTCTAATGGAAACATGTTTGTTATTTACGGACATGTAGCAGTAGTATTATGAATATTGTGTGAGAAATGGCCCTACGGAGTGGATGTTGTTCCGTAGCAGCCATTACTTTATTTCTTCATTGCGGAGGTCTCCATGAAACTTGAACGAGCTGTATGTTCTATGTGTTCTACGTGATCTCAAGTGTACTATTTTATTTTTACGGAAGTGGTTGGCAGCATGTTACCTACGCCGTTTTACGCAATAAAGGGCAAATATTTTTGCAATACGATGCAAAGAACGGCCCCTCTTGCGGTCCGTTTGAAGTAACGCGCGGCAAGCCCCCGTCACCCATGGGTCCGATTTCAGCCAGCGACCAGCTGCGGTTCCTGATTGGAGGCTTCAAACTACTGGCTGATGCAAGGAATCTCCACGGCCAATGAAAGAATCAAGCGTATGAAAAGAGAGGGAGCGACTGAAAAAATTCCGGCTCATCGTCAAATTTTAGTGCATGATACATAGAAGGCCCTGCAACATTTTTTAGCATGGTCGGAAAATCCTTCCAATTGGTAGTAGAGGCTCTTGGTAACAAGCGAGCCAAACATTATAGCGCAGCATGCCGCCTGAAATTCACAATAAAGTATCAAAGTCGGCAAAAGTTGCTTTCTTTTTTCTTGATAAAAAACGGGAGACGCTGCGAAATTGCGCGTAGAAGGCCATCTATCAGCCATTGGCTGATTTAAACATAGCGCGCCCGGTTGTTACAGCGATCGCCGCAGGAGGCCGCGACTTGTCCACACGTGTGCGCATGATCACACGGCAAATACCCCGTATTCAAAGAAAAAAAAATGAAAACGGGGTCAAGGTCCCGAGACCCACGTAACGCATTTTCCTTGCCTCTGCCACTCTTCCTGCTTAGCCTCCAGCGCTTTCACCGGGACGAAAGAAGAGATAACGCGATTGCAGCGTGCGACAATTCTTTGTAACTCCACTCATACTGGACAGATTCTTGAATTGTTTACGGCATTGAATTCATGAGACAATAGGCTCTTTTATTGAATTCATTGAACGGTTACTTGAATAGAGAGGGAGAGAAAGATTATCAGAAAGGTGGGGAGGTGTCACTTCAAAAAGTGTTTCAGGCCCGAATGTCTCACGCCAGTGTTATTACTCTACATAAATGTTACGTTAACTGACCGTCAACTTCTCCGCTTCATCTATTAGCTCTTAGCAGATGCAGCTGCGAGCTGAGTGAGACACGCTATACGCAAAAGTGCGAAAGAAAAGTAATGAGACTGAGTGAGATAACACGAAGCAAGATATGGAGGTAGACAAGCAAAAGAAAAATAAAAAGAAATGAAAAAAGACAAAGGCCAAAGAGGGAAAATACGACAAAAAGAATAACCGGCAGGAAGAGAAAGACCGAAAGAAAAAAGACCGAGGGAAGGAAACATACAAAAGCAATGACGAGAAAGAGAGATTCAAATAAAAAGAGTGATCTTTCTTTGAAACGGAAATATAACCGAGGCAATCATGATCTGAAACCGAGCACTCTCAAAAGACGCACACTAACAGTTGTGTGCTCTAAGATAGGCGAAGTTTCGCTAAGAGATCACCTATAATTGGCTTCACTATGTCATTCTATTTTTAACCCTCGTAGTTTAACTTAGTGCTGGTGTTGGTGATAGCTGAGCTATGCCCACATTTTTCTGTTACTCAATAAACAATGCCCAAACACGCTGTGTAACAATTGTTTACTTAGCCAATCTATAATTAGTGTGTTTCAATTCAACAGTCTAGGCCATTACAAAAAAAAACGGGATCTATTCAGACGTATCTATCGGTATCTATCGTGTTTTCCAGTCACGTCACCCACGGCAGAATCGATTCAGTACCGCTGTGCTTCTAAAGCAACTTACACTCTGAGGAACAAATAAGAGTCACGGGAGCCATTGACGATGCCTGTTATTGTGAATACAAATTACGTTCCGTGTGCTATGGCCATTCTACTTCAGACTATTCCGCGTTGGTCAACAGGCTTCTATATAGAAAGGAAGAATGAAAAGAAGGAAAAGAGGAGGCAGAGGAAATACAGGAATGTTAACTGTTTTAGCAGGTTCTGCACAGGCAGCTGTTACCTTACTTGCGATGGCAATGGGAATAACTCTACGAAAATAGAGGGGGCATACGCCCTAATGTTCATTACAGGAAAGTTGCTCGGGCTAGATGTTTCCTTTATGAATGTTTTCTCTTCATATTGATGTTTGGGCCACTGTGTGCATTTATTATTATGTAGCATACTTCAGCATCTTCAGGGTCCTATTAGCTGAAACAACACAGATATGGTCAAAAGAGAACATTTTTAGATGAATAAAATTACGAAGAACGTGATTTTGACATTTTAAATAAAGAGTCCAATATTGTGTCCGTAATAACATCGACGCAGGCGTAAACAAAAACGCAGAGGGGCAATAAACACTTAAAAAAAATCAAAGCACTGCTGAATTGGGAATCAGCGGAAGCTGCTAAAACAAATAATATTCCAAAGCAGACAACTGAGTTTGACATTAATCTGGCTGATTACCCATAGATCAATCGCAGAAGCAATACCAATATCGATCGCAGAAGTTAGACGGCATCTGTGCTACATTGAGTTGTCCTACAAATATCATGACTACAGCTCTTCGTAGCAGGTGTGAAGTTACTCACCCGAACTGATAATCTCTAAAACGTTTCTCAGCCGGGCTCACTTTATCTAAATATTTCTAAAAAACCTAATACTTACCATATGGGCTCAGACTGAGACTCGTGACTTAGTCTGTCTCTGAGGAAGTCAGAGCCAGTTGACTCACGTTTGAAATTACTGGCCTTCACCTGGGACCAGTCGTATACCAACTTAAAGAATTACTCCGATTGCGCCAAAATGAAGGTGGATAGATAGATAGATAGATAGATAGATAGATAGATAGATAGATAGATAGATAGATAGATAGATAGATAGATAGATAGATAGATAGATAGATAGATAGATAGATAGATAGATAGATAGATAGATAGATAGATAGATAGATAGATAGATAGATAGATAGATAGATAGATAGATAGATAGATGCACAAAACAAAGCGTACTATAGTTTGTATCTCTATACTTTCTCAAAGATATCTCTTTCATTTTTACGAATATGCAAAATCAACTACCCCGCCAGTACCTCCTAAGCAAGTTTGTTTCTATATTGGCTTCGTCTCGCTTTTCTTAAAGCGGTACATTAATTATTCATTCTTGAGAACTATCAAATAAGCGCTATAGCTTATCATTTAGTGCAAATGCTTTGCTTGTGGAACTGAGACCACTCAGGGTATGAAAGGTAACTGTCAACGAAAACTACTAAATATTAATTGTAATGCAATTAATAGTACCTGAACTAAAGAGCAAAACAAAACGCGGAATTCGGAAGCAAACCAACAACAAAATAAAAGAAGGCAGATTTTGTAAGAATCTGGCGCAGACGTTTTCAAAGTATTTTGATGATCGGTTATTGAAGCGATTTCATTGACAGGCGATTCCAATGAGAGATGGCACGAGATACAGCAAAAAAGCTTGAAGTGGTTGTTTCACAAAAGAATACGGTCGAGACTGAGGGGAACATGTGATCTTTGGAACTAACTTTCAGGTGACATCGGCATGCATTAGGAGAAAATGAATCATTAGCATTAGATGCATCTTTTGCAGATATGTAGCTGGCTTCTAGATTATGCTCTTCAAAAAACTATATATAGCAATGGTTTTGTAAGTGTTGTGTTTATTGAAGAACGCTGAGTCTTGCACATGCATACTTGTTTTATGCTTCCACTCTGCCCTTCTTGAGTGTATTTTAAGCCTTCTGTCTGTTTGTTCTCCGTGCAATGAGGGCGTCCTCATTAGGTTTCCCGCCTGTGCTGGCGACAGCCTGGCGGCTCTCGTTACCATGTCAGCAAATAACTAGTGCACTTCATGCCAAAAAAGTGCTATCTGTAATATTTACTCAATGCTAATAATAAAAAGTGTCTCAAATTTAAAATCAAGGTCTAGATGCCAAATATTACATCCGTATTTTGTACCACACCACTTTGATGCCTCATAGCAACAAAGTGCCAGACTCGATGCCCCTATATAAGAATTGTAGGCGTTCAAACACGCTCACGAGGGAGAACACAAACACCGACTAACAGCTGAAAGGACGCACAGTGGCACAAAAGAAAGTAGGATGTGTCCAGATAATGTCGAACAAGAGGTTCTGGCCACCACTGCTTATTTTGAGAAAATTTCTTGCTGGACTCAGCATTAGCGCCAGAACAATGGCTTCGAGCTTAGTTTCTTGAAAAAATGTGTTCTCCTAAGGAAAAATATTTAAATTACGGCGGCGAAAAACACTTTTCTGAATTTCAATATTTCTGAGCTTCGAGCGTAGTAAGCAAAAAAATGGTCTGCTTCTAAATCAAAGTATTTATTCCCTTTATAGAACAAGTAATAGACAATCATGTGAGTGCAATTTTTATTGTATATGTTGAAAGCTTTTAATAAAAAAAACACAGCAAACCGCACAAAATGCTTGTATTTCAGGAATTTATAACTACAAATAACTTTAACCGAGTATATAGATACTCGTTGCATATATTGTTGAGATGAATAGTCAGTGGCACAACAGAAAATAAGGAAGTGGGCAGCACGAGGAGAGGTTGCTAGCTTTCGGAGGAAGACGACCTTTGCACCTCTGCTCTTGTGTCCTTGCGTTTAAAAACAGCGTTGCTTATTCTCGTCGCAACGAAGTCTTGTGTCCTGCTGTTTCTACGTTGCGACAATATTATCTTTACACTTTTGCTTTTAAATAATTTTCATGGTGTGTTCATACTTTGTTTCACTTCATAATTTTTATGAATCGTAAGTGCTTTGGAAAAATACCGATGTTTGAAAGTAATTTTCACAAAAGGGCATTTTCAAGTTTTTTTTTTTTTCGTATCTCTCTGATTGACATCAACGACCTGAGCTGCTATTCTGTGTAAAACATTTGCATTTTTCATGTTGTTAACGAGTTTTAAAGTCTTACATTTGTCCAACTCAGTTTCTCGGCAGTGCCAATCGTTACGAGATGAAAATCGGGCGTAACGTGTTAAAGATATTTGTACGCAGTATATTCACAACAAGGCAGCTACACAGTAACAAGTATCCAGCCAATTCGCATAGTTGCCCCGCCTCTGTGGCCTAGTGGCTAAGGTACTCGGCTGCTGACCCGCAGGTCGCGGGATCGAAGGCTGACTGCGGCGACCACGGAGGCCCGTGTGCTCAGATTTGGGTTCACGTTAAAGAAAGAGCCCCATGTGGGCGAAATTTCCGGAGCACTCCAGTACGGCGTCTCTAATAATCATATGTTGGTGTTGGGATGTTATAGCCCCACAAATCAATCAATTCGTATCGTACAGCAATCTCTGTCTTGCGATCAGCCGCTTGAGAAATCAGCGGCAGCGCCCGTTGATTGATTGATATCACATTACTCACATTACATGCGCGCTGCATCGACGGCGGACGAGCTCCAATTGCACGTCAAAACTGCACTCACAGTACGAATGAGATAATGAGTGCATAACTGTGCAACGTAAATGCTGTATGTCACAAAGGCCATGTTATGCGAAACATCTACAAGAAATCAGTTTTAGGTTTTCATTGGGAATATTAGCACATGCCACATGGCAACGTTCTCAAGTGTCTTATTGTAAGAAAGTACGCGGAGATTCGATTTTCAATCTAAAAGTTGTAAACACTAACCAGCTCCAATATGCGAGCGCAGTCGTATCTTCCGTAATGGTGATGCCTTATTTGGCTTGGGATTTTGGTGTTCGCTGTGTAGCATTCTGAATGCAACCTAGACGCGTACCACTGGCTGGGTTATGACACCTATTACTCGCAAGCAATCCTAGCCTAACCTTATTTGTTTCCGATGGAGTCATACGCGTTTTCGTCGGAAAGAAAGATTTGCTTCATGACGCGATTTTCCCACCAAAAATGCTACAGAACATACCAACAACTGTCGGGACTGAAATATTTATATTGCCAGTATTTGCGTTATGGAAGCAGTGACGGAACTTCGGCGCAACGCTAAAAAATTGTTCCCCGTACTGCAGGTTGGTGTACGAATTATGCACAGTTCGTAACGGAATAATTTACGCTGTCGCTGCTGCCTTTCTGTGTTGCTGTGTACCTGCTGTTTACTTTTTCACTTGTTTTTGCGTTATACATTCTTTCAACTGCTACTATTCTTCATTTTGAAAGACATGACAAAGCTTACAAATAAAAGAGAAAGCCGATCCGAAATTCGGGAACTTCGTGCTGAAATGAAGTCTTTAACAGACAGTGTTAAGTTTATGAGCGATGAGTTCGAGGACATGAAAAAGCGCCTTGGGGAGGCCACAGAGGAAAGGGAAGCCCTGAGGAGAGCTAATGAAGAGCTACGTGCTAAGTGCAAAGAGAATGATAACATCATTCAGCAACTTCAGAAGAGAGTTGTTCAATCTGAGCAATACTCGCGCAGGTCAAACGTAGAAATTAAAGGGCTTATACAACAGGAAAACGAATGTGTTGCAGGACTCGTTGGAAAAATTGGTGATGTACTTGGTGAGCACATAGCACCTTCCGATATTGAAGTTTGTCACCGTGTGCCCACCCGAGAAGCTTGAAAGACTAACATAATTGTTCAGTTCAAGAGCGTACACAAGAGGGACACTGTCCTTGAGAAGGCGCGGAAGGCCATGATGCGAAATAACCAGGTTGGAATTCCTGATGATGCCAGAGTATTTGTTAATGAGCATCTGTGCCCGGTGGTGAAGCGCCTTCTTTCACTTTCCTTGGCAAGAAGGCATGAATATCAATGGCGCTTTGTATGGACGCAAAACGGAAAGGTACTTGCGCGCAAAACTGAGGCTAGCAGTGTAATCCATATTGCTACGGAGGCTGACCTCCAAAGATCGCGTAGAATACGGTCTACGTAATCTTTAAGTCTTCATATTTCTTTTGACTGCACAATGTATCGAGAATTTAGCCTACCATCTGAAATATCCCTGCCTTCACACGGGAGAAATCTTTCTGCCCTTCATGTGAACTCGCGTTCACTCGCTCATGAGCAAGACATTCTAGCAATGTTTCTTGGCGAGTTTACTTTTTCATTTGATGTCATTATGTTCTCTGAAACATGGTATCAAGAACACAGTGAAATGCTTATCATAGATGGGTATAGCCACTTCTTTGTTAATCGCACAGGAAAACGTGGTGGTGGCGTTGCACTGCATGTTAAGCGTGGCATACATTGCGATGTGCTTGAGGGATTCACCTGCACCACGCCCCATTTTGAAGTGCTCAGCATCAAATCGTACAACGTTCTGTTTGTCGTGATTTACCGATTACCTACTGACAACGTGTCTAATTTCTTAGAATTCACTGAAAAACTTTTAGAGCAGGCTTTTTTTCAAGAGTACAAAGTTCTTCTTTGTGGCAACTTCAACATTAATATGCTCGATGATGGCACTTCGACCCGTGCAATTGTTAACCTTATGGGTTCCCTCTGTTTCTGTAGCGTTATCAAAACACCTACTCGTGTGATGGCAGCTTGTCAATCGGCTGTTGATAATTTCATAGTTAACGCTGGTACACAGATTTATACAGCCGGGACCATCAGCAATGATATCAGCGACCACTGCCCAATATACGTAGTATGCTCATTTTATGTTAATAAAAAATGCTTCCCTGATACCACGTTCAGTTATAGATGTCTATCTGAGGAAATTATGCAACATTTTTGCGCACTTGCACTGCGCACAGACTGGTCCTCTTTATATAACAAAAAAGATGCTAGTGAGGCATACGGCGAATTCCTGTCAACTTTCATTCATTTTTACAATTTATCTTTTCCACTAAAAAAGGCAAAGTAAAGAAACGTATTAGAAAGCCTTGTGTGCAGCCTCAACACGTTAAGATGATAAGTAAGAAAAATAGGTTATTCAATAGATTTTTACGCACGTGTGAAGAAAGCGATCTCGTTGCATTTAAGAAGTTACGAAATGCAATAAACAAAGAACTGCGAAAGGCCCACTATTATGAAACCCTTTTTGCTTTGGTACAGAGGAAAAATCTAGAAAAAACGTGGAAAATTATCAACGATGCCTTAAGACAAAAAAATGTGAAACAGCCTTTCCATGAAGTCACCCTAAACAATGAAAAGGTCACGGGCGTCGCTTTAACTGAACGCTTCAATAATCACTTTGTGAACATGATGACGTCATCGGATAGCGCGGTCACTGGCACAGCTGTTAACAGATGTATGCATAGCATTTTTTTTTTTTGAGGCGACTGATGACACTGAGATTTCTCGTACATTTTGGGTCTAAAAAACAGCAATGCTGTTGATGCAGATGGCATTCAAATCAGACCAATAACATTTGTAATTGACGTCATCGCAATCCACCTTGCATTTGTGTTTATTCTTGTTCTAGAAACTGGCCATTTTCCAAGTGCTATGAAGAAAGCCAGGGTCTCAGTGATTTTTACAGGCGGTAATCGAAATGACTTAGGGAACTATAGGCCTATTTCTATTCTGTCCACCTTTACTAAGGGTTTAGAGAAGGTGATCTCGGCTAGAATCAATGACTTTTTTTTTAAAAGAATAACATTCTGTCTGACTGTCAGCACGGATTCCGCCCAGGCAGGTCGACAGAGACGGCATTGTTATGTCAAAAGGAGCTAATAATTGATAGCATTGATGATATAAAACTAACTTTAGGTATATTTATAGACTATACCAAGGCATTCGATCGCTTAAATCATGAAATTTTAATAAGAAAGTTTGACAGCTACGGTATTCGGGGCATGGCAAACTTGTTGTTTTGATCATATCTCTCCGGGCGGACTCAGTGCGTTGCTATTGAATATTTCTGCTCTTCATATCGCGAAATTAAATCGGGAGTACCGCAGGGTAGCGTATTGGGACCGACCTTATTTAATGTTTATGTATATGACCTTGCTGAAATTGTTAGTGATGCATCCATTGTGCTGTACGCTGACGATACAAGTTTGTTTGTCTCTGGCCATGAACTTGATGATCTGTCGCAGAAATCTCGCAATATTCTGTCTAATCTGTCGGCGTGATCTCGTAATAATGCTCTAACAATTACCAGCTCAAAACCGAAAGCCGTATTGTTCAGGGTGAGAGGCAGCCAGTCTTGTTTCAATCAAGATTTATTCTTAGACGGTGCTCCCATTGAAATTTTGAGGAAATACAAAGTGTTAGGCGTTACGTTTTCACAACACATGAATTGGACCGATCACATTGAACTAATATCAAGATCGTTGTCATCTGCCGCTGGTGTGCTGTCTCGCTGTCGGCATTTTTTTCCTGAGAAGGTGAAGTTGCAAATATATTACGCCGTGTTTGAATCGCATCTTCACTATTGTGCGCTTGTATGGGCCACCACCACGAAAGCTAATATTCGTACACTTCTTCAACTTCAAAATCGCACGCTTCGACAAATAGCCAATGTACCCTATTTTCATCCTAGCACTCAACTTTTTCAAAAACATAATATAGTACGTGCAACAAATCTTTACGAATACTGACTTTTATATTCATTTTGTTTCGACTTCGACAATATCAAATCCTTCCTAAAAATACGTCTCGACTCAAATACAGAAAAAGTGACTCGCGCACTCGTATCCAAGACAGGTGGTTAGTACCATTCAGACGCACAAATTATCTTATGCAGTCACTACGACATAGCCTACCTTCGTTGTTAAATAAAGTGCAAGGGGAAACATTTAATCCGAATACTTTGACTCGCAAACAAATTAGACAATACTTTTGTAAATCGGAATGAACATATAAAAGACATCGTTATTACATTTTCACAATTTCTGTTATATTATCTACTTTGCACTCAGCGTTTCAATATACAAAGTATCATCATATTGTGCATCATAGTCATATTTATAGCAGTGCTTTTCTTAGTGTTGTAAATACTATTGTTTTTTATGTATCACAATGTACTGTCACATCTCTTCTCACATATGTATTACATTTCCATGTTATTTTTAAGTAGGTGTGTTCGTGGGAAATCACTGGTGTTATTCAACATTACGCAAGTTCCTAGTTTCAATTAAAATGGTGTATTATATTTGGATATATGCTAAACATCTGTATTTATGTTGATTTTAGTGTTACTGCTGCCATGTGAGGGCCTTCAGGCACATTCAAGTTGTACCATGCAGCTTTTCGTCTTAAGGACCCCCAACAATTTCGTTGGAAAATAAAAGCATTTATAATTTCTGATTCTGTATTATTTTGTTTTTCTGCTACTTGCTGCAATGTCTCCTGTTTTTTAATAGGGCCCGGAAACTCAGCGCCAGTTTTGATTTCAAGGAACATGCACGCTCATGGTGGTTGCTGGGCATTCTATAATCCTGTTGGACAGAGTGATGCTGGTGTGAATGTTCGTATTCATCGCTTAGACAAGTTTTTACATCTACGAAAAATTCACAGCTTTGCCCCGAAGGCGAAGCAATTAACGCGATAGCACCAAATTGGAAGGCCACGCGCAAAATGGCAAGCAGATCGGAACGTGCCCCGCGCTTCTCACGCACAAAAGACGCACGAAACGTACTCACAGGTACAGATAAACGCGAATAAGCGTGCCCGTTGTTACTTCTCTGTGTCTAAAAAGCGCGCTCTTTTTGAAAACGGAGACTGTGCAATGATTGCAGTGACTGTTGTGCGCCAGGTAACTACCACAGAATCATTCCTGAAAGCCCAAGGTCAGCCAAGACGTAGGATCTACCACACCACGAGATAAGGGAGCGCAATTGAGCGTCAGCCACCCTCCTCTCCATGGCGCAAAGCACACGTAGGAGGTTAGAACGCGCGCCGCTGCGTCGTGACGATGCGGCGACGCGCGCTCATTGCACCATCTTCCTTGTAATGCTGAAAACACGATAGTTACCGTTGAGATGCCCGTCAGCAGCAGTAAGCGGTAGGTATAGGTAGCTTACCGTTTGAACGTTGAAGGAGGTGCTCCTCTGCTGCTCGGTGGTTACTCGCGATTCTGATTCCTCTGCTGCTCAGTGGTTACTCAGTGGGAACTGCAGATTTAGTGGTCACAAGCTCGATTCCGCGCGCTGGAGTGTTGTTCTGGATTATTTTTCTCTTTTGCGTTTACATATATTGATACGTGTAGATACATATATGATGAGTGATGGCCACGTCGACGGTGAAATCCAGCCGAAAATATCCATATAATTGCTATCGCAATTAAGTTTGATACCTCTCTAAAGAGCTAATTTTTTGTTTGTTTATACTAGTTTTCTAATTTCTTCTATTGTCATTTTTTAATCAGGTGAAGCACGGGAATCAATCGACTTGAGTTCCTAGCGCTTACCTCACTCCTTTTCACCACTCGGTCAGCAAAATTATCAGTTGAATCGCGCTCAATTATCTTGTTCGTCTGGTGTGCCACCTACGGGAAAGATTAAAACACCAAGTTGTGGCCGGTATAGAACGGAAGCCACAGTGAGCTTCATTGAGCAAGTCAACCAGCATATGTCGTAGATGGCTAAACCGGGCAACACATGTTTTCCGTGGCTCTGCGGTGTGCTAACCCGGAAGCCTTTAGTGCCACGAAGGTTTTTCAGCATTTCATAAAGGCAGCGGGTGAGCACAACAAGTTGAAACCATTATTTGAGCAGATAAGGTTGTTGTATGAGTACATGAGTGAACACAGTTCTCTGGAAGCCTGACTGGACTGACAGAAATGCAGTGTCACTTGACCAATTGATGAAGACAGCAACCACGCTGCAGCCCGCAAAATGAGCTCATTGAAAATCTTGAGTTCGAGTTGGCTCGGCTACATAGATTTATCTTCTTTTACTTTTGGCGTGTTGTTCGAATGAGGCCAAGTAATAATGAGCTGCTTCCTGCTCATGATATTCTTGTAGCCTTCGTTTGAAATTTCGTGAGTTTCTACTTTTGTTCCTGTCAATGAAGTACGCGAGATGGACTAAATGTTCGTAAAAATTATTGAGAGTATGTAGCTGCAGCCAACGTTTTTACAAGTAAGCTTTTCTGCGTAAAGACAGCTCTTTGATTCTGGCGAGGACTCGCTGAAACACTGTTTGCAGCGGCATTCTTTCTCGCAAAAAAAAATCTCATTTCTTGAAGCCCCTCGGGACCTCTGAACTTCAATATCGTTTGGTACTGAAGTTCTGTAAGAAAACTATGCGCGCCGTCATAAGAAACGTGATTGAGCCAAATACGAGGTGTCCTACTCGCGATTGTTGATAATTTTCGCATTGGTTCAGATATTCTGCGTTCAATGTTTTCTCAATAATTCTATCTATAAGTTGTAAGTTCACGCTGCTTTTATGAATTGACAGTTTGATACTACATGTATGTCTGCATTATTGTACAAAACGTGTTATGAAGAAGTTCATTTTATTTGTGCCGATCGAGTTTTGTTTTTCCTGAGAAATCCGTCAGCTTGACTTTCGCGACTTCAGAATACATGAACAAAATTTCAAAAAAAATGATTACCGAAATTTCACGAAAGGTTGTATCGCCCAAGAGGCCAGCGGACCTGAAAGAAGACACGAGTACATTCCGCTTGTATGAGAAGTGGGAAAGGAGGGCTTTCACGACAGCCCTCCTCCTCTCAATTGTTGTCCTTGACCTCTATTTGGTGGCCTCACCAGTGAGGTCATGAAAGAAATTTTCTGCTCGCAATTTATTCTAGTAGGAGGCCTGGCAATAGCTAGTGATGAAAGGGACGCGGCCGCTGCATATCAGCATGCGAGAGCTAATACATGGGACTTATAAGAAGTTTCCATACCCCTGTTTTTACTGTGATTCTGAGCTGACGCAATTTTTTTTTCAGTGCCGTTGTTTGTAAAAGTGCTGAAAGAAATCTTGTGATCTTTGTTTTCCTTCACGTTGCACGTCACCGCTCGTATCGTCTCGTATACTTCTCTTTCTGAAAGCAGTCGTTACGTGTGGTCTTATGCTTTTGTGCATGCACGTTATTATTCAATAGAAATTAGTGACAATAAACTAGATTGAAGAGAGGGGGATATAATTCGTGCTAAAAAAAGCGTCGCTTTTTTTATCACTTGGGGTGAACATGAGCAAATGCTCATGTTCACCCCAAGCCCTGCTCGTGCACGAACATATCTTGGGGCAAACTTTCAGTCAGGTGCCGGATAACGAACGGTAACGAGGCAGCGCGCTCTCACGTACTGACTGAAATGCTACTTGTAGGGAGCCTCGCGGAAAAAATAGTCGTGGCAGCCGCACGGCATGGAGTACTGCCTAGAGGCGTGTTAAAGCGGGTGCGAATGCGGTAGAAGGAAAAAAAAATACCAGAAAGAGGAGAAAGCCTCTGCCACTGTCTCACCAGGCAGGCGCCTGGAGCCGGGATCAGCTTCGCACACGCGTTCACCTTGTCTTGTGAATATCGTTTCCAAATCACTCGGTGGTGTCAACCATGTCTGCGTGCTCTGTACTAGCAGCTTGACTGTGTCCTAGACTTGACGTGATCTTAGCTTCGCGTTTTGTATAATGCAAGCGCGTTCGTTTCGTGAAGGTATTGGGCATTGAGCGAGCCTGCCGCGAAGACAACACCTTAAGGCAAAACTACCCGAAAAAGGAGTAACGGAGCCCAATAGGCTCGCGCGATGAACGGATAGACCGTTGAGGAGCATCTACAGTGGGAAGCATGCCGCGTGCAAACCACTCAGTTTCCAAACACGCTCCAAAGGAATGAACTGCCCGGGAAATTCAGGCAGCGCGCAAAGCGTTGCCTAGGACACTAGCGGTCCTCCTCCCCTCCTGGCTCAGTCTTTCCCCGTATTTTCCTGGTGATGGTTTGCGTTTGGTCGCACTCGGAGTGCTCGACCACGGCCGCCAGGATTCGACGATCTAGGAATTATGACGTGGTGCTTGTGTGCACGCTTGAATGAGCGTGCGCTGCTGCTTCTACGTTTCGCCGAACCCATGAAGTCTGGAGTAGGTCTTGACACTTCACCACGCCGCGCTGTATATCTCTGGCTTCAAGATAGTCCCGGCCAACACACGACAGCAACAGCTGGGAAGGCCGACATGGCGGCCGATAAGACAGCAGCCCTATCGGATACATTACTTCAGTCCGACACAGGGCAGAAATCAGCGCAGGATTCTCTCACAAGTAGGTGATCATTCTTTACTCTACTCTACTTTTCGCGTGTGCAATACGGATCACGCTTGCTGACAACGGGCTCGGTCGTGTTGTATATCGAACGCACGAAATGTACCGCGAAGTTCAGCTTGGGCGTCTGCAGTTCGCCTGTGCTTTGCGACCGCCTGGAAGTTGGGCGCCATTGCCGTCAGCCTCCCGTACGCTCGCTCATCGAGTGTTCTCCTGTCTTCGCCGCCGAGATGAGCTCCGGGCTCACAATATTGGACTGAGACCTCGTCGTTGCGTTAGAAGTCGCCAAAAACATGTTGCGGGTTCTCGTAACGAGCTTCGTTGTAGTATGTCGTGCGCTGTAAGTGCACCCGCACGGGCTGGCGGGGCTTTCGCTAGCATCGAATTCGGTTTTGTTGGTCACCATAAGAGTTGGCTTCCCTGTCAGTCGGTCGCAAGGAGCTCGGCGCCATCCGTTGGCCGCGGCGGCGAACTTGCTTTTGCGCTCTGCACTCGCTCGAGTTTGTGGAAAAGGGCCGCATTACCGTCGATTTCTTCGGCGCTAGCTCCAAACCAGCTCGGTGCTGTTCGTGGCCAAGCGTACGCTCGCTCTCTTGTTCGAACTTCGCTGGCGGCAGACACTCCACGTGCACCGCCGTGTTTGGTCTCGCGTTCACTTGCTCGATCTGAACGACGTCGCTCGCTTAGGACTCGCCGACTTGTTAGCGATACGGTGGTTCGTGGAGTTGTGGCTGCGGCCGCCGCTCCTAAGCTGTTGCGCTACGGGGATCAAAATGAGTCTTTGACGATGTGTACCATCCCGGTGAAATTATTAGCATGTCATATCTCACGTATGTTTTTATTACACCTTTCACGTATTTCTCATATGCATTCGTATTCATCCTCTGTCACTTGTGGCTCACTATTTTACATACTTATTGTGCAGCCGTGGGCACACCATGCTGATTGCTGTGTGCGCTAGCGTCTGTGATGCGTGCTATCCATCTCTTTCGTCAGAGCAGCTTCCGAAGGACTGTACAAGATGTGAAGGTAAAGCTTTTGTGTGTCATATTATACACGCATGTTTTTGTAATAAATTGCGTGTAGTTGTCATATGCGTGCGTCTTCATCTTCTGTCACATGTGTCTAACTATTTTTTTACAATCTTATTGTGCGTATAGCCTTGGGAAGACAACAGGCAGAAGGATGCGTGCGCTGGCGTCTGCAATGCCTGTCATCTATCGCTTTCGTAGGAGGAGCTCCCCAAGGAGTGAACAATACTTGACAACGAGACTGGCCTTGTACACTTTACCATGAATTCACTTAAATGAATTGAGAAACTTCATGTGTATGTAAAAAAAAATAAAACATTTTGATGTCTCACTTTTGTCTTTCGTTGTTGCCGTGACTGCAAAAGCAGTTACACTTAGGTGGCTAACTACTTTTTCGCATGTTCTTTTCAGCGCTATTTGTCGCTCCCTGCGCAGAAAACGGGCGAAAAAAGTATTAGGCCAGGCGGAAGACATAATAAAAAACAACGTTTGAACTGAGAATAAAACGTTCATCCGATTGGAGTAATTGAGTGGATAAACCGTTCGTCCGGTGAGTTGCAACTGTGAGGACTAACAGTGACCCGGTAACGTGTAAATGTGGGGATTAACAGTTGCCCTAGAAGGTGCAAATGTGAAGCATAACAGTTAGTCCTTTGAGGTGAATTGTGGGACTAACGGTCGCTCTCTAAGGTGTAAATGTGAGGACTAAATGTTAGTCTCTTAGGTTCGCCTGTAGGAACTAACTGTTAGACCCGGTGCCGTTAGTCCTGAAGGAATTAATGACTTTGGCCGCCTGATTAATCCCCAAAAAGACAAACCACACACCATTTTAACACCCTTTTGCCTAAGAGTTTACCAAGCCAGATGATACGCACGTTGTGTGCTCGGCGCAGTCCGGAAACTGAATGGTAAGTAATGCTTCTGTGTTACGTCTGCCCGTCTGCATAGTCCCTACGCCGCTTGTGGATGTGGTACTGCATAGTGTGTAGCGGTGCAAGTAGAAGGGAAAAAAATAAAAAGCAAAAAGAATAAGAAAGGGCATTAGGGGCAAGTAACAACGATGCGAAAAACTTCATTGCGTGTTTGTAGACTACTGTCATGACCCCTGGTAAAAAAAGAAAATATCCAGCGACTGTGCTACTGTGAAGGCATTATTAACATACTCCGAATGGCCATCGACGTGGCATGTGGGTCACCCCACCGCGATGGTCTATAGTGGGTAATGTACTCGGCTGCTGGCCCGCAGGTCGGGGGATCGAATACCGGCTGCGGCTGCTACATTTCGTTGGAGGCGAAAATGCTGTACGCCTGCGTGCTCATATTTGGGTGCACGTTAATGAACCCCAGGTGTTCAATATTTCTGAAGACCTCCAATATGGCGTATCTCATAATCATATGCTGGTTTTAAGACGCTAAACCCCGCGTATCAATCAATCAATCGAGGCCTGTGGCTCACAGACAGGATTAAGGTACATCTTTAGAGGCTTAACCAGGAGGAAGTGAAGTGCCAATAAGAATAGTTAGGTCTTGCTATAGTATTAGTAGAGTTCTATCACAGCAACGAATAAAAATTACTCACTTTGGTATCCTTCATGTGTTAAAGATTCACAAACCTCACTTACGAAAAAGTTTGTACACAAGAGAAATTTTTTAAAGAACCCCAGATGGTCGAAATTTCCGGAGCCCTCCACTACGGCGTCCCTCATAATCATATGGTAGTTTTGGGACGTTAAACCCCATATATCATATTTTAGGGATGTTGAAGAACTCGGGGGTGTAATAAAACGTATTTTTTAAAGGGTGAACCTGTGCCCATCACTCAGAGTGACTATGTTCGTAGAACGTGACCGCCGAGAGCACCAAAGATGTCCGCCTTCTTCCTTTTGAAGAGAAGTCCCGAGTGCGTGGCGCACATCAGCCGGGTCCAACTGGGTGCTCGAGCCATCATCGTCGTCTCTGCGCAACACTAGACGGCGCGCATGTATGTCCCTGTGCGCGCGGTGATGGGCACGTTGTTTGAACGCAGGCAAGATGTCGCAGGATCCTCCCCCTCCTCATACGCATCGTCCCGATGCGTCAGGCAAATAATAGATTGCTGGTAGGCGTCACTGGTTTTCCGATGATCTTTCATAGAAAGGCTTCATCCGGACTACATGTAAAAACTCTGTAGGGTTGCGGGGTTTTGAGCTCCCGTGTGTAGCGGATTTGACTTGGTACGTTACATCGCTTACACGATGGAGTGCTTCGCAAGGCCCGAGATATCGGCTAAGAAGTTTTTCAGAAACTCCACGGCGACGCACTGGGGTCTATATCCATACTTTGTCACCCGATTGATAATGCGCTTCGGTACGACGCTGATTGTACCGGTAGGAGTCGATACGCTGTTGGCGGCGTATTCTGTATCTCGCCATCTGTCGTGCTTCCTCGGCTCTTTGCAAGCAGTCGTCTTGGTCGGGTGGATTGCTGCTTTCATCATTCAGTGGTAACATGGCATCCAGTGGAGTGGTGTCATACTTTTTTTAGGTCTGCAGTAAAAGCTGTGCCACGATCTGTAATTACGACGCTGGGTGCACCACGTCTGAGGACTATGTTGTTGATGAAGAACTTGACAACTTCAAAAGCTGTTGCACTGTACAGCGAGTCAGTCTCAGCGTAATGAGTGAGATAGTATGTGGCTACGACTATCCACTTCTTGCGTGCAGTCGATGTCGGAAACGGGCCTAGAAGATCCATACCGACTTGTTGGAATGGGGCATACGGCGGTTCTATTGGCTGGAGGAGGCCTGCAGGTTTCACGGATGGTGTTTTGCGCCTTTGACACTCACGGCAAGTTTTCACATAGTGCTGAACTGATGCTAACAGTTTTAATCAGTAGTATTTTAGATGAATTCTGGCGAATGTACGACTAACACCCATATGTCCAGATGTTGGCTCATCATGACATGCGTGCAGAATCTTGTTTCGTAAAGGTGCAGGTACAACGAGTGCAAAAATGTCAGCATGGGGCTTGAAGTTCCTCTTGTAAAAAACCCCTTCTCGAAGACAGAACGGAGGGAGCCCTCTAGATGAAGTGCGCGGGACTTCAACGTTGAGTCTTTGGAGACACTGTATAAGCAGCAGCAAGTCGGGGTCCTCTTGTTGTTGTTGAGCAATTTCTGATGCCTGAACGACGCCTAGAAACGGGAAGTCTTCTTCCTCTGGCTAACTCATCTCCACTGGTGTGCGTCGTAGGCAGTCGGAATCACTGTGCTTTTTCCCAGATTTATACACCACAGTAATATCGTACTCTTGCAGCCTAAGGCTCTATCTTGCAAGTCGGCCAGAGAAATGCTTAAGATTTACCAGCCAACACAGGCAATGGTGGTCATTGACTGCTCGGAATGGTCTACCGTAGAGGTACGGTCAAAATTTACTTATGGCCCAGATGACCGCGAGACTCTTCTTCGGTTGCAGAGTAATTTGTCTCAGCTTTGAAAGCTTGCGGCTGGAATAGGCTAGCACTTTTTCTTGGTCATTTTGCCGATGAACTAGTATGGCTCCGAGGCCGACGTTACTCGCATCAGTGTGAACTTCAGTTTCGGCAGTCTCCTTCGAAGTGGGCGAAGATTGGAGAGGCTTGAAGGCGTGTTCTTAACTCATCAAATGCTTCCTGTTGTTCACTTTCCCACATAAATGGCACGTCGTCTTTCGTTAGATTAGTAAGTGGTTCAGCAATGTTCGAAAAATTTTCCACAAATCATCGATAGTACGTGCATAAACCCAAGAAGTGACTTACTGACTTCTTGTTTTTGGGTGTCGGGAACTTCGCGATAGTAGCTTTTTTTTCGGGATCTGGACGAACACCTTCGGAGCTGACGACGTGTCCGAGGAATCGAAGCTCTTCAAAACCGAAGTGGCATTTTTCTGGCTTGATGGTCAAGTCTACTGAACGAATGGCTTCTAATACTGGGCAGAGTCGCTCTGGATGTTGGTCAAATGTAGCGGAAAATACGACAACGTCATCCAAGTACACCAAGCAGGACTGCCATTTAGGTCCCGCGAGGACAGCGTCCATCATTCTCTGAAAAGTCGCTGGCGCTGTGCAAAGACCGCATGGAAGCGCTTTCAATTCGTAGAGGCCGTCTGGGGTTATGAATACCGTTTTTTCACGGCCGCGCTCATTCACCTCAATTTGCCAATATCCGCTTTGAGATCAAGAGAGGAGAAGTATTTCGCACTTCGTAGTCGATCGAGTGTATCGTTGATACGCGGCAAAGGGGATTCATCCTGTTTCGTTACGCTGTTCAGCTTCCGATAGTTGACGCAGAATTGAAGGCTGTTATCTTTCTTTTTAACATGCACTACGGGAGACGCCCATGGACTGCTAAAAGGCTGTATCACGTCATCTGAAAGCATCTCCTCCACTTCTTTCTTGGTGACGTCTCTTTCCTTTTTTGATACACGATATGGGTGCTGGTAAATTGGTCTCGTGGCTTCTTCTGTAATAATTCTGTGTTTTACAATAAATGTGCGTCGCACCTTAGATGACGCTGAAAAGCAGTTAGAAAATTCTTTTATAAGGGCAAACAATCATTTCTTTTGACATTCTGGGAGCCTATGGTTGACTTTAACTGATGGGTCGACGTTGCAAGTCTCTGGTGGAGCGGTTGGCGTTGTCGCTAAACTGCATAGTTAGGTCACCATGCAGAACTCGTGGAAATCGGTGATAGCCACCCCTTGCGCGATGTGCTGACGTTCATTCCCAAAATTCGTAAGGAGGACAACTGAGCTGCCATTCCTTAAGTGAACAAGACCTCTCGCCACGCAAATTCCTTTGTTTAAAAAGAGCCCGACATTTCCATCCGCTATTCCTTCGTGGTAACAAAACTCCTTAGTTTTGACAAGCACCATTACACTACAGCGTGGTGGCACTGTGACGTCATCATCAACAACGCGCAGAGCAGCGAGACGTCGCTTTTCCGATTCCTCCACCGACATAGCTTGCTCGGTCGAAAATGCTACACTGGATCTGCGCAGAATAATTAAGTCTCCATTGGCTTCCAGAAAATCCATTCCTAGTAAAAGCTCCCTCGAACAGTCCGGCAGTACGATTAAGTCAGCAACGTAAGTAAAGCCTCTTACTTCGAGCCTGAGGTGCATCTGCCAAGTGGCGTAATAGTGTGGCCACCTGCCGTGCGTATCTGTGCCCCACTCCATTTCGTCACAACCTCTTTCAGTTTCTTTGCCAACTTGTGACTCATTACCGAATAATCAGCACTGGTGTCAACTAAAGCATTCAGCTCGTATCCGTCTATTCTTAACCGCAAATCTGAAGTAATCTTCACACTACTGCGCTTATCCTCTGTAAACATAGCATCGTCACCTTAAAACCGTAATGGAGGATCTTCGCAACTGTAGTTATCAGCGGCCTCATCTCCACAGGTCGCTTGATTCTGTTTTCCGGGTGTGGGCTTGTAGAACGGTTCCCAGGCCGTGCGGAAGAAGCACGTGGGCTGGGTGATCGGTAACGCCTGGGTGACCGAGATCTTGGCTGATTTTGGCGTGGAGTGAGTGGGTCCTGGCGCGTGGACAAGTACTCTTTGATCTCCGCTGGCCGTTCGCTGTTCCGAGGGCATGGTGCGTACAACGGAAAGCCCCTTAATCCTGCCTGTCGGTAAGGGCAGAACCTATACAGGTGACCTGCTTCCGCGCAATAGAAACACAAAGGCCGGCGCTCATGGTGAAGCCAGATGTGACTTTTCCGGGGCCCTTGATCCACGTAGCGAGCTACACTACGGGCTCGTGGCGGGTAGGCAGCTGTCGGTTCCAGTGAACGAGGTGCGCTGCGTACCGTCTGTGGATAAGGAGCGGCCATCGCAACTGCTGCATTGCTGTGTGACACGGGTTGTCTGAGTATTTGACGTTGGAATTCGTTGGATCAGCTGTGGCTCCCGCTCCAGCACGCGTATTATCTGCCTCAGTTCATCCTGTACTACGTCGACGACACACAGTGTTGCTGTAGTGTTACGTACTTGCAACTTGCTGAGCTCTTCCCTGATCACCGACCTGATGAGTTCTCGCAGGGCGTCCATGTCACTTCGCTGGCCTCGAGTGAACACATTGGCAGGTGCGTAGTTTATGTCCCGATTGTACTGTCGAGCCCACTTCTGCCGTTTTCTCGATGGCTGTCTCTTCGGTATGAAACTCCGCAACCATTTGTGGTGGGTTGCAGACGAGAACAGCGAATAGCTCTTGCTTCACCCCACGCATGAGGTGGCGCAGCTTCTTATCTTCAGTCACATGGGAATCTGCGCACTTGAACAGGTGAATCATGTCCTTGATATTCATTGCGACACATTCGTTGGTGTGTTGGTTTCTGATTTCAAACGCACCCTGCGCCTTTTCTTTGCAATCTGTGCTGGCCTAAGTAGCCAGAGCTTATCGCCGTAATTCATCCCAGGTAGCAAAGGAGGTTTCATGGTTCTCATACCACGTCTTTGCAAAGTCCTCCAAAGCAAAGTATACGCGGCGGAGTTTCTCTCTGTCATCCCAACCGTTGAAACTTACCAGTCTCTCAAAGAGGTTCAACTAGTCTTCTACGTCTTCATACGAGTCGCCATAAAGTACTGGTGGCTGGTGAGGCTGATTGATCACCACATGTGCCGGTGTTACCTGGCTTGTCATGGTGGTGGCGTCCATTGACTGAGTTCCCCTCGGCATGAAGTGGAGTGGACTGAATTCTGGTGAATTACACCGAAGACGACGACTGGTTCTTTGATGCACAGGTGTCAGCTCCACAGGATATACTTACTGGTGGTCGGGTCTACGCTGCCTTGCGTTCGTAGGGCTTTGATTCATTACCCAGCACGTCCACCAGAAATGTAGCGATGTTGAAGGACTCGGCAGTGTAATAAAACCTATTTATTAAAGAGTGAACCTGTGCCGAAAACTCAGAGTGACTATATATGGTCGTAGAACGGGTCAGTCGAAAACCAAAAATATCCGCCTTCTTCTTCCTTTTGAAGAGAAGTCCTGAGCGCGTGGCGCACATCATCGGGTCCAGCTGGGTGCTCGTGCCATCATCGTCGTCTCAGCGCAACACTAGACGGCGCGCATGTAAATCCTTGTGCGCGCGGTCATGGGCGCGTCGTTTGAATGCAGGCGAGATGTCACGGCAATACCGTCATCAAGAGAAATTTTGTTGCGTAAGTTGATTCACGAAACAAAAAAGACGTCGTACGAGGCCATCGCATCAGCCGCTGCAACAAAGCAGGCTGCGACTGCTCGGTAACATATCAGCGATCGTGGTGCAGTTGCTATATTTGCTTATGTCATATGAAAAATGCTCGTAAGTTGATTCACAAAGCAAAATTTGCGAAAAAACAGCGTGGCTAGGAAAAAAATCCTAAGAGTGTTGCGGACCTCTCTTAGGAACAATGTGGGCACTCAGAACCTGCCGCCGCAGCGGTATTTTTTGCTGCCCTGGCTGGTTTTGAGTAAATTCACGCCCTTGTACGGTTACCTGATGACTGCTGGTGCGTTTTTACTTATTTTGGAACTCTGAGTTTTCCGTGTTGTTTACCTCGTACGCAGTGTTATTCACAACCACCGTCGTTCAATAAGTTTGGATTCGTAGTAATTGAAGAATCTTATTTTGCATCCACAGTGTAAAATCACGCTTGTAAAGATTTTTGGTTGGATGAAAATCAATGTGCTACGCGAATAGTCTGTGATTTAGAACGCGAAACAGCATATGATAAACCTTTTACCTTATGTTGTTGTGTTGCGCCACACATCATCCAATTAAAAGTACAACTCGAGATCTTTGCCTCATTGGTGGAAATCACCACCAAAGAGGTTTATAGGAGCACATTCCTTGACAGCTATAGGAAATAAAAATGAGCGGAACTTTTCAGATAGTGGTTCATAATGCCTATTCTGTGGTTGTGCACTAGAGTACTTCGATTAGCTCTAACAGTTCAATGGGCACGATCTCTGAAATACAGCTGTAGATACACTTTGGGACAACATGGAACGGGTGCGTACTTTGTAAACCAAAGCGTATTAGGGGTGTGCAAGATTACGCATGAAACTACAAACAAATCAAGCGTTTCCGCCTTCGCCATTCAGAAACCGATATTAATCGTAATATTATGGCAAACAGTCAGGATAAAATAACCCTCGAAGTTTTGTATAACACTCCTAAATATTTTCTTCTACAAACTGTACCTGACCTAAATATGGATTGTTGATCTCGAAAGGCGACTATCGGTGTGCCTCAAAGTCATGGCTCTTCATCCCCCTGTCCGTGGCTAGCCTGTCTGAGCAGCAGTGCGATGCAGCCAGCACCCATGCAAGCTACGTCAAGGAGCGCTCCTTTGGTGTTCTCTGCAGGACACAGCATATCCATCCGGCAAAACACTGGCATCAATAATATAGGTGAGTGTTGGTGACTTCTGTAGGAGCGCGTTGTGCTTGTTGCGGATGATGAAGTGCATTCCCCTAATGAAGTGCATTTTAAAAAAAATTTTTTCGTTTGGAATAATAGACGTCAGCAACAAGCACACTCATAATCGACAAGTGCTTTGTGTCTTCTAGACTGCCCATTTGCTTCTATATGCTGTATGGTGAGCTGGCTATGTTAGGTAGCTTTAAAGTTATGAACATTAGCTGTTGTCTTGTAACTCACTCTAACTTGTGTTCCCTTGTGAACTTACTTGTGGTTGGCTTCTCGCACGTAGTGTAAAGTCGAAATAAAAAATACTTTATTGGTTTATTATGCCTGGCAGAAGTTTTATACCTTCATATATAACATTGTAGATGACACTTGGCGTAATAAAGTTTGGCAGATACCATGTACCTTGGCATTGACGTTATGCGAAGCATGCGGAATGAAGGTGACCGTGTTGCAATTTTTTTATTGAGCGACACGTCATGAAATGACACTAAAATATGTGCAAATGTTGCACGCACAGACATATTTGAAGAGTTGCCGTTGTTTATATAACTAGTTGTTTGCACTTGTACAATGATTCCAACTAGAACAAGCGTATTAGCAAAACCAGAAGCTGATATGGGGCGCTGATGCTCGCGAAGACGCTGGCCCTGGACACTGCCACATTAGTCATCTTCAGTGCATCACAACTAGTTACTATTCACGTAAACGTGACCTGAAGGCTCTAATAAAGGAGTACATGTTTAATGTTTATAAAATTGGGTAGGCAGAACTGCAACAATTTTCGACGTTTCACGAAGGTAAGCGTCTATTTGAAAAGTAGTTCCAAGACAAGGCGTAGCTCTGTGGTGAAATGCTTCATTGCCACACAGAATGCTTGATTGAGATTTCAGCTAGAACCTTGACATTGGCTACCGATGTCGGGTATTTCTTAACCCTCGCGTGTTGAGATTGCCCATGTGTGTTCTCGTCGTTCATGCGTAGATACTAACTGGCAATCACCTGTGGCACATACCCACATACCAGCAGCACATACCCGCCCGTGGGTATGTGCCACTGCCTGACGGGATGTGTTTAACGACGTACGCGACGAAATTGTTACACTATTCATGTCATGAAGAGAGCGTAAAATTTGTCAAATGAAGTTATCCTCCCATGCTTATTTTGGTTGCCGCTAAGTTAAGGTGTGACAACGAGAGCACCCAAACGTAAGCGGATAGATAGATAGATAGATAGATAGATAGATAGATAGATAGATAGATAGATAGATAGATAGATAGATAGATAGATAGATAGATAGATAGATAGATAGATAGATAGATAGATATGCTCAGTCACGAAAGTTTGCTAAGAAACGCTCTGCATTCAAAATGTAATTTAGGTCTTCACTGTTTGTGTGTGTGCTGAGACATCCTTTATTTTTATTATTTCTGCATACTAGTCATCACCTTCTGAAAATACGACATCTGTAGGTATTAGCACACATTTAGGAACTGTACACATTTGCGTGCAGCATGGTTGTAGCGCTGATCTGTATTTTTTCAAGTTCCAACAGTAACAAGAAATCAGGTGCTTCATGGTCATGTGACGTTCATCACGAACAGAGTACCGAAGACCAACAAGTAAAAAGGGACTGCCAGTGACTGTGTTCCCCTGCTCAAAGTTCACGACAGCAGAAAAAGCACGTTGTGATGTCTGGAGCAGTTTGAATTCTATACGTAGTAACGTTGTGTGCAGCTGCAGTTTAACCTTTTAGCAGTGCATTATTCGGCAGTTATTTTGTGCCTGAGCATTCCAAATTAATTACACTTTGCATAGAAGATACCAAACAATGACATTAATTTATAGGCTAATATAGTGCTTGTGGGCAAATAAATTTGAGCTGAAATTTTCAGCTTACATTTTAGTCAAAGTGCCTGCGTGGCACTGCATTTCACAGCCATAAATCACAGCATCCATGGTCGGCATTGGCAACCGTGTTCGCATTGTTTGTAGTACAAGAAGCAAAGCCATGGATGCGGTAATCTTCTACTCAGACGATACAACTCTTCTGTATACACTCATTAGCATAGCACCAATGATGTCGTGCGTGTATAAGCTGTGAGAAGTGCTTCTATGTGGATTATTTTATTTGGAAGGCACGGGATCATCACTACTCTTTGTATAGCTAACACTAGATTTTAGTACTTGTTTAATGTTATCCCACTGCCTGTTCACCCTTCAACACTCTACTTCTCTGTTTGTACTGTGAAAGTGTAACTTTTCATGTTGTTTTTGCTCGGATAGGTTTGTTCATAATGTAATTGTGTACTATGCAAATTACTTATCATATATGCAGGTTTCCTCATATGAGTAATAAAAGTATTTATTTTACTTTATATGTCACGATAACATGCATTTACTTATCTTTTTCTCGGTGCTTGTATCATTGTTTAGGCCTACAAGAGAACTGGTATACTTTTATAATGAAGCTGGCATCTTAACAATATTTTGTTGGTGGAAATACCAATGTGTTTATAACCATTATTACTGTTCTCAGATGATGTGTGAAAATTCTATGGAAATGTATTCACAATTTTTTAACTATGTGAAGGTAAATGTTCTTATGCTTTTTATTGTGGTCTCTGTTTCATGTAAAGGACACACAATTACTTTGTAGTGACATAGTACCAGTTGTAATTTTTACATATATTCTGAGCAACATTTCAGTTGATGCCAGAAGCAAGAAATACATGCAGGGCACTGGAGCATCACCTCACATACTTAATGTACAGTCCTTGCCCACCAGTTACCTGAAATTTTTTCAAGCAGTCTAACAGACAGCTGTATGGGAACTGTGTTGTTCCGCAAACGTTGAAGACTTTTTGAGGAGTGGTTTTGAGACACCAAACTGGGTCTATTGCTGCCAATATAAAAACTGTTTGCGCCGAGGAGCTTAATTGCCTAGAATTGTAATATTCATGTATTGTCTAGAACTTTTTTGCCCTGTGCCGACTTTTCAGACCAAGTGTCCTAACATGCTTTGTTACTGTGTTGTGAATGAGCTGATCTACGTAAGTAAACCAAGTTATATTGCAGACTTGTACGAAATTATGATGCACAGCCCTTTGCTTTAGCTTGACGTTGTAAAGGGTTTTCTGCTTGTGTTGCTTATAAAAATTGCTTGTCAAAAATAGGTGTATTAGATTGTTCTTTATAGCCGTTCATCTTAGTATTTACACCTCATATGTATGTATGTATGTATGTATGTATGTATGTATGTATGTATGTATGTATGTATGTATGTATGTATGTATGTATGTATGTATGTATGTATGTATGTATGTATGTATGTATGTATCTTTCAAATGAGAATCTATTTATCATTGATTAGTAAATTTGGTAATGACTTGGGTGAATTTCTTTCTAGTTCTTTTTCGTCTGAACCAATATACTTTTCAATTTGTTTTTATAAAAATATAAGTAACGACCTTATACAAATTGGGTGCATTTGAAGAAGTTGTTTAATTTGCCAACGTACAGTCATGAGCTAGAAATTGGGTGAAATGAAACCAACCAACAAAAATTAGTTTAGAGCATAGCTCCTCTACATGGCATATCTTGTACACATTGCATTGGTCCGCTAAGTAGACGTCAACATAATAATTTCATTCAGAATAAACAAGCTATCACCTGTGGTTGCGTATGTGTGTGATATTTATGCGTATTGTAATACCTGTTGGCAACTACTATTAAGGACCCAAACAAAGTCAAGCTGAATACATAGATTTTCTTCATACACCTTTCATCTATACTGGATCGGTTTTTGATAAAAAATAAGCTTCGGTTTAAAATTTATTGCATTAACCAAAAGCTGAGTATCTCGCGATGACAAAAATCAATTTGTCATTGTTCTGTTCTGCTCTGGACGATCGGGGACCCACTCAGCGGAACTCGATTAGCTGCTATAGTTCATTTTAACCATTGACAGCGACATTACACTGAAGTGTGCGACATGACAGATAGCGGGAGAGAAGACACAAACTAATCACTCTGTGTCTTCTCTAACTGTCCGTGCTCTTTTGCCTTGCTGCATATAATTATTCCCACAAAATTAGCACCAAAATGTGTCCCGACAAAGCCAGTCAACTTTTCTGCAAGAAATTAGTTAGCCGCATGCCTAGATTTCCTTCAAAACATCTTGATGACTGACCGCTTGTTGAATATATAAACACGTGAAAAGTAATATACCAGGTATCATATTGATATTTCGCCTCTGGGAACTCTTGCGATAACAAAAGATTGTGGGGGAAAATGTGTACCTTGAATTATGTAATTTGTGAAGGAGCCCGGCACAGCGCTATTCGGTAGAAAGGGGAGTGAAAGAGAAAGAAAGCGCGAAAGACACCTTCTGAAGAAATGAGTACCAACTGCCACGCATAATCTTAGGCCTTGCAATCTTTTAAAAAAGAAATAAAAACTGCTTGGTCACACTGTGATTCAAACCCAGTACCTCTTAGATTGTAGTTTAACGCTGTAACGGCATGCCCACTGCTGCAGTGCTTGAGATGAGAGCTTGCCACTGCAGCATTTACCCTATTGATAATATGTCGCCAACGCTTCGAATGACACCTAATGCAAAACGTCCAGTGAAACTTTGTCAAAACGAGAGAAAGAAATTGAATGCGTTGCCCAAGGTTACTAGAAGGAAGAAACTACCAAGTGTGGCTGTATAACCGTTCACTATTTATCTTGTACATTTCTGTCAAGATATTGGAATAGTTGGCTTTAACCTAGGCTACCTTTCAACGATTTGTCAAATCTAAATAAAAAATAACAATATATTAGCGTATGACAACGCTAATCAACTATTCTGAATTCACTGTCACTAGGGTCACTTTCTCTAAATGAATAATTAGTTTGTTTTATTATCGTTACTTAGAGAAGATTTTGCTCATTAACTCACAACTCTCTAAGTTAGCACTCATTCGCACAATAAAGGACAGTAACCCTTCAATTCGTTTTCTGTGTGGCTATCGACCCCATGAAACGTGTACTCCACTTTCTTATGCTCTCCAAGCATCCGACGCTGCTTTTCAGAAACGTTCCCTGACGACTGCTGGGCCAGAAAATCGTCTTTAATATTAATTACTTCGATTTCAGGCGTTCGCGGAGACGAAGCGAGAGTCTCTCTCTGTTTTCGTCTTTTTCGAGCGTGTGGTAACGTTTCTCGACTTCAAGACTCGTATACACGTCTCTTGCTTTGTTTGCTCACTCAAACACTGCTGGACGAAGTAACTGCACCGTGTTTTGTGAAAATCATTACCACTGAAATACCTCTCGACGAGTCTCCCTCGTTTTACGTATACACTTATCTAAGCGTAAGCGTATGTACGTTCTCGCATTTATCGAAATGCTGCGGTGCATGCAACATGCAAAATCGCGCTCACGATTTCATTTGATTACTGCTGTTCTATATTTCTACACAATTCGTCTGCAGGCACAAAAGCCGCTCCTGTGTCTAGTAATAAGGTTATTGTAAGAAAAACAACCTTTTACGTCTAGCTACAAAACACTCTTACCTTCAGCAATTTACCGTGCTCGGTTACACCGGATTAGTTGAGTAGCAGCACGACTTCATTAAAATGTATGGTAATTCGTCGCGTTAAACAGGGGAAGACATTTAGGGCGCATTTTTATACATCGCATGCATCAATGTTTGCGTGGTTTCATTGATAAGGTGCACCTGGAGTGTTGTTCACGTGTACTTGGCAAGATAGTGCATGGATTATTGCTTAAGGCCATCGAGCGATTTCTTTTTTAGCTACGCTCATTGAGAAAACGAGAGCGCTTGGCTTCGCACAGCTCATCCAGACGTCTATTACAACTTGGCATCGCGTAAGCTGTATAGGAGACAACCGCGGAACTGGATGCTGAGATGCAGCAAACCATTGCCTATCATCGTATACTCTCGATGCCAGGCGCTTTTTGTGCTACCTTTCTATGATCGGCACAAACTTCCTTCCTTTCTTGTCTTTTCGTCGAATATCGTCTGTCCTTCTCACCCTCTTAAATACAGAATAAGTTAAATTAGTACCCGTGCTGTAGTAATCCGTCCAGATAAGAGAATTCTTGGCTAAGCAAATGCGTAGCCAAGAGACATCTTTGTGAATAAGGCCGCTGTTTTGTATCATATAGCCCCAAGCTAAATTAAGCTACTCGGCAGAATGTGCAGTAACTTTTCAGGATGAATGAATTATCTTCTTTATACAATCATCTTTCAAAAATTTATCAGTGATGCATAGCAGCCATCATCTGTTGTTTTTCTGGCTTGAGTTCAGACATTATAAAAGAAAGTACCGCATATCCACGGAGGGAATGATAGTGAGTGGGGTGAAGCATTTGTCCGTCTGTCCGTCCGTCCACCCGTTCGTCCGTCTGTCTGTCTGTCTCTCTGTGAATATGCTGTGCTGGCTACAGGAGAAGGGCATGGGTCTGCCTCAGACTGTAAGGAGCTTCATGCCTAAAAGATGAACTAGCTATCTTGCACTGCTTTTTTGCTATGGTTATCTACATATCACAAGATTTCCTGTGTGCTCTACGCTTTGCTCACTAAGTGCAAAACACGTAATAAAATCTAAGCAAGCAAAATCTCATTTTGTTTTCATTTTATTGTGTGTTTTAAAAAATGTGCAGTAAATATATCGAGGCAGATTTTCAGTGAATCATTCAGTATCATGAATACTGTAAGCTTATTAGATTTTTTGTTTGATATCCTTTTCAGGAACTCTCTTCTGTGAATCAGCAAAAGTTATTGACCTACCTGGTTTTCTTTTGTTTCTTTTTTTACAAGATGGCCTACAATTTCAACAATTTCCAGTCCCTTGCGGCAAATTTTATTCAGGATATCATACATCCCCGCATTTGGGCAAACACTGGGACAATCACCATCTCCGTTTCTTGTTTTGAGCCATTGGGCAAAAAAGACGACGAACAACATTCTCTTTATCAGTTGTCGATGAATCACATTTGTCATGTATTAAAATAGAGTACCATGCGTGTGCACAACAGCTAACTGATACACTGGACTGTATATGTACATGATCATGTTCTACAAAACAAGTTAAACAGATGGTTTTTGGCTAGAAATGCTCCAAATTAATAAACAGAAAGCAGCGAGACAGAAAGTGATCAACAATGAAAACTGGTGGGTTGATATTTAATTAATGGTTGCGAAATATCATGACAAACTTGAACCGCAAGTACCGGTGCAGAAGTCAGCGGCAGAGCGTAAGCGGCCGACACTTTCTTACTCTTTAATATCTCCCGCAGTTCTCGTATTCCAATACGGCATTTTTAACATTCAACAACCATCAAGCCACAAAGTGTACCTGCGTACTGCTGTGAGAACAGTGCAGTGCTATGAAAATATTGTCACTTTCTAAAGCGCGGCTGTTTTCTATTGAGGCATGCATTAACAATGAAGATTTCCAGACTCGTTCTGCACCATCTCATAACCCCAACTGAACGCAGGCGTTCACGAAAGAGATTTGCAAAAGCAATAACTACCTATTAAGAGGGAGACCTGTCCGGTGCTATTTTTTCGACGACATGCTTGACTTTCAAGCACATTTTAGAATCCGCTTGAACGGCCTAGTGATGCTAAATAAAGGTAAGCGTAGCCACTGCCCATGTATCAGATAAGTTAAAAACTGAAAAAAAAAACCTCCGACATTGCAAAATATCGCGCATAAATGGTACTATGGCGATATATAATCGTAGAAATACTAAAACGGTGCTGATGGCCAAGCTTCTGCTTGCGATAGTTGACGCGCACGAAACGCAAATGTTAATTGATCGATATGTGTGATTTAGCGTCCCAAAACTACTATATGACTATGAGAGACGCCGTAGTAGAGGGTTTTGGAAATTTCGACAACCTGGGGTTTTTTAACGTGCACCCAAATCTGAGCACATGGGCATACAGCATTTTCGCCTCCATCGAAATTGTAGCCGCTGCAGACGGGATTTGATCTCGCAACCTGTATAGGTCAGCAGCCTACTGTCTTAGCTACTAGATCACCGCGGCATGGCAACGCAAATGTTAGTGTAGGTACGCTATAATACCCATGTAGTGTAAACGTGGAGAGAAGGTGGTCTTCGAACAGCTCATAAGGGCTACTGTCCCTTACACTCGCGTACCTCGTGAATTGAAGTGCATAACAAACACACATGTGAGATATGTACGTGTGTTTCTGGAGCTTAACACGTCTTCATCATCCTTATCCACAAATTTACTGTGAGTGAGACATCAACGGTTTTCAGAGAAGCACTAAAACGACGCACAAACACACGTTAATCGTTCTTGCGTCACGGCGCACCATGAAGCGAAGTCGGAGCCGGAGGCGCTTGCCGTGGTTGTGTCATGAAGCCCCGAAAACTGTAAGCTGACCTAGTACACGGCCAATTCAATGCATGTGGCACAAAAAGAGTAGTTCAACGTTTCCGACAGCGTGGTAAATATATACGGGGTGTTTCTAGCAATGTGTCCAATATTCTTTAAAAAACAGAGCAACAAGACACCTGCAAGCTACCAGCGGTGTTGCCTTCACTTTGCCAGAGAGCCTCTTCATATGGGTACAACAATAATTGCGATAGTAAATATATATATATATATAAAAAGCACTGCGTTTTTAACCTGGAATGATAGCCGGTCGGATAAAATGAGCGAATTCTAGCCCTTCTTACGAATTGTTCATTGCCACTTTAGAATCTCGGAAAAGCGGTCACTGGTAATCACCACGGAGCCACGCGATGAGCCTAATTTTAGCTGGAGAAACTAAAACCAGCCCACCAAACACCCCGTCTAGCATTGGCTTCTACGACACCTTCAATGACGACACCGCACAGGCCAATCGGTGAGGAAGTGCAGTGAAAGCGAAAAAATTAAATTTTCTTCCACAACCTCGTTGGGGCCGCCTACGGGGTGTCACGCGCTACGTCAGGCATCACCTATAGCCAGGCACAATTTAACTGAAAATCGCTGCTAATCTTTGTCACGGCTATGATGAAGGCCACTTGGAATAGGGCCGCTTCCTTTGAGACACGGCTAGGGAATCGCATAAAGATATGAATAGAAGTGGCCATAATTTGGCCGGATTTCCTTCTTACCAGCGTGTATTCTAGCCAGGACATAACTAAGAATAATAATTCATTATTAGAAAGAAGGAGGTCAAAATTACTCGCTGAGGAGATCTATAAAAGAACAGTGGGAAGCTACTTCCACAATGGTGATAATTAAGTGTCCTATAACGTACAAGAAAAAAAAAAGAAGCCTGGTCTTCGCCGAAAGTGCAGCACAGTTACAGCGAAAGCTGGAAAAGAGGTATTTGTAAGCTCTATCAGGAATACTATTAGAAATACAATTGTAGGATAATCACTACACCGCCAATCATATATCTTGTCAAGTTCTGCGCAGAAGAGAGGTACCGGCTACACCTGTGCAAAGCATTATGGATATTTAGTTTATTATAGATATTTTGTTCATGGGAGTTTTGTACCACGTACCAGTTGCATAATTTCGATCGTTCAGACACTTGGTCGTTATCTTACTCGCCTACCACGCTATCTTACATATGTTTATGGTAGAGAGATAGAGATTCTCTTTATGTAAAAAAATTTAATCAATGGCACATCATTGTCTTCCCGAGTGGGAACTAATAACATCATCATCATCAGCCTGACTACGTCCACTGCAGGACAAAGGCCTCTCCCATGTTCCGCCAGTTAACGTGGTCCTGTGCTTGCTGCTGCCAATTTATACCCGCAAACTTCTTAATCTCATCTGCTCACCTAACCTTCTGTCTCCTCCTAACCCGCTTCCCTTCTCTGGGAATCCAGTTAGTTACCCTTAATGACCAGCGGTTATCCTGTCTATGCGCTACATGCCCAGCCCATGTCCATTTCCTCTTCTTTCATTCAACTATGAAATCATTAACCCCCGTTTGTCCCCTAATTCACTCTGCTCTCTTCTTGTCTCTTAAGGTTACACCTACCATTTTTCTTTCCATTGCTCGCTGCGTCGTCCTCAATTTAAGCTGAACCCTCTTTGTAAGTCTCAAGGTTTCTGCTCCGTAGCTAAGTACCGGCAAGATACAGCTGTTATATACCTTCCTCTTGAAGGATAGTGGCAATCTACCTGTCATAATTTGAGAGTGCTTGCCGAATGTGCACCACCCCATTCTTATTCTTCTAGTTACTTCAATCTCGTGGTTAGGCTCTGCGGTTATTACCTGCCCTAAGTAGACATAGTCTTTTACAACTTCAAGTACACTATCACCTATCTCAAAGCGCTGCTTCTTTCCGAGGTGGTTGTACATTACTTTCGTTTTCTGCAGATTATTTTAAGACCCACGTTTCTGATCTCCTTGTCTAACTCCGTAATCATGAGTTGCAATTCGTCCACTAAGTTACTCAGCAATACAATGTCATCGGCGTAGCGCAAGTTACTAAGGTATTCTTTATTAACTCTTATCCTTAACTGTTCCCATTCTAGGCTTCTGAAAACCTCCTGTAAGCACGCGGTAAATAGCATTGGAGAGATTGTGTCCCCCTGCCTTACACCCTTCTTGATTGGTATTCTGTTGCTTTCTTTATGAAGCACTATGGTAGCAGTTGATCACCTGTAGATTTCTTCCAGAATGTTTATATATACTTCATCTACGCCCTGATTCCGCAGTGTCTGCATGACGGCTGATATTTCTACTGAATCAAACGCCTTCTCGTAATCTATGAAGGCTATGTATAGTGGTTGGTTATACTATGAGCATTTCTCTATTACCTGATTGATAGTATGAATGTGGTCAATTGTTGGGTAGCCTGTTCGACATCCTGCTTGTTCCTTTGGTTAATTGAATTCTAATGTTTTCTTTTTTCTGTTAGCAATTCCCTTTGTAAATAGCTTGTATACTACAGAGAGCAAGCTGATCGGCCTGTAATTCTTCAAGTCCTTGTCATCTCCTTTCTTATGTATTAAGATGATGTTAGCGTTCTTCCAAGACTCTGGTAACCTTCCCGTCAGGAGACACCTCGTAAACAGTGTGGCTAGTTTTTCTAACACAATCTGTCCTCCATCATTCAGCAGGTCTGATGTTACCTGATCCTAACCAGCAGCTTTGCCTCTTTGCATGCTCTCCAAAGCTTTTCTGACTTCTTCTATCATTACTGGTGGGGTGTCATCTGGGTTACTGCTAGTTCTTATAGTATTATTGTCGTGGTTGTCTCGGCTACTGTACAGATCTCTGTAAAACTTCTCCGCTATTTTAACTATCCTATCCATATTGGTAGTTATTTTGCCTCCTTTGTCCCTTAGTGCATACATCCGACTTTTGCCTATCTCAAGTTTCCTCTTCACTGCTTTGACGCTTCCTCCGTTTTTCAGTGCGTGTTCGATTCTCTCCATGTTATACCTTCTTACATCGCATACTTTACGTCTATTAATCAACTTCGAAAGCTCTGCCAGTTCTATTTTGTCTGTTGTACTTGACACTTTCATGATTTGACGCTTCTTAATTGGGTTCTTCGTTTCCTGGGAAAGCTTGCCATTGTCCTGTCTAACTACCCTGCCTCCAACTTCCACTGCACACTCCGTAATGATACTCGTCAGATTATCATTCATTGTATCTACGCTAAGGTTGGTTTCCTCACTAAGAGCCGAGTACCTGTTCTGCAGCGACACTCTAAATTCCTGTACTTTCTCTCTCAGTGCTAGCTCATTGATTGGCTTCTTGCGTATCAGTTTCTGTCGTTCCTTCTTGAAGGCTAGGCGAATTCGAGACCGTACAATTCTATGGTCACTGCATCGTACCTTGCCAACCACTTCCCCATCCTGCACGATTCCTTGGTGTGCAGTCATTATAAAGTCTATTTCGTTCTTATTTTCGTCATTAGGGCTCCTCCATGTCCACTTGCGGTTTTCTCGTTTTCGGTAGAAGGTATTCAAAATCCGCAAAGTATTGCGTTCTGCGTACTCTACTAGTAGCTCTCCTCTGGCGTTTCTAGTGCCAATGCCATAATCTCCTACTGCCTGGTCTCCAGTCTCCGTCTTCCCTACCTTTGCATTAAAGTCGCCCATCACTATAGTATACTGTGTTTTTACCTTACTCATTGCCGATTTCACGTCTTCATAGAAGCTTTCAACTGAAGCGTCATCATGGCTGGATGTAGGCGCGTATGCCTGTACCACCTTCATCTCGTATCTCTTATTCAGTTTAATTACAATACCTACCACCCTTTCAATAACGCTATAGTATTCCTCTATGTTGCCAGCTATGTTTCTGTGAATTATGAACCCCACTCCCAGTTCTCTTTTGTCTGCCAAGCCCCGATAGCAAAGGACGTGCCCATTCTGTAGCACAGTATAGGCCTCATCTGTCCTCTTAACCTCACTGAGCCGTATTATATCCCATTTAACACCCTCTAGCTCCTTGAATAGTACAGCTAGACTTCCCTCACTAGGTAAGGTTCTGGCGTTAAATGTTGCCAAGTTCAGGTTCCAATGGCGGCCTGTCCGGATCCAGAGATTCTTAGCACCCTCTGCTGCATTGCAGATCTGACCGCCGCCGTGGTCAGTTGCTTCGCAGCTGCTGGGGACTGAGGGCCGCGAGTTATTTGACGTATGCATGTGGAAGGTAGTGGCCAGATACTGCACCAGGGTGGCCAATAATTCTCTGGTGAGGGAGTGCGTTCCCGGCTGTGGTTACCGGTGAGGCCGCACCCCAGGCCTCTTAATGCAGTTCCATCAACACGCGGATTTTTTTTTAAATTCCGGTTGGGATCTGCGCGGCACCGGGATTTGAGCCACAGACCTCTTGCATGCGAGGCGGATGCTCTAACCACTACGCCATCGCCGCACGGGAACTAATATACGCACCTGCAACACAAACAAGGTCTACCATCCGAACGCTGGGTCAGCGAAAGAGTCCGGTATGCCCTGCAACAAGAGTTAAAGATCTTTGCAGCCATACATGCCTGAAGCAACATGACTAAAACAAAAACAAAGACAGAGGATTACATGCACACTTTCTAGGTATCTACGCACTACGCTAATAATCATAATTTTCGTGAAGCAGCAGAGCCTTCAATATGCCATTCGTCGCAATTCTGCGTATAAGTGTGCTACCTGCGACACTCCTGTAAGGGATGAGCACTTCGCTGATGCTTTGGATGATGGCGATGAGAAATTTTGGCTAAGCGTTTTGTACGAGGTGGAGGCGGAGGCATATGTTTTCCCAAAATTAACTAAAGGGGACTCCGGCGCCAACGATCGTTAAGCGACCATGAGAATAATGAATAGTAAACAGATTTGCCTATAGTCTTCGTACTTGTGGGCGGCGGATCGCCCATGTGGCTTCATTTATTGTTGTGTTTCAGTTTTGTCTGGAAGAAAAGAACGTGCCTTTTTGAGCTTTGTGACCCGATTCAAAATGGTAAGCCCCCAAAAAATAAGGTGGTGAAGAGAAGCCGCTGAACATGTGCTGATTTTTGTTTCGTGAGGAAACAGCTTTAAGCCACACGTACATACATGTAGCAAGTAGCACGAAGATAAGAGAAATCCATGTATTAGTTACCCATCACTCACATTCACTCTGAAGCACCATGCATTGCAGCTCCCAAAGACACTAGCTCCATAGTTCCCTCCAGTGTATTTTGAGGAAAATGCATGGCTGGAGGCATCCAACGACCCACTCGTTACGCAATTCAAAGTCAATAACACCTGGTTATAATTTTCCTCTTCTAGCAGGTTGTATTACATATGTTAACGTCATTCCTTTCCGTCATGAAGACAGTTAACGTCTTTTTGCTAAGGACTTTCGAGCCCAGCATAGCTCTGTGGTAAATTATGGGAGCTTTCACAGAAGAGGCCTAGTGTCCAACCTCGTTTTATTGCGGATATTTCTTTATTATTTGATTTTTTATTTATTTTCTGCCAAAATTAGTCAAGAAAACCAGGATGAGTGGCGGTAGACAACCACGGCGCCGAAAACAGCCGTTGTCGTGATCTCATAAGACCTTTTGCTGTAACAGGAATCCTGCTGACACTGCAGCCAAGTAGTCGCAGGTGCCATATTTCTCAAATTTTCATCTAAATACTTTCGAGCAGCTTTGCTAACGTTAACATGGATATACTAAACCAACAAATATTTCTTCTTTAACTCAACCCACGTTCACTATGATCACCACAGGAACGAATCTCTGGGAAGCATATGCTGTCGCGGTTTCACTACTGAACACGGGCAACATACAACACACTGCCTTCCAGGAAAAGGTCATGCTAAATATCCTGCATCATGCGACAATTCTAAATGCAGCATTCTTGTTTATTTTATATAAAACTATGCTCTTAAGAGTTAAACTGATTTAGTGGCTAACACGCAAAGTTCTGTCACTATATTTCTATGTTACTATATAGTTGTGCACTGATTAAAATTACTCAGAGGCTGGGCACAATGTAATCTGAAATTATTGTCACGTAACGCCACCCTTGTAAGAGGTGAAGAGTGCATCAAGATAACACTTGTGTAACATTCGTAGGTGTAACATTTGAAAGGTGCACCGGAAAGAGCAAAGTGGATCGTTCGGACTGCTTCGCTCCTTAAGCATACCGCGGTATGAATCCTAGATACTGAATTTATATCCTGCCAACAGAAATCAGCCATCCTCAAAAACAGTCGTTATTCTTCTTCCAGGTGACAACACGTACATTTCTTTCATCGTTGGTGTTGTTTATTTATTTCAGCTTTCAGTGATGCAGTACGTTTCAATTAAGGTTGACGCTCTTGGCACACACGGAAGGACAACATTCGCTTTGCCGTCGTCTTGAAATGCGGGACATTAAAACCCACTCTCTTTGCAAGCAACAAGAAACGCGGTTTGAAATGGCCCATAAAGGATGTATAACTGTGCATATACCACGCCGTTAAATCGTTTCATTTGCCTCGGAGAGCTTGTAAAATTGCTTTGTGGGTTTGCCAGTCTCGGAATTTCTAAGGAGCTCCAAATGTGTGCAGAACATCACTCATTATTGAACACTTACCTATATTAAACTTCGAATGCTTCGGGAAGTTTAAAAAAACCTCACGCTTTCATCCAAATTTCCTGTTGTTTCCTCGCATAATAATAATAATAATAATAATAATAATAATAATAATAATAATAATAATAATAATAATAATAATAATAATAATAATATAATAATAATAATAATAATAATATTAATAATAATAATAATAATAATAATAATAATAATAATAATAATACGAAGAGGCAAGCAACATTGAATGCTTATCTAATTTGCCTCGTCCTGTTCCGTCACCTTTTTGCCCAATTAGAAATTGCCGCTCTGCCACAATTTAATTGAGCATACAAATCTTGTAAAGCCGAAGCTCCTTATGACTGCAATAGACTTTAAAAATACCTACGTGTTGAAAAAAAAAACAGCAACTTAGGAACATTCTAGAAAAGCAGCGCCGTTTATCAGCTGTCAAAACAGGAATAGCAAAAAGTTTTCATGGTTGCCAAAGTTTTCTATATGTTTTATTGAGACTGTTTGGAATGACTAGCGGCTGGAATATCCGCGTTTTAAGCAGATTTCTCGCACAAAATACTGTACAAAGCTAACGCAAGTAGCAGCCAATTAGAGTAAGAGAGTGGCGCCGTTGGCTTTGTTATGCTCCTTAAACTGTAGGTCTTGCTGATTCATCTAATGAATACTCGGTTAATGGTGTTAATTATTGTCTAACAATGATAGGCACCAGGTCGTCGACCAAACGTTTAGAATTACTTTAAAAAGCAGTTCGATCATCAAATCTGCCCACTTGCTAAATCCATCAGTTGGCCCGTGAGTTTACTCACTGAAGCGTGCCAGATGTATACGGTGCCATGAAAACAATTTGAAAAATTGATGAACCATCTCCCTGAAGGGAACCATGATAGAATGCAAAGTAGCAGTGATGTGTACGGCAATGACTCGGTTGAAATAGGCGCCAACGCGGGTGCTGGAAGAATGGTTTGAAGCGAAACTTGGTGTCGCGTTTACTCGAGTAAACATTTGTTTGAAACGATAAGACAAGTGAGGCGGGTATGGTTATCTGTAAGTTTCGTCGCAGATAAACGAGCACATTTGTGCTTCCACTCAACAAGCGGTTGGCCTTTGCGGGCAGCGCGGAAGGTGAGGTGAGAAAGAAGTGTGTTTCTAGTGAGCAGAGGAGCCAGTAATTGTGGGCGCTGCGGCGAGCGTGCTGCCTGCCATTGAGAGAGAAACCAACGTCAGCATATACCTGCAAGGGAAGAGTGCGAGGGGAGCGTGACGTCAACGCGCAGTTATGCCTTGACCTACTTGGCACGGCTCCAATACCTGCGGCAAACGGAACGCATTTTACGCGTTCGCACTGACGCACGTAGCACAGCGTTAAACACGCGAGTCGAAGAGCTGCTTTGCATCTACCTCCGGCGTTTACTATACCTTCGTCTTCCCGTTTTTTTCTAGTAGAGCGTCTAGTAGAGCAAGTTTCTAGTATACCAAATTAGTTGCTTTTCTGTTCTCGTGGCTACAGAAAAAAGTTATAAGCTGTAAAATAAGACTTAATGTCGCTGTTACTTAGCTAAGACAACGCTGCTCGTGCTGCATGAGATGCGTAAGTTGGAAATAGCATGTCGAAATGCCATCCGGCAGCTCATTGCTAGTAGTCCACATGATTTGCAGTGGCGAAAAAAATAAGTTGTTGCTTGCTAGGACTGTTTATTCGATGACCGATTCATACAAGCATTTCAACCAACTGATCACAGCTGCTGCTTTTCTTATGACCCTGATCCAGCAGCAATCGTTTTATTTTGTTGTGCGCCGCTTCGCACAACAAAACGTAGCCTGGAGACGTACACGTATGACGCATGCTCTTTGCGAGGAAAGTTTCATCATTGATATGTGGGGTTTAACGCCCCAAACCCACGATATGATTATGAGTGACGCCATATAGTGGAGGGCTCCGGAAGTTTTGACCACCTGGGATTCGTCAACCTGCACCCAAATATGAGAACACATGCCTGCTGCGTTTTCGCCTACATAGAAAAGTCAGCCAACGCAGCCGGGATTCGATTCCGCGACCTGCGGGTCAGTCGCCGAGTATCTTAGTTACTACACCACCACAGCGGGGCTTCCGAGGAAAGTTAGTTTCTTTCACTGACATGTCTGTTTTAAATTATCGCAAAGTTTTGCTATCCATTGTTACAGCGTAATTGTGCTTGTCATGCAGTAGGGGCTCATGTTCTGCAGTTAGTCGTTAACTGAGAAAAACTAGGCAGAGAAGGAGGAATACACGCTACGCCTAGGAACACGAAAAAAGTGATGGATAAGGGACCGGGCGTTAAATGGCAAAGCTGGAGCAATGTCATGACCCAAATATACACGTAAAACGTATAAGACAGTGCTCGCCATGCCTTTATACACATTTTCGTCTACGTAATGACATGGTATGGTTTCTCTGAAAGTGCCCCGCTCTGGTGGTCGAGTACTCGGCCTCTGACTCGAAGGTTGCGGGATCGAATCCCGGCTGCGGCTGTTGCATTTTTGATGGAGGCGAAAATGCTGTACGCCCGAGTGCTCAGATTTGGGTGCGCGTTAAAGAACCTTAGAAGGTAGAAATTTCCGGAGTCCTCCACGACGGCGTCTCTCATGATCATGTTGTGGTTTTAAACGTTTAACCCCACATATCATCATCCTCATCGGGTTCTCTAAATTTTTTTAATTTTTTTATAGAACATGTGTGCGCTGGTGTCCTTCCTAGATCAACCCCGAACCGATCACAAGTCTTCCTGCAGGAGTCATAATCAGGAGGAATTTTTATCGCAAGCAGCAGCATCGGTGGTTAATCACCCATACAGTATATGCTCGGAAAGTACGCAAGCTCAGAAAAGGAAACCAGAGGCTCCCCTCTACTTCATCTGAATTTTCACCCGGAGCGATGTTTAATGTTTATGGTCATCCAAAACATAGGATTACACCGCCAATTAGCCTATTATAGGATCCCGCACTAAGCCGTTTTACCACCTCTTACTTCTCTTACTTGATACATGCAAATATTGCAAACGTTTAGTCAGCTTACGTCGCAATAATATACTTTTGTCGTCGTGGGTCAAAGAAGCGGTGCTGATGAAGCGGCTAAGGTACCTGGCACACGTTGGGCTTATAGCTAGAAGTCAAAAAGCAGTAACTTTGTTCTTGTAGCGTTTTATTGCACTGAATAATGTGGTTTAGGTGCATGTATACTTCTTAGTACTCTACGCACACTAGGTTATTATTCTATATTCCTCAACTCATAAATACTTAACCCTGTTTCCTGATGCTACTGATTGATTTGAACTAGACTTGAGGTTTCATGGAGGTTATTCAGACACAACATGCAACAGTGGGGCTATACGAATGTAGTAGCGTTCGAAGCTTTGCCGATTGTAAGTCTATTTTTTATTTCATCCAAGATGTCTGCGGTGCGGCCGGATTATTCTCAAGCTAACAATAAAATGTGTCAAAAGTTTTTTTTTCTAACTATTCATCATCATTTCAAATAATCAGAAATGATCAAGAAAAATCAGAGATAAACGGTTTTGTTCATACAAAGAAGGTTCAGAAAAATGATTCGATGTTGTTTTTTTTTTCATACTAAGCACGATTAGATTAATGTTGCTAAAATATATAGCGCGTGTTTGGTCCAATGTACATCAACGTATTTCTGTTGGGCATAAAATTTATTGAGGATTTCACAACAAAGCTTTCTTTGTAACACATGCTTTGGTAATAAAGTCATCAGCATTTAATTTCTCTTTAGTTATATGGTGCCGGTACAGAAAACACTTCAATTAAAAAAAATTTTCAACATCAACAACAAAAACACATGTCAGGATCTGTTGCAGAATGTTCATTTGTGCTATGTGCAATATATATTACACATATTGTGTGCAAGCTTGATGGCTCTCTGTTCGAAAAAAAAAAAATCCACCTTTCATTCAACGGCACATGAACTGTCCGGCATTATTGAACTGACGACCCAAACGTTTCACGTCATTCGAAGATCACAATAAATAAAATACGAAGCTGGTTGGGAGCATGATGACGTCCAGGAGCCAAGTCAGCTAAAGCAATGCCAACGTACAAAATATTGATTGTCAAATGTTGTCAGTGCCGTAGCAGAAAAAAAAAGGAAAGATAAAGTGCTTGACTATTGCTTGACTAGAAGAGGGTACTTGAATTTAGCTAACTGCTAATGAAGGTGGGCTTGAGAAACAGTACTGGCGAAGCTGCTACGCCTCCTCGCACTCGTTTGGCACATAGCAACAGGTGGGTGGCAGCCTCGTGTTACACTCCCGAAGCAGCTTCAGCGAGCGCTGAAATGTCACTGTTTCTTGGTCTCATCCTGATTGCTTAAGCGTCTTGAAAAAGGGGTGAACAAAATGCGCAGACAACGAAGTTCTGACGCGCTTCACGGGCCAAAAAGCGTCAAGGGCACTTTAGTGTGAGGCGAATTGGCTTTTTCCCCCTCTTCCTCGCGCAGAACTGCAGCGGCTGGAAGAGCAATTCGGACGGGTCGTTCGTTCTTGGGAGGCACGATAGATTATGTATTCCTGCACACACAGACGACTCTCTCGGATCTATGCGGCAGACGAAGCTGTGCGTAACTCGGGCGCATCACAAGCAAACTCGGCTTGTACGTGGGCACCACGCATACACGCGTCACGCGCACCGCGGGCCAGCCACGCGGCCGAAGCTCTTCGTCGCGGAGCCCGGGGCCAATCGAGGGCCGGACCGGGCGGAGCTGGGCGGAGTCGCGGCCGCGGCCGGCCTCTTCGGTGGCGCGCTTTTTAAGGCGCCCTGATCGGGCGCCGCTTGACCGGCGCGGTGACGTCTAAACAAGGCCGGCGACATCGATAGCGGCGGCACGTGCAAGTAGTCAAAAAACGACGAGATGCCGATCCGCGCAGCCTGGGGTGGTTCCTCGTCGGCCGCGTGCCCCTTGGCGGCGGGCTGCCTGCTACTCGCGCTGCTACTGCTGCAGCAGCCCAGCGCTGTGGAGCCGGCCAAGCGACTGGACTGCCGGGCTTTCTGCCGCCTCACGGGCTTCCGCTTCAATGCGGGCCTCTGCAAGTGCGGCTACATGCTATTCGCCAGCAAGCGCTCGCAGCAGCCCACTCTGTAAGCCAATGCATCCGCTGTCTCCTCGATCGGATTTCTTTGTTTTCCAGTAATGCTCCAGCTATCAGCGGTGCCCTATAGATGTGTATCGCCGACCATCAAGAGAAAAAAAAAGGGGGGGGGGGGGAGGGCACTGTTTGTTACTACTTCTGAAGTACGAACATCAATATAGTTGGAAATGATGTAGTAATAAATGTGTCGCTGGTATGCTGAGGGATTTGATATGTGGGGTTTAACGCCCTAAAACCACCATACGATTATGAGACACGCCGTTTTGGAGTCCTACGGAAATTGAGACCACCTGGGGTTCTTTAACGTGCACCCAGTGCTTAGTGATGCTACACTTTCTTCTGTTGATAATATAAAAACTTGTTATCTATGCTTGTTTGAAATAGTTGAAACATTGTTTTTCAAGTGGAGTAGGTTCCATGTATATACAATGAACACGCTGACGACGCTCGTTTGCTGGAATCGTTTCCACGGTACTCTTGACATTGCACCTTTTAGATGTCTTTAAGTCCGCTCGACAATGGTAAGTGGTTCTAGTGAGGGACGATGCCGTAGCTTGGTTAGCTGAATGTTGCGAACGTATGGTAAAGAGTACATAAAATATGAAAAGAAAACTAACATCAGGCACACCGATTCCCCAAATACAACGCACACATATGCGATATTTTTTTTTGGAGGGGGGTGCGTGCGAAACCAGTGGTTCTAGCTTAAGGGTACATTTTCTATGTCCTGCAGATACGATATTCGGAAAACAATTGCGGTCTTGATGACTGCGTTCTATTCGTGGTTACCTGCAGGAACGTTATTGGACGTCAGCAGTCGGCAAGCACCTGTTGCCAAGATCGGTTCTGCTGTAACTGCCGTTTTCCTTACTCCAGCCTTAGGTGCAGAATTCGAGGTCTTTCTGTCTCCCCTGCTGCTTGTGAGGTACGGGACGCCTGCGCCGATGGCATCTGATGAGTTTCGTTTCTAGCCGTGCCGTAGTAGGATATCCGTTATGATGCGGCACAAACTACTTTTATGGGGGAAACACAGTTTCAATGAATGCACCTGCACATTTAGCAACATATCAGAGACAGTCACTCTGCAATGCACTAGATGGACAACCAGCCTCTTTCCGAAGAAAGAATCCTGTGCTGCCGACAGGACTTTATGTCGCAGAAAAAGGCTGTGAAGGCGCTTCTGCGCTTCTTGCGTTCAACCGGCCTATCCAAACGACTGTGATCGGAACTCCCTGAATGTGTGCGCATGTGGTTTTTTTTTCTAATTTATTTTATATCTCTCTATATCTATCCTCTTTCCGACCCTTTTCCCCACCCCCGTACAGGGTAGCAAACCAGTTTGTCATGGTTAACCTCCCTGTCTCTTCCTTTTATTTATTTCTCTCTCTCTCTCTCTCTCTCTCTCTCTGTATATGCCTCGGGTTTCATGCAATTCTCCTACGCGTCGGCTGGACCTTTCGTGTCCCACGTGTTGGGCGAACCCAACCAACGCTCCACTAAGAATGAAAGAAAAGGGCACGTGGTCGTTAACAACAATGTCGGGTGAGCTTGCAACGTCGAGAACAAGTAGCAAGTCAGACAACACGACCCTAAACTGACAAAAAGGCGAAATGGCGTAGTTGTCATGCTGCTCAAATAGAAAGCTTTAGTGGCACACGCGCTATAGTTTGAAACGGGAGAGTCTGGAAAGGAATTTCGGATTTAGTTGCGAAATGTGTGATCTGCTTGGCTTCGAAAGTTTGCGACACCCCTATTAAACAGCTTCGCTGGTCCTCCGCATCCACAGCGTGAAACGGCTTGCAAATTTTTTAAATATGTATTACAAAGGCCATTGGAAAGAATTGTTTGTAACGCTGCACTGTCATGCGAGCAAAATATTCGAGGCAGTGCCTTAGTAAAGACACTTCATCCGTATGGTGTCGAGAAAGAACGAAATAAACTTTATTGAAGCGTCTCTGCAGTGTGTACGTCAAAAGAGGCGAAGCTCTGGAAGACGGGTCCCTGATTTTGATTGATTGATATGTGGGGTTTAACGTCCCAATACCATCATATGATTATGAGAGACGCCGTAGTGGAGGGCTCCGGAAATTTCGACCACTTGGGGTTCTTTATCGTGCACCCAAATCTGAGCACACAGGCCTACAACATTTCCGCCTCTATCAGAAATGCAGCCGCCGCAGCCAGGATTCTAACCCGCGACCTGCGGGTAGCAGGTCGCGGGTTCTTAACCTTAACCACTACACCGGTTAAGTACCTTAACCACTAAACCACCGCGGCAGGGCAAGACGGGTCCCTGTGTAACCCTCTTTTGCTCAGCTGGCGGCGAGGTCTTGAATTCTGGTGGCGTCTTCGGCCAGCCGGACAGCCCAGAGCGAATTCTCGCACCTACAGATTTTAAAAAAGAGAGAGAGAGGAAGAGAGAGAGATGACGTGGTGTGCATGCTATGGTTCTCTGCATAAGTAGAGGCCTAGCACCTGATGTGACCGTACGATAAGGTGCCTTTGCTGACACGCTGCATAGACCAGGTATAGAGCAAGAAACGTAAAGCTGCGCCCCGCATCACAATTTTAGTAATGCTTGTACAAGGAGTAGTGGTCTTCTTTATTTGTTTTTTTTTTCTTTGAAAAGAATTGACCACATTACGCGTCGAGATAAATAATAGTGCACTTCAATTTGTAAAAGACTATGTCTACCTAGGGCAGGTAATAACCGCGGAGCCGAACCACGAGATTAAAGTCACTTGAAAAATAAGAATGGGGTGGAGCACGTTTGGCAAGCACTCTCAAAATATGACAGGTAGATTCTCACTATCCCTTAAGAGAAAGGTATATAACAGCTGCATCTTGCCGGTACTTAGCTACGGAGCAGAAACCTGGAGACTGACAAAGAGCGTTCAGCTTAAATTGAGGACGACGCAGCGAGCAATGGAAAGAAAAAAATGGCAGCATATCCACGGAGTGAATGATGGAGAGAGGGCGAAGCATTCCTCCGTCCATGCGTCCGTCTGTGTGACCGTCCATGCGTCTGTTCGTGCGCCCGTCCCTGCGTTCGTTCATGCATCCGCCCCTGCGTCCGTTCATGCGTCCATCCTTGCATCTGTCTGTGTGTTCGTTCGTGCATCTATCTATTCAACTCTTCAAGTCCCACTATCTCACATCTTTTTATCATATATTCCCCATATAGAAGCACCGCCATTCAGTGGACATTCCAAGGGCTAAACGAGAGGTGGCACATGCACACTTTCTTACGGCTTGCGCTTCGGGTCTACTTCCCACCTTCAACCACCTTGAGTTCATGGTATATACTAGTTCACTGTATTCATGGCACTGCGGCCCAATGCTCGCTAAATCTTTCTAAAACTAAGGAGGTTACACCTAGCGAGTATAATGTAGCAACCCTTTCTTGACCGATAGTGCTCAATGTACAAGCCAATGGCTGCTAATGAGGATCACAGCGTGCGCGTTGACTAAAAGCCGAATGCTCCAGACTCTCATTCCCCCTTAGCAGCCATTGGCATGTACATTGAGCCCTATTTTTTATTGTTAAACAACGCACAGAAGATATCTCTCACCGGCACCACCCTGGAGGTCAAATGTTATACCTTGTTCGGGTATGTGCCACTGGTGGTTACGTACTACGAGAGACGCCCAAGCCACGCCATAAAGAGCTTCGCCCCTAAAATGGTAGGTGTAACCTTAAGAGACAAAAAGAGGACCAGACGTGTGCTTTGCTGTTTTGTGCTGGTGGACCGAATATTAACGAGGGACATTTCCAAAGACTTCTTACATTGACTTTCGAACATTTACTTACCATTTTGATATGTGCGTATAAGTGTGTCTTTGCATATCTGTGCCCGAGTTTTCTATTCTCCATGCACTGCTTTGTATGTTTTGCTTCAAGATGCGTGTTCAAGTTTCAATCAACGACTAAGGAGTAGCCGGCGCCATAATGGTGCGCTAACATCTCCTTAGATATCATATCAATAAAAAAAAGCAGAGTGTATTAGGGAACAAACGGGGGTTAAGGAGATCATAGTTGAAATCAAGAAGAGAAAATGGACATAGGCCGGGCGTGTAGCACTTAGACAGGATAACCACTGGTCATTAAGGGTAACTAACTGGATTCCCAGAGCAGGCAAGCGAGTTAGGGGAAGACATAAGGTTAGGTGGGCAGATAAGATTAAGAAGTTTGCGGGTATAAATTGGCAGCAGCAAGCACAGGACCGGGTTAACTGGCGGAACATGGGAGAGGCCTTTGTCCTGCAATGGACGTAGCCAGGCTGATGATGATGATGACCACATTGAAATGGAGACATTTTCCAGCAAATCTTTTCTTTTTTTCTTGGGCTTTATGAGCACCGCGCATCACGTGAAGCGGTGCTTGCGGCTCCGTAACAGACATCGTGATACTGCAACTGAAAAGATAGAAATGGTGATCGTGATTTCAATGCAACCCAAGGCGTGTACAGCACAGTGTCTCAGCTATCTCTCTATCTTGCTAATGGGCGGGAATCACTCCCCATTAAAGTATTCCACATCGGGGTACTCTTTATGTGGTGCTGGGGTAATCAGTTTAGCTACTTTTTTTCATCATGTCGTATGAGCTATAAGATATCCAGGAACAATAGCGAAAGTTACAACTTCTAACTTTAATCCATTAGGGTGCTTATGTATTGTCTCTGAGAAATAGAATAGTAGGAGTGCAGCACCGAAAACGCCAAATTGCATTCTAAGTACGCAAATAACGAAGGCCTTCAGGTGAATTCCCAAGCTATGCACAGTTTCTTTTTTATTTAGGTTTAAGAAGAGCAAGCTAAAGATGCACATATCCCCCAGAGTATTCTGAATGCGCTTTTCAGACTCATTTAATTGGGTAACAAAAACTTCACGAACTGCCCCACAGTTACCTATGCCCTCCCACGTTCTCTGTGAAATTGACGCTAGTTAATATATGGAGCCAAATGTCTTAATTGCACAATTACTGAACATGATATCAGGCTTTCCTATAGATGTACCTTTATGTTCAAATTCCGAGCAGGTCACAAAGGAACATTTTGCAGACATTTTGACTTAACGAATGTAAGCAAATAAAACAAACGAAACCTAGTGTTGTAGTGCAACGATAGAATGGAAACAACACCATTTTATTTCATCGAGAAACGTAACTAATATTTTACCGTTATAAATTCCTGGCAACGTGATTGCACATCTTTTTTTTTTCAATGTCAACAGTGCCAGCGAAGTAACGATTCATCTATACCCGTAGGTTATAGATACACGCGTGTCATTGATCGCAGGTGCCGTGGCCACGCACAATGCATTCATATAGTTTTACAAGGTTGATGTGAATTTTCTGCACCTTAGATGGTTTATGAAGCATACATTACTGCAAAAAACTAAACGCCTTTGTCGAGTTCAAATCCAGACACGACGCGACAGGCGTTGCGAGCAACGTTCATAAAACAGCAGATCAGCTGAAATACCATATTTTTCTGAGCAAGCACTTCGTTGTAAGAGTTGAGAATTGTCAAGCCTGCATTTATAGCTTTCTCTGTAAAAAGTAAAAAAAAAGTCTAGTAATTGTCGGTTAAAATTCAGTTGTACCACTGAAGTCTGTCATTGTTTTAGTTGTATATTTAGCAATTATCATAATTACACGCGAGTGTAAAATTACCAGAATTCCCAACGAAATGTTCTAATACACTTTTATTGTTTCCTAGTGTATTCACTTTGTGGCTCGTACATATGAACATAAACATAGATGTCCTGGCTCTCTGAAACATTCACTTAGATTTAAAACTTATTTGCCCACACTATTCCTCACTAGCTGAGGCGGAAATGTTGTAGGCCCGTGTGCTCAGATTCGGGTGCACGTTAAAGAACCCCAGGTGGTCGAAATTTCCGGAGCCCTCCACTACGGCGTCTATCATAATCATATGGTGGTTTTGGGACGTTGAACCCCACATATAAATCAATCAAATCAATCAAATCCTCATTAGCTGCTCATTAGTGGGTGAAAAGTGCAGGGCGATACCCAAGCGGCTGTTGTGCAATAAAATGCAACAAAGACATGAAGACTCACAAGCAGTGGCAAAGCCAGACGGTGGCGCACTGGATAAGGGCCCTTGTTATCCCGAATTAGTGTTTGTCATGACATACAGAGCCTAAAATGACCATTCCAAAGAAGTGAACCACCACCTAAAAGCAAACAAGGTTCTCCCACCCCCCACCCCAAAAAAAAAAGAAAAATGAAAATTCTGCCTACGCCTTTGCTCCCGAACGCACCTAACGATGAGCTACATTTATGAAGAAGTTAACACCGATAAGTATTTCGTCACTGCATATTCGTCCTCATCAGTCCGAATTAGGTTTTGTTCAGAAAGGATTTTCAGTGCTAAAATTACTTGACTGTGAGCACTATCCAATATTTATAATTGTAAGGGCTTAACGTCCCAAAACCGCGATTTGATTATACGGGACACCGTAATGAAGAGCAACGCAAATCTATACTACCTGGGGTGCTTTAGCGTGCACTAAAGTGTGAGTACACCGGCCTCGAACATTTTCACTTCCAGCACCAATGCAGCCACCGCTGTCAGTTCCCGTGGCCTTCGGGCCAGCAGTTGAGCACAAAGCCACTAGACCACCGTTGCCGGTCGGAATCAAAATTACTTTTGCTTAATAGACAACGCATTTAACAGCTAAACAAAAAGCTGCTCTTTAAAATAACAACACAAGAAGGAGTTAAAATCGAACCTGTGATACGTAAGGGTAAAATTATATGAATAACTATTTTTTAGTTTTCTTTGTTTCGTAATTCTTTCATTATCTCCGCCTTTATTATTGTTCTTGTGCCTCTTTGGTTGCCCCGCCACGGTGGTCTAGTGAATAAGGTACTCAGCTGCTGACCCGCAGGGTGCGGAATTGAATCCCGGCTGCGGCGGCTGCATTTCCGATGGAGGCGGTAATGTTGCAGTCCCGTGTACTCAGATTTGGGTGCATGTTAAAGAACTCCAGACGGTCAAAATTTCCGGAGCCCTCTACTATGGCGTCTCTCATAATCATATGATGGTTTTGGGACGTTCAACTACCCATATCAATCAATCATCAATCTCTTGTTCAGCCGAGCAGTGTCAAGATTCGATATTAGGCCTTATTAAGAATTTTATGAATTTGCGCGTAATTTTTCATTATCGACTAAATTTATACCTGTGTTTATTAATGCGGATATTTTTTTTCTTTTTTCAAAGCTGAATCATGTGTAGATATAAAAGTACCTAAATGTGGTATGTGAATAGATGTGGGAATTTTCTGTGAATCTGTTCAGGTGTTTACGCAGATACGAGAATATAGAAGCGTGTGAATATGTATTTCATTTTATCTGTATTTGGGCTGTATACACAAGCCGCGATATCAAGGGGGTAGGAATGTGGTCAAGCTACTGTTTTGAAGCTTTTTGTTCCTTGCCATTGCATTTTCTTTCTCTACTGTGAAAAGGAAATGCGAACTAAACTTGAAACTTGAAACGCAAAACTTGAAACTCTTCAGTATGGAGACAAAGACGGCGGGATACCTGGTCTTTTGAATGCGAAGTATTTTTAGCGAACTTCGGCGACTTTGAGCTTATCTATCTATCTATCTATCTATCTATCTATCTATCTATCTATCTATCTATCTATCTATCTATCTATCTATCTATCTATCTATCTATCTATCTATCTATCTATCTATCTATCTATCTATCTATCTATCTATCTATCTATCTATCTATCTATCTATCTAGTCGCCTACTACATTTAGCTCTCCTGACCGTTTCGATAATAGTATCAGTACCAAACTTGGTATGGCATGACATGACTGCATGACCATGACCACGAGGAAAACATGACACACACATAGCCACAGTTTATCCCCATTCTTCGCCCGAACAAATACCTTTAAGTTTTCATATTTTCCACGCACGGTAGATGACTGGAATAAATTGCCAGAAAGAATTTTTAGTGGAAATTTTATGACAGCCCTACACGATCATTTTAGAAACTTTTAATTACTGACGATCGGGTTTTTAGCAATGTTTCTTGAAGTTGTGCGTGATTTTCTAGTTTTATTTGGATTGGAAACCGTGCTATGTTTGTGCGAAAAGTCGGTTTTACCGTGGCTTGTTTATTTTGTAGTTCTAAGTGAATTCTGCGTTTTGTTGCTTCATTGTTTTTTTGCATTGCATTGTATGCGCGTGAACATTCTTTTTTTCTGCCCGTCCTGCTTGGACCATTAAATTGGTCTGCAGTATTGTATAACTAAAATAAAGAACATATTGGACTTGTCATAACAAGAACATCTTGAAATTTATGTCATGGATGTCATGAGTTACATTTAGTGATCCTGCAGCTTTTGCGGTGGTTTCGTTAACATGGCATGTTGCAAAACTGGTATGGTATGACATGATTCCATGGCGAACACAAGCGACAAACCCTAACATAAAAATCGTGACATACGCGTCATGTAACGACATGACAACATGCCACGCTCATGATGCGCTCGCGGCCGTTTCGCTAGCGTCACATATACCAAATTCGGTATTACAGTAAGTGAATGAATGACGAAAGTACGTGACTGGCGCAAACATGATAATCATGAGATGCGTGTCATGCAACAACACTGCTACTTCCTTGCTCATGATGCTCTGGCGGCCGTTTCGCTAGCTTCACTTATACGAAATTTGGTATTTCGCGACGGGAATGGATAACAAAGATATGATACTGATGTAACCATGATGAACATGAGATGCGTGCTATGTAACAACTTGACAACATGCCACGTTTATGATGCGCTGCCGGCCGTTTCGCTAGCTTTAAATGTACCAAACTCGGTATTACGCGACGCGAACGGACGACATAGGTAAATGACACATCCAAACATGATAATCGCGACATACGCGTCATGTAACAACATGTCTACATGCCGCACTGATGATGCACTCGTGGCCGTTTCGCTAGCTTCATATATGCCAAATATTGTATTACGTAACGTCAATGAATGACGAAGGTATGGGACTGGCGCAAACATAATAATCATGAGATGCGTGTTATGTGATAACATGACTACATACCACAGTCAAGGAGCCAATAGATTTCAGCGTGAAGTGGTGCGCATGGTCGCCGGCGTTCATTTCGTCGCGTCAAGCCGGCGTTATCACGCCAGGCGCCGGTCTTGCCATATATACTTGAGCGCAGGTGCCGGCCTTGCTGAGTTGCTTTGACGCATGCGCGCTTCAGCGCGTCCGGCATCCCTCCGTCACGAAAAGTGGGAGACGCAGTGTTGTCGCGGTAACGGATCGGCGCGAAATGCAGCATGTCGCATTTCGCGCCGGTATCTGTCGGGCCGCGCCGAAGGACGCTGGTAGCGCCTGGCGTCAGACTATAGAGTGCTCGCGTTTTGCGGACGTATACCGTCACTGTGCACAGCGTGCGCGCGCGTCAACGCTACATTGGGCCCTTCAAGATACGTTCGCGGCCATTTCGCTAGCTTCACATATACTAAAATATGTGTTACGTGATGTCATAGGCTGACAAAATATATGACTGGTGCAAACATGATAATCCTGACACGCGTGTCATGTAAGAATAGGACAACCTACTGCGCTCATAGCGAGCTCACGGCCCCTTCGCTAGCTCCACATATACTAAATTTTGTATCACGTGACGTGAATAGAGGACGAAGGTAAACGACACATCCAAACAGGATATTCATGAAATGGGAGTCATGTTCGGCATCATTTACCTCCACCTCGTAACGTTGTGCTGGTTAAAGTGACATATCAACATTTTTCAGTCTTGCTTCGCATATCATCGATTCCCACTGCTCGCGGGATCTGCAAATTCTTTAGGCAGTGGTTAGTCCCAGATCCACCTTAATCATGCTGGCACAGTGGCCACGTCCAACCAAATTAAAAACAGTTATGCCTAGCTAAACAAATATAACGATACACAAGCCTTATAGGGTCATGTTGAGCAGCGTAAAAACTAATTAGCTACGCATAACTAAGCTAATAAAATTGCACTCTAATAAACTATAATTGTGCAGAGCTGAAATTCTCGTATGCCTACTGATGACGGGCAAGGTAAGATGTGCGAAGCTTATTCTGATATTAATTAAAACCAAGCAGAACTTGTGCTAGCTTTGTTAATAAGCTATTTAGGCTTAGGTTAACATAAGTAGCAAGATGATCGGGGCCAATCCTTGAATATGCAAATTAAGCCAATTATTTACTTAAAGAAATAAGGTACTGTGTGTTGCGATTGTGAAATGATTCTCTATGGGGCCCCATCAATCCCTATATACAAAACTCATGAATCGCAACGTGATTGAGTGATTGATTTGGGCACGGGCATGTGAATGAGCGTGCGCCTAGTGAAGCCTGGACCAGCCAGTGCCGACTAGCTTTGCTCTGCCCTAGCCTTGCACGACTCGGCGAACGCTGAGCAAATTGATTACCTTTTTGAAAGGCTCGGTTGATGGCATACCTTGAAGGCGTTGGCGAACATTTATTGACTTAACCATCAAATGGTAACAATGCGCAATGTTCAGCTCTAGCCTACTTGACTTGTAGCGTGGTTAGCTTGTCATCTCCGTATTTTCGAGCCTTTTTTCTGCTACTTATATAGTGTACTCTGACTGCACAGAAAGCGGTTATACTTGTTATAATATTTGTTGGTAGTTTTGTGTCCAAAAAACGAGTTATGAATGTGAGAGAGGCCGTGGTGGAGGGTCCGGCAGTTCAACGATGTAGGGTTCATTACCGTTATTACTTGTAAATCTGAGCACGTCAGCTTCTCAAAAGATTGCGTCCATCAAAATGGGGCCACCGCATCCAAGAGTCGGTCCGGCGAACTGTAATGGTGTTACCTAAGGTATGGCTCACAGTAGAGAATACGGTCGTGATGACATCTTTTTTGATGAAGGCGAGAATGCTTTATGACCGTGCGCTTAAATAAAGTGGCCTTCAAAGAACCTCAGGTGGTCAAAATTTTCGGACACCTACACTACGGCATCTCTCATAACCATGTGCTTTTGGGAAGTGAAAACCTTATTGATTGACACGTGGGGTTTAGCGTCCCAAAAGTACCATATGATTATGAGAGACGCCGTAGTGGAGGGCTCTGGGAATTTCGACCACCTGAGGTTCTTTAACGTGCACCCAAATCAGAGCACACGGGCCTACATCATTTTCGCCTCCATCAAAAAAGCAGTTGCCGCAGCAGGGATTCGATCCCGCTACCTGCGGGTCAGCAGCCGAGCATCTTAGCCACTAGACCACCGCAGCGGGGTGGAAGTTAAACCCGAAAAGTTACCATGTTCAGATCAGAGTTCAAGTTTATTGTTCTATGAGATACTGCTCGCGGTACACACAAATTGGTGCATATAGCACGCATTATCACGTGTGTGCGACCACAGCCCTGCCGGTCACTTGGTGTCGTTCACAAAGGTACTTTAAAAAACAAGAAACACTACCAAAAAAACGTGATTCGAACACTCGCTGGTACACAATTTTTAATCCTCGCTGGTACGTTATTTTTCAATAAGTTATCATTATTATTCAAAACATCTGGTATTTTACTTGCCAAGACCACGATTTCATTATGAGGCTTGCCGTGGAGATCTCCAGAATTCAAGCCGTCAGGCTTCCTTTAATGTGCATTGACCTCGCACAGTACACGGTCCTCGACCGTTTCGCCTTCATCGAAATGCGACCACTGCAGCCGGTATCGAACTTGCACCTTTCAAGTCACTGCAGTCACCGATCTCCACAGCCGCCGTGCCATCGCTGTGGCATATCTGCAGTGTCCCCAGGGCAGCCTTAGTCCATCATGAAAAAAATGGGGTAACGTTTTATTACGAATAATGTAAAACAGGGAGCTATACATAAACTATCTTTCCTTTGCTATTTATCGAATCTTTACAGGAGCTTTTCAGAGCACTAGATGGTGAGCAGCATGCAATAGCAGTTAATGCTGAGTTGTTTTGTAACTTTTTATTCGCAGATGACATTATCATGTTGAGTAATTCGTGTAATCCATGGCAACACATAAGTACAGAATTAGACGGTCAAAATAGGAACATGGGCCCATAATTTACATGAAAAAAACTAAAGTAATGTTGTGCAGTCTTGGAAGAAAACAGCGGTTTGCGATACTGATGGAGACCCTAAGCAGTAAAGGAATACGTCTGTATAGGAAATATAATGATCGCAAATACGAACCATGAGACTGCAGTAACTAGACGAATAAGAACGTTGTAGGGCAGATTTCCCAGATATTTGTAGATAATGAAAACTGGTTTACTACTATCTTTCAAGAGAAAAGTTTATTAGAGCTGCATTTACCGGCACTCACTTATACTGAATGAAATCTGAAGGTTTACGAAAGCGCGAAGAGCGTTGATCTTAACTTGAAGACGATGCAGCAAACCATGTAAATAAATGTGATAGTTCCAACCTTATAATAGACACGAATAGAGCATAGTTGTCCAGAAAACAGTGAAGTGTGAACGATATCTTTAAAAAAATTGAGAATGGAGCGACATGGTGAGATAACTGCTGGCCATTAAAACAAGCAGAATGGATTCTAATACAAAGCAAGCACTAAAACGGGGGACAGAAAGGTAAATGGACATATAATATCCATAAGTGTCCAGGTTTAACGTAAGCGCGGCATGCACAGGACCACGTTAGTGTGACTGGATTGATTTGAGAAACATAGAAGTGGCATGTAGCCTACAATTACTATAGTCATGTTGCTCGTGATGGTAGCAACCACCCAGTTGTAAAATGAGAACGCGTAAAGTTCATAGCATGACTGCTACCTAGTCGCAAATTTTTTTTCAAGTATAAGCTTCACTTTCATTTCCTTAAAGACCCCCTGTAGGGGTATTATATAAAGGGTGGTGTATAACAAGAAAAGAGAACTATACAACGGTGTTTTTAATGGCTTCTGCAAACATAGATGGGTTAGTGATGACACAGATGGCGTGAGGAAGGCGGTTCCAGTTTTTTGCTGCTCTTACGAAAAAGAAGGCTTGGAATGCAGTGGTCTTGGTACGTGGTATTGCGACTTGTACCGGATGACCAGTGCGATGGGATATGTGCGGAGAGGGCGTCATGTACGGTGGATGATTCAGTGAACTGTAATAATACATATGAAGAATAGAGAGGGTGGCACAATGTCGGCGTGAAGAAAGGGTTTCTAGACCTGATTCCGCCTTTAGAGATGAGATGCTGATATGGTAACAATATGGAGAATGAATGAACCTGGTAGCCTGATTTTGAAGTGATTCGAGTTTACTTATGATGTACGATTGATGAGGGCTCCAGATGGAAGATGTATGCTCGAGTTTGGACCTGATAAATGATTTTTATGCAAACGTCCTGACGTGAGGTGGAGTATGGCGTCAGTGTCGTCTGAGAAACCCGAGTGATTTATTAGCAGACGAGATGATGTTAGTAGTGTGATGACGCCAATACAGGTCAAGAGCCAAGGTGATGCCGAGGTATTTGAATAATTGATCTGATGGGAACATTAGCGATGGAATAGGTATACTCGAAAGGGTTTTGGTGGCGGGAAAAAAAACAAGCTTACATTTATTAGGATTTAAGTTCAATAGCCAACGATCACACCATGTTTGTATGTTGTTAGGATCACGCTGAATGAGTGTTTGGTCATGAATGTTGGTTACTGATCGGTACAATACACAGTCATCGACAAACATACGAAAGTTGCATGATACATGGAATGGTAGATCGTTAATGTAAACTAAAAAGAGTAGAGACTCTAAAACTGACCCTTGCGGGACACCTGAAGTTAGAGGTAGTCGGTTAGAAGACTGATTATTAACAAGCACAAATTGGGAACGATTAGTCAGGAAAGATGTTATCCATGCAAGTACATTAGGATCTAGATTAAACAGAAATAATTTAAGAGTTAGGCGTCTGTGCGGGACAATGTCAAATGCTTTAGCGAAATCCAGGAAAAGAGCATCAGTCTAAATGTTGCAGTCATGTTAAAATGTAAGTCGTGAATGAAAATGGCCAGCTGTGTTTCACAAGAATAACCCCTTCGAAACCCGTGTTGAGAAGAATGAAAGAAGTGCATTGAGACCAAGAAGTTGATTATATGGGAGTAGATGACATGTTCCATGATTTTGCAGGAGATACTTGTTTAAGACATGGGACGGAAATTTAGTGCAGAAGCTCTGTTACCTTATTTGTAGACTGGAACGACCTTGCCTACTTTCCAGGCTGCTGGCAGAATGCTTGATGATAATGACTGCGAAAATAACACTTTAAGATAAGCGGCACACACATGTTTAAAATTTATGAGAAGTTTTGAAATAATGTCATCCACACCTGCAGAAGAAGAAAGCTTAATCTTTTCTGTTATCGAAATTATGTCGTCCGCAGAAAATGCAATCGGGGGCATAGACTCGGTGCTGTGCGCAGGCGAAGAAAAATCGGGAAATTAACTCTCATTGTAAAAACAGCTAAAAAGGCCTCGTTAAAAATGTTGGCGCATTCATTGTTGTTTACTATATCGCCATGCGCAATTGAGATACTAATGGCGCGCATCTCCTGAGGGTTTATCACCTCCCAGAATTGGCTATGGCTGGTTGCAAGCATTTTGGGCAGGTCTTCATGAAAAACACGTGCTTGGCGTTTCGAATGGTCTCTAAATAGTCACGTTCCGCGGCGCAATATTTTCCCGTAAGGGCGGAAGTTTAGACTGTTTGGCTGATCACAAGGGGTGTTTTTTCTTGTTTCTTAGTTTCTGAAGTGTACGTGAAAACCTTGGCTTGTTTCGGTTTGCCGTGAACGTTATTTTCGGATAAACTTTTGGACAAGAGTGGTTAACTTGTCTCTAAATATAATCAAATTCTCATCCACAGAGTGTGTATGATTTATTATCTCGAACACAGGAAAAATATACCAATTAATTATTGATGGCACTATAATTGCCCTTGTCGTAAAGAGGGATTGTTTTGGTGACAAGATCGCGTTTTTCAGGTCAAAACGCGAAAACCGCATGTATTAAGTTGTGGTTGCTGATGGCACTCAGATATATAATTGACGATAAGCTCTCTTGATGACTAGTTAGTATTAGATCTAAGATGCTGGAACTGCTCTTTGTAACGCGCGTTGGTTGGGATATAAGTTGGGTTAGATTGCAATGCAGGCAGAAATCTATGAAGTCTCTTGCGGGCTCACTGTCCACAGCTGACGGGACGCTACTACTCCAATCTATTTGAGGAAAATCACAATCGCCGAAAAGCAGTATCTCTGCTTGCGGATACTGTTTGCCAAGGTTTGCGGATACTGTTTACCAAACTTATGGTTACTGCGACAAAAAGTGCGTCAAGAGGCCGATGAGGTTTTAGCCATAGCGTTTTCTGTGAGCTTAACATGTGATTAGGTTGCAAACATTCATTCATTCATTCATTCATTCATTCATTCATTCATTCATTCATTCATTCATTCATCTTACGTGCACTCAAGTACCGAAGCATTTTAGAGCGAAGTGGGGTACATGTGTGCTATAACACAACAATACTAATGCTTCAGCAAGTACTTTCAATAACATTTAATTGTTGGCTTGGGTATATTGTACAATTTTAGCTCCTGAGCTGGTCTACATGAAGAAGTGGATATTACTAGTAAGACACAAATTTAAAAGACATAGTAGACTAACTAACGAAAGTTCACTAATTTTGTTCCTAACTAGTTTAATTATGGCCATCAATTTCATTCGCAACGTTTAACGATGGGTTCTGCAAGGAGGATTCATTTGTAACAAGTTGCTATGGTACCACCTGTTTCGAGATATTAATTTTTGAACATCCCAAACGCAAGTATATTTATTAGAGGTTTTTCTCAACAAAACGTCCTTGCATGCATTGGAACCCAAAATAAAGTGGTGACACGCTCCAACACGGCGTCATACTGAGATCAAGCAGCCGGTGGGCCTCACCTGTCGAAACTGTGAAAAAAAAAGAAAAAAAGAAAAGGAGAGCTCAATCACCTAACTCTTGCGACTACAGCTTGGTCGACAAGCAAGTTTACACGTAGAGATATACCCCCGCACCATACAGACGACGCAGTGACCGTCGGCAAGGACCATAGTGTTTTTTTTTTCTATTTGTTGCACCTGTGCTCTGACTTCTGGCAGATCCGATGGCTGAACTTGACCACTCCACGCCAGTCTTCGTTATACCCGATAGCTTATAGAGATTCGTTGTGATGCGATTCGGGCTACGCAATGCGCTTGTAACATTTGAACACAGGAACGGCATCCTTCGCGGCTTCCAGAGGCAGGCGAATTTATTCTACCTGGATAATACTGTGATCTTTTTAGTTCTTTAGACGACTTTGTGAGCAATGTACAAAAAGTCGAAGCTATCATATATTGAAGCCTTAGCTCCAATGACCTTGAAGTTAACCTAAAGAAGCGTTCTTTTGGCAAACAAAAGCGACTTATTTTTGGCCCTGCCTTCGTCCGATATGGCATTATTCCGGATCCCACAACAGTTCGTGCGGTTGCTACGTTTTCTAAACTGAAAAATAAATGCGTTTGCAGCCTTCTGAGCTTTGTTTTTATTTTAGACATTTTATTTGCAGTTTCCCCACAAGTATAGCGTCTTTGACTTCCGCAGCTGCCGCAACCTTTGAGCAGGGTAACCACAAACGGCGATGCATCAAACTCTACTGCATTCTAACCCCATCTCCAATGTAACGAAACTTTGATTTTTTGGCCCCAAGTGAGAGAGAGAGCGAAGTTTATAATGAGTGCGCCGCAAATGAAAATTCATAGGCACTGGTGGCGTCGGCTTCGGCTCTGTGCTTGCCCAGTGCAAACGTGAGTTTGATGAGTTGGCCGTGGCTTATGCCACACATGCACCTACCAAAGCACATGCGCAAATATATACGTGTGGTTGAACACCGAAAAGTTTCCTCCCCCTACCCCTTACGAAAGAATAATTCCAACTAGAGTGCTCTGATACATGTGCGACACGTTCCCGCTCCCCGTCACCGACATGACTGTTGAGCAAAGCATGGATCCCTGCACTGCTTCCCTTGTAGACTTATTGCTTGAAGAAACGGTGCCTGCTGTCCTTAGAGAAGTAAGCCATGAAATATACCGTTTGATTCTTCGCAACAGTTACGCTACCATCACAACTACCTTAGTGACGGCAACAAATGACTCTTATTCCGTGCCATGTATATTAAGACATCTGCGCACCTTCAGCGCTGACTCACAGTGTGCCCATGCTGAAGGAGGGAAGCCGCTTGCACTTTCTTCAGGCTTTGCTAACGCGTAATGTATCGCTTCGCCTACTATATAGTGTGGTAGAAAGGAGGGGGGGGGGGGGGGGTTAAAGCCCTCGCCATCCCTGAAAGTTTTCAATTTTGCTTACGAACAGTATATAAACGCGCGCAGGAACATACATAATGTATAGATCAAACCCCCCCTCCCCCCCCCCCCATCATACCCCCAGAGAAAAATTTCTTGCTACGCCCCTATCGTCCACCGCTACAAGTGTTTCGTCACGAGGAGTGCCGCAAGAATCCCCCTTGCCATCTCCCTGCTCCGTAGTGAGGGCTGGTTTGACGAAGGCGTACGAAAAGGCGACGTTTGCGTTAGAGAGACAAGGAAGCATTATTGAGACACAGCTAAATCTCGCAGCGGAAAAATGTTTCAGAGGAGACGAGCTGTTTAGACTTTTAGTCATCAGACCATTCCTAAAAGAAACGCTTCATTAGTATTCAGTCCAGTGTAACTGAACCATTGCATCTACTGATGAGGCAAATCATCTCCACCATTCTTCTTCTTCACCTATTATTATTATTATTATTTTATTATTATATTATTATTATTATTATTATTATTATTATTATTATTGTGATTATGTATGGTGTGTATTGGTGCAAGTGCTGCTGTCGACTAGACGCCGGCCCTTGCACCTAGAAAATATGTATTGAAGATGATGCGATTGCATGGAGATGCTGGGAAAATTACATCATCATCATCGTTCATTAACCTCTACAGGCAGGTCTGCTACCATGACTTAATGGCGCGATGAGTTTTGGCTGCAACAACGCATGCGCGAAATGGAAGCGTTGCCATCAAATTAAATTGTGCTACACGCGGTCGGCCGGTCCAATTTTGCATCAGCTGCTCATGCTGTGATTTTTGTAGACGGCAGTTCATCGGCGCCAGGGCATGGCTCGCCGTGATATTCAGGTGCAGGGCGCCATCAGTACGTACGAGGAGGTATTACCATGGGCTTGTTTGCTGGTTAAGCTTTTTACGCTCAGTTTGTTGACTAAGAGGGCTGTAGTATGTACACAGAAGAAATCTGCCATATTTCTTAGGAGTTATAGTTATTGGCGATGCAAGTGGTGACACGGAAGGTCGAATTATGCCAGCATCTAGCATTGCTCCTAATTCTGCTTTCAACCATGTCTTTTTTTTTTTTTCGGGACATATATGAACTTCTTCAAACAACCGCTTTGTTTGTGAGGTCAAAAAGAACCTCGTGATATTTAATTGCTGGAGGGTAGTTTCTTATGCACAATCGCTCTGGGCACTTGTCTAGTATATCTTCCCCGCCGTAAATTTGTGCAGGTGACTCTGTGGTTCTTTTTTGCTACGTGACCTTAAATTGGAACCTCGTCGTCCTAGTAAATGTTTATGTTTAATTTCTTCACATCAGCACGAGATAGGAGAAATTCTTAAGTGACATGTGACAGAACCACTGGGATGGTTGCAATTCTGGGACCTTGCAGTTCAAGAATTACAGACGCCAACTGGTTACGCGAACTCACTATTCCATGGTATTCTTGAACGCACAGGATATTTCCAGCATACACGCTGCTTATGTCCACGAGACTCCTAATCCTTATCGACACGGATGCTCCGCTATTTATCACAGCTTTCATTTCCACCTCATTTACATTATTGCGGAGCAAGCACGTGAACATGACGTACACATCATACGCGCCGGTCATATGAAAATTTTTTTCACCCTGGGATTTTCTTGGCGGTAACACTTAAGGAACCATCCATGCGTAAAGTTGGCCACTGCTGTTGTTGCAACTAGGAGAATGGTGTGAGCTTTTTTTTACGCACGGCTGAGAAAGGTAACCGCCCCAGCTGTTTATTTGCATTCAGTTAATGTGGTGTGGTCAGTGGAGCTGAGACGGAAACCCATTCTATTTTACAGGGTGGTAGTTGTCGTGGTGATGCAGCTGTTGGCAATACGAATTTAAGGCCTTGTAGGAGATTTTATCGTGTGTATGGGTTTCATTTCTAAACCTGACTGCGTACATGGCTACATAACCCTTTCATATATAAAGCTACAGCCACTGATGGTGCAAGCTTCTGCTTCGTTCAACAAGCACCGTTTTCCAAGAATGTTTCTGGTAATGAGCCACATTTGTAGGTCTCGGGCAGAGCTGCATCCCAACATTCGAGAGTGCTGCAAAAGAAAATAGACAAAATATATTTTCTAGTGATGCCAAAAAGCTGGTGGTTCCAGCAGAACCTGTATGCCGTACCATTTCCTGGCTACACCACCAAGATAGCTGCGCATATCCTCAATCTTCGCGTAATCAGCAATCCACTTTTTTTTTCACATGCACACTCATAAGACGAAAGCCAGTAGATAGGGCTTGTTGAGCTATCTTCGAAACTATCTGGTTCCGCTACTTTTCCTTAGTCATCATGCAGTCTCAATACTTTTCTCATAAGTTCGGTTTGCTGCATGATCAGTCGTTTCTGTCGTTTGATGAGATTCACGACTACGCTCACCGCAGCCGAAGTTTTCTCTTGAACGGTGCGTCGGCGTGAAGACTCCAAGACCCAGCCCGCGAGCTTTTTTAGCTGCAAATCGAGGCTGGCGTATCTCGTCACGAATTCTTCACGGCTGATTGAAGCTCCTTGCAGCCCCATTCGATGAGGTCAGCTGTTGTGACATTGCGGGCAAGGTTCTCCGCTAGCTCCCCTCGAACTTAGTAGCTTGTGAAGCTTATTCCAGTGAACGGCGTCTGGTCGACGAAGAATTTCACCCCCATGTTTCCTTGACGGCTGCGCCAAAGTGTAGCGTTTACCTAATGTAATCAACTCGAACATTGAATCAGTGAGAGACAGATGTCGGCCGTCATTTATGATGATGATAATGATGATAATGCTCATGATGATGATGATGATGATGATGATACCTCTTAGAATATTGGCACCTACGCACTCAGGGTGATCAGCCAAGAGTCGGTCGAATCATACATACTTTATTTATGATTAATATTTGGTAAGAGTTCAATAATTTAGAGATGAAAGCTTTAATGTAACGTTAACTATGGATGATTGTAATTTCAAGTAGCACTATTTTGTGTAACCTCTCAGCTACCGAAGATTGCTTGACTATAGGAGACAGAATGAATAATTATTAGCAGTTGATACACCTACTCATGCTTCTGCCTATTCCAACCTCACCTTACCCTTCTTTCTCGCCCTGCTCTTGCCCTTTCGATGCTTAAGGCACGGCCCACTTCATGAAACATTGTATTCGGATTCCTCAAGTGACTATCCAAGCTATAGTTCACCAGGCCTCTGCCACACTCTTTTTTTGTGTCTTGACATTCTGTCAAATGTAGGACAAGGTGACACTCGCCTGTCCACACAGTCGGGTGTGCCCGTTACCATCGTTGCCTCGAACTGCGAAAGGAAATAAATCATTGACTAGAACAATGCGTGAGTGCACTATGTCAAAATATCTATAGACGACTCTTTCATTTATGGCAGCCATTTTGAAGATGTTGCTATAGTGCTCGCATTAAAGTTACGGCAGAAGTTTTTAACGTGATCAAACAACAGCCCGATGTTCTAGCTCTTGTGACAGTGTAGCTCCCTTCAGCTTGAGTAAATCCCTGACCACATGCACGCGATTTCTTCACGACCGCGGCAAGAGGCAGTGACAAGTGACAGGATTTGCTGTCGCGTAAGCCCATCCGTCACCGCTGCTTGTCGCGTCGCGCGTTTCTGTAAAACAAGAAGAGATCACTAGTCGCCCGGAAGCCAGCGTGGCTATTTCCCGCAATATGTCTGGGTCCCTGATCTTCGCTTTGGTAGCGATTTGCTCTCGATGTTTGTTGTCTGCGCGTGCATGCAAAGAATACAAAGTATCAACTACCTTTTTCACAGTCTCGTCTTACACGGAAAGTGAGAAAGCGGCCGTATTTTGTATTAAATTTCTTTATTGAAGGTTTGTTTGGATGTCCCGATGGTAGCTTGCGACAAGTCGGTCGCTTGCTACAATGCGAAATCATCATGCGAAGTGCGTCGTAGCCGTCCTAGCCTACTCTTCTGGGCAGCGTCTCGCGGTTAATCCAAACATTGCGAATGAAGAAGGTCATGAAATGCTTTTGTGGCTTCTTTATGCCACAAAAAAAAAACTGTATGAAATTTCGCATGTTGTCATCAACCAACTTTGAAACTTCTATGCGTGATTTCTTCGTATGCACGTGACAGTTTTCATTCAAGCAACAATGACACATCGTCGCCGACTTGCGATTGCAGTCGTCGCGACGTGACGGTGCGACGGAGCAAGCTTGTCGCTGCCGCTTGTCGCTGAAGCCTGGAAAACGCGTACATGCGGTTAGAGCTTAAGAGTGCGCATGGTGTGTGTCTCGACTCGGAATATAGGGCTGGTACACCACGGCAGATTTACGGTATCAATATATTGTGCTCTTACGCACGTATACAGTGTCGAAGGAGCGCATGCATGGACGGGACGATGCACAAGTTTTAAATTGAGGCTTTGCGTAATAACTTTCCAGGCATGCATATACACAGTATGGTTAATCATGGAGTAGGCGAAAAATGCCCTCATAGCCAATACTCTGTACAAGGTAACGATACGTACGTAGATGAGCTGCATTCGTGCATAAGGTACGTATAAAGCAATAGAAAAGAGTACACTATAGTATACGTCACGGAAACTGTGTAATTATTTGCAATATACTGGGTCGGGGAAGTAGGCACTTGAGCTGATGACAACAGCAATACCTTTAGTATTTGCCTCGATGCAATCCTTTCGGACCGAGTGAGACCGCATATTTGAGTTTTCCTTGTCAAAGTGCGCTTGTTTTCTATGGACCAGGAGACCAGTATCAAAAATACAGAGACGACTCTGTCTAATCAGTCGGTATGTTTCTTGAAGTGAGACAAAGTGAAGGCTATACCACCATTTAGGAAACCAAGTTTTTCAGTTTCAGTCCTCCCACTGCATCTGCCGCGTGCTTAACGCGGCTGAATAGCCTTACAGAACAAAGGCCTTATGCTAAGTTGTTCTCATTGCAGTGAATGTGGACAGTGTTATAATTATATTATTATTACTATTATTAATAATAATAATAATAATAATATATTATTATTATTATTATTATTATTATTATTATTATTATTATTATTATTATTATTATTATTATTATTATTATTATTATTATTATTATTATTATTATTATTATTATTATTATTATTATTATTATTATTATTATTACAAAACAATGGGGGACTCAGTAATAAACCAACATATGATGACATGTGAAGTAGTTGAGAGCTCCAGATGTTTCGACTACGTGCTATTCCTTTAAGTGCACTAACGTGGCATGCAACACGCGCCTCTAGCGATTACTTCCACCGAATGACGACTGCCGTAGCCACCAACGAACCTGCGACCTGCGGGTCAGCAGCTTTATCCAAATCAGCCTCGCTCGTGGGCATTTACTAGAAATATCTTGATTTTAGATGAGGCAAGAAAAGCGATTCACTCTTGAAACGTGTTCAGTGTGTAAATTGAAGCCATACAATATAGATCGTTTTTGAGTTACCTATTTCAGCACGACGTTACACGACGTTTAGGTTACCAACTTCGAGACACAGTCTCTAGCACAGTTGAAATAGCATGTATTGAGGGGTTGACAAAGCTTTGAGCATGACCTATTCTCGTTGAGTCTGACAGAGTACATTCCGGTTCGCGGCAAAAGAATGTCGTCAGTAAATACTTCATTAGGTGCATTGTGCGACAAACAACCTATTTGGTATCTGTATTTACTGTGCGAACACAATTTTTTGATTCTCGGCTTAAAATTCGTGTATTGCGAAACATGCAGAAGGCTTCACGCTGGCTTATTCTTTTCTTGTGTTCCTCTTTTTTTTCTCATTTTTATGATGGTCACTCTCTCGAAGCACTGGACGCGTGTCGGAGCGATGTCGGCACTTTCCTGCTGAACTCGAGACAGCTCGCCTTCCGCCATTCGCCCGAATTCACACCAGAGCTGCTCTCTTCCTCCTTTTCATGACAAGCATCAGAAGACCTCTCGACATACTTCCGATGCGGCCTTCTAGGACGCGTGCTAACCGGTCATCTTTGCACTTAGAGAGACGCATCCGCTGAGAAGACCTGGCTTCAGGCTGAATATAGGCACAAGAAAATGGTCACGCTCTACGTAGCTCGATCCCGCCGAAGTGTTGAGAGACGCTCCCTGGTACCAAAATTAGCAGGTTTTCGTGGGCAATTACCCACCACGCGAGAATAGCCGAGTGTATGCGGAGAGTATATCGACCATAAAGCTGGCGGGCCATCTGCCATGACCCCTCTTCATTCAATATTCACCAGCTCTAGCTTCAACGAAGCTCGTAACTCGCCCGTTTACCCGCTTATTGAGCGCTTTTTTCCCTCAGTGTACCGACTCGGAAGCGGTGTTATGGCTTTTCGCAGCCGAGGATGAGTAAACTGCCTCTGCACCCAAAGTGATTTACATATCCCACCTTGCCCAAGAATGCCTTCGCTCCGACTAACTTGGCGGAAACACTTCAGCATTGTTGCCGAGTCATCGAAATGAGTGTGTACACTGGCTGAATGCTTCAAACGTGACCGCGTGCCATTTAGATGCGTGATGTTTGGGCGTCGAATATGGTGCAAGCTAACTTTGGTCATTAAGTCTGTGCTTGAGAGCTATAGGCCGTTTAGAAACAAAATCTTGTTCGGTGATTTGAGGCTTTCGTATCGCACGACTAAAGTTCATTTCAAAGTATAACAGCACTGCAAGGTGGTGCAAATAAAGAAATACAGCATTTTGTCGATGTAGCATACGTTAGTGATGCCAAGAACTCGAGCAGTGGTGTGTCCACTTTGGTCATCCGATACAATTCATTATTTTTTTTATGTGTCATGCGCGATTTTTTAAAAGCACATCGTACCGAGCGATAAAACACTATTAGGGAGACTCAAAGCAGGTGTATCGCATAGGACATAACCCATCCTCACTGGTGTACGTTCATATATAGTTGCTTTCGTGTATAGCTTTCTCCTTTTACCATTAAAATGGGCTGTTTGAACTTCTCGAGAAGAAATCTGATTTAGTCTAGTGGCGGTGTTGGTCATTTAGTGATTGGATTAGGGGATCAGGTTTACCAATGGATCGACAGCTATTTGAAGGCAGGACTTTCTTTGTACAAACGGAGAATGGCACAACAATGCATCGTTGCATCCATCGTGATGAGCCTCAAGGTGGTGTTTTTAGCCTCACACTTTTCAATATAGCGCTTCTCGGCCTAGTTGACGCACTTCCAGAATCAGTTCATCTATCAATATATGCAGATGACATCCGCATCTGGGCGTCAGGCGTAACAAGCCTTCATTTGCGTCCCGGCTTCAGAGAGCGGCTACACTAGCGACAAAGTATACCTGGAAGAACGAGGACTAGAGCTGTGATCAGAAAAGTACTCGCTTAGAGCATTCACGCATAAGACAATGAGTCCATATATTATTATAATTAACGGACACACGATCAACTACGTGAATAACTACCAATTCTCAGAGTCATAGTTGATCCCGACCTCAACTGGAGCCCTCACATCCCCCACATAAAAACGAAACTCACCATGATCACCCACGTGCTGAGGTTTGAGTTTGAGTTTGAGTTTAGTTTATTTACCACGTACAGTTGTACAGTAAGTGGCTGGGACAGAGGAAAAAAGCTGTATAAGACAGCTTGACAAAGCCCCGTATCCCTTTGGCAACTGTGGCAACGAAAACGGCAAAATCAAATTAAATACAGGACAGTTTAAACCAGCAATGCATATGCTTTGCATCAGAACAAAAAAAAATTCAACAAACTATACTAACTAAAAACGCACATGCTATGCATCTATAGAAAAAAGTAATCAAACAGAAAATAATACTATACACAAATTATTAAACCATATTTAAGATATTAGAGAGCATACGAACATTTTCATAAGTAATTCCTAATTTATTTAGTATATTCGGCAAGCAATAACTCAATGTCTGAAAGCCATAATTCGTGCGTGGTCTCGGCACATGCCAATATTCAGAGTGTCGATTTAGGCGCGTTGAAGGATTTAATCGCAAGTTAGCTAAACTACGTATATAGCCGCGACCTTATATGGTATCAGATCTAAACGAGACCGCTAAAGAATATTCGTAGAGCAGGTTTAATTTGATTATTTTGTATTTAGCAAATAATTGTGAAGTATGGACATTGAAAGGGAGGTTAGCAACAGATCGTAGCGCCTTTTTTGTAATATAATAAGATTACTAATAGATTGCTTTCTTCCATTACCCCCAATTAGGTTGCAGTAACTCAGATGTGATGTAAAGAGCGCATTAAATATCAGAACTGTTTGAGGAACGGGCAATAAACCCTGACAGGTTTCTTGCTAGAAAAACGTGGGGTGCATCGGTATGAGCAATGCTTCAAACCTACACTGTTCTGGTTCTTGTATTTATGCGCTACAGCTTACCCTTGCTTTGCGGGATCCAAAGAACAAATTTGCGCGTTTTCCAGTCGATCCAAGCCCAAGCACTGCGAATATGCCTCGGTCTCCCGAGATGCGCGTCTATAGCAGCGACAGACATCATTGCGCGTGATTATCCAGTTAACGCATACATCCGCGTAGACGCTTTGATAATGCACCTAAGACATTTCACTCGGCTTCTATCCCAACATATTGCTTCACTTCGAACTTTAGGCACCACTCAGCATTCAGCGCAACTGCAGCACAGCATTGCGCAGTGATTCCATTGCACTTCATGCATGCAGCACGGCCGCCGTTACCATTGTGACGTCTACACCCACCCAAAGCCCTTCTTACAATTAATTCCTGGCATCCAAAATAAGAAGTTGCCGCATCTAGCCCTGAAACAGGCCACATTACTCTTCCTGCAAGAGAAGAACAACGGACGCCTTCATATTTACACAGATGGCTCTGTGTCTTCAGTAAGCTCAGCAGGGGTGGTGGTTATTCCCGCGAGGGATATCACAATTAAACTCAAGACATCGCATTTGCAGCCGTCGACAGCTGCAGAACTTCCCGCATACGTGCAGCTCTGGAGTTTATAGTTGAAGAACATTCGGGAACTTGGTCTATCTTCTCGGATTCAAAGGCATCTCTTCAATATCTTATGTCACCCTTTCATCATAGACCTAATGAACAGTTAGTAGCTGAAATAAGGCTCTTTCTTCACCAAGCAATCGAGAAATAGCACAGCATGGTGTATCAGTGGATACCATGTCATTGCGGTATATATGGCAATGACCGCGCAGACGAGGCCACCAGATCTGCACAGGACGGTACCCAATACACAGCCATCCCATTCTGAAGAACCGCCGTAGCTTCAAGACTTCGTTCACTTGCACGTGATCTCACACTGGTACAGTGGAACTTGACAGAATGCACAAATGTGCGCCTGCATAACTTCGATTCCGATCTGCAGCTTCGTCTTCCCTCAGAGATATCTCGACCCGAGGAGATTCTTCTATGCCGCCTGTGGCTTGGAGTGGCCTTCACGAACGCATACTCCTATCTCATCGGAATGGCCAGCTCTTCTACGTGCTCTTACTGCAGCTGCGAAGAAACCGTCACGCTCCTTCTGTGTGAGTGCACCCATTTCAATGCGCCAAGACAAGAACTGACTGCAGCTCTGGATAGATTGGATGATTGGCCTTTGTCGGAACAAAGGATTCTGGGTCAATGGCCGAGCCCATCCTCAGCCCAGAAGCCTTTGAAAGCTTTACTACGCCTTTTGCGGACAACTGGCTTCAGAGAGAGACTTTTTGTCTAATACTCTTTGATGTTGTCTTTCCTCTGTCGCTATTTGTTTTTGGTAATTCTTCTCTCTCTCTTCTCAACATTTCTTTGTATCGTCTTTTATTCCCCTCACACCTTTTCCCAGCACAAGATAGCCAGCTAATCTAAGCGCTAACTAACCTCCTTGTCCTTCCGCCTAAACTGTTCTCCCTCCATTGCTGATTATCAGAGGTAACCAGAAATGCATACCGAATAAAGAAAGGCAATATGACGTGGTCGCCACTTTCTTTTGTCTGTTTCTGTGTCCCGTGTAGCACTGTGGTTTTCTTTGCTGAAAAAGAAAGTAGATTTTAGCACTTTAATTTTTTTTAACATGGCCTGTGAATGGTAGACAAAATTCCTTGTGTGGTTTTGTATTGCCCATATTTAAAGGGACCCACAACTGGCCTGAACGGGTGAATAGATCCCGGTTGAAAAGAAAAGAGCATGAATTATGGTGACAGGTGAGAGCATACTTTTTTGGATCCCAGTAGAATTTGTATTTTGAAGTTGCGTTCAAAAGTAAGCAACACCACCATGTCATGCCCCTATAGTGCCGGAACCACGAAACACAATTATGAATTCCTAATAACTTTGCTGAGATTATTTAAAGCACACCAAAATAAGAGCTTACATTTCGATTTATCTATGTTATTGTTTATTCGCGTTTGTTTTTATGTGGCTTACAAGGTAAAAGAAGTAAAGCATGAAAAGTGGCGCTGCTTTTGTGTCCTCTGCAGAGAAATGGGTGCACTTGCGCATACGCGCGGCCTTTCTACAAATTCTCGATTCCCGTCGTGTATGGGCGCGTTCAAGAAGCATGCGAGCTTTTGAATGCGATCGCTGCGGCGCGCGAAATGCCGTCGACCTACTGCTCTTTGGATAATTACTTGACGCGTGCTGCTGGTGGAGGTGATGGTGGCGGTCCGTCGGATTCACCCCTACCGCTGTCGTCTGTCGAAACATGTCACTCTGGCGCTACTTGACAGGGGTCCAAATTTTACGCTCGCATGCGAGCCAAGATTTGTTCCTCTAAATCACTCAGGCTGTCCAGCGATGACATATCGAAGCCGTCCAACTACGCCCACAAGTGAAATACTATGCGTGAATTGTCGATCGCTTGTAAAGGTGCGGGTTTCATTTTGGAAGACTTGGCTTAGCTTCATTTGGCTAAAGTCGAAACAACGGCCTGTGCATGACCGAAAATACGTGCATAAGGAGCCCCCGAAAATGTTGTAGCTCTTGTAAAATAATTTAGCACGCTAGAAAGCAGTGGTGGCGAGACAGTAGGCTTGACAAACACAACAATATGTGTTTGTATTGAGGTCTTCACTTTTCATCACTGCTGGCATTGCAATGGCGTATAATCGCTAACGCGATCACATCCTGTGTTTGCAGCATGTCTCCTTAAGACTTCGTAATCGCCGGAAAACGAAAAATTTTGATTATGAATGTTCTACGGTGTTTGCCGCATCACCAATCCGTGATCACAAGGTCTAGCCGTTAAGCTTTTCGTTGCACTAAAAAAAAAAAAAACGGGTACCATAAATATCGTTTGTAGGTCCGTTTAATCAAGAAGGGGAAGTCGCAATATATATTCTCTTTTTGGTCCCGTTCCGACCACTAAAGCAAGAACATCTGACGAGCAATGCACCTCCTGCCACGCAAGCACGAATAAATTTCTCGAGTCTCTAAACTGCTTCTGATTTGGTTCAGAAAGAAGCATGCTTCGTTAAATGTAATCAATCCTAACCTGATGTGATAAATCAAAGACTGTCAAGTTGTAAGGCGTCTCTCTATATTTGAATTACTCAGGACTCTCTTAAACATAAAAAAATGGCAGCATATCCACGGAAAGAATGATGGAGAGTGGGGCGAAGAATTCGTCCGTTCATTTGTTCTTGCTTCCGTCCGTCCATGCGTCCGTCAGTGTGACCGTCCGTGCGTCCATCAGCCCGTCCGTGCGTGCGTCTGTTCGTGCGTCCATCCCTACGTTCGTCCATGCAGCCGCCCCTGCGTCCGTTCATGCGTACATCCATGCATCTGTCTATGTGTCTGTTCGTCCATCTATTCAACACTCCAAGTACCACAATCTCACATCTTTTCATCATATATTCCCCATATAGAAGCATCGCCATCCAGCGGACATTCAAAGGACTAAACGAGAGGTGGCACACGCAAACTTTCTTACGGCTTGCGCTTCGGGTCCACTTCCCACCTTTAACCATTTCGAGTTCATGGTATATACTAGTTCACTGTATTCATGGCACTGCGGCCGAACGCTCGCTAAACCTTTCGAAAACCAAGGAGGTTACGCCCAGCGAGTATGACGTAGCAAACTTTTTCAGTCAGATAGTGCTCAATGTACATTCCAATGGCTGCTAACGGGAAATGAGAGGCGGAGAATTCGGCTTTTACTTTCTTACGGCTTGCGCTTCTTATCTACTTCCCATTTTTAACCACCTCGAGTTCATTCATGGTATATACAAGTTCATTGTATTCATGGCACTGCGGCTCAACGCTCGCTAAACCTTTCTAAAGCTAAGGAGGTTACACCCAGCGAGTATAACGTAGCAACCCTTTCTAGTCAGATAGTGCTCAATGTTCGTGCCAATGGCGGCTAATGGTGATCGCAGTCTGCGCGTTAACTAAAAGCCGAATGCTCCTGTCTCTCATTCACCATTAGCAGCCATTGACATGTACATTGAGCACTATTTTTTATTGTTCAACAAAGCACAGAAGAAGTCTCTCACTGGCACCACCTTGGAGGTCAAAATGTTATACTTGTTACATACTACGGGGGATAAACGGGTGCCGCTATAAGGAGCTCTGCCCCTAAAAACCGACACATACAGGAAGAAATAAGTCACACGTGCATTTTAATACAGCCGTCTCTTCATTCAGCAGGTTGGTGATTGCGTCTTGGTGAGGAGACGATAGCTGTCGTTTTGGGAGCGTGAAATATTCAAGACAAAGGAAGTACTTTCGCATAAGAAATGCTATGACTGAGGTTTACACTACGTCGTAGATACTTATCGTGGTTATGAACCGGCAAGCGCTATACAGCGTCCCCAGTACACGAAGGCGAGCATTGTTACCAGTGTAGGCTTCCCAAGCACGCTAAAAGAGCAGCAGCCAGCCTCTTGTAAAGCACAGTATACCAAGGGGCTGAGAAAGTAAAGTGCGGGCCGTGAGGTGGGAAAGAAAAAAGAGGGGATATGTAGAAATACAGCGCGGCAGAAAGGAAGATAACTAGATAAACTAGAGAATATAAAAACGAAAAAAAACAAGGCATCTTCGCACCATGGGTGGCATGCCTGAAAAAAGCACGCAGCTAGGCAGCCTTCTGCGTTCATTTTTTGGTTTTCCTTTATTTTCTACAATTTCTTCAATTGCATATATTTTTCTTTTCATTTCAGTTATTTTTAATACTATTTATTGTTTTTCTTTCTCTCTATCTATTGCTCGCTCATTTCCTTTTTTTTCTACTTTTATGCATGGTTTTTTTCTGCATTATGCCAGCATATGAAAGCCCAAGCCCCTGAAATGTTCCGCGCTTAAAAGATGAAAAGACGGTGAAACAGACACGCAAAGACATACAAAGCGACTGACCACCAAAAAAAGATAGAAAAAAAGAGAGCAAGCGTAACTACTACCATACTACGATTCACACATCAGGTGCAACGCGGCGGAAGCTATGCAAATAGTTTGGCAAGCAAAACGAATAACTTCATGGGTTTCGTCGTCACACACGTGACACCTGATTAGTGCCGGTGCACCCTCGTGTTTCTCTGTGCTCCCCCATATCCGCTACCGGCAAACAGAAGAAAGCGGAAAGAGCACGAAAAAACGCGCGGGTCGAACGAGTGTCTGTCCTTCCCTGCAATGACACTGTTTCATGAAAGAAAAAGTCCAGGTCGCCGCCTTTTTGACCCACTGACGGCAGCTCCGAGCCTGTATGTGACGTCAGATGAAAACGAAACAATCCAACCGCGTAATAACATACGTCTAACGGCGTGTTCTTATTTATTTTTTTTTGCAAGTAACAAAGTATCATCCATTACTTCTCGCCATAATAATGAATACAAACGATTCTGCTATCGGTGATAAGAACATTAATCTATTTTTTTTTTGTTTCGAACCCATAGACTGCAAGTAGTCTCGCTAGCCTCCACTGCATTGCAGATGGTGCATGACACAGAGTGTAGAAAAGCTTATCCAGCCCATGACCAACTACGTGTTCACCAGCTCTGCTGTGACAGCCTTGCGCGACTTTGTGAAATTGCGCTAACAAAATAAACTGCAGTTTCTACAAAGAAACGTTGCAGACGGCAAAGTTCTTAGTTCTGCAAGCTGACAAAACGTATCATCTCTTGAGGATCTTTTCTGTTTCTAATCACAACAATCTGAGTTGTGATTATCATGTTGCAGAATCCTGCGCAGACAAAATAATCGTGAAGGGAACTATTCCTAACAGGGCATATGAGGCACCAAGGGCATTTTTTGCGCGTCGCCTGCTTCCATAACGCCAGAACTCACTTACAAGACGCCGCAAGTCGTATGAATGGTTTCTGTGGAACCTATACACGGCGCGTAAACTTGGCTACCATATAAAAACGTGCTCCACGCGTGTGACGTCAGACAGCCTTGGACTGTTATCATGTCTTTGGTGGATTTTCAACTAATCTGTGAGCGCGAACAAGTGTCTAAAAATAGTGAATTAGGGTGACTTAGCTATTGCTCTTGAAATGTTTGTTTTCCTTCTTCTTGTTCTGCTTCAGTTGTATAAATCATCGATACATAAACAAAATCTCAGTCTCAAATAAAAAAGCAAGAACCCATAATTGAGCCCGCTAACCACATTCAGTGTTCAATTTTTTTGGGGGGGGGGGGGAAGCATGTTAGCTGGAGAAAACAGAAATTTGCTAAAACACTTGTAATAAAGAATTTAACAGATGCAATAATAACTCTTTATTGCCTGTTATTGTTATAGATACAGTTATTATACGCGTTCGATGCTTCGAACGCGTTATTCGAAGGTCGTAGGTTCGATTCCTGCTCACAGCTGGTAATTTTTCATCCACTTTTTTTTCTTCTTTCTTCTTATTTACATTCCATTGGTTCTAATAACTTCCCCTGTACATTCCTTGGCATTACTGTTTGTTATATCTCATTAATATTGTGTTAAAACACGGAAATGCGAGCCCTTAGGTATACACCTCTCTCCCTTATATATATATATATATATATATATATATACTTGAAACCACAGTTATATAGAAGATACATAGACGACATCTCTTTTATTCGGACCCACAGCGAGGATGAGCTTCTCAGCTTTATCGAGATTTACAATGCTGTACATCCGAACATAAACTTCACACACACATACTCGCGAGCAACGGTAAATTTTCTTGATGTTACCATAACGATAGAAGACAAGCTTTCTACAACCCTATATAGCAAACCAACGGATCGACAACAATACCTCCATTACCAAAGCGATCACCCTCGCCACTGTAAAAACAGTATTCCATATAGCCAGGCTCACCGTTTCAAGCGCATCTGCTCAAGAGACGCTGATTTTGACACAAGCTCACAGAGGCTAAAACTTATGTTCGATAAACATAAACGTCAATTGTGGTGAGGTGCCATGTGCTGAAATCGATTTAAGTAGCAATGTTAAGAACCAGCATGTTCTCGAGCATCAACGCTTCATATCAGCTTCTGGTGTTGTTAAAACACATTTCCAGCTGACATCGCTGTGCATGTGGAAAACTGCTTATAGAAACATCAGCAACTTTTCAACATATGTCTCTGCGTGCAACATTTGTACATATATTTAGCGTCATTTCATGAGGTGTCACTAAAAAATTGGCAGCATATCCACGAAGTGAATGATGGAGAGTAGGGTGAAGCATTCGTCCGTCCATTCGTTCTTGCTTCCGTCCGTCCATGCGTCCGTCTGTGTGACCGTCCATGCGTCCATCCGCCCGTCCGTGCGTGCGTCTGTTCATGCGTCTGTCCCGGCGTTCGTCCATGCATCCGACCCTGCGTCTGTTCATGCGTCCATCCATGCATCTGTCTGTGTGTTCGTTCGTCCATCTATTCGACACTCCAAATACCACCATCTCGCATCTTTTCATCATATATTCCCCATATAGATGCACTGTCATCCAGCAGACATTCCAAGGGCTAAACTGGAGGTGGCATACGCACACTTTCTTACGGCTTGCGCTTCAGGCAATAAAGTTCTTTGTCTGTGTCTGTGTCGGGTCTACTTCCCGCCTTTAACCACCTCGAGTTCATGGTATGTACTAGTTCACTGTATTCATGGCACTACGGCCCAACGCTCGCTAAACCTTTTTAAAACCAAGGTGGTTACGCCCAGCGAGTGTAACGTAGCAACCTTATCCTGTCAGATAGTGCTCAATGTACATGCCAATGGCTGCTAATGGGGATCGCAGCGTGCGCGTTAACTATATAAAAGCCGAATGCTCATGTCTCTCCACCCCATTAGAAGCCATTCGCATGCACATTGATCGCTATTTTTTATTGTTCAACAACGCACAGAAGAAATCTCTCACCGGCACCACCTTGGAGGTCAAAATGTTATACTTGTTACACACTACAACAGCTACGAGAGATAAACGGGTGCCGTTATAAAAAGCTTCGCCCCTAAAATGCAACACGATCACCTTCCCTATCTTGCTTCGCATAAAGTTCATTCCCAGGTACATGGGGTCTGCCGAAGTTTGTTTGGAGTTATGCCTAGTTCACACTGAAACATCCGCTTTCTACAGCGACTGAAATTCCCTTGCCGCCGAAACGCAGCGTCGTTCGCACTGGACGCGCCCCGCGCCGCCGAATATGCCATCTACTACTGGGCGAACGCGGGATGGATGCGCTGTCACCCGGTTGTTGTCGTGGCTCGCAAACGCTACTACGCTATCAAGTGGTGTATACTTCGACCATTCTCGTACGCAAGAAGCAAGAAAAGACAGCACTGCTTACTTTGCTGGCAAGTGGCGGTCTTGTAATGCATGAAGAGCAGAAAAACCACCGACGCCAGCGGCGTTGGTGGGTTCGTTTTGCTTTGCAAGAGTGCAACAAGCTCAGTCACGCCAACAGCAAGCTCGGTCACCTCTTTCACGAAACACGGAGGCGAAGTAGGCACAGAGTAGGTTAAACTCCCGTTGGTTTCAACATTCAGTTACGTGCACAGCAGCATAACGAGTGAGTAGGGCTTGGCCGCCATTTTTCGAAATTCCTTGACTAGCGCTCCTATTGGTCCGCGGTGACCGATTCGGCGGCAGACGCCGCAAAAATCGGTCCGAGAGCGATCGGCGCGGAGAGGGCCCTTTCGGCGGATTTTGCCGCGGCCGAAACGGATTCGGAGCGCTTTCGGCGGCCGGAATGTTCAGTGCGAACGCGGCCTAACTCTCAGGTACCTAAATAGATGGGGTTTAAAATTTTTAGTTGTATTATGAACATCCAGTTTTGACAAGTCTGGTGAGTTGATGACAGACTTCGAGCGCTTGTGCGCGCTGTGTTTCGTGGCGCCGGGACCTTTCTATGTACTGTATTCGTTTGTGTGAGGTTATGCGAGGGCACGGCTACCCCATCGTAGACTCCATTTTTCGCTCGTCATGAGTATGAAGCTGGTGGTCTCGCAGTAGTTTCCTGGCGCTTGCACAAAGGAAGAAAACAACGAGGAGCGAGCGGTGAAGATTTGGTTGAGCGTGATCAGCAGTGACCTAGAGTCGACTCTTGAAGCGTCTTGTACAGCTGGTCACCCTTAAGTCGGGTGTCCCACGGGCGGACGAGCTCTTAGGATGGGCGCTTGAGCCAAGCAGAAAGGGGTGTTCCTTTTCTGCGAACAAGTTGCCGAAATGATGAGGGCCTGCTGATAGCTGTCCACATATGGGCATTATCCTCCCAAGCTGGAAGAGAGGCGCATGCAGCCGCGATGCCGCAAAGTGTTCAGTGAGACCTGAAATGGTTTCGGTTACGCCAGCCTCCTTGAAGAAATGGTGGCGGCAGCAGGGATGACAATCAGCTCAACGGAATGAGCGTGGCGAGCGGGTCCTTTTGATGTACTGGGTAATATTTATTTATTTGATTTGCAAACAAAGATACACAAGGACACTGAAGAAAGAGGGAGATAGCAAGCTTGCAAAGCCACTTGCAGGGGCACGACGCCTGCTCACTCTTTCGGGAGCAGGAAAAAACAGAGGAAATGAAGATTAGAGAGGAGAAAGAGGAAAGAAGATGAGGAAGGGGAAAAACGATGAAGACTTCATTAAATATGAGTTTAAAAATTTTAAAAATAAATTAACATCTATAAGCGGTGGCCATCGCTGTTTGGTTCATAAATGTAAGGAGACCTCAGTGGGCCTTGTCCCGTCGGGAAGCACAACCTCTCTGAAAGAGGTAGTCGTCTAGGGTCGCGCACTTAAGTGCTAGCAATTTATATTCCTTAATCAGCAAAGACCACTGCGTAGCGAATGTGGGACAGTGCACTACGAGAAGCTCAAGTGTTTCGCAGGAGCCCCAAGCTGCGCACAACGGGCTGTCCACATGCCCTTGAAGGTGTATCGTTCACGCACCTGCACAGAGCCCACTATTAGTTTGTAGAACAGCGCTCGGAAACGACAAGGCAAGCCACGGCGACGAACACGGGGAGGAACGATCCATTTGCCAAACGCTGGTCTGGGTGCTGCTTTAGCTGTTGCCGGCATGTAATCAGACGAGCGTTGTCCATCGTACTAGAAATTGCCGGACAGTCACAGCCATCATGGTTGCATGACGAAGCAAGGCGATCTGCTTCTTCATTGCCCGCAATTCCCACGAGTAAAGGTACCCACTATGCAGCTAGGCATATCCCATGTGACAGAATATTGTTGATTGATTTCATGATGCTGCTTAGAATAGAGCTGTCGGTCTCCTTCCAGGGGAGCCTGCCAATGACACCGCAAGAGTCGGTGAGAATGACAACCTTCGATGCTGGTAACCCTTCTTGTACGTACTTAAGGGCGACCTCAATCGCTGCTAGCTCAGCCATCACCGACAATGAGAGGTGCGGTATTCTTAACAACCGCCTGATATCGGTTGAAGGGCAGAAGAAAGCTGCAGATGGGCTCAGGCCATACTTCTGCGTTGCCTTCGAAGTTTTAAAACAAGTGTGAATGGGCTAATTAGCATAGTTCCGAAACAGTTTGGTCGCACTTTTAGCGTGTTCTTGCAACTGACAGATGGGTAGGGAAGCCACATGGGCAGTGCTCCGTCGATGTTGGCAACTTAATAGTTTCGTCGTAATTGCCAATAATGTCAATGAACAAAGCCGCCATTCTACCCATCCGAGGAAAAGGGCGCTGTAACAGCCTGTTAAGGAGTGTCTTGGGGTCTGGGGCTCGGTTCTTATACTCAATATTTTGTAGCGCTCTCTGGTCAGCTTGCAGCCTTAGAGACAACTGGTGTGCTTCAGTCAATAGTGGGATAATTTGTGCTTCACGAGGTAAGCCAAACAGTACTCAGAGGGCCACACGATGATGCCGTTCCAACTGAGACATTAAAGCCGGTGGTACATTCAAGATTGGCAAGACATACATCAAGCAAGAGAGTACACCTGATTGGTAAACCTGTGGTGTTATCTTCTGACCAATGCCATCTCCCCTAGCAGTCAAGGTGGCTACATACTTGAAGAGGGACATAATTTTCGCCTCCTAGTATTAACAGCAGAGCGCCCTACAAAGGCGATCATCGATGATTACACCCATGTAGCAATGTTGGCGTACCCACTGCATTGGTGTATCTCCGAGGTAAAGCCTGCTAAGGCTTCGACGAGCGCGTTGCCTTGGATGATACGTGATCGCAGCTGACTTCGCAGGTGAAACCTGCAGGCCAACTTCCACTAAGTATTCTGAAGTTGCATTGAGAGCTCGCTGCAATATACCACGAAGATATGGACCATGGTGTGACGGACCATAGACGCAGAGTGCAATGTAATCGGCGTAAATCGTTATACCTATAGGAAAGTCACATTTTTGGGGTAATCGGCCTGGAAGTCCAGCAAGTACGCAGTTAAAGAGAAGCGGTGACAACACGCTGCCTTGCGGGACGGCACATTTAGCAGCACGAGGTTCACTCTGTACTTCTCTTATGCGCACTTTCATTCTGCGCTCAGATAGAAAATCACGGAGAAAGTGTAACAGACGACCTGAAAAAATTCCATTCATGAGTGCACAAATAATCGCCTTATGTGGTACCGAGTCAACCGCTTGCTGTATGTCAAGAAATTGAACGTACGCTGAATGTCTGTTTGTCGAGCACACTCAAGTGATGACACAAGATCTGCTATGCGGTCGAAGGCTGAGCGGTAGCGATGAAATCCGCTCATGACATCAGGAAAGAAAGTGAGCTCCTGTAACCTAGCGATCAGACAAAACAGCACCATACGTTTCGCCAGCTTCATAGCATTAGAAGTTAGTGATATTAGCCGGTTAACTTCAGGTGTTCTGCATGGCGACCAGGCTTTAAAATTGGCTTCACCACAGACGATTTCAATTCAGCAGGAATCAGACTCGTTTGCCATACTTCGCTGTATTTTTCACGGATACATTCATGAAACACCTCATCAACGTTCCACAAGACTTGGTACGTAACACCATCTTCGCCTGGGGCAGTGCGACAATAGCAGAGGCTAAGTGCATGACGCAGCTCGGCCAGTGTAAAATCTGCCTCATCCATCTCGCATGGAGGTCCATATAAAATTGTTACGGTATGATGACTGGCGTTGTCTCTTGACATAGTATAGGCGAAAATATTGGCAATATCTTTCGCTAGAATTTTGAAAAACCGTCCAGTCGTGATGCACAATGCTGTAGTTTGCTTCTTCCAGGCCTCAGGTGTTTGGAAAGCCTTCAATATGTGCCACACACTCCCAAAAAAGCTCGCCATATTCAACGAGCTACTCAATGTGAAGCACATTTGATAAACACTCTCAAATTATGAATGGTAGATTGCCACTATCCCTCAAGAAGAAGGTATATAACAGCTGCGTCTTGCCAGTACTTAGCTATGCAACAGAAACCTGGAGACTTACAAAGAGGGTTCAGCTTAAATTGAGGACGAAGCAGCGAGCGATGGAAAGGAAAATGATAGGTGTAACCTTAAAAGACAAAAGGAGAGCAGAGCGGATCAGGGAACAACCTAGGGTTAAGGATATCATAGTTGAAATCAAGAAGAGGATATGGACATGGGCAGGGCATGTAGCGCGTTGGCAGGATAACCGCTGTTCTTCAAAAGTAACTGACTGGATTCCCAGAGAAGATAAGCAGGTAAGGGGGGGGGGCAGAAAGTTAGGTGGGCAGATGAGATTGAAAAGTTGGCTGGTATAAAATGGCAGCAGCAAGCACAGAACCGAGTTGACTGGCGGAACATGGGAAAGGCTTTGTCCTGCAGTGGACGTATACAGGCTAATGATGATGATGATAATGAACAACCATAAACCACGATATGAATACGAGAGACGACGTAGTGGGTTGTTCCAGAAATTTTACCACTTTGCTTCTTTAACATGCACCTGAATCAAAGTGCATGGGCCTCAAGCTTTTTCGCCTACATGAAAAATACGACAGGAATTCGATACCGCTACCTGCGGGTCAGCAATAGAGCATGCCACCCTAACGGGTAGTAAAAAAGACAGTTTTTGTAGAATTAGTATGCGCTACTTTTCGTCCAGCTGTAAGAACGCAAGTTCAACTGTATGAGACATGTTGCTGAAAATCACTTTGACAGCATGGTAGAGTGATTCCGTTCTCTCCCGTTGCCTACTCCTTGCTTTTTAGTGGCACCTTTCACTTTCAGACGTGATTAGGGGATACGAAAGGTGTGAACGTCAATGCGACAAACCAAATTTGCATATGGCCATACTACAAAATTTTAGGTAACATGTGGCGCATGCAATACGCAGGATAGTCTTTGCGTTCATTGAAAAAGATAACCAACAGTATTCCGCTATGTAATGTGTTTGTTTGCGGTGTGAGACATTGTTGCACAACGTTTTTTTTTAATTTCTTGTAAAAATTATGGTTACTATGTATATTGCTCGTAATTTTACGTGATAACACGCCCAACAACGTTTCTCCATTCTGTGCATTTCTTGTCGTGCGTCATGTCACTTGCTACAGAAGTTACTCGGTGTGACCTTCTAGTCATGTCAATGTAAAGGAACGAACAGATGAAGCGAATCAGTGTATATAATGTCTGGTATAATTTTTCTCCTTTATGTTACTTATTCTTGCGCTGTTTGCCACAGTGCTGAACAATAAAGCTTAGCTCACTACAGCTGCCCACACTGCATTTCTCATTATGCTGCTTTAGGTTTATGATTACCATCTTTTTAGTTATGAGACTTTGTTACAATATCAGTATTTTGGTCGGCCTTTTAGGGCTGTGATAAGCCTGCGTTGCACCTTCGTTACTTAACAACACTTCGGAGTGCTCAAACGTTAGTGCATAATAAAAATATGTGTAAATACAATGTACACTCGCATACAAGCCGACTTAGATGTATAAACTGAATACGCAGCCGCGCGCGTGCGTGTTTGTGTGAGTTCAGATGTTAGCAGAACGTCCGAAGAATAAATAGAAATGTTATTTTTTGGCTTGAGTATATCTTAGCACACGTATGAAGAGTCACACTGTAATATGCTTGAACCTGGTCTATCAGACCTTGGAACTGCATTGCGTCTTGCTATTTCCAATAAAACGAACCTCTCCGTATTTGAAATTATCACAGCGATCGACTCTGGCAAGATCTGCTCCGGCGGGTACAAGTATGACCACCGTGTGAGCATTAATCCCGTTGCCGAGTGAACTTAAAACACTCGCGACCGAGATTCCTGCCGAACACCTCACAACCTTGATAAACAGCGTGACACGTTTTCCGTATGCAGACATTATTCATTGTAAAAGCACCCAGCAACGATATTGTAATAGTAGCAGCACTTCCTTTCTAAATCACGTCAGCGTGAAGCGAGGAAAAAAAAAGAGTTGACTAAGTGGCAGCGGGGATGTCGGACGAAAATTTTCGAGGGGGGGAGGGCGCGAGGTGTGAACCCCCACCCCTTTCTTGGCCACCCCACTGCGCGTCCCTAGCAGTCTCCTTTCAAACCACAGCACGCGCCAAGAGCGAGCGCTGGCACCGGGTCGCCCTCTACCGGGCGCTTCTAGTACTAGCGTGTCACGCCAACGGACAGGGTACATGGCTCTACCCTAAGGAGCTTCGCCCCTAAAACAGAAAAGTCGGTATTAAAATTTGTCGCAATGAGTTGTCTGCGGTTGACTTCTGTTGGGCTCATGCATCCAATTTTCGCCCCCACTCGTCGTACATGGCACCTGTTTACAGCTCAAAGGAGCAGAGCACGATGTATAAATGTAAGCAGTGCATCGTTTCCGAACGGCGCTCCTGATTCGTGCATGATATCGCAAATTGCAGCAATACGCCAAATGGCGAAATAACAGGAGCCACCAGCAGGTTAAAAAAAACACGATGTGCATCTGTGTGACATTATGACGCATTCGCAAGGGGCATCGTTGAGATCTGTTGGCGAAGCTATCACTCGGCGCACAACAAAGTTTAGAGGGTTCTTCACGTGTTTTGTGTTCGCACATTGTATCCTAGAGCAGGCGCGGGAGAGCTTCAGGACCCCTTTCAAGCTTCCGACAATTATGCATACCTGAAATCTTACAATTATTTTTGAGAATTTACGTCTCAAAAATCAAAACGTGTAAGAAAAACGTCGTAGTTGAGGGATCAAAAAATTTGAACCGCCTGAGGTTTTTTAACGCGCAACGTAAATCTAGGTACAAGGGCCTCAGTCATTTTCGCCCCCAGCGAAAATGCTGCAGGCTCGTGTACTTAGATTCTACGTTATATTTAACAACGTTGCTTCGATATAGAAATTGGGGGCCTGAATCGCGGCCGTCGTACCTGGAAAGCCATCACTTGGTTTCAGATCAGCAGTCAAGTATCGTAAACAATATACCACTGGGGCAGGTCACCCGGATTCTCGTCGACGCCATTTAGGTGATCGACAAGTTCATCAATTACGCTATAGTACTTGGCATAGCTTACACTGCTGTTTCACTGCTGTTCCTTTAGCCGGAAGTTTATATGTGTGCAATCCAACTGATATACTTGAAATGCCGCTGCCTAACTAGACATAAAATAGGACTGCTTTAAAAAAGAAGAAAACTCATGTAATACTGACTTCTGCTACTTGTATACTGTATCAAAGTTATCAAAGTTTATTATTGTTGTTGAGCGACTCATGTCGCTTCTTCTCCTTCTATATATGAGTGAGAGTCTGTAATCACTATTGAATATTTAAGCATGAACTACAACTCATGGAACAAAGTCATGATGACAACAAGTCATGAAGACAACTCATGAAACAAAGTCGTCTTTTAAAGCAAGCCTCCTCACATACGGTGCTTTAGCTAAGTGCGTTCTTGAAGCATGCTTTTCAGACGCAGTTGTTTTCTTGAAGCCCCGCGGATAGCACACTTGAACTCGCTCAAACATTTCAATATTTAAATAAGAAAAACAACAATGAAAGACTCTTTACTACCAGGACATGTCATTCAACAAGAAAAGGCGCTAATTATTGTGTGCATTGTGTGGTATTCGTCTGTGTTGACGCTTAGGAATGGTGTCTGCGTGTGGCGGGTACGCATGGTCAGTGCCTCGTCTATTTTTTCAGTGCCCGACAAAAAAGCGGATTTCAATGGGAAGCGGCCATCGGTGCTAGTGCGGTGTTTCGCCGCGTGGCGCCGCAACTGGAGTAGAGATGCAGCCACGTCATCTCTCGCACAAACAAATGCCGCGGATGCATCCGAAGCTGCTATACATCTCGGTTTTTGGCTGTAATCGCATTGTTTAGGGTGTAATGGAAACTTATTTTAAAGGCTTGAGTCGTTCGCGACTACTTGATCGAGGCGCTCGCGCATCGTCTCTTAGCTAGGCCACATAGTTCGTGAAAGTAGTCCATGGAAGATCGTTTTGTGACCGTGTCGTTTGCTAGACTGCGAGTTGTTTTTTTTTTACTAATTAAAAGTAGATTTTGGAGAAAGACCTTTGTCAGGAGCTTATATTAAAACCTTGGGTGGCTAATGTTACCCGATGCTTGCTGCTCTCTAATGGCGTAGCACATTATGCGCAAGCCTGGAGTTCATCCACTAAATAGCTCAAAATGTTATTGCTCCAGGGATACAGGTCACGATCCGTTCCCTTCACAAAGCCTGACATGAGTTGTTACCGAGAAGCCCCGCCGCGGTGGTTTAGTGGCTAAGGTACTCGGCTGCTGACCAGGAGGTCGCGGGGTCGAGTCCCGGCGGCGGCGGCTGCATTTCCGATGAAGGCGAAAATGTTGTAGGTCCGTGTGCTCAGATTTGGGTGCTCGTTAAAGAACCCAAGGGGGTCGAAATTTCTGGAGCCCTCCACTACGGCGTCTCTCATAATCATGTGGTAGTTTTGGGACGTTACACCCCACATATCAATCGAGTTGCTACCGAGAAAAACTTCGTAGATCCCGCGTACCTGGGAATCGACATTATGCAAAGCCTGCGTAGGGAACGTGACCTTGTTGCATTTTTTTATTGAGCGATACGTCATGAAACGACGCTAAATATGCGTAAAAATATTTCACGCACAGACATATGTTGAAGAGTTGCAGATGTTTATATGAGCAGTTGTTCACACTTGCGCAATGATGCCAAATAAAACATGCGTGTTAGCAACACCAGAAGCTTATAGAAAAGGCTGATACTCTCGAGGATGATGGCCCTGGACACTGCTATACATAAATCAACTTCAGCGCAAGGCAACTAACCAGAATTGACGTGAACCCGACGTGACGGCTGTATCAGAGGAGTACACATGTAATGTTTATAAAATTGGGTAGACAGGAGTGCGACTCTTATTGACGTATCACGAAGATTAGCGTCTATTTGAAAAATTGTTCCGAGACCTGGCGTATCTCTGTGGTAAAATGCTTCCTTGGCCTGCAGAAATCTTGGGTTCGATACCTACTGAGACCCTGACATTTATTCGTTGCGTTCGTCGAGGGGACGCTAGCAATATAGAGTAATAAATGCGAAGCATTTTTTAGCGAACTTCGGTGACTTGCATCGTATCTATCTATCTATCTATCTATCTACCTATCTATCTATCTAGCCACTTACGACATTTAGCTCTCCTGGCCGCTTCGATAATGGTGTCGATACCAAACTTGGTGTGTTATAACATGACTGTGTGAAGAACATATTAGACTAGTCATAACAGGAAAATTGTTATATAATTGTCATGAATCTCATGATTTAAATTTCATGGTCCTGCAGCTCTTGCGGTGGTTTTGTTCGCATGGCACGTTGCAAAACTGGTTTGGTATGACATGACTACAATGCGAACACAAGCGACAGACTCTAAGATGAAAATCATGACATGCGTGTCAGGTACCACATGACTACATGCCAAGTTGATTGATTTGTGGGGTTTAACGTCCCAAAACCACCATATGATTATGAGAGACGCCGTAGTGGAGGACTCCGGAAATTTCGACCACCTGGGGTTCTTTAACGTGCGCCCAAATCTGAGCACACGGGCCTACAACATTTCCGCCTCCATCGGAAATGCAGCCGCCACAGCCGGGATTCGAACCCGCGACCTGCGGGTCAGCAGCCGAGTACCTTAGCCACTAGTACACCGCGGCGGGGCACTACATGCCAAGTTCATAATGCGCTCGCGGCTGTTTCACTCGCGTCACATATACCAAATTTGGCATTACGGTACGTGAATGGATGACGATGGTTTGTAATTGGTGCAAGCCTGATAATCATTAGATTCGTGTCATGTAACAATATACCTACATGACACGCTAATGATGCGCTTGCGGCTGTTTCGCTAGCTTCACACATGTCAAATTTGGTATTACGTGATGTCAGCGAATGAAGAAGGTATGTGACTGGTGCCAACATGATAATCATGAGATGTGTGTCATGTGAAAACATGACTAACTGCCACAGTCAAGGCACCAATATATTTCGACGTGACGCGGTGCGCGTGCTCACCGGCGTTCATTTCCACGCATTATGCCGCCGTTGTGACGCCAGGTGCTGGTCCTGCCTTATACTCGCAGGCGCCCCCCCCCCCCCCTCCCCCGCTGCGTTGTTTTGACACATGCGCGTTTCAGCGCTTCCGGCGTCACTCCGTTACGAAAAGAGGGAGACGCAGTGTTCTCTGGGTAACGTATCGGCGTGAAATGCAGCATTTCGCATTTCGCACCGGTTGCCGTCTGGCAGCTCCGACCGATGCTGGTCGCCCCTGGCGTCAGACTTTAGATTTCTCGCGTTTCGCTAGCTTAGCTTCACTGTGCCCAGCGTGCGCGCGCGTCAACGCTGCATTGGAGTGTATTGGGTCCTTCATGATGCGCTCACGGTCGCTTAGCTAGCTCTACATAAAGCACCTTTGGTGTTAAATGGTGTATATGACTGGTGTAAACATGATAATCTTGACACGCGTGTCATGTAAAAACATGATAACATACCACGCTCATAGCGTTTTCGTGGCCGTTTCGCTAGCTCCACTTACAATAAAATCGGTATCACGTGACATGAATAGATTAAGAAGGTAAACGATACATCCAAACATGATAATCATGATAGGAAAGTCATTCACGGTATTATTTACCTCCACCTCGCAACGTTGTGTTGATTTTAAAATGACATATCAACCTTTCTCTTTCGTGTTTCGCATATCATCAATTCCCAGTGTACGTGGGATCTCCCCATTTTTCTTAACGCTCACGCCTTATAAGTGTGTCTCGTTGTTCCTGGGTAAATACTAAGTTTCAATTACCTGTGGCACATACCCTCATACCAGCGGCACAAGTTCACCCGGGGGTATGTGCCACTGTCTGGCTGGAAGTGTATTTTTTTCTGTCGTCATAAAAATTCTTCACGATGGGCGCTGATATATATTAGTTGACATTAGGCGCTGATATTGTTTTCAGTTTTGTCAATGTTCTAGCTCACAAATAAACTTTTTAATGCCACATATTCACCAACTAGGTCTACCTTCCGTCTCACTTAGGAATAAGTGATCGTACTGTGAATTGCTATACTTAGTTGCCTTGGGGCAAATGAATACACGTTCAACGATGTAGGGTCATCCTCACTCAGGGCGATATAAGCCGAATAATGAAGTGGTTTAATTATTCAAATAAAAAATAGTGATAATTTACAGAGCACGATTATGGGGAAGACATTTTGAGTGTAATATTCAAATATTTAACAATGACAAAAAGACAATATTGTCTTATGGTAACTTCTGTGGATTGGTTTGAATTATCTTTTGGTTAAATATTCGCATGATAATTGAAGGAATTAATAGCGCTTCTACGTGAGATTGGTGTAAAGCTACAAAAAATTTCCTTCTTTATTTTCTACCTTATGTGTACCTTGAATTCATAGTTTTAAAATTTGTGGTCAATTCAGCCAATTGTTGATTAGTGTTTTTAAGTCTGTAGCACACACCACACCACGGACGACGACAAAGACACATTTCCGGTTTCTGCATGCGCTGTTGCTGAGTTTGCGATCAGCTCTCGAATTTTACTAGCCACACTACCACTTATTATTTAGCTGATACACTGCAATGATTCAACTTTAAGGAGAATTTCATATAACGATTCCACCTCAGATATTCAACAAATTTTATTATTTCTCTCCCCCCTTTTTTTCTTTTTTTACATTGCGCCAAAATGATTTCACAGTCAAAACACAGTAATCATATTCCCCTAGTCTAGAAAATCTATACGTATTGACTTGCATTAACCACCGGCTTCTTGGCCAATCCCCCTTAGTGGGTGAGAGCCACAAAAGAAAGGAACAAGCAAGCAAGCAAGTAAGTCTGAGATATTTGCGACCAGCACAACAGAAAAACGTGGCTGGTGGGTTTAACTTGTTTCATCACTTGGTTTCGCTCAAAGGAGTGTCAGCGTGTTCTTTTAAGAAAGAAGCTGCTCTAAGTCGAGCCTTTAATCTCCGAGGGCTGTTGTACGTTGTATGAAGAGGAATTCAGCCACAGAAAGAGGACAAATCCAGCTGCGGATTTGCGCCACACCACTTCCACTACTGCCACAACTCACCACTACGCCCACAACTGTTGCCTATACTTCTCTCACTTCACTCACACCCGTCATGCCACGGCAATTTCACTTCAATCAGCTCCACTGCACGCCGCTAACTTCGCTGTTTCAAAAGTGAGCGTCAAGCACAGCTGACTGCATTTTAGACCGAAAGCTGTTATGAGATCAAAACAGTGGCGCCGTAGTTGTCTGCCGCTGCCGCCGCCGCCGGTGTCCGTAACCACTGTCACACGAAATAACTTGGTACCAAGGACAGAGCGTGGCTCGAACCTGGGTCCGCTGCGCGTCAGCCAAGTATTTTACCACATAGCCACGCCAGTGCTCGGGACTTGCTCGCAAACTTGCCTTAGGCAGACTTGATGTCGGGAAAGCAACCGTGTTAATACGACTTATAAAATGTTTTAAAACAGCGAAAGAACAAACAGTCGCTGAACAATGCGCATAGCGTATTGAGTGGGTCGTTGAATGCTCCAACACATTACAAAAGTTTGTTCTTGGTCGCCTATTAACTTGGCACATACCCACTTCAGGCCTAATTCATCACCGTCGTGAGCCGCTGCATGAACAATCGGCACAAAATGTATTTTAAGTGTTTAGCGGATACCACACTTTTGGGAATAATGACGAAGAATAACATAGCGAATGCCGACCTAATACCCATAAACTGTTATTAATAATGCCGTAGTGGGTACTCAGGAAGTGTGCTTGCAGCAGTTATGCAAAAAGAGGGTTTAGAAAAGGCTCTAAAAGGCCACTCGTCTAGCTTTCGCTGTGACTGAGCTGCGCCTTCTGCGCAGGCCGGGTGTGTTGTTAATCATCCAGCCAAGAAATACTTGGGCAGAGTCCTCTGGTCGGATGAAAAATGTAGGCCGATCTGGTATAGCGTTGACTGACTGAGTAAAGTTCATTTTAAGAAGAAGCTTATTCTCGCTAATATTTCGCTACATATAACAATTACAGAGATTTTTATCACTGTAATATTAGGTTGCGTCTACTTACAATAATAGCACGAATAAAGCTAGCCCAATGTAGCTGCACCTTAGGATCTATGGCAGTGCAACCTCGCTGCGTTTGTGCGCTCTTTATGATTCAGCACTATCTGGGCCATTAAATTTTCCCAGCAACGTAAGTGTTATATACGAGCAAGTGGTTTCTTGGTACTGAAATATTTCTTTATTATGGGCTGTAGTGCTTGTGAAACAGGGCAAGGATGTGTCGTTAAAGCTCTATTCTTTGAGAATGCAGTCAAGCTTCCGTACGCCGTGCGGAGTGGTGAAGTTGCACTTCTCAGAGGATAATAAGTTCTCACTCACCTTTCAACACTAAAATATTTCGGAGGCGTTATTTTCTCACAAATCACGCCCGAGGGAATGTTATGAAATAGGACCGTTTCACAAGACTGCGAACACAGCTTATGTACTGATGCGACTTCCTGTCAAGCTTTCCGGCACACTGGTGGCCTGCTTACGCGGTCCGATCCAATTACGTTCTTTTGTCCGTATTAGATTTAACGCTCGCTTCATAACGAGTCAAAAAGAGTAAAGTGTCAAGGAAGAACAACGCTTAAGGGCACAGCCATCCTTGCGTGCGCTTGGTGAGGTGAGAGGGCTAAGGGTGTGCCGTGGGGAGGGGGGGGGGGGGGGGATAGCTGCAGTTCTCGCAACACGCGCGCAGGAAGGCGTAATACAGAACGCGTTTGACACCTATCCGGGAACTCGCACACGTTTGCGTGCCTCACCTTAATGCTCGAGGCGCGTGTTTGAGAAGTCCTCGCGGTAATGTCGTTTCAGATGTCCTAGCATGCTGGATCACGCTTCTTTGTCTTTTCTAGAAAGTTTCAAAGAGCGCGATGTTGTTTCCTGAATACTTTATAAGCGAACACGGCTTCAAGAGCATTTGCGTTTTTTAATTGAATAGAATGAACGAAAGCACCCGTCGGTGGCCCGCTTGCAACGTGAACAGCAACGTGCTAAAAATTAAATTGCTGGAAATGGAATAGTCTGCTCAGGCATCTGTAAACAAGTTGGTCAAAGTAGCTTCCGCCAGTAGAATATAGTGGAAGAATGAAAAAATATGGGCACGCTGCGCAAAGGAAACGCCATGACACACGCTCGCTTTTTGTAGCTGCATATATATATATATATATATATATATATATATATATATATATATGTATATGTATATATATATATATATATATATATATATATATATATATATATATATATATATATATATATATATATATATATATGAGATCTAACAGACAGTAATGCCAAGGAATGTACAGGGGAAGTTATTAGAACCAATGGAATGTAAATAAGAAGAAAGAAGAAAGAAAAGTGGATGAAAAAAAAAATAACCAGCCGTGCTCACGGCTGGTTATTTTTTTTTCATCCACTTTTCTTTCTTCTTTCTTCTTATTTACATTCCATTGGTTCTAATAACTTCCCCTGTACATTCCTTGGCATTACTGTCTGTTATATCTCATTATTATTGTGTTAAAACACGGAAAAACGAGCCGTTAGGTATACACTTCTTTCCATTATTTCATTGAACGAGGGTCTCGTACTGGCAGACTTGGTGTGTTTAGGTTGTATAAGAGCCCCGCCGTGGTGGTCTAGTGGCTAAGGTACTCGGCTGCTGACCCGCAGGGCGCGGGTTCGAATCCCGGCTGCGGCGGCTGCATTTCCGATGGAGGCGGAAATGTTGTAGGCCCGTGTGCTCATATTTGCGTGCACGTTAAAGAACCCCAAGTGGTCTAAATTTTCGGAGCCCTCCACTACGGCGTCTCTCTTAATCATATAGTGGTTTTGGGACGTTAAACCCCACATATCAATCAATAGGTTGTATAAGAGGGACAATTAATCAGCTGCCCGCTCATAATAAGTTCACGTGTACGTGACGCCAAACATGCGCATAAGAGTGTTTTCACAGTCGTCGTTTGGCTTATGAATGGCGCTGACTGTCACTCCTACTTCTAAATTCACATAGAAACCCAAAAAAGTGGATGGAGGGAAGGCCGCTGTGATAGCTCAGTGGTTAGAGCATCGAACGCGTTATTCAAAGGTCGTAGGTTCGTTTCCTGCTCACGGCTGGTTATTTTTTCATCCACTTTTCTTTCTTCTTTCTTCTTATTTACATTCCATTGGTTCTAATAACTTCCCTGTACATTCCTTGGCATTACTGTCTGTTAGATCTCATTAATATTGTGTTAAAACACGGAAAAACGAGCCCTTAGGTATACACTTCTTTCCCTTATATATATATATATATATATATATATATATATATATATATATATATACATATATATATATATATATATAAATATATATATATATATATATATATATATATATATATATATATATATATTATATATATATATATATATATATATATATATATATATATATATATATATATATATATATATATATATATATATACGGTACATAGTTTACCTTTATATAACATATACAGCCCCACCGCGGTGGTCTAGTGTGGATAAGGTACTCGGCTGCTGACCCGCAGGTCGCTGGTTCAGATCCAGGCTGCAGCGGCTGCATTTCCGATGGAGGCGGAAATGTTGTAGGCCCATGTGCTCTGATTTGGGTGCACGTTAAAGAACCCAAGGTGGTCGAAATTTCCGGAGCCCTCCACTACGTCGTCTCTCATAATCATATGCTGGTTATGGGACGTTAAATCCCACATAACAATCAATCAAATATAACATATACACTTCTCTGGAGGGCAACACAAGGGCACTGGTTTATGTTTATCTTATTTACCACCGACCGTATTGGGCGTCTGTATCAGAGAGTAAGGTTTTACAATATTTGGGACGTTAAACCCCACATATCAATCAAGGTTTTACAATAGCCGTTGCCAATCGTTCTTCATAAAAAGAAAGATAACATGAGGCATTTCTGAGTTGTTTACCACCATCTAAATGCAAAACGAAAACGGACATTTACGTTATTTAGAATCGGCACCTTAAAGATGAAAGAACAAAGAATCAGTAAAATCCACTGGAGCTTACTAACAACTGTTCTTTATTGCCATCACTTGCACTTATGGATGCACCAAAACAGTGCCGTTCTAAGGAGCCTAAAAGCATGTCAACAAGGCTGTTTTGACAATTGAGAGAAATAGATAAAAAAAGCTGTAATTGATGTGAAGCATGCTGCGGGGGGGGGGTGAGACAAAAACTAGGCCGCAATAGTAATCAAACGCGCAATGCGAAAACATTTCTGCCTAAAAATTCACCGGAATCGTTAGATGAAAAAGAGAACCAAATTACACATCCGAGAAGATGCATAACCTCAGTGTCAGACAAAGGTATGGGTGGCCTGCTAATGCCCTTGTCATGTGTTTCATGAATGAAAAAGGTCTCATGCTTTGTTTTAGCCTTCCCTTTTTTTGCAATGACAGCGTACCGTAAAAATCAGTATTGCCACCACAACACCTGCAACGGCCAACCAAAATAAAGCACTGTTCGTGTTACGCACGTTTCAGTCATGTTCCTTAGCCCATTCATTAAACCACCTGCAGTTTGGTCAAGCTACTGGCATTCACAACTTGAAAAAATGTCATAAAACACATTGACTGTATGCACAGTGAACTAGTTGCTGTGCTCCGTTGTGCATCCCGGGCGTTTGCCTTTGTACGTCACGACACATAACCTCGCGAGATTCATTGGCGCGAACTGTACAACTTGAAGGTTCTTCTTTATGGCAATATTTTTATATTGCACGAAGCATTGTGAATGTAAAGGATCAGGTTCACGGGCTTCGTATTTTTTCCGCCATGTTTTTTTTTACGTTTGATCACGTTTATATTCTTTAGTAGGGTCGCACAAACTGAACAAATAATTTAGCTGCATACCCTGCTTGCTTCAGCCTAGTGACATGCGTATTGAAACTGAAGGAAATCGCATGGGCACAGTATTTATTCAGGACGGACTGCAGACAATTTATTGCAAAGCTTGGCTTGGCAAACGTGGAATGCGTGCTTTCATGTGATAACAAAGGTTTATGAAATCTAGTATTGTATATCCAACTGGTCCGCTTTTAGCAGAATGTACGCCAACGTAAAAGAATCGCAATGTTTACATATCAGGCCTTTCGTACGTAAAATTTCAGGCCTTGACTTTCGCTCAGAGATACAGCACGTCATAAATGATGTTCACCATTCTGGGTTATCTATTAAATGCGAAGCATTTCTTAGCGAACTTCGGCGGCGTTAAGCGTATCTATATCTATCTATCTATCTATCTATCTATCTATCTATCTATCTATCTATCTATCTATCTATCTATCTATCTATCTATCTATCTATATCTATCTATCTATCTATCTATCTATCTATCTATCTATCTATCTATCTATCTATCTATCTATCTATCTATCTATCTATCTATCTATCTATCTATCTATCTATCTATCTATCTATCTATCTATCTATCTATCTATCTATCTATCTATCTATCTATCTATCTATCTATCTATCTATCTATCTATCTATCTATCTATCTATCTATCTATCTATCTATCTAGCCGCCTACGACGTTTAGCTCTCTTGGCTGTTTCGATAATGGAAGTGATAAAAACTTGGTATGGCATAACATGACTGCATGAATGACACATTTGACTAATCATAACATAAAACTCGTGACATGTATGTCATGAATACCAACATATACATTTCACGGTCCTGCACCTCTTGAGGTGGTTTCGGTCTTTTTTTATTTTTTTTCACATCAAAATTTTGAAGCCGTCACTTATACCCCTTTTCGTTCAGGGCTCCCTGGGCGCAGCCATAGTCCTCTCGAAGTTGTTAGTGTGCATGACCCCCCAATTGTTCCCTGCGGAGGCTGTAGAGTCGGCTTTCGTACTTAATAGTGCAACAGCCCAGAAACAGGGAAATACTCTTCTCCGTAAAAAAAAAAAAAAATTGGCAGATCCCAGGTACAGTGGGAATCGATGATATGCGAAGCAGGAATGAGAAATGTTGATATGTCACTTTAAAATCAGCACAACGATACGAGGTGGAGGTAAATGATGCCGTACATCACTTCCGTGTCATGATTATATGTTTGGATGTGTCATTTACCTTCATCATCTATTCGCGTCACGTGATACCAAATTTAGTATATGTGGAGCAAGCGAAACGGCCGCGAGCACGCTATCAGCTTGGTATGTTGTCATGTTCCTACATGACACGCGTGTCAGGGTTATCATGTTTGCACCAGTCATATATTTTGTCATCCATTTACGTCACGTAACACTGAATATGATATATGTGGAGCTAGGAAAACGTCCTTAAGGGCATCATGAAGGGCCCAATATACTCCGATGTAGCGTTGACGCGCGTGCGCGCTGGGCACAGCGACGCTACGTTAGCAAAACGTGAGCACTCTACAGTCTGACGCCAGGCGCGACCAGCGTCGGTCGGCGCGGCCCAACGGCAACCGGCGCGAAATGAGACATGCTGCATTTCGCATCGATGCGTTACCTAGACCACTATGCGTCTCCCTGCTTTCGTGACGGTGGGACGCCGGACGTGCTGAAACTCGCATGTGTCAAAGCAACGGAGCGCGGCGCGCGCCTGCGAGTATATAGCTGCACCGGCGCCTGGCGTGGCAACGCCGGCGTGACGCGACGGAATGAACGCCGGTGAGCACGCGCACCGCGTCACGTCCAAATGTATTGGCGCCAGGACTGTGGCATGTAGTGATGTTCTGACATAACACTCATCTCATAATTTTCATGTTTGTAGGAGGCGCGACATTCCAGCGCGCGCGTGCGATGCATTCACGTCGGCTCCGTCGAAAATTGACGAATGTTGTAGGCTTTTGGTAAATATCCACCAGAAACTGGTTTCAGCAATTCGGCGAAGTCATCAGGAACCTCTGGATACTTATTTTATCCAGGGGGGCCCATTTTCCGCTAATCTACGACTGGTTGAACATCACGCAACGCCCGAGCCCGGCTGAGCCCAACGCCAACGAGGCTTGCGCCCGGGCTCCCCAGCCATGGCAGCGTCCACGAAGACAGGCTACGACCCCAGCACGATGCAGTGGGTTGACATCGAGGTGGCAGAAACACGGGAAGACCCCATACCAGGTGAAGACGAATATCTTCAGATCATGGTTCGCCAACTGCAAGAGAAGCTCGCTAAAATGCAGCCCCGAGGCTTGACGGCCGCCGCCCAGCCACAGGCTCGCAAAACAGGATCAACACCCGCAGCTTGCGTTGAGTCCCCGCGGCAGCTGGCGACGTGGAAGCCAATACACACGCCTTGAATCCGGTCGAATGAGTTGGTTATTGCGCTTAAACCAAGAATAACCATGGATCTGCACGCTGCATTCGGCCCAGGCGGCATTGGCACAGCAGTGCAACGCTTCACCGGCAGCACCACGAACGCTGGTATCTCCGTGTGGCCAATGTGGGACCAAAACATCGTTGCTGTAGGTGTGTAAATGGAAATCCTGGCCTCGAAGCTCATCGGGGACATCACGCTGACGATCGGGGACCGCCAGGTAAAGTTTCAAGGACGTTTGAAATCAGCCGGAGAAACCTGCAAGGGTGTCGTCACCATCGCAGACAACGAAACTTCGGAATCCCTTCGACGCAAGCTCGAGTGGATCGACGGCGAAATTTTGTATGTGCGGAAACTCGGAACATCAAACGTTGCAGTGGTGACCTTCAAAGGACGCCGCGTTCCAAGATTCATTCACTACTGCTGTGAAAACGTGCCAGTGCGCTACTACAAGAAAACGGTTCCGGCATGTTACCCGTGTGGAACGGTGGGCCACAGACCGGATGCGTGCCCTAATCCGGACAATCAGCGGTGCATTCACTGTGGTGCGAAGGTGGAACTCACTGTGGAGGGCCCAGCGAAGCACGACTGTCGGTAATACATCAAGGAACGCAGGTGGACGGCCTCACTTTCAAAGCCACAAGCTCAAGTAAGGTGGAGGAGGTAGCCATTGCGCTGGCAGTATCCCATCCAAACTCAAAACAGATAGTTACAAACTCTCGAAGAGCCTGTGAGCGCTATCTTGCAGGATAAATCTCTCCATTGGCTAATAGACTTTTAAAATTCAGCATCAGGTACCGCGATCCTACCCCAAAACGTCCTATATTGACTCCGGGACGTCAGGGTCTACAGGGTAACGAGGCTGCACATGCAGTGGCCCGCGTGTTTACTTACCGGGAAACTCCCCGTTCCTCTGATAGACCTGAACGTCCCACATCTTTCACACGGTTTCGTGAAATCAAAGAATACTACATTGAGCAACGCCGCTTGTATCCCGCACCAACGAAGGGACTCTCGAAAACGGAGGAGCGCGTCCTGCGGCGCCTACAGACAAACATGCTGCTCTGTCCAGCCATACTCAAATATTACGGCCCAAAATATGGGGAAGTGGCCAACACTTACCGTATGGTCTGGGCCTGCCAAATGAGCCCAAAATTGACCCCCTTTCCAAACCCCACCAAAGAGGACTGGGAGACGACCCTGCTCAATAGCTCCACACTAGGGGAACAACGAACTCTAGTCCAGCGGGCTCGGTTGGCGGCCTCGACTAATGACGTCCCGGACTAGAGTTGTCAACCAGCCCGGTGGGGATAAGGGCTATCTGGCACAGCCAGCAGCATTAAAGGTTTTTTCCTCCTCCTCATGTTTGCACCAGTCACATAGCTTTGTCATCAACTAATACATCACGTAATACCAAATTTGGCTTATGTGAATCTAGCTAAAAGGCCGCGAGTGCATCATGAGTGTCGCATGTAGTCATGTTGTTACATGACACGCTTGTCGTGATAATCATGTCTGCCCCAGTATCACACCTTTGTCATCAATACACGTCCCGTAAAACCAAATTTGGTATAAGTGAAGAGCGAAATGGCCGCCAGCGCATTATGAGCGTCGTATGTAGTCGTGTTGTTACATGACACGCATCACATGATTATCATGTTTGCACAAGTCACATACCTTCGTCACCCATTCACGTACTGTAATACCGAATTTGGTATATGTGACTCTAGCAATACAGCCGTGAATGCATCATCAGCATGGCATGTAGTCATGTTGTTACATGACACGCATGCCATGATTTTATTGTAAGCGTCTGTCGCTTGTGTTCGCCATGCAATCATGTCATACCATAGAAGCTTTGCAACATGCCATGTGAACGAAACCACCACAAGAGCGGCAGGAACATGAAATAGAAATAATGACATTCATGACGCAAATGCCATGATTATCATGTTAAGACTAGTCAAATGTGTTCTTCATACAGTCATGTTATGTCATACCAAGTTTGGTATCGATACCATTATCAAAACGGCCAGGAGAGCTAAAAGTCGTAGGCGGCTAGATAGATAGATAGACAGATAGATAGATAGATAGATAGATAGATAGATAGATAGATAGATAGATAGATTAGATAGATAGATAGATAGATAGATAGATAGATAGACAGATAGATAGATAGATAGATAGATATATAGATAGATAGATAGATAGATAGATAGATAGATAGATAAATAAATAGATAGATAGATAGATAGATAGATAGATAGATAGATAGATAGATAGATAGATAGATAGATAGATAGATAGATAGATAGATAGATAGATAGATAGATAGATAGATAGATAGATAGATAGATAGATAGATAGATAGATAGATAGATAGATAGATAGATACGCTCAAAGTCACTGAAGTTCGCCAAGAAATGCTTCGCTGCCTCCCACACATCCCACACACTCTGTAGAAATAAATAACAAGCAAGCTGAAACGTGCGGCCACAGGCGGATTATTTATTTATTCATTTTACCGTCAGGGTACACTGGACATTTCAGAGCGGAAGGGCATCCACAAAAATGAAAAAACAAGGAATACAAAGCAAATGGCATAAAATTGTTGTCACTAATTGGGGTACAAAGATGAATACTCCCAACAACTCACATCATAATAAAGGAAATGATAACACTAATTTTATTTCTATTACATGGTGAAGGCACAAAGCAATACAGATAAACTGTTCAACAAACATACAGGGAGTAATTAGGTAATCATTGTTTTAAGGACATTCTTAAATTGAATGGATTCATTGATGCTTGTTATTGATGCAGGCAGTGAATTCCAATCATTACAAGTTCTTCGGAGATATGATTGGGCATATGTTACTGTGTTGCAATGGTGGACTGTGACTTTTTGTTGGTGATTACGGCGAATAGAAATGAAGGGAGAAGCTTGGAATAAACGGGAACGGAGTTTTGAATTTTGGTATAATATTTTATGAAACAGGCAAATGCGAGTGCGCTTTCGGCGGGTAACTGGTGGGATGAGGTTTAGAGATGCCTTCATTTGAGTGACACTAGCTGAACGTTGGTAGTTAGCCAAAATGAAAGGTGTTGCACGATTTCGAACGGATTCCAACATGTGTGATAATGTTACTTGACCGGAGTCCCAAACAGATGAAGCGTCTTCCATTTGAGGACAGACGTATGCGGTATATAGTAATAACTTTAGTGACGATGGAGCGAGAAAGAAGTTTATTCGAAGGTAACCCAGTGTTTTATTACCTTTGAACGCTATATGTTCTGTATGTATTTTCCAGGACAAAGTATTATTTTTGTGGACGCCGAGGTACCGGTAAGATGTTACAGTTTCAAGGGGGTGACTGTGAAGAAAGTAAGTTGGACAAGTTCTACTGGACCGAGAAATCCTCATAGACTTGCATTTTTTTAATGTTTAGTTCCATTTTCCAAATATGACACCAATGAAGTATGTTATTGAGATCAGCCTGCAGAGAATGAATATCATTGTCATTAGATATTGTACGGTAAATCACATAGTCGTCAGCAAACAAACAAATTCTGGAAGTAACAGTAGAAGGTAAGTCATTTATATGAATTAGGACTAGCAGCGGGCCAAGTACTGATCCTTGAGGAACCCCAGAATCAACCAGTGCCGTGGAAGAATTAACATCGTTAGTGCTGATACATTGAACACGAGAAGAAAGGAATGCACGAATCCAGCTAAAAACTGCAGAGTCAATTTTTAGAACACTTCGTTCATATAAGAGCAGAAAATGGTTAACTTAATCAAACGCTTTAGCAAAATGAAGAAATATACAGTCAGTTAAAGAAGCAGAGTTCAAAGATAAATGTAAATCATTAGTAAAAGAAGTTAGTTCAGTATCACAAGAAAAAAATCTTTCGAAAGCCATGATGAGTTGAAGAGAAGAAGCTATTATCCTCTAGAAAACTAACAAGATGAGAAAATATAATATGTTCCATTATTTTGCATGATACACATGTGAGAGATAGGACGATAGTTGAATGGACTATATATGTTTATCACCGCCTTTATGTACTGGAATAATCGCAGAAGTTCTCCAGTCTTCAGGTAGTACACCATCATGATACGATTGTGAAAATATGCATTTCAGGATGATGGAACTGTATTCTTTGGTGTTCTTTAAAAATTTACTATTAATTCAATCAATACCGTGAGAAGACGTTAGTTTCAGGTTGTCGATAATTGTGACGATTCCATGAGGGTCAACCGTTATGGAATCCATCGCAAAATAATTGTACGACTGAAGCTCAAAACGTTGGGTATAATTAGAGGAAGAAAACGACTTAATGAATGTATCGTTTAGCACAGTAGAACAAAAATGGTCCGGAACAGAATCACCAGTGGGTGTAAGCAATGATACTTTACTGGTGCTAAGTGGTTTCATTATACTCCAGAAACGTTTAGGGTTAGTCTTCCGGATGTTCTGCAGGGTTACATTGAAGAACGAGGATTTAGTGGCCTTTAGCGCTCGCGATTATGCTAAAGAGGCTGTCTTGTACTTTGTCCAGTTGGCCGGTTTAAGTGAATACTTAGCGATTCTAACAAGTCTTTTTTTCCTGTTAGAAAGACGGTTTAAGTATTTGGTATACCATGGAGCTTGATTATTGGAGTACACCCGGCGAAGAGGGATATGGAGATGAATTAGTTCAGACACTTTATTACGGAACAAACACCAAATAGTTTCTACTGAGCGCCCAAGATAACCCGGTAAGAAAATTCTAAGAAGGAGCACACTTCATTATTATAGGCTAGATAGTTACCCTGTTAGAACGGCACTTGAGCTTCGGCTGGTTGCTGACAACGCAGCCGAAGCTCAAGTGCCGTTCGAGCAACTCCCGCCGAAAGCATGCGCCTGCCCAAGCGAACGCGTTCCCGCAATAGCCATGTTGACGCTGCTCTCTCTGCAATGCCGCTTCCTTGATTTCATTGATTTATATGTGGGGCTTAACGTCCCAAAACCGCCATATGATTACGAGAGACGCCGTAGTGCAGGGCTCCAGAAATTTCGACCACCCGGGATCTTTAACGTGCACACAAATCTGAACACACGGGCCTAAAACATTTCCGCCTTCATCGGAATGCCGCTCCCGTCGCCTGCCGTATTCGCTTGCAGTTGACTCGTAAGGTTGCGGGATCTTCGGTGGTGTGTATGCTCATTTTATGCATACTACCTGCTTGAGGTGTGTGCTTTAAGTTTCAAAATACTTGCCGTTCTTCGGGTGACAATAAACTTTGTTGACGTAGCATTGATTCATTCGCCCTTGCGGCGAGAAAAATGTACACCAAGCACTAAACTCCTTTTGTGAAGACACGTCTCGCTTTCGTGGTACGTCAATAGACAGATGAATCAGCCCCGTTTTTTAAACAAAATGCCCGATATAACACTTGATTCCGGAGTTTAGCGTATACCCTTGGTATACAATATGTTGCTTTATAGCTCACCGACAGTGAGCTATCCAAACTTTCCTGTTAATGCAAGTTCGATATCAGCTATACTTTCTAATTCTCTGACACATTCCGCAGTCTTTCTGCCTCTCAACAATGCACCTGTAATTTGACATGGCCTGGCCCGCTGCGTGCAATTAGTAAGACACTATTACGCATGCTATTTTGATGGCCTTAATTTAAACCCACAAAGACTGTCAGCCATGCTCTGCGCAGATGGCACCTCTTATTTCGAGAAGCTTCATGATTGTAGTAGGTTGTTATGTTAATATATGGCGCATGACGCGAACAGTCATGCCTATTCCAGAGCTTACGTGACCACCAATAATAAGGCTTGGTGTTCTATGCGTCATATATAAAAGACGGTGCGACCCAGCGATAATCAGTTTAATTGACGTTGCTGACAAGCAATGCGCGCTGAGTTTCCATTTTACCGACCGCAAGTTGAGCCCTATATAAAGTTTGATTTTTAACGCACCATCTCTGCTTACGTCAGCGTCACCAACCCGCGGTATCTGGTGGACGTGCTGCTTCATGTACCGGACGCCTCTGTCTAGCGGTGAATCCCATGCACGTCGAAAAGAACACATCGACGCCTAGCCGAAGCTGATAGCAAGCCGCTGAAAACAAGCTCTATCGCCAGAGTACAGGCCTCTACCAGATAATACCCAGAAACCATGACCCCGACCTCGACTGCAGACATAGGCGTACCAGCCGGGGGGGGGGGGGTGCTGAGCCTCTCCACCTATATATATATATATATATATATATATATATATATATATATATATATATATATATATATATATATATATATTAGCTCACGAGTGAAGTAGACTTGCCCCTCCCCCTCGCGAAAGAGTTGGTACGCCACTGACTGCAGAGAAAGTGACAGTTCTTGTGCCACCTCAGCCGATTTTGCTCCTTGCTCCAGCAACTGAAGCAGTCACCGACTTTTCGCGGCTCATCTCTCAAGGGCCCCGAAATCGGGCTTGAGACATATGACAGTACCGCCGCTTTTAACAACTAGAGCACTGAATACAAGCTGCACCGAGGAGAGTGCTGATTTGCACACACCGTGCATGTCTAGGGGCTTGGAGCAGTCGACTTCGCCTCCCACGTGTTACCACATCTGAGAATTCTGTTTAGCTTAACGTTTCGAGCGGCTCCATCGGGGATTCGCTGGGCAGGGGTTAGATTTTCCAACCAGGGCGAGTTATCCATCAAAAAGCTTTTATATCTGGGGATTCCTTTTGAGTTTCCAGTGGCGAGTCATCTTTTTAGTCCCTTTTCTTTGTTCACATTTGCATTACAATTCCTTTATCATCCCCTATACTTTCCTTGGCATCTTTTTATGTTGTTTTTATAAATATTAGATTTAGCAAACAGGGCACTTAAATTTACACTCCTTTTCTTCATGAATTTGCTAGCAACGCAGTGCGATAAAGGAGTTCATAAGATATTTTTTAAAAACCATTACCTAACCTAGTGAAAATCCCGATGATTGCTCTAGCTCACTATTATACGTGTGGGATACAGCTAGTTGAAGTGATGCTTCTATATTTGCTGATACAGCTAATGAGTTTGACTCCTTTTCGTCGTCCTCAAAGAGTGAAATATGGGTTGCATACAGCCGATGTGTAAGTTATCTCATTGAACATATAGCTGCGATTTGTCGTACAACTCACCTTGCTTGAACTGCATGCTCTGTGGGTTGAAGAGACGCGTTTCTCTAATAATATGACAATTACATTCCTGAATATTTTCTATGATACAGAAAGGAAGGTGATGGTTTCAAACTTGATCTTTATTTTTACATTCATAAGACTATTCAGCCCAAACCTTCGAAGAAAGACAAGCGAGTGGACAAAGACACAGTGCCATAATTTTCCCCTCACTTTGTCTGTGGAACGTCGTGCAATTTTGCAACATATTGGTAATTTAGAGCATTGTGACATGACCCTAAAGTGCCGCAAGTTTCCTAAGTTATGTTTCAACTTCTCGACATTAGCACAAATATAAATCATCTTTCGTCACTTGTATATTTTATTTTGCATGTCCTTAATTTCATTTAGGTTATGGGATGCTTCCGCTTTTTTTTGTCAACTGCGTCCTCATGATTTTCTTTGGTACTGCGATTTCCTAAAAAAATTTTCTCTTGCATATCTGCGTCGACAATTCAGCAATTTTTTTGCTCTCTTAGTCATATACTATCTATCAATGAGCGCATAATAGTAACTGATATATAAGATCTATTCTTCGTCGTCGTTTTGCCTAATCTATTCTATTTACTTTCTAACGTTCTACTGGTTTACAATTTGCCTTCTTTTCGCCTTGCTGATTTTTTTAATTGACAGAAAGAGAGAGAGTGTGATAATTTATTAGAAGGCAGGAAGGTTAGCCTCAGCTAGTGCGTTCCAGCCTGCTTCTCTAGACAGGTGATAAGGCAAGGGGGAAAGAAAGATTGATGAAGGATAATGATGAGGTCAAGAAAGAGTGGTGGGTATGTACAGTAGCCACTTGGCATATAAATTACCCTACAGCTTAGTGTCTAATTCAGTACGTTTGATAAAGTATAAAACAGCCCTTGTAGAAGTTTTTGACACTGTTTGGTCGCACACTGATGTCAAAATGTAGCTTTCTCGACTTGGTGTTCATCCGATGCTTGCCAACGTTGAAGTGGGCATCCTCCTTTGCGTCACGTATAATGGGCAGTCACAAAATATATGGAATAAAGTTTCGTACACTTGGCAGCGCTCACAATTCGGGCTGTCCGCATGGCCCATTAGGTGGCCGTAGTGTTAAGTGAAGGTCACGCCCAGGTGAATCCGGCGCAGCACACTAGCACGTCTTCGGCTGATTATAGACAGAAGAAGAAAAATTAGATTTGGGTCTCTTTCCCGCAGACGCCTGTTTCGAGGATCTGGTTGCGACCAAAAAGTAGCAGCGCATGAGCAATTTCAACAATGTGTTGACGTTACTTCGCGAACACGGTACTTTAATATACATGGGGGTGTTGTAAGCAGCCGATCTTGCTTCGTTATTGGCTTGTTCGTTGCTAACCAAGCCACAACTTCCAGGAGCCCAATTGAGTGTAATCAAGTGACCACTTCTGTGCGTTACGACGAATCCTTGGACGATTCGTAGCATTATTCGTCATGCTGGTCGCTGCTTAAGTTTAGCAAGAATTGATGGCTTGGAGCGCTGATTTTGCATCGGACAGAAATTTTCATTTGCGGGGTGCTTGGCCGTTCCCTCAACTCGGTATTTTTTAAAAGTGCAGATTAGATCACTGGTCATTATCGAGAGTAACGGGACTTGTTGCTTTACAGAAAGATATACAATTTTTAGAATGAGCTGATACCTGAAACAGCCTAGGTATGGTTTCCTTACTCCCAAGTATGTTGTGTTCCCCTTACGCGTGGTGCTTACAATGAATCCTAAGTACGCAACAAACCTGGCACTCAGCACCAACAGGGCGTCGCACATCGCGTAGGTGAACTTTCTTTTATCTGATCTCAGAGGTTCCGGAAAGGTAGTCAGGGTCGTACACATATAACAATCTAATTCCCATGATTCGTATCTTTTCAGGACTGCGGGCTACCTAGGCGGAGGCCAGGATCCAAGTGAAGGTGGCGGATACCGGAACATACCGCCAGCTGACCGGTTCCAGTATGAAGTCGCGGTTCCTTCACCCCTTGGGCGGCACTCATCTGGCAGCAGTCAGGCTGTGTACGGAAGCCACCCTGGGTCGCAGTCCACTGACTCAGCCGACCCTGCCCACGTAACGGCGGCCAGGGCTGCTGCCGCGGCTCTCCTGGGACACAAGCCCGACGTTGGCCCTGACACGGATGACTCTTATTACCGCTGATTGAGACTCGGGAACGTCAAGGGGAACTGATAAGAGGCCTCGTTCATCGAGGTATTTGCTCGCAAGTAGTCCAGTGTCAATCCTGTTGCATAGTTTCATTTGAAGCGACAATGCTCAACGATTTTCGTCTCTAAAGTCAAGCCTTGACTTGATTCTTAAAGTTGTGGAAGTGTATCCTGACTTGAACATGCGGGCGGAGCACTCACTGAGTGCCACCAGGTGCATTTATTAGAGACATTATATTAATGGGAGCCATTAATGTCGAGTCACGGCTTTAAGTTGTCACATTTGTTAACACTGTCGTTAAATGGCTACTGCCACTATTTCTCCCAAAAAGAAAATATGAATCAGCTTTTGTCCATACCAAGAAACTGGCAACAATTGCTCATTTTCTTTCCTTTTTTTTGCAGGACCTGTATCAAAAAGCAAGCCCTATGAGCTGATAGGCTTCACCAATATCTAGCGTGTGAGAAACTTGGATTGAGATTGACCACATTGAGCAGTGGATGATTCCATTCCAAATCTTCCATCTTGCAGTGATAGCATTGTCCACCAGTGCTCAAACGTGCCCTCAAGCCAACATGTTCGCTCCGAATGTCATTTGTGAAATAAAACGCAAGCAAAAAAATTTTAAGCACGTTCTCACAGTAATTATGTATGGTTGAAATTTACTTAGACGAACCACACATTTACAAGAAAAGAACAGAACACATCACGTATTCACTCGTAATGAATTGAAAACAGCACACAAGCAGAAGAACAAAAGAAATGACTTAAAAGAGCAGATAAACACACAAAAGCACGACCAAAACAATGATCCGCCGCTCATACAGTTCGCACTTTGGTTGGAAGTAGCAAGCGAAACGCTCCGATTTTTTCAGATTTCTGTGACATCGTACGATATAGTTCTTCTGTTCTTCCGCTCAGTATTAGTTATTTCTGTAGACTGCGAAACATATTGTGTAGAGTCTGTCTTGGAAGTAGTGCGAATGAATTTTATTCACAACTGTGGCACAACAACTTATTAGTCTTAAAAGCATGGAAGCCTCTTCACCGTCAACACAGTGTTTGCCGCAACTCTGTCAATCACTGACGTCTCCTTGAAATGCAGAAAGTGTAATGATCTTTATCCCCCTTGTTACGGCCTTTTGAATGGCCTGGACCGAGCCGTAGTGCCGTTTCTTTATGACCATTTCAAGTGCGAATCTATTCTACGCACACTGCAGACATTTTCAGCATATCTATCTATCTATCTATCTATCTATCTATCTATCTATCTATCTATCTATCTATCTATCTATCTATCTATCTATCTATCTATCTATCTATCTATCTATCTATCTATCTATCTATCTATCTATCTATCTATCTATCTGTCCCCTACATTTGGTTCTCTGATGCTCACCTTCTTAACTTAGGGTAGACTAAAATTAGTTGCTGGTCGTGACATGAACAATGCAAAAATCTCGTCTGTGTTTTACGTCAAACCAATTTCTCCAGACATGTGGCACACATACCCGTACACCACGAGCCGCGGCATCCGGCTATGTGTCTCAGGTGTTGGACAGTTTATATCTACTGAGGAACAGCGAGACACTGTTAACTTAAATGCGAGGGCGTTAAGCAAAACCAACAAAATGATTGCAAAGAATATATGTGACGGTTTCGCCGGGAATGAAACGCAAGCATTCTACGTGGAAATCGTGCAGTCTAGCAGAGATCCACGCCACGTCTTGGAACTCCTTTAAAAAAAGACCCAATGTAGGTGCAACATTGTCGACTCCACTTTCGGCTTCGGTAGAAGGCGGACGTGTGCTGGCTCGCTCCGTGCGAGGTGCTTCGGCAGCCGCTGCTGGCCGCGTTGTTAGGTTCCCTTCTGCACCATCGGATTACCGGTTTTTGTTGCCTACATTGCCGTCGGGTGACGGCAATGTAGGCAATGTATGGAAGAGTGTGTGTATGCACGGGGATTTGGAAAAAAGACCATACCGGTTGGAAGACTTTCGGGTCCCATTGGAAGAAGTGGGACTCATCAAGGCGATCACTGGCATTGGAGCCTTCCAGATGAATCACATCTGACTGGTGAAGATGCGAAGCAATGATGACAAAGATGCATTACTCAAAACAGGTGGACTCCGAGTCAAGGGTGGCTTCTGTGCTATCATCGACCCTATCCAACATGATGTAACCGTGAAAATCCACTGGGTTGACTTTGCGGTCTCGAATGAGAGCATTCGACAAGCGTTAGGTGAGTTTGGTAAAGTTCTGGAGGTTTCCAACGACAACTGGACCATCGCGGGCTTTGAACACGCGATATCGACGACGAGGGTGGTGCGAATGAAACTGAAGGAAGGCGTGGTGCTAGAAGACTTGCCGCACCTTTTTAATATTAGAGGGGGCACCGTCCTTCTTGTGGCCCCGGGTCGGGCACCGCTTTGAATAAGGTGTCACATGCAAGAAAATATACGACGAGACTGCCAGACTCCCCGCTGCGGTGTATGCCGAGCGTTTGGACATGAAAGTCAAGATTGCGTCAGGAGTTATGCCAGCGTTACGAAGGAGTTATGCCAGCGTTACGAAGCAACGCCGTGGGACCCGACGCCATGGTTCAGGCAACTGGAGAAGAGACAGCCGACGCGACAACGCAAGACGGTGAAGACTCAACGAAAGAATCCGAGCAGTTGGTCGCAACAGGCGGCCAGCAGGACATTCGAGAATCGATGGAGGAAGACATGGTTACCAGTGGCGAGATCGCTACGCCAGAAGCCAGCACAGAGTCTCCGGAAGTGACCACGGGACGCGGCAAGCGTTACCGAGTGAAACGCCCGGAGCGTCTGTGGCGCCGCGTCACGGGTGCTAAGAGTAAAAAATATGCCCTCAACCCAGTCGGCGTCATCGTCGCCGGGGACAGGATCGAGACGCGTAAGACCCTGGTTTTCCCACTGCACGGTATACGAGACACGGTAAGTGCAGCATTGTAGTTTTCATCTTTGTCATCAACATGGCTAGCATGACTGCGCCTTTACGCATTGGTACGCTGAATGTACGTGGTCTAGCAACGCGTCGCAAACAGTATCAGTTGAAACGCTTGATGCAAGAAAAAGACCTTGACTTGCTCGCGGTCCAGGAGACTAAAGTTAGTACTGAGGACGCGACTGATAGCTTGGTAGCAGAATTTTCATTGCGGTACAATGCGTGTTTGAGCTATGCAGTGGGAGCATCAGCCGGATGTATTATTTTTGTCAAGAACTCTCTTGGTATTGTAGTGGAAGAGGTCAAAAGTTGCCTACATGGGCGTTTTGTTTTGTGTGACTTTTGTTACGGGAACACTAAATTTAGAGTTATCTCTGTATACGCACCTACAAATTCGAGAGACAGATGTTGGTTTTTTCGGAAAATGCAAGCGTACTTTGAATGTCAGAAATGTGTGATTCTGTTGGGTGACTTCAATTGTGTTTTGACCCAAGAAGATTGCACGTATACTGCAAAATTAGGGGATGAAAGCGTTGGTTTGCTTAGAGACAGCCTTAATAAGTACTTTTTACATGACGTAGCTCTGTTTGCGATGGGTGGCAGTCGCCAACACTTTACCCATTTTCAAGGTTCGAGTCACGCACGACTAGATCGAGCATATGTTTGTTCTGAGATAGTACCTTTATGTCAGAACTATGACGTTTATGCTGTTTCCTTCAGTGATCGTTGCTTAGTGTCGTTTGACATAGGTAGAAAGTGCAAAAAGAAGGTTGTATGGGAAACATGGAAACTGAATACTAAGATAATTATGCACGAAGTGTTTGTAGATAAGACAAAGAAGGAAATCAAGAATTTTTCAAAAACGCAGAAAGGAGTGCCACGAAAAGATGGGAATTACTTAAGCAAAAGATAAAAATGAACGCAATAGAGTGTGGTTGCTACATGAAGTATCAAGCTTGAAAACAGGAACGTGAGCTACGGGCAGAGCTGAATGATTTGGTGAATATTGAAGCAGAAAACCCGGGCTTATTCACACATCATCTGCAGGTTGTCAAAAACAAGATTGAATGTCTTGAAGAAGATAAATATAAAGGCGCAATTATACGAGCAAGAGCTGAGAGATACCTCGTGGGTGAAGCCCCGACAAAGCGAGCCTTGTCAGATGAAAAGGCATATGCGTGAGCTCACGACATACTAGAGATAGAATGGAATGGTAAAATATTGAAAGAACATAAAGATAATATGAAAGCTTTTGAAAACTATTATCAGGACTTGTTTGCTTGTCGCGAGCCAAAGGAGCCGGGTTTTGTAGATGAGTTCTTGATAGAAATGCCGACACTTAATGCTGAGGACACAAATTTATTGGAAATGTCTATTAGTATAGGGGAAATTGAGAAGGCTATCGATGATCTTGGCATAGGCAAATCACCTGGTCCAGATGGCATTAATGCCGCCTTTTACAAGGCGTTCAAGTATGATATGGCCGCCGCATTGCATGAGGTTTTTTCAGAGTCTTTAGATCACGGAACTCTGCCCCCATCGTTTAATCGGGCACACACAGTGCTGATTCCTAAAGGGAAAGAGAAACATGTTTTACGCAAAGTGACAGGATACAGGCCAATTACGCTAACAAACGTAGATTATAAGGTGTTTATGAATGTTCTGGCTAGGAGGTTGCAAGGTGTTATATACAAGTTGGTCGGGTCACATCAGACTTGCGGCATCAAGCGTAGGAGCATATTCACGAATAATCATGTTGCCAGGAGCATTTTGGAGTATTGTGACACTGCACTTCTAAAAGTAGCTATGTTGCAAATTGATCTAGCCAAGGCTTTCGACATGGTTCCACACAATATACTCTTCATGCTAGCTGAGTACGTTGGTCTTGGTGCGATCATATGTAAAGGTATTAGATTGGTATACAAAAGTTCAACCACAAATTTAATTGTAAATGGAGAACTCTCACAGCGCATACAAGTACTTTCCTCCGTGCGCCAGGAGTGTCCTTTAAGTCCTTTGCTCTTCGCTCTATTTTTGGAACCATTGTGTCAGAAAGTGATGAACCATGCAGGGATTAATGGTTTCAGGTTGCAGTCTTGTGAAGTGCGTGTTTTGGCATACGCTGATGATATTGCCTTTTTTGCAGTTGATAGAGAGAGCGTCACTTCGTTATTAAATATCACTCAAAAGTTTTGTGACACGAGTGGAAGTTTAATGAACGAAGAGAAAAGCATTGGTTTATGGCATGGTAATTGGGACCTTACGCCCAGTTCCTTTTGAAATATTCAGTGGCTCACGACGCCTAGTCGTTACTTAAGGGTACCATTGGACAGGTATCAAGACAGTGAAGTGTTTTGGCTGGGAAAGGCTGAAGAACTGCGCGCGACCGCCGAAGGATGGGGTGGTCGTGGCTTATCAATTTTCTCTCGGTCAGCTGTATGCAACGTGTTTCTGGCTGCTAAAATTATGTACCTTTTGCAAGTACTTAGTTGTACGCGTAAAACCATTCACAAAGTCCACAGGACATTCGCAACGTTCATCTGGAGCTCTACGTGGGAGAGAACATCTAGAACGAACTTGTTTCGGCGAGTTAAGCAAGGAGGGCTGTCTCTGTGCCATCTGTTTTTTAACCAAGTAATATCACATTTCCTGCTCATTAGAGACCAGAGAGGCCCTTTTTTACGTTCTTTATTTCAAACAACGCTGTTACACCACATGCCTGACTTCTTTGAATCTTCAGACAGGCGAGAACGACACACCTTGTCACCGTTCTTGTGCGAAGTTGTGTTCTCATATCGTTTCTTAAAGGCGAGGTTTTCAATAGATTACCTAACTAATGCGAAAAGAAAGCACCTTATGAAAGACCTAATACAGAACGTTTTTCCTGTGCCCCTGTACCATTCAAAGTATGAAAAATCATATGGTCATGATGTACTAAAGCGAGTGAAAAATATGTGTATACCACCCAATGTGAAAACCTTCTTTTTTAAACTTCATACGGGAACCTTGCCAGTTAAAACGTGGCTTGAAGAAAGAGGGATGTATGTAGCATGGGGAAGCAGCTGTCTTTTGTGTAACAAACCTGAGACCATTGAACATGTGTTTATTGATTGTAAGAACGCTATTTTTTTTGGGGGGGACATTTTACAGAGGACTTTAAAAAAAGATTTACCTCTTACTTCATATGGAATTCGTTTTTGCCTTGTGATAGTTCTGTGAAAAAATTTGGGTGTTATATTTTTACTTGGTCTTCATTCGGTTTGGCGTAGTATGCTATCGTACAGACACTGTGATGTGAGAGTTCTATCCGTTAATGAGTGTTTCGTGGAAGCTGTTATAAAAGTGCGAGATGTGTATAAGACTACCGACTGTGTTGAAGATGTAATATCTTTGTTTGACGCGTTATCACGCATGAAATACGTGTGATAGTGATTGTCATATTAGCTTGTCCTGTAGTCAATAGGGCAATAAAGAAAAAAAAAGTAGGTGAAACATTCTCGAAGCCCCAATGGTGGTTGCAGTGCTGCCCATCTAATTTTATGAACATTACATATGCACTCAAATAATAAAGGTGAAACGTTGGCTTAGGGTCAAGTTTACTTAAGCGCCATCCACTGAAGTTGGTCTGCGTAGCACTATCCGGGGGGCCATCCTCGCCAGCACAAGCGCTACATTTCAGCTTACCGCCTCTGGTGTTGGCAATACCCATGATGCTCTTAGAATTGTTAGGCAACTGTAACCAACTAACTTTATGATACATAGCAGGCTGCTCAGCATATATGTCTCCACTTTTGTCCTCTATCGTACTCTGTGAAAGGGAACACAGGATCGTGAACCGTGGCGCTGCGGAAGCTGCCAACAGCGCCATCAGCTCAAAGCGAAAAAAAACGCGTTCGCTGTATCAGCGTCACCTATCTGCGAAAGAAATAACCAGCCATGAACGGTAGACAAGCGCTGTTAAATTACGCTCCCGCTACGATAGCGCAACACGTTACGTCTGCAGCGCGTCGTCTGCTGCAAACAAATTGAGCGTGGTGCGCGAGTACAGTGTACTCGTAAAAGCACTGTATCTCGGCTTACGCGAGTTGCGCTTCGAAGAAACTAGAGCTCTATAGGCGATAGGGATACACTCAGATGAGGGCGTGGTTATGTTCTATCACTGAATTGTACAGAATGTCATTCAATGATACCCTATATGATCAGTGCTCCATACCTTCGCCTTGGAGCTCGAACATTTCCATAAGTCACCAGTCAATACGTTTCTGAGAAATTGATACGCAGCTGTACAGTTCTCCAGTGAACAAAGATGAGAATGTTCACTTAAATATCTTTTAGCTTCACCTATGGTATTTTCCCTGCGTTGTGAATAAATATCGAGATGACAATTTTTCGTAAGACTCGCTACAGGAAAACGCTGAAAACGACCTTGCCTAGCCTTAACACCATAATTCGAGCATCTGCGTCCGTCCAAGGTTATGAGTGAACATGAAGAAGACGAAGGTGGTGATTCTACTCAACTAAATTGTGACTGTGTGCATACGAAAATTTGAACAACAAACGCAGAGATATGCAAATGAGTAAAATACGCGGAGCAACTATGAGCAACATGCACGGAGATATGCAAATGTGTATCGCTTATCTTAGCTGTGGAATTGGGGTCTCCAGAACCCCCGCAATGAGGACCACCTATATAACATAAAACAATGCGAAAATGCATGTGGTAGCTGGCAGGTGGCCAACAGTTGTATCTGCGTGGCTGTTACACACGGATGGTATTTGGTCATTGTTACCAGTACCTGTTGAAGTTAACATTGTGTGCGTGTATGGCGAAAGACAACGCCCACTTTGACAGTTGATGACTTTAGGGGTTTCGCTATATTTCTCCTACTTGGAGAATGCGCAGAGTCAATGGTAGCGGTGCAGTAGCATAAAGAAAAGCAGGCGCTGCCATCTACAGCCGTTAGACGCTGCTTTTCTTGAAGCGTGAAGTAAGATGTAAGGCATCCACTAATCACCGCAACTGACGTGCAAGCAAAAAAAATGCACTAATGTTTTTAATCCCATAAATATACAGAAACGACCACAGCCACTCACCGGGAAAGATGTTGCAAACTTCTAAGCCGGCCCTGATACGAAAACAGTCTTTCCGACGTGTGAATTAGGTGGGGACGCTGTTTCCGCAAACAAGCTCGAAAGTGGGTAGTGGTGTAGCCGAAAAGAACGTCAGTTTAATCTCTAAGCGTTCTCGCGAGGTCATTCACGCGGTCGAGGCTAGTGTGATTATCACAGTAGCGGCGTTACGTTGGCGAAAATGTTTAAAGTATGACCCCTCGCTTTGAAGAGAGGAAGGTGTCGATGAGTACTTTGACAGAAAGGACATGTCTTAACAACGTTAATACATGAAAGGCCTACTAGTGAGTTGTGGCAAAATTCGTTTCAATGGTGTCTCTAAGAGTGTAGGTAGTTTTTTAGTAGTGCGTGTTGCGGACAACGTAAAAAGGAATCGAAAGTGTCACTTGTTTAGTATTGCATTATATTCATGTTCTGTGGACATATGTGTGCTGACAGCGAACCACGATGCAACTTGCAGGCTCACTTGCGTACAATGTTCCTTATGGCCGCCGTTCGTATGCGAATTTGGTGTGTTTATTGTTGTAGATTGCGGCCTGCAATGGCTGGCTGTATGTATTCATCTGTTTCCAGCAAGTGATATCAAGTGTGTCTCGATTATGTATGTGTCCTGGGCTGTCAGAACTCCAACTAATTTTACATCTAAACTAGGATGACTTGGATGACTCTATACATTTTCTGTCGAACAGATATTTTGACGAAGTACCCACATTATTCTTATGCATCGTATAAAAAAAGGAAGGTTACTAACATTGGTCTCAATGTATCTTAAGCCAGAGAGCCCAAGCCACACATACTCTCTATAGATGGCTAAATATACAGCTAAGTGTATTGTGGCCATAATAAGTCCCATTACGATTATTAGCTAGCCGGGAAAATTGACAGCTGCAAGAATTCGGCATCGTAGACAAAAATTATGCAGGCTGCATTGCAGTCCAAACAAGAATGGGGCTCATGAATCGCTCAGATAGCTCTGATGTCACCAGAATAATCGTCCGCACAGTAACAGACGCTTCTCTAGACGCTCAATGTGCGTAACGTTCAAATTGTTTTAAATGCTAAGTATTTCTTAGCGAACTTCGGCAACATCGAGCGTATCTATCTATCTATCTATCTATCTATCTATCTATCTATCTATCTATCTATCTATCTATCTATCTATCTATCTATCTATCTATCTATCTATCTATCTATCTATCTATCTATCTATCTATCTATCTATCTATCTATCTATCTATCTATCTATCTATCTATCTATCTATCTATCTATCAATCTATCTATCTATCTATCTATCTATCTATCTATCTATCTATCTATCAATCAATCAATCAATCAATCAATCAATCAATCAATCAATCAATCATCAATCAATCTATCTATCGAGCCACCTACGACGTTTCGCTCTCCTGGCCGTTTCGATAATGGCATCGATATCAAACTTGGAATGGCAGAACATTACAGTATGAAGATCATATTTGACTTGTCATAACTTGAAAATCATGATATGAATGTCATGAATGCCATGATTGGCATTCTGGTGTGCTATGACATAATTTTATGGGGAACACAAGCGACAGACCCTAACAAGCAAATCATGACATGCGTGTCATGTAACAACATGACAACATGCTACGCTCATGATACGTTGGCGGCCGCTTCGCTAGCTTCACTTATACCAAATTTGGTAATATGGGACGGGAATGGATGATGAAGGCTTGATACTGGTGCACACAGGATAAAAATGAGATGGGTGTCATGTAACAACATGACTGCATGCCACACTATTGACGCGCTCGCAGCCGTTTCGCTAGCTTCACTTACACCAACTTTGGTATTACGGGACGTGAATGGATGATGAAGGCATGATACTGGTGCAAACATCATAAATATGAGATGCGTGTCATGTAACAACATGACTACATGCCACTCTGATGATACGCTCGCGGCCGTTTCGCTAGCTTCACATATGCCAAATATGGTATTACGTGACGCTGATGGATCATGAAAGTATGTGAATGGTGCAGACATGATACTCATGATATGCGTGTCATGTGAGAGCATGACTACTCGCCACATTCAAGGCACCAATACATTTAGACGGGACGCAGTTCGCGTGCTCACCAGGGTTCATTTCGTCGCGTCACACCGGCGTTGCCACGCCAGGCACCGGTCTTGCCATCTATATACTTGCAGGCGCATGCCGCACTGCGTTGCTTTGGTGCATGCGTGTTTCATTCAGCGCGTCCGGCCTCCCTCCGTCACGAAAAGAGCGAGACACAGTGTTGTCTGAGTCATAGAGTTTCCCACAATACTAACTAGAGGGAACTCTGGCGCTAGTGTCTATGGGAGCTGCAACGCACGGCACTTCATCGCGCATGGGAATGATGGGTAGTACACACATATGTCTAATTTTCGTACTTCTAGCCTGCTTTTGGCTCCGTGTGTGTTCGTGTGGCTTGGAGTTGATTTCTTACGAAACAAGTATTACGAAATGTTCAGCGGTTGCGCTTCACCATTTTATTCTTTTAGACTTCCTTTCCAAATTGGCTCATGAAGTTCAAAAGGGTTTAGTCTTTCTTTCAAAAGAAAACCGAAACACAGCAATAAACGAAGCCGCAAGTACGATTCGCCACCAGCAAGTACGAAGACTAGGCAAATGTGTGTACTACCCATCATTCCCATGGTCTCTGAAGGATCGCAGCGCCAGAGTGCCCTCTAGTTAATTTTGAGAAACTCTATCGTCTGAGTAATGCACGGGCGCGAAGTGCAGCCTGTCGCATTTCGCACCGGTTGCCGTCAGGCCAAGCCAACGGACGCTGGTCGCGCCTGGCGTCAAAGTGCTCGCGTTTTGCTAACGAAGCGTCACTGTGCGTCAGCGCAACTTTGAAGTATTTTGGGCCCTTTATGATGCGCTCGTGGCCGTTGTGCTGCCAAATTTGGTGTTACGTGACGTCAATAGATGACGAAATTAATGACTGGTGCAAACATGATAATCCTGACACGCGTGTCATGTAAGAACACGACAACCTACCACGATCATAGCGTGCTTGCGGCTGTTTCGCTAGCTCCACGTATACTAAATTTAGTATCACGTGACGTGAATAGATGACGAAGACGCATCCAAACATGATAATCATGAAACTGAAGTCATGTACGGCATTGTTTACCTCCACCTCGTAACATTGTGGTGATTATAAAGTGACATATCAACAATTCTCATTCGTGCTTGGCATACCATTGATTTCCCCTGTACGTGAGATCTGCCAATTTTTTCTCTTATATTTTAACACAAAATAGGCTAAGAAATTGAGTTAAGTTTCTTTGTCCTAGCTTTCGCTTCTGGACGTGAGTGGGCATATTGTCGCGTAGACGCTATCCAGACGCGTTTCATTTCTAATTGGCTCGATGCTGTCTTCTAAGCTTTCAGCGTAGACTGTCTACGACGCTCTCTAGAGTTGCAACACAGCCATAGTCCTCTGAATGGGTTGGAAGTGAAAAGGAAACTGAAATAGAGGGAGGCGGGTGACGATTTTGGTCAAAACATGACTTCACGGTGACATTTAAAACATGGCATTTCGTCTATCCTATATATCACCAATTTTGAAAGCGAACCTCAAATCAGGAGTGAAGTAAAATATTGATACAGAAATTTAATTCAAGAGCGTGGAACGGTGGGCTGGTTGGTGATTCATCATGCAGTAGACCATGTCGTGATGTGCCTGACTTTCGACGAAGACACAAGGTTCAAATAGAAAAAAGATAGGGTTTTTCAAAGGTTTGCACTGTAAGAAAATACTCAATCTTTTCAGCCTTCGCGTTCAATCAAACTCACACTCGCGCATCTTCACGCTCATCAGCATCCACGCCCATACTCACACCTAGTCACACTTATAGATCCTATAGTTAACGTTCACACTCACGCTTACTGGAACTCTTAGGTGCTTGCTCATGTTCCTACTCAATAAGCATTAATTCACGTTCATATTCGCGCCTTTGACACTTATAGGCACTCACTCACTTTCATAACGATGCATATTGACACTCATATAGGCACTAATTCACACTCGTAATCATGTTTATTCACTGTCACAGAACTCGCCGACATGCATACGCGTACCCACATTCACAGGAGCTCACCCATGTCCGTGCTCCCGTGTACTCACACTCATAGGCACTTATTCGCCCACACAGTAACGCGCAATCTTACATACTAGTTATCGTACATGTTCATACTCACACCTGCTCCCACTCGCATTCGTACTCTCTTGTACTCTGAATCATGTGCACTGAGTCACGTTTATGCTCAAGTGCACTAGCACTCATGCGTACTCACTCACACTCATATTCAAGCCACTAACGCTAATATACATTCGTACTCGCTCTTATTCATACTCACGCCTATCAAGCACTCCGTACCATCCATACTCGTATTAACATGCACTTGCTTACATTCATAGTCACACCAAGTCACACCCATTGATATCACTCAAAAAGAATTCTAAAATGAGGGAAAGGCTGATGAGTCAACCAGAATTGTAGCATCCGGTTCGCTATCCTGCACTAAAGAAAAGGGGAAGAATGAGGAGAAGGAAAGCGAAGAAATTAGTGGACGCGCAAAAAAAAAAAGACCAGGCCTACGGAAAGGCGCAACACAATTTCACAGCGAAAGCTAGAAGAGTGGCCTTTCAGAGCCTTTTCTTAAAACTCACTGGATAACTGCTGCAAGCACACTTGTTTGATACCCGCTACGTCATTATTATAAAACTTTCTCGTAGCATAGGCGGGCATTCTCTATGCTACTTTTGTCATTCTTTGATAAGCGTGGTATCCCGTAACACTGGCAATATTTTGTGCCAATTGTTTATGCAGTGTTTACGACGAAAAATTATACCTGAAGTGGTTATGCGACGCAGTTAATTGGTGAACAAGAACAAGCTTTTGTAATGAGTTGGAGCATTGGACAACCCACTCGTTACGACATTCGCATTGTGCAACAACTGGTAGTTCTTTCGCTGTTTTAAAACGCTCGTATTAACGCGATTGCTTTCCTCACATCATGCAAGCCCGCCTAAATCAAGTTTGCCAACAATTCCAAAGCACCGGCGTAACTCAGTGGTAGAATACTGGCCTGGCACCCAGTGGACCAGGGTTAGAGTCCCACTGTGTCATTGGTACTTGGTTTTCTTTCCAATTTCGTGCATTGTTGTTATGCACACCGGTGGAGGCGATGGCGGACAGTTACGGCGGCGCGTTACCCGAGTTTTGATCTCATGACAGCTTTCGCTGTAAAAAAAAAAAAGCCAAGGCTTCTATAGTCTATTGAATTTACCGATGATCACTCAAGTTCATGCTGAATACTACGAAGAACGAGCTTGGAATTCCCGCTGACGTGGAGCGCTGCTCTGCCGAGCACGGCTGGAAACATTTGGGCGCACAAACAGTTACAAGTGAATACTAACGCCCACCATGCCGCCACGCGTCATTATCAGTTGAAGAAAAGAAAGATTCGAGACCAGCGTTACTGTTGTATTCAAAAATGTCACAATCCCCGAATGTTTTTTATAACAAAAAGTTACAGCATATCCACGGAGTGAATGATGATGAGCGGGGCGAAGCTCTGGAGGGTTATATATACAAAGACTGTATATATTTATACGAGAAATTCTACAATTCCTAAGTGGTAGGTATACGTAACTTCCGTTTTCCCTTCATTATAACAGCTTTATGGTCGGTGAAGTGGTGGATCGGTGATGGGGCATAATGGGATGTTTGCAAAGACGAAGCAGTGAGCAGTTCGCAAAGGTGGTACTATATGCTGTAACGTACAAACAAGGAATGGACACTGTGTGACAGTTCGTGGTTCTTTGACGCGCACCTGGATACAAGTAAACGACCATCTTGCTTTCATATTGGCCACTTTTCAACAGTATTTGTTTCATGGTCGGTGAAGCGGTGGATCGGTGATGAGGCGTAGGGGGATGTTTTCAAGGACGATGTAAATACGCAGTTGGCAAAGGTGTAACTATAGGCGGTATGTTGGCAAAGGTGTAACTATATGTATGTATGTATGTATGTATGTATGTATGTATGTATGTATGTATGTATGTATGTATGTATGTATGTATGTATGTATGTATGTATGTATGTATACATACATACATACATACATACATACATACATACATACATACATACATACATACATACATACATACATACATACATACATACATACATACATACATACATACATACATACAAGGGATGAACAGACCCACGTCTTTAGGAGCTTCGCCTCTAAAAAAATATAAGCCGCAACATGCACAGATGACTCCATCCAGCGTTCCGTTTCCACGAATGCATATAGGTTGGCGCTGTAATAAATATCACAAGTTTTTAGTCTGAATCTTCCATTAAAAATCTTCAAGAAAGCTCACGACAACTTTGGTTGCGTAATCATCCCACCGCAAAATGAACACACTGCATTTATTTCATCGTAACACAACCATCATTCTAACGTGAGGTGTGCTCTTTAATTACGTCAAGAAAGAAAAAATTATAGGTTCAGTGTTCAGTACGCGAGTGTTTAGTTAGGTAGCAAAAACTAAAAGAAACACTCGCGTCCGGCAAGAGTAAATACGGCATGTCACGTACACATTTCCACATTAGTTACATGATGATGACTGCTAATAAACCATGATGATTACGCATGTTCCAATTTTATACACGCTGCATGTCAGCCACGCAACCTCGACACCTTCAATTACCACCAGGTTTTGAAAGGCTTTTTTTTTAGGTATCAGGCTTCGGCGGTGGCCGACCGCAAGCTTGCGAACGATCTGCAGAAGACGGCAAATCGACTTCGTTAAAGCAGGATTGCTGCGTCATGTTTGCATTTCTGCTATCAGCACTAATTTATATCTTAAAGTGGTCCTTAATGTACAGGTGGCCTTTCACAATTCACTATCAGTTTCAAATAGTTTTTTTCAAGTGTGATAGGAAAATTTTGCGGGCCCATGCTAGCCGTTGAATACACCATATTTGAAAGGTCGTAGAGGAACAGCTTCTGTAATAAGTAGTGCAAGGGCTACGATTACCAACTATGTAAACGCGATGTTCTCGTTCAAAATGGGCATCACTGTGCCGTAACTAGCTTGGCACGTGCTAAGTCAGGCACCAACTTTAATTCAAAGTCAAAGCGGGCTCATAATGAGCACTGCGTTCGTCCCTGTCTCTTTTTTTGTGTCGTTTGTATTTGCGCACACTTGTTTACTCATAATGAGCACACTGCCCACAAAGTCGCGCTTCGAAAGAGAAATTTCAACATGCTTACCTTTAAGTTTACGCCATACCATGCTTGGCATATCATCGAAAGGTCGAAATTGCTGTCTCTGCGAAAAACTATTTTTTCCACGTCATAGACGTATTTCACATCGGGCAGTAACTGCCCTTTCGAAAGCAGACTCGCAATGGCATCCAACCACGCAAACCGCATCGCTGGAAGTGTAGCGAAGATAGTAGTAAGCGTAACTGCTCGCTCACTGCATCGCAGTTTTCAGTGAAATGCCTGAAACCTTCACTAATCATGCGCCTTGCAGACTACCTGGAACTAGAGCTGAGTGCCACCGCCACCGCCGCCAAAGTCCCGAGATGGATCATGCCGCCGTCGCCGCCAACGCGCAATAATTGCGGCGTGCCGCCGTTAGTCTTATTTTTACGTGAGCGGGGAACCTGGGCATGGAATACATCACTTGCCCTCCCTCTTTAAGGTATTTCAGAGTGGCGTCTGTGGCGCCTTGTCTCTTGTTTTCGTGATTTTATGCCCTAGCTCTCAATATAAGGCCCTATAACAGCTTTTGACGATACTTATTCGAGCCCGTTACTCTGTCTTAGTGTTTTCAAATTTTCCAAAATTTCCCGGCACTCTTCGCGACGCCAGAATGTTGGTTCACGTAACACAATTAGGGAACGTTCTCTCAGGTGGTCTATATACGAGAAATATAATTTATTATTATTTTTCAATCCTGCTTTGACATGCTCGTCCGCTCGTCCTCGTCTTGCATGATAGTCGCTCGATGAACTGGTCATTTCGCTGTATTGTGTGAGTTTATAGCGGCGATAGCAAAAATAACAAGAATGCACGACCTCGAAATCCTGATAGACTCAAGGCTTAGCGCCCAAAAAGCACACGTGCTTCATAAATATGACTATAAATGCCGAATAAATATAATCTGTAGGAATCGCGGTGGCTGTAGTGTATTGCATTGAAAAACGCAACCAAACAAAGAGGCGTATTATTATTCTGTTCCTCCAAAAGACGAACTCGTTACAGCGAAGACGACGTAGCTCTCCATAAAAAAGGTCAACTCGATTGAATGGTACACTCCTGTTCAAATACTGGCGTGTACACGTCTCCCATCTTCGACCATTACCTCTCACCTCCACTCAATCTAACCAGGTCTCATTTACATCCGGCTGTCACTCCGAACGTTTTTTATGATTCGCGTAGAATGGCATTGGCACCTTACACGATCTGTCACATATTCTCGTTATCTGTGAATCTGCATATTTGTGATCTTAGGAACCAACCACGGATGTTAACACTCGTTCAAGTGAAATGTTATAGGTATACGTTTCATGTGGGATGTCTGCTGCATTTTTGCAATATAATATTTTGGAACAGACACCAGCCTCAGGTAGAGGGAGATTTTTTAGAGCATTACATCAGCAAACAAGTGAAAGCTCCTTGATTCGGATTTCACGGGATCGAAAAAATTGCCGAATTAACCAAATGCCGAATTATCGGAAGTATTAGGAAAGCGATGCACGAGTGTCAATGACATCGATTCATGAACACAGTTTTGATGTATACGTAAATTCATAGTACGTATATTTCGCATAATAGCGATGAAAATGCCGCAATTATGTTCATTCGTGACTTTGTTAATAACTTGACCGTGGGTCAATGTAATCGTGTCATAAAACTAAACGATGCTCTGCCCTCTCCGCCTATTACGTACTACAACCACCATCATCTGCACGCGACGATAATTTTCTTGCCAAAATAAGATCGGCTAGTGATCGTTCGTTCATTAAAATGCCTATACTAAAATTTGGCTTTAGTCAATTAGTATAATCAAATGAAAACATACCCAATGCAGTCCTCATTTCGAAGCCGACCAAGCAGATGAGCGGAAAACCAACCTCAAAAAAGCTGGAAGAAGCTTTGATTCCAGCCTTGCACATGTAGTGCAAGGTAAAATTATTTTTCTATGCAAAGAAGCTGCCGCTGAGCGTTTACCGCACAAACGCTTGACAGTCACACCAGTGCCATGACAGTCACGAGTTGAACTGGGGCCTTCTCAGACATAAAATGTTTTTATCTGAGTTCACGCGTGAATCAGTTTGATTGACAGACACTCGCTGGGAAGATCGCGTACACCCACCCCATTCCCCCTTCTAAAGAGCAGTACTCACGCCGAGGGGCACGATTAATCTTGTAGCTTTGTTGCGCAGACTATACACACATGCACAAAGAAGTCAAAGCGATATCATCACGTGGATAAGATGTCTCACATTCAATTTCACCGCGCTTACAACGTCTTCACTCACAGCCGCGTTGCCGCCATGATGTAAGCGCCCCTGGTGACCCCTTGTCTTTATTATAAGGACAAGGGATCACTAAGCTGCCATATTTGATAGAAGCGAAACGAGCAGCACGAGAACGCTGTGCGTGCAACCTTGCTGCCTTCGAGAGTGGAAATTTCAGGGGCGAAGCTCTTTATAGCGGCACCCATTCGTCCCTCGTAGCAGTTGTAGTATGTAACAAGTATAACGTTTCGATCACCAAAGTGGTGCCGGTGAGAAATTTCTTCCGTGCGTTGTTGAACAATAAAAAATGTACATGCCAATGGCTGCTAATGGGGAATGAGAGACAAGAGCATTTGGCTTTTAGTTAACGCGTACGCTGCGACCCCCATTAGGAGCCATCGGCATGTACATTGAGCACCATCTGACAAGAAAGGGTTGCTACGTCATAATCGCTGGGCACAACAATCTTGGTTTAAGAAATGTTTGGCGAGCGTTGAGCCGTGGTGCCATGAATAGGATGAACTAGTATATACCATGAATGAACTCGAAGTGGTTAAAGGAGGGAAGTAGATACGAAGCGCAAGCCGTAACGAAGTAAAAGCCGAATTCTCCTGTCTCTCATTTCCCATCAGCAGCCATTGGCATGTCCATTGAGCACTATCTGACAGGAAAAGGTGGCTGCGCTATACTCGCTGGGCGTGACCTCCTTCGTTTTAGAAATGTTTAGCGAGCGTTGGGCCGCGGTGCCATGAATACAGTGAACTAGTATATATCATGAACTCGAGGTGGTTAAGGGTTGGAAGTAGACCCGAAACGCAAACCGTAAGAAAGTGTGTGTGTGCCATCTCTCGTTTAGTCCTTGGAAAGTTCCACTGGATGGCGGTGCTTCTATATGGGGATATATGATGAAAAGATGTGAGATGGTGGTACTTGGAGTGTTAAATAGATGGACGAACGGACACACAGACAGATGCATTGATGGCCGCATGAACGGACACAGGGGCGGAGGCACGGACAAACCCAGGAAGGGACGCACGAACAGACGCACGTACGGACGGGCGAATGAACGCATAGACGGTCACACAGACGGACGCATGGACGGACGGAAGCAAGAATGAGTGGATGGACGAATGCTTCGCCCCACTCCATTATTCACTTCGTGGATATGCTGCCAATTTTTTTTATGCTGCAGGTGGACGAAAACACCGATTAACACGCCTGTGGGAGGCGCATCTTGTGTAGGCATAAAGATAGCCTGACAGTCTCGCTTACACCGCTGCACTCTTAAAATGTTGATCGAGCGGCAGTGCTGATGTGTTCGCACGCAGTGCTTCTTTTATAACTACTGTAAGCGCGTTTGATAACCACCGTAATTGCATCGTAAATGATAACCGCTACACTCATTTCCGATGCCACGCACGTTCTCGCATCCATTTTCATCAACACTGCTATTACGTGCTCCGCATTGTCTTCATTCGATGGCTCTAGCTCGGAGCAAACTCGTTTGCCCGACAAGCTCGCGTCATATTGCAGATCGCTCCTGCTGAAGAAGCCTGGCTCTCTAATGCAGAGTAATGGATGACGAATACGCAGCTCAGAAGGCATGCGATGAAAGCAGAGCTACTGCTTGTCGAAGCTTTGGCTTGCAGTGTGGCAGTTTGGGCTAGTTGGTATGGCATGACGATAGTCATAGCGCGAGAACAAAACGGCGACACTGAGACAAGAAGAGAAAGACAGTGTCTTTCGTGTCCTTCTTGTCTCTGTGTCGTCATTTTGTTCTCACGTTTGACTTGCAGTCGCAGCAGTCGCTATCGACGTGATCATATCACTTCGTGCAGATCACGTGCACGGAGTGAATCTGACTGCGATGCAATTGGGCTGCACCTGTAGAAGCCTCGGTTCCCGCCGTGGTGGTCTAGTGGCTAAGGTACTTGGCTGCTGACCCGCAGGACACGGGATCAAATCGCGGCTGCGGCGGCTGCATTTCTGATGGAGGCGGAAATGTCTTACACCCGTGTTCTCAGATTTGGGCGCAGGTCAAAAGAACCCCAGGTGGTCCAAATTTCTGGAGCCCTCCACTACGGTGTGTTTCATAATCATATGGTGGTTTTGGGATGTTAAAGACCACATATGAATCAATGAATGTAGAAGCCTAAGTCACAAACAACGCGAATAGGCTTAGATCGACACTTTACGTTCTACGTCATTACTCATAAGTTATATCTTCTCAATATGCTGAACTTCATACTCTTGGCCACCACGCCAATTGGAGGCCCACGACCATTTTTCTTCTTTTGACGTAATAGTTGGACTTTTTCTTCTTTTGAGTTGAACATTGCGCACTTCGTGCTCGACGAGTTCGAGGATTGATTGAATAGCTGAGTCGTATCCAAATATAACTGAATTATTGGGAACTTGATGCCAATAAACTAGAAGTTTGCCGGGACCAGAAAACACGTCTGAGTTATCCCATCTTAACAGTTTACGAAGGGCGAGTAAACAATGTGTTATTTTTTTTGTTCCTCAGCCTGTTCAAGTATTAAGGTAGGGGAGGAGTAGATTAGACTAAACATGAAAATTGCAGGTTTACATAACTTACGCATAAATGTACACATTACCCAACACCAACATAAAAACACACCCAAATGGCATAACTGCGTGGTACATGTTATATGCACTACAAGTACGAGAAAGAATAGATGAGAAGCCAATGAGCAATAATTAATGACAATGTGAATAATATTTACAACACATCTTGGCAGTGGCAAATGGTACAGTACAAGATACATGAAAAGAACTGAAAGTAAGCATCATTAAGTAACTCATATAGGTGATTGCGTGGCGCACGTTTTATTTTTAAGACTTAGTGGTAAAAGGAATTCAATTGCTTTTACTAGAGTAAAAAACACTATCAGTAGAATAAATTCCCCCCATTATGAAAGGAACTAGATTACACGTATTATTTGCTTTCGAGAAGAAAAAAGAAATGATCTTTAACAGACTTGCTGATTAGTAGAGAGGCTGTTTAATGTATACGTCCGTAGCGGAAGTGAATGCCGGTGGCCGTGATTATTTTTTCCTGTGTGCGCCTAATAATTCAGATGCCGAGGCAGACCGAGGCGCATACGCGGCCAACCTACCTCATATTGTCTCCGACATGCCGCGTGGGATACGCAGCAACGCCACATTTTGTGTTATCGCATTTTCGAGGTCTGTTTATCTTCACAAGTAAAGCAGTCTTGTCCCAAGCTTCAAGAAATGTAGGTGTGTTCTTTTCGCTTCTACTTGGGGGCAAGTACGCTACAAAAGGGTGAGCCGGACGTTTGGAAAAACAGCAGCCATGACAGACGGGGCAGACACTTCAAGCTCACTTCCAACCAACGCCTCAGAGTTAAAACTTCCTGAATTCTGGCCCATGATGGCGGAAAAATGGGTACGAGTCCTATTTTCGTGCCCTTTGCTGGAGAGTGACGTATAGCCAATCAGCGACGGCGGGGTAGCCCTGCCGAACCGAGTCGTCTGCCTTCGCCTGTGCTCATCATCAGCGTCTGTCGCGGGACGCTTCGAGCTGCTTGCTCTTGCTCCGCGGTTTTCATGCTATGAGGTACGTGTCGTTCTCAGACTACGTTCCAGTAGTGAGTAGAGAAAGCGCACAGCGATTCAAACCGACGTCTCACAAAGCAGGCGTTTAAATAAGTGGTGCCCACTATTCACCATTAGCAACAACAAACGTGTATTGTAAGCCCTCCGAGATTCGGGAAGGCTTGCTTGAGCCTACGACATCAGTTATTTGAGTGTGACTCTCTAAAACAGTGCCGAATCGATTCGGCTACTGTTTTGTCGAAGCTAAATGACACGAGTGAAAAGCGAATGGGAGGAAGGAAAATAGGAGGAAAAGAACGGCAGGGAGGTTAACCAGCCTATAGGCAGCCGGTTTGCTACCCTGCGCATGGGAGAGGGATTGGGGAGATGAAAGATAGGAAAGAGGGAAGAGAGATAAACAAAGCACATTCGGCAGCACACGCGCGCACACTCAGCCTTAGTTGGGTGCTTACGAGCTACAAAGCGCACGGGGGCCGCTTGATAGATTCGAGGCGGTCGAAAACTGCATTCGGAAGGGTACCCATGTTTGTCGGAGAAGCTCGCCGTGCGCTTCGAACAGCCATCCCGGGGACGGCGGCGGCAGACGGTGTACGGCGCTGCACCGTTACGGCAGAGTTGCCGTTAGAGTGAACCACCCCTAACTTCTCGCGGCCAAGTAACCTTGCTTTTTGAAACATTTTGCGAAAATGATTGAAAGATTGTTCTTCAAAATAAGCAGCAATGGCTCAAACTTATTACATTTCCGAAATTTCGAATGCGAATTGCGTCTTTTGAAGTAAAAAAAACTGTGGATTCCTTGTCAGGAGGGGGGGGGGGGGGGGGGGGGGGAGGCACATGTTTAAGCGGGGCAAAACAAAAAAAAACGAAAATGTTTGCAGGCTGAAGCTTCCTTGTTTATATGCAAAGAAGAAGTGAACGAAGCCGCAAGACGCTCGTGGACGTTGGACGCAGTAAGTACGCTGTTCCGAATTGCGTAGTAAAATATAATAGTTAAGACCATTAGACTGTCTCTTTAGTTTTGCGGCCTGGGTAAACAAGGATATATAAGCATCGATATTATCTATGCAGCCAGTGGATCCTGTTTCTCGTGTTTATTATGAGCATACTGCGGTATATTGTTGCCGGTGTTTCGCCTATTAACCTGGTAGCCCCCTTTGGATGGCTTCGGAACGCAGATGTTTGAACAGAGATCGTCGATTGTGCTTTCTTCTGCGGAAGCCTGTCGGATGCTTGAGTTGATGACAGACAATGAAGACGTCTCTTCAAAGGGCCACTCACCAGGCCCCATACTGAATTTTAGTTAAACAGTGGAAGTTGTTGGGTGTCTGATGAGGAACAATTTGCCACAAAACTTTTTCGAACCGTTTCATCACGAGCGGAGAAAACAGGTTTTTTGAAGTGGCGCGAAACGAGGATAAGAGGAGGCGAGCTCAAACCCTTGCCGCTCCTCCGCGTTGCCTTCGCAAGCCAAACTCTTTCCTGCCCTTTCCGGCATCCGACCAAGAGGTGACGTGCGCATGACGTGCCCAAACAAGTCCATTCCCGAGCACTTGAGCAGCGTTGCTTTGTTGACCAGCGTTATTTTGTGGTCTTCTGCCTGTTTCTGCGGGATGATTTGGGAACCCTGGCTTAGACGCGGTAGAGTAGATGAGCACAATGAGAGCGCGAACGCGTAGGAGCGCTCCAAGGTGGCCGTCTGCTCAATGCGCTGACCACGGGGACACGAACACATGTGAAACGCTGGCACATTAGCCCCGCATCTCGTAGCATTTCACGGGAAATAAAGAAAGAAAAACGGGCATAATTTTTATTGTCCCTTATTATTTATTTCATGTTTCATTAATCTCTTAAGGCAACAAATACGAAAACAACGCATGTTGGGGTAAATAATTTTTGCCATGTCACGTGGTACACTGTTGACAACGTCAGAGCAAAGTCGTCTACGTAGATGACCAACGTCACTGCATTGTCGTGCACGTAGGGCCATTCATACGTCCACGTCATGCCCTCATTCTCTATAGGCATGCTTCGGCAGAGAGAGGGGGAAGAGCGTTCATCTTGAATTTTGACCCATTTCCGCGGCACGTAGCATTGCAAATTTCGGCAGACGTGATCATGAACGCCTTGTCTACGTATTGCGCTTGTCAGCTTAAAATTGTCAAACCTGGTGAGTGGCCTTTTAAGTAAACGACATACGTTGTGGCTTGATAGATGTTAATCACTTGTGTTTTTGTGTTACTTCAATGAAAAAGGGATATTATAGTTCTCGTGGAGCAAGTGTACTTTAATCTACTTAATTAAGAAATTCTACACAACCGCTATACAAAAGACAGTAGCAACAAAATGTGGCAGGGAATGGTAGCAGGGCCTTTAACAGGGAAGTCTTGTTGATGGCCTTGAAAAACCTCAGTTTTTAATATTCTATTCGGTAAAAGACACACCTTCATATGAATTATAGAAGAAAGGGGGGAGAGACCACCCCCCACCTCTAGCTATTGGCCTATATAGTGTTATAGGCGGTATCTCTAATGGCTACATTCTTCCTACAAAAAAATAAGCAAATCCCACGTACAGTGGGAATCAATGATGCGAAGAACGAATGAGAAATGTTGATATCTCACTTTAAAATCAGCACAACATTACGAGGTGGAGGCCAATGATGCCGCACACGGCTTCCTTGCCATGATAATCATGTTTGGATGTGTCGTTTACCTTCGTACTCTATTCACGTCACGTGATACCAAGTTTAGCATATGTGGAGCTAGCGAAACGGCCGCGAGCAAGCTACGAGCGTAGTATGTTGTCATGTTTTTAGATGACACGCGTGTCAGGATTATCATGTTTGCGCCAGTCATGGATATCGTCATCCGTTGACGTTACGTAACACCAAATTTGGTATATATGGTGAGCTAGCAAAACGGCTGCGAGCGCTTCATGAAGGGCCAAGTATAGTCCAATGTAGTGTTGACACGTGCGCACGCTGGGCACAGTGACGCTAAGTTAGCAAAACACGAGCACTCTATACTGTGACGCCAGGCGTGACCAGCGTTCATCGGCGTGGCCCGACGGCAACCGCTGCGAAATGCGACGTGCTGTATTTCACGCCGATGCGTCACCCTGACAACACTGTGTCTCCCTCTTTCGTCATAGAGTTTCCCACAATACTTGTAGAGGGAACTCTGGCGCTAGTGTCTATGGGAGTTGCAACACACGGCACTTCAGCGAGCATGGGAATGATGGGTAGTACACACATTTGTCCGATTTTCGTTTTTCTGGCCTGCTTCTGGCCCCGTGTGTGTTCGTGTGGCTTGGAGCTGTTTTTTCACGAAAACATAAATTAGGAAATGTTCACTGTTTGCGCTTCACAACCTTATTATTTTCAGCTTACTATTTCGAATCAACTCTCTAAGTTCAAAAGTGGTTTTCTTTTTTCAAAACAAAACCGTAACCAGTAGTAAACAAAGCCGCAAGTACGATTCGCCGCCCACAAGTACGAAGACTAGGCAAGTGTGTGTACTAACCATGGTAGTACACACACTTGTCGCTGAACGATCGCAGCGTCAGAGTGCCCTCTAGTTAACGTTGAGAAACTATAGGGTTTTCGTGACGGAGGGCCGCCGGACGCACTGAAACGAACGCGCATGCGTTAAAGCAGCGCGGCGCGCACTTGCGAGTATATGGCAAGACCGGCGCCTAGCGTGGCAACGCCGGCGTGACGCGACGAAATGAACGCCGGCGAGCACGTGCACCACGTCACGTTGAAATGTAATGGTTCCTTGACTGTGGCATGTAGTATTGTTCTCACATGACCCGGATATGATGACTATCATGTTTTCACCAGTCACATACCTTCATACATTGGCCACACGTAATACCGAATTTGGCATATGTGAAGCTAGCGAAGTGGACGCGAGCGTGTCATGAGTGTGGCATGGAGACATGCCGTTACCTGACAAGCATGTCGTGATTATCATGTTTCGATGTGTAATTTACCTATGTCATCCGTTCGCGTCCCGTAATACCGAATTTGGTATTAGTGAAGCTATAGCGAAACCATTTAACCTTATGGTGTAGTAGCGCAATTTTCACGGGGACAAAGAGGACAAGAACACACGGCACTCGCTACACTCTTGTCCTCTTTGTCCCCGTGAAAATTGCGCTACTACACCATATGATTAAATGATGTCTCACCAACTAGCCCAGCTCTCAACCCTACTATAGCGAAACGGCCGCCAGCGCATCATGAGCGTTGCATGTAGTCATGTTGTTACATGACACGCATCTTATGATTATCATGTTTACACCAGTCAAATACCTTCGTCATCCGTTCACGTACCATAATGCCGAATCTGATATACATGACGCTAGCAAACTGGCCGCGAGTGCATCAACAGTGTGGCATGTAGGCATGTTGTTACATGACACGAATCTCATGATTTTCATGTTAGAGTCTGTCGCTTGTGTTCGCCATGCAATCATGTCATACCATACCAGTTTTGAAACATGCCATGTGAATGAAACCACCACAAGAGCTACCGGATCATGCATTGTAAATCATGACATTCATGGCACACATATCATGATTTTCATGTTATAGCAAGTGAATTATGTTCATCCTACAGTCACGTTATGCCATACTAAGTTTGGTATGAATACCATCATCGAAACGGCCAGGAAAGCTAAAAGTCGTAGGCAGCGCTAGATGTTTAGATAGATAGATAGATAGATAGATAGATAGATAGATAGATAGATAGATAGATAGATAGATAGATAGATAGATAGATAGATAGATAGATAGATAGATAGATAGATAGATAGATAGATAGATATGATGCAAGTAGATGCAAGTTTGCTAAGAAATGCTTCGCATTTAAAAAAAAAGTTTTCTCAGCTTGTAATGAATCCATTCAAAAAATTTTGTGGTCATATGTTCCTAACAGGGCTCCCAACAACTTCCACGGTCTAAATAAAATTTAGTATGGGGCCTGGTGAGTGGCCCGTGAAGGAAAGTGAACATTGTTGAAGAAAAAAAAAAGCGCAAGCAAATGCGATAGTCAAGAGTTGTTGCTGTTTCAGTCGCAAGCTTACGATGGAATTATGATCGAGCGACGCCGCAGTGGAGGGCTCCCAAAATTTCGACCGCTTGGTGTAGTTAAACGTGGACATAAATGTATGTGAGGGGTCTCTTGCCTTCCGCCTGCTTCGAAACGTGGCTGCCGCCGTAAATACTTTATCCCGCTAACTTCGCGTCAGCAATCTGGTACCACAGGCACCTGTGCGAACTACTGGTTATGGTTCCCTGCACTGGTTAAAATTTCTGCGGAAATACAACAGTATTTACTTCCACTATGTTGCTATCTTTCCCTATTTATTGTAAAAACCATATTACCTCATTAGGACAGCAGAAAAACCGTATTTACCCCTCGTTCAACCACACAATATTACCAACTAGATGCACGGAAAAGTAAGCAAATAAGTCATGTTGGAGCACTTGGGCCGTGTCCAAGGGTCGCTTGACTAAGAATGTGCATTAGATTTAGTATTCGTCACTTTGACGAGTAGATGTCTTGTTCATCAACACGTATCTTGGCAATGCCTAGAAAACAGCCTGGATTTTTATTCCGGGGGGTCTGAAGTATTTCTACGCTGTAGCTATATTTGGGTCAAGTAGATCGACAATATATCGAAACAAGACAAAATAGGCCAGTGTGAGAAAACAAGTAGCATTCACATTCTGGTAGTAGTAGTATTTAGCAATGACAATGGTATTGCTTTATATGTATATACAGTGGACGTGTTTTATTAATTTATTCACTGTTTTCACTTTTGTACCATGCCATAGGCTTTCAAATAACATACTACATCCCACACATTGATAATGCGCAGTTGACGTATTCACGTGCATGCAATTTTTTTTTTTCGAAGGACTACCTTTTTAAAAGCCGAGCGCTTCATTGACTCGTACATCAATGGCTTGTGAAGCAGCGCTCGTAAGGTTGGTCTGTGCCGCCTTTCTCCTGACCCTATGCTTCTTCATCACCTGCGAGGCATCGCCCCAGGAGAAGCAACCTGTAAGTGGCCCCATTGTTTCCGTTGATCTAAAACGTTTGCAAACAGTTTGTCTGCAGAAAGGATAAAGGTCGCAATAGGGCCTAGTTAGGCTAGTTGAGCGTACTACATAGTTAAATTATGCGACGCGCTGTTTGAACATGAAGATGCTCACAAAAACGCACGTGGTACATCCAAACAGCACATAGAGTGCAATGCCATGGCCGATTCAGCAGCCGTGGCGACACCAGGGCAGCTGGCAGCCATATATTCAAACAGCGCTCCAGCAGCGCGTCGCAAGTGTCAGAAAGAAAGGCAAAGAGAGCGACATGAGCTCACGATTGCTAATTTGACAGTCTGATTGGGTAACCGACCACGAACACGAGATAATCAACGGGTGGGCTCCCCCCATAGGCTGACACCATACGCATTGTTTCGGGTGCATTTCGTATTTGGAAAGTACACTGCGTATTCATAAAATGACCAGCGGTCAGAAAAGTCTCGAGAATTCTGTTTTCTTTTTTGAACTTTGCCTACCATGCTTTATACCAGTAACCAGTATTCAACGTTTTGCGAGTGCAATTACGTCTTCATTTTTAACTGCAAGTATAGAGGTTGCCAAATACTTAGTTATAGTGCACGAGGGACAGTGTTTTCTACGTATGTTTTCTATATGACTGAAATAAGTTCCAAAAATGGTGCGGACATGTGCATGCACACATGGCACATACGCAGAAAATTTTGCAATTAGGTTTTATGATATAAGACGCTAACGTACAAAAAGTGGCCGCTGCGCTCCATAGCTGAAGTTTTGGCTGGCTGTACACCGGTTTACGCTTCCGCGGTAGCCTTTGAATTTCACCATACTTCTGTAGTTTCAAATTATGCATAATTGAAAAAGATGCTCACAGCGCTCACATCATGATTTACTTGCTGTTCTCGATATTAATTAGCCTTCGGTATTAGCAAAGCCTTCGGGTCCCTAAGACGCGTACTATGACAAAAAAAACTTATCAGGTGAATGTCGATATAAATAAACTGTATACAGATATTAATTTTTATGTTACACTGAAAATATATAAAAAAACAAAGAAATATTTACTCGACTCTGGTCTTTTTTAGGTATAACATTTTCACTCCTCTATGCTTAAGAAAAGTTTATTTTGTTGCACTTGCTAGTGTAGCTGATTTATCTATTTAATATGTATTGTATTTAGTTGTATGTTTTGTTAACTGTTGCCAGACTGTACAATAAAGCCGAGGCCTTTGTCAGGCATCCCAGCCCTTAGCTCTGGCTTCCTCATTTGTATGAAAGGAAATAAACTTCACGTGAAACTTGAAAGAGCCTTTTGTATTCACACTGCATGGTACAAAGGTAGTGTTGTACGACTCCTAACAGTGGCGCGAGCACTGACGGCCGCTCTAACAATAATATTAATTTAACCCAACTTCCAGACGTATACAACATGGCCTAGTCATGAGTCCGTGGGGCTATATTCATATGCGTTGAAAAATACTAAAACATGTACTGTCGATGAAGCTAACGCTTCGAAGGTCGGACTTGTGTCAATAAAATCTGCTTTGGGGATGATAAATCCAAATGTAAAAACTTTAGCAACACCAACGTTACAGTTCCTATGATTTCTCGCCAATTCATAACGTCGCTGAAAAGACTTTTAAAAATTTTACCAACCTTTAGGCTACTACTTCATAAAATTACTCACCTTGCATATTAACCGGCGAACCTTGCATCAAAGCATCAAAGTGCTATCATATATGGTGCTTTTCTCACCAATACTCTCCTCCACGACTTGTTGAGCGTACTGCCAATACTGATGCCGACATAGTTTGAGCGGCGCTTTCTGACCATATAAGCCGCAGAAGACTGAGACGCAACCTGAGCGGCAACAAAGACAGGAAAACCCACAGCTTTGACTCGCACAAGCATATACATAGCAAGCGTGGGACTGGGCAGACTATATTTATGCTCTTTTCTACAGTTTCTAAAGTTAATAGATTTTGTGATGTGAATCTGTTTGAATTTTCTCATCATGGTTTTACATCCTTTTGGTGATGTCTATTGCAGCTACACTTACAAAACTAGCACGATAGTTTCATGTAAACTTTGTATTCATAATTATTTCATTGAAACTTGTCCCATACGAACATATAGCCTACCACAGTTCATTTGACATTCATTGTCCCGTGTCACATTGTCACTTTATGTCGCGGAACAACCATGCACTAGACTTGAAATCGCCTGGTCGGGCTGATTCTAGGAACGTGGGCCCAGACCCCTGGCAGGCGGGCGTGTTGCAGTGCACGCCGCATCGCCGCTTCCAGAGATGGCGTACGTGAGGCAGCGCCCGTTCAAGGACTCGCTGCGCGTGAAGAAGAACGGCGGGCCCGAACGCTTCTTCGACAAGGACGTCGACGCATTCTTTGTGAACAACGATTGAGCTGAATTCGCGGAGCACTACTTGTTCCTGCTTTGAAACGGAATAAAATTAGACCGAGTAATCAGACCAACAGTCTTCCACTTATTAAATCTACCAAGAATGAGAAACAAAAGCATCATTTTTCTGTTGCTTTTTACGGGAGAACTAACACGGTAGTTTTAAAACGACGTTGTTCTAGGCAGAGCTTCACAACGAATAAATTGACAGAATTTTCATTTTCAAAATTATGTGAGTAATGCGAGACCGTTACTGTTGTGTCTGTATATAAAGATGGCAGACTTGCTAGGAGCACGCAGAACTGTGGCTCCGATAGCTGGAGGAGCAGCCTTTCTGGTGCACCCCACTGTAGACTCCATCGCGGCGAAATGGGAATTTTCGTTTTTGCCACGTGGTTAGATACAATGGTTTACAAGTAGAGCAACGGTAGAGTCGATGTTTTAAATTTTCACAGGCTAACACCACACGCATTTTCACCAATTTGTTCTAAATGCGCATCATACTATAGCTGTACTTAACCCACAACGCTACCAATAAAAGCCACCGAGAACGAGCCGGTATTTTATAAGTAGCCTTAATATTATGGCTGATTATGTCACGTTTTTGCATTTCTGGGAAGGTCATCGCTTCGAAGAATGAGAATCTACATAAAATTTGCGAGTAATTAACGCGTACGTATCGATATAAACGCAACTCACTGCTAACAAACTGTGAAGATATTCCGTTCACACAGTGGTTTAGCTTTTCACGCAGCTATTTGCAGTAATTGCTTTTACTGCCTAAGCGCATTGAAGTTCCATATGCTATGGTATTGTGGGAGTCATTTTCATTGCCAGGAACACGTTTGCACCACGCGGCCATCTCCTAAAAGCTCCGGCGGTACGGCACCGTGAACCTCACATCCAGGTCCCGTGGGCGGCTTCTCGGTTCCGCGTCTTCTGTACCCGATGCCGCAGTCACTAATTCTGCTCCTGTATGCGCAGGCACAACGGTGGCGGCCACCATTAGGAAGATGAATGGGCACGATTTGTGCAACCCGCGTAGCGTTGGCCACCGCTGCCGCCTCGGATTGGAGACGCTTCCCCGACGCGCAGTTTGCGCGGGAGGTGGACTTACTCATACGAGGCTCGCGGGTATTGCGTCCCCCCTCCACCGATGTGAACGAGGCATTCCGTACACGAGAGGACATGCATATATGTAAGCGGATGAGGGACACAGCTTCTCCTGGCTGTTTCATTCCAGAAAGTGACGGTTTGTGAGTCTTCTGAAACGGTGGCAGTTAAGAGCATCGTCTTTGGGTTTAAAACAATTCCCCGTGTTCACTACTGAACAGAACCACAATCACAATCGGAAGACCATAGAGTTTGAGAGTGAAGGATTTCCTTGCGGCTCGAGTACCGAAATAATTGCCTGCTTTTGTACTCTGCTTGGGTTGGCCACCCACGCACAAAAAATTACGCGTCTCTACGAAGTGAATCATAACAAGTCGGCGAAGTTCTAGTTATGAACCTCTTCCTGCCTGCAAACAGTGCGACCTCACTGCAAGCATCTGCCCACCATCATCTTCCTCGGAGCAGCCACTGGTTGACAAGAAGTTTCCCCGCCAGGATCCCGGGGCCTTTCTGCATAGCAGCGCTGCGTGTGGCTACAGTATTTTGTCGGAAATTTCTACTTTCAAAACTCACAGTTTTTAAGGCGGAAAGTCGCTGCCTATAGCACACGATTATGTTCGGTTAACCTGTGGCAATTCAGTCGTTGTGGGTGGCATCAAAAAAAAAAATCTTATCTTTTTCAATATTGCATGTTCTGCGAGTTAACGATGAATGGCAGTGTGAGAAAGATTTGCATGATGTCAATGTTAACGCACTTGATTTTTGTCGTGACATGAGCACTGAAAATTTCACCAACATACAACATTCCCAGTGACATGGTGTTGAGCTGCCACGTGGTCTTGAGCTGCCACCCTGCGGCGTCGAAAGTTGCCAAATTTTTGCGATTTTGCAATTGGAAGTTTTTGCGATTTTGAACCCGATAACTTAATTCTAAAGATATCTTGCGCAGTTACTTCACCCCATCTGATGCCTACGACGTGTTTGAATACTTACTTTGCTCTTTTACACATGATACACAACTTGGAATACGTAGTGTTACTCATGAAGATCGAACCGTAATGATACCAAGTATATAAGGAACAAGAATTTCCGCCGTTTTCATTATATCTAGAAAGTTTGCGTATTCTTCGTGGCGCACCGTATAGGCAGCTTCTGCAGGCACTGCTAAAACATGCAAAGAGCTCAAGCGTGTTTGTAGCTTTCGGCCCGGAGATCATACTCTTTTTTTCTTCATGTAGCGCGAAGGCTCACATGTTTACCCACCCGCAGATAATTGCGTGAAATGCAGTCTATTTTTACCTTCACAAAAATGTCGAACCATGAAATTTTTTCGACAACCGGTTAATGCCACCAGTACAATAGGAGTGTCAATGTCTTCGCAAAGAAGAGGCATCGTTATTCACACTCTACACACCACACACAATACTCTCAATTTAATCACCCGTAAAGGAGAATCAATATTGTGAACACCTTTCAAGGCACACGGCATGCTACATTAAACACCGCACATCCTAAAAACCACAGGCCGGCGCGGAAGGCGCAGAACATTCACAGCAAAAGCTAGAAGAGCGGCCTTTCAGAGGCATTTTAAATAATCATTGGGTGACTAAATGCAAGCACACTTGCTTGATACCCAGTAGGGCATTATAAATAAGAATTGAAGGTAGTAAACTGGCATTCGTTATGCTATTTTTCGTCATTCTTCTGAGAAGCGTGGTATCCGCTAAACTGTTGCGAGGAATTTCGTACCAATTGTTCATGCAGTGGCTGACGGCCATGAGGAATTATGCCTCAAGTGGGTATGCGCCTCAGCTAATAGGGGAACACGAGCAAGCTTTTGTAATAAGTTTGAGCATTGGAGCGTAACGAATAGGGTAACGAAAAGCGTAACGAATAGCGTAACGAGCCCACTCGTTACGCTATTTGCATTGCGGGATGACTGGTTGGTCTTTCATTGTATTAAAACGCCTGATAAGTGGTATTGATGTGATGGCTTTGCCAACATCAAGCCTACCTAAGGCAACTTTGCCAACAAGTCAGAAGCTCTTGAGTTTAACGTTGGCTTATTTGTGGTTTCGAGTGCTTTTTGGCAGTTGTTTGTGGTTTGTGCTATTTGATTTTCAGAGTTCAAGTGACTCAGGCTATCTCGACGCCGGTTTCTTCACCTGGCCAAGGGTCGTCCTCTTGGCTAGCTTCTATACCGGCAAAGTATTGGCTGATTGATTCTTTTCTATGCAGTGGGGTTATCGACCCCCCTGCGTACCCCGTGGCTCTGGTACCGACCGATGGTACACCGTGTCTCTGGTACCGACTAATGGATGTACAATACCGATATAGAGTCCGAAGGAGAATCAAATAGAGCTTCGAAAAGCTACACCACACTTTCAAAAGATCACTGAGGTCCGGCATTTCGGTAGTGGTAGTAATACCTGTTTATGCGACGAAGCACATTCTGCAGACTCTATAGATTGCGAGGCGAAAGAACGAGAAGGTAGACTATTGGAAATTCTGGAACGCAGGCGTTGCTCCTAGGGGGAATGAATGAAAAAACTTTATTTCTCCTAGGGGGAAGCTGTGACGGAATTACAAGAACACTCGAAAGGCTACGCAAGCGTAACACCACGACATACCAGTGCTACCAATGAAGCATTAGCAAAAACCATAGCAGAGGCCATAGAAAAGGCAACAGTACAGGCAATGGAGCGTCTTGTCAACAATGGTATGAGAGCCGTGGCAGAAATATTGACGTATCAGTTGACCCAAATCTTTGCTTCATTGTCTATGAAAAATCACACTTCCACGGATTCAGTGGTTTCAAGGAGTGCAACGACAGAAAACCCAATAATTCCTACACGATAACCATCTCCTCAAGCAGGACCCTCCAAACAAATAATGCGGACAGATCGAGAACCTATATCAGATGATACTGATGAGTTCACAGATATGGACGCAAAATCTCTAAATTCCCTGTAGCGTGCCAGATCTCCCCTCTCAAAAAAAAGTCTTCACAGAAATGAAATCTAAAAAGTACTTGTGAAAGAAAGACTTCTTTGAGAACCTCTCATAAAAAATCTTTTTGAAGAAAGATTTCTTGCGTCAAGCAGTCTCTGGGACCGAATTATAGTGGCAAAATAGTCTTCCTAAAAGTATTACAGCGGCATTGTCGATCATTAGGATGGGCAACCACAAATTTATCATATAGTTCTTCACAAATTTCCCCATATACCATTACTTTACAAGAAACCAGGCTTACAAATGGACAAATTTTACCTAAAATTATCGCTTATTTCGTTTAGATAGACCTAGTAGAGGCGGTGGACTTGCCGTTTTAATATCAACCTACTTCAGTCATAGAGTGAAGATTAAATACCTGTGTATGGATACTAACTATGAAATTATGGTATTATACATGACTCTGCCACGTTTTCTTTTGTTAATTCATGCTTTCCGGCTAGAATACAGGACACAAGATGCTTAGATGTGATGCTAGCTTCTTGCAGGAGGTAGGTAATATTAACTGGTGACTTCAATTCACACCAAGTGTCTTGGGGTTTCAAGATTGATGTAAGGGGAAGGCGCTTGTGGGAAGGAACTGTTGAAAATCAATTATCTTGTGTGAATTTCCCCACTGTTACGTTTGTTAGAGGTAGGTCCAAGTCGGCTATAGATCTGACTTTCTCCAGATACTTACCAAGAATATCTTCATGAAAAATTTTAGATTGCGCAACAAACAGTGACCACCTTTTTATCAGTTTTGATGTTAACTTTCCCAGGATATTTTCAACTGACAAACTTGGCTCTTTGCAAATTATGACCGATTACAAAAAGACCTAAAGTCTACTTTGATTCTTCGCAAGGACATGCAAGAAGACATTCGGGGCTATGAGTTGGTGTGTGGTATTGAAAAGAGCAATAAAAAAGTCCGAAACGAAAACATCAGGCACAGGAGGATCGTTTAGCCCATAATGGAACGCTGATTGTATTAGGGGGTATAGAAAACGAAAAGTGGCGTGGAAGAAACTTTCAACCAATGCCCAAAAAACTGTGTGCGACTCTGAATACATGTCCGCCGATTTTAAACGTACAGTACGCAAAGCAAGAGATGACTATGACACTAACAAAAGTCAAGCAATAGAAAAGCACTTTTTAGTGTTTTGCGCTCCAGAAAATTCATACCACCAACCGACAATATTGATTCTAGAATTCTATCACCTCGCGAACTAACGGAATTACTAGAAAATGTTGCTTAAGGAATAGAAAATAGAGTTAAGTCAATAATGCTTGAACACCTAGTAAAGCCAATTGCAGGGTAAGTTTACAACGAAGTGACAATAGCGGAACTAGAGGATGTAGTTAGGCACTTACCTCCGGCTGAACCTAGACCAGATGGGGTAGCCTCAGCAAAATAAATGTACTTTACGACTTTTTCCCACAAGAACTCCGTAATATGGTCAATTACTCTTTGAAAAATTCTTACATACCCGCGGGTTCAAAAATTTCCAAAATAATTTTTATACTCAAAAACAGGGACGTGGGTTTACTCTTGACAAGGTAAGGCCAATTTCTATTGCATCTAGTTTGGTTAACCTAATTGAAAGAGTTTTGAATGCACGTATAATGAAACACAATGCAGTGAATTTATTACTGAACTTTAGTGAAATTGGCTTAGGTCGGGATGTTACATTTGGTGTGCATCCATGGATTTAGAAAGTCGCATTCAGTTGTCTCGCCGTAGAAGAGAACACTGTGCATTAGTTCATCTAGATCTGGCCAAGGCGTACGACAAAGTGGAGCATAAAATACTAATACAGCAAATGGATATGTATCGCTTACCAAACTACATGACAGCAAAGGTAGCAGAGTTTCTAAGAACTAGAAAGTTTTATTGCTCTCAAAGGGTTTGTTTCTTCAAAATATTTCAGCAATACGGAGCCGTACCATAGGGGGCAGTGCTCTCACCGGTGTTGTTTAACGTCTTCCTCAGACTGATTTTAACACATAGCGATATTCATTTATATGTGTATACAGACGACATTGCCTTCTTTGCGTCAAATAGTGATGTGCAATTACTCCATCAGACATTCCGGAATTACCTAAACATGATTATTGAAAACATGGCTTGAAAATTCCCATGTCTCTAAGCGTAAACATAAGTGCGCTTCTAGCCTGCTTGTTCAAGAATCCTGTCAACATCTCCCTGATGTATGGCACAGAGTTGATTCCCCAGGTGGATTCACTCAAATACTTAGGCACCATATATAACAGCTTGTTAAAGTGGAAAAGTCACACCGGCCAAATTGGGTCCAAGGCAACGCAAGCCATGGGGGTGGTTACGCAAGCTCAGCAATAGAAAAAACGGGGTTGCGAAGAAATGCATTGGTAATGATCTATAAAATCTACATACGTCCTATCATTGAATTGGGCTGTGCGTTATTTTCTGGGAGTGTGACTTATAAAATGAGACCACTAATACTGTTAGAAAGGGAAGCTTTATGATTGTGCCTTGGACTGCCCAAGTTTGTGCTAACAATGTGCTATACATGGAAGCGCGTCTCCCATCATTGTTAAATAGATTTGAAATACTAACTATCCAAAGAATTTTAAAACTATACACTTCGCCCTAGACAGAATCGTTCATGCTTTTATTAAAGAGCCAAGCTTATTTCATGAAACTTAGTGGTCGGGATTCCACTCCCCACAGATCACACTCGTTCAAGCGCTGCTGGAACTACTGAACGTCAAAATCAAACAAATTTCCCTAACAAGTAACTTTAATTTGGACCTTTGAATAGAATTTGACAATATTTACCCCTCTAAGGCGAAGCAAATGTCATTTCTATATTTAAATGATCGGCTACAGGATTGCTTGGCACACGTGAACATAAACGACATAATTGTGACTGGTGCATCTGTATCAAATGAAAAGGCTGGGGTAGGCATCATCTCGCGTTCCTTAGATTGGTCCTCTTCGGTTAGGCTTGCGCATTACACACCAATATTCATAGCAGAATTATTTGTTGTTTTACGGGCACTGCAAAAACTTCATTCGGGCAAATCATAAGCAGTCATAATTACATTATTTTTTTTAGTATTGGCTGCTCTGTCATCGTGAACCCACTTGACATTTTTCGACAACTCATGCCGACAAACTTGCAAAAACTTCAGCTGTTATGGGTACCAGGCCATCGTGGCATATACCTCATTGAGATGGCGGATGCACTAGCCACAGTATCTCTTAGTGATCGTCCTATCCCAGTGTACTCCTTTCACGAATATTGACTTTATATATATATATATAAATATATATATATAAATATATATATATATATATATATATATATATATAGAGGAAAGAAGTGTGTACTTAAGGGCTCGTTTTATCGTTTTTACACAATAATAATGAGATTCATTGTCTCCTAAATCTCATATATATATATATATATATATATATATAGTATAAAAAGAGGTCGACAAACGTGCGAAAAAACACTAGTTTTACTAACGTAAAACTAGTGTTTTACGGCAGGTGGGCCTGCCTTCCGACGAAGGCAGGCCCACCTGCCGAAACGTTAGTAAAACTAGTGTTTTTTCGCACGTTTGTCGACCTCTTTTTATACTGCATTTTCCACCGGATCCATTGAATATCACCCCACCATATATATATATATATATATATATATATATATATATATATATATATATATATATATATATATATATATATATATATATGTATCATTTGTAATAGGTTCACGTACTACAAGACGCCAAACAGTCTCATAAAGAGTGTGCCACACTCGCCTCCACGGCTACACGTGGCGCTGACTGACACTCCCGCGTTTAAATTCACATACAAACTCAATAAAGTGGCTGGGAGGATAGCCGCCATGATAGCTCAGTGGTAGAGCATGAAACGCGTTATTTGAAAGTCGCACGTTCGGTTCCTGCTCACGTCAAGTCATCTTTTCACCCACTTTTCTTTCCTCACATTTACATTACTATCGGTCTAATAAATTTCCCTATACATTCCTTGGCAATAATGTCCGCTAGATCTTATCAATGTTGTGTAAAAAACACGGAAAAACGAGCTCATAAGTATACATTTCTTTAAGTTATTAATATATATATATATATATATATATATATATATAGTGAATGAACTTGCAGACAGCACATTTCAAAAGGAAATCGTCGTTACTAACGTTTCGGCCGTGGCACGGCCTTCGTCAGAGTAAGTAGGTATGATACCATGCAGCCGCTTTTATAGGCTCACGTGATGAACTCTCGGTACAGCAGCTAGGACAGTCAAAGTGAAAAACATGGTAATCTGTTAGAACCTTGTGTTGACATGACTGACATGCGACGGGTGCATGAGTATACAAGTTTCAAATATCCGTGCGCATCAACACGTGGGGCACAGTATGGTTGGCATGACATGTAAAAGAGCTCTGAAGTAAAGAAACCACGGTTGACTAATATACAATATAATATACACTAAAGTATTTTACTAATCTAAGAAGTCCTGTTGTTATAGTGCGAGGCAGGTGAGCTTTCCTACGTTTTCATTGATACCTGAACGAATGGTGTTAAATTTGTGGATCAAGAAGGATTCCCTCACTTCCCTATCGTGATTTGTCTTGAAACCGGACTGAATAATAGTTGCCCTAATTTTGTCGAAACCGTGGCCAGGCATACTGACGTGCTTCGACAGTGGTAGATTAGGGAGGCTTACGGCATGTGCACGGTGATTATTAAAACCAATTCTGAAACTTGTCTCTGACCTATGTACTGAGCTTTGCATGTTGAACACTCGAGAACACTATCACATGTGTAGTTCCCATTTATCTTTAAAGAAAAGCTGGACGATGTACTTAAAACTGTTTCAGATGGCGTCAGGTGCGCGCACACTTTGCAACGTGGTTTGTTGCAGGGATGACAGCCTTCATGATGTGAACACGTGGTTTTAGATGAGGTTAGTAAATCACGAAGGTTCCGCGATTGTCGGTAGACCACGCGTGGTTGCTCTGTAAAAATTCCTTTGAGCCGCTCGCTCTGTATTAAAATGTTGAAATGTTTTTTTTAAAATATGGTTCACATTTGGAGCTGAGGCCGCATGTGTCAAAATTAGATTAGTCCGCGAACAATCTTTGGGTCTTTTGTTAGTACTCAGCAGGTCTGAACGGTCGAGCTCTTCTGCACGTTTGATGGCATCTGTGATTATGCTGGCCGAATAGCTCTGTTTTTCGAGCGTGCTCCGAAGTTGTTTGCAGTGGCGGGAAAATTCGCTGCTATCAGAGCATATTCTTTAAAACGGACTGCTTGGCTGTAGGCAATAGTAGTTTTATTGTGTTTCACGTGACTACTACTAAAGTGCAGATATTGCCGCCTATCCGTGGGTTTCCTGTAAAGATTAGTCATCAGCTTCCCGTTACGTAGAGTGACCATGACATCAAGGAAGCTTATGTTCACAGGTGAATACGAGTGCGAAAAAGAAATCGCCGGATGAGCGTTGTTAAGATCTGCTATGAAAGAAAGAAGTTGCGATTCACTATGATGCCAAATTAGAAAAATTTCGCCGGTGAACCGCTTATAGTAAAATGGCTTATATACACAATTTGCAAGAAATTTGTTTTCAAGGAGCCCCATAAATATGTTTGCGTAGTTTGGTCCGATTCTTGTGCCCATAGATGTACCGCTAACTTGAACATAATGTGTCCCATCAAATTCAAAATTGTTACGTTCGAGAATGAGCTTAAGCAACATAGCTAACGTAGATGCGGAAACTGGTTTGTCGGCGTGGCAATCGTTGTACGCGCAGATAACTGCCTCGATGCCATCGGAGTGAGGGATATTAGAAAGTTTTAGTACTGCGGAAGTCTCGCGCTGTCGCGAACTTGTTCGAGAGCGGCGTGATGAGCTCATACGTAACGTACGCGGCTGCGTACGTAACGCGATACGTGAGCGTCGCGGTCTGCGCATGCGCACTACGCAGAACGTGGCGTTCTTACGTACGCAACGCCGCCACGTACGCAGCGTACGCAGTACTAAATCTCTCTATTAGTGTATAGTGACGTGACATCTAACGTAACGAGAAACGAATTTTGAGGAACCTGCAGGTCAATAATATCTGTTAGAAAGTGATTGGTATTTTTAATGTAAAAAAAAAAAGCTGGACGGAATGGTGTTGATGAAGCTTTCTACATAACGGGAAAGGTTCTCAGTCACTGTTCCAATTTCAGAAATAATGGTCTACCGGGATTATCTTCCTTATGAATTTTGGGAAGAAGGTAAAACCTGCCAGCTACTGGGCTCAACGGTATTAGGGATTTCAGAGTGCCATAGCTCATTTCTTTATCATTAAAGAGCGCAGTCAAACTATCACAGACAATATCTTTGAACTCGTTTGTTGGGTCATGATCTTGCCGCTTGTAATATGATGCATCACTGAGTTTGCCTATGGCCTTCGCTGATATAGTTGCTACTGTCCATTACAACAGCGGCGCCTCCTTTATCTGCAGGTTTTAAAATTATGTCATTACGACTAGCGAGGGATTCAATTGCTTGTTGGTCTCTGTCAGTAAGGTTGCCGTGCAATCGTGTACATTCTTTATATGCCTGCATGACATCACGTTGTACAGCTCTGATATAAAGGTCCAGACATTTGTCTCTTCGGGAGGGAGGTGTCCAATGCTTGTAAGATGGCAATGATGAGCTATCGGTATTGTGAGCCGAAGACAAATCATAAAAGTACTCACAGAGACGCATATTACGTTCGAAATTGTGAAGATCCTTCACCAACTGAAATTCACTATAGCCTCCTGTTGCAGGGCGAAAATTAAGTCTTCGAGATAACACACTACGTTCCTCAATTGATAGATCGTAACATGACAAATTTATATTGTTATCCTGTCCAGATGATTTACTTTCCAGCTTGGGCTGGCGCATTTCAGCTGTAGTTAGAATGCTTCCTCGTCGGGAGCATTCCTTTTTTCTTAAGTTGTCACAAGGTTCTGACAGATTCTTTGAAGTGTACTTTGAAGGCGAAAATGCAGGAAGCGAAAAATTTCTATTTCAACACTACATTGTCACGGTTTATGGTAGAAAACCCGACCAAATTCTGGAAGTCTATTAACCCGAAGTCATCTGTTCAGTCTTGCTTCCCTATAAATGACCAATCATGCTCCGATTCTAACACAATTGCAGAAAGCTTCAACAACTATTTCAAGTCCGTTTTCTCTCGTGATGATGGCACTATCCCAGATTATGCTTGCAACTTTGTTCAGTCTACAATTCCAGACATCACAATCTCTTGTTCAGGTGTTCACAATTTGATACTAAAATTAGATGTGACTAAAAGTTCTGGTCCTGATGGCATTCCTAATACGTTTTTGAGGCAGTACTCCGAATTGTGCGCTGGTTACTTGACTGTCATTTTTAATAAATCGTTTGCGTCGGCCACTGTTCTCATACTTTGGAAGACAGCTAATGTTGTCCCGTTATTTAAACCTGGCAATAAGCAGCTCATTCCAAATTATAGGCGAATTTCCCTAATTTCAACAAGCTGAAAAAAATGAAACATATCATTCACAAACATATTGTTGAGTATTTGGACGCAAACAACCTTCTGTCCCGGTGTCAGCATGGCTTCCGAGCTGGATTTTCTACAACAGCTCCTAGAATTCACCCATGACATTGCCACATCACTCAACAAAAGGGGTCAGACAGACGCAATTTTCATAGACTACTCGAAAGCTTTCGACAACGTATGCCATAAAAAACTTCTTCTAAAACTTAGTTCCTTTCTTAAAGATTCTAAATTACTCGGTTGGATTGCGGATTACTTGCGTTCTCGATCTCAGTTCGTTAATTTCAACCAGGTGCAGTCATCCCCTGTTGAAATCACATTCGGTGTGCCGCAAGGCTCTGTGCTAGGGCCTCTCTTGTTTATTATATTTATTAATGATGTTGTTAATGTCATCTCTCGAACCCCTGTAAACATACGTCTGTATGCTGATGATTGTGTACTGTATAACTGCATTACTACCTTTCAAGACCAGTCAGCCCTCAACAACGTATTCTCGTTATTCTGCGATTGGAGCTCAACGTGGCAAATGCCCATAAATTACAAGAAAACTGTAGCGATGACTTTCTCAAATAAAAAACAGCCTCTCAGTTTGAGTTAAAACTACAATGGGTCCACCCTAGCACATGTGAGTGAATTCAAATACCTAGGCATCCCCTTTACACATGACCTTAAATTGGGCAAACATGTTGATCAGATAACTTGTCAAGCTCTAAGGGAACTTGGTTACTTAAAGCGAAGATTGAAAAACTAGACAAAAGATTGTAAGTTAACTGCCTACAAGACACTAGTGAGACCTATACTCGATTACGCCTATGTGGTTTGGTCGCCTCATTTGAGCAAGATAAAAACAGGTTAGAATCTGTGCAGAATAAGGCTATACGGTTCGTTTTTAACCGTTATGATCGGGACTTCTCCCCGTCTTCACATGCTCATTTGTTGTCACTTCATTCACTGGAACACCGCCGTACACGTGAGAGTATTATCTTGTTGCACAAGATTGTACACAAAATGACCCGCGTTCACGCGCCCTTATCTTTCGCTGATATACCAGCGCGTACAACACGTAGTACAGACGCTTTTAACCTTGTACCCTTCAGGTCTCGTTTGGATTGTTTCAAATTCTCTTTTTTTCGCGTGTGGTGGAAGTTTGCAACAAGCTCGACGGTCCATTGCGTAGACTGAACACTGTAGAGTTCGGGAAAAATTTTATGTGTTAGTCACATAAATTTGTGCGCACTATTGTTTGTTTCTGTGCTTTTGTTGATTTTTCTGTACCCACTCCTGCAATTTCCCAGGCATGTGACAATAAATATCACCATTTTTTTCACTTTGATTGTCCTAGCTGCTGTACCGAGAGTTCATCACGCAAGCATATAAAAGCGGCTGCATTGTATCATACCTACTTACTCTGACAAAGGCCGTGCCACGGCCGAAACGTTAGTAAAGACAATTTCATTTTCAAATGTGCTATCGGCAAGTTCATTCAATATAGAAAATACCCGGACCTGTAGTGCCTTCGCTTCAATTTATATATGTATATATATATATATATATATATATATATATATATATATATATATATATATATATATATTTATTTATATATATATATATATAATATATATATATATATATATATATATATATATATATATATATATATATATATATATATATATATATATATATATATATATATATATATATATATATATATATATATATATATATATATATATATATATATATATATATATATATATATATATATTCAGTCTAAAGTGACATTCTATTTGTAAAACAATAACCCTTTAACTTCCTGTCGATCCTGCCACCCAGTTCTTCGCCGATCCCTTTTTGTTTGTGTGCGCCAGTATTATAGGGATGATCATCATCATGTTGCTGATAAGTCATATTGACGCGATTGCTTTGCCGACATCAAGCCTGCCTAAGGCTAGTTTGTCAACAAGTCAGAAGCACCGGTGTAGGAAAAACACGCTTCTCGTCATACGCTTCTCGTTATAGTTAAGTTTCAGAATTGATACAGCTAGAAGTTCTGTTCACAAGTAGACGTCTGTCTGCTGGGTATGCAAGCGAACATGTATGCTAAAGAAACAGAGTTATGAGATGAGTTCTTACCGACAGAAGATGTTCAATTCTAAAAAAAAGTAAGCTTTAGGCTTGCAGTGTACCTTTTTGTGTTTGTACATTTTAGTTTATGCTCATACAGTACATTAAACAACTGCTGAGCTCTGAGAGCAATCTCCTTTTCGCATAGACATGGCGACAGATCTTAAGCACTCTCTAGCAAGCAATAACTCCTGAAATCAACTGGTGGCGCATGATGTGAAGCTGTGCAAAGCTTAAGCTGTGCAAACGTAACAGCTGACTAAGTAACGTGGCAAAAAAAAAAAAATTGGCAGAGCCCACGTAGCTGAAAAGCGACGTTATGCAAAGCGTGCTCATGGAAGGTGACGGCGTTGCAATTTTTTTAGGCACAATATCATGAAATGGAAATGACACTAAATACACGTACATATGTTGCACGCACAGACATATGTTGAAGAGTTGTAGATGTTTATATAACCAGTTGTTTGCACTTGCGCAACGATGTAAACTGGAGCGTGCGTATAATTAACACCAGAAGCTGATATGGAGCGCTGATGCTCGCGTGGATGCTGGCCCTGAGCACTGCTACATAAATCAACTTGAGTGCATGACCACTAACCAAAAGTGACGCAAAACCAACGTGAGGGCCGTATCAAAGGAGTAGATAAGTAATGTTTATAAAAAGGGGTAGGCAGCACTGCAACCTCTGTTGACGTTTCAAGAAGATTGGCGTCTATTTGAAATATAGTTCCGAGACCTGGCGTAGCTCTGTTGTAGAATGTTGCAATGCCACGCAGAATGCTTGGGTTCAATGCCAGCTGGGGCCCCAACATTTATTCTTTGCATTCGTCGGGACGACGCTACCAATATCGGGTATTTCTTAACGCTCGGGTGTTAAAATTGCCCATGTGGGTTCTCATCGTTCCTGGGTAAATACTAAATTTCAATCACCTGTGGCGCATACCCGCATACCAGTGGCACGTACCCGCCCATGGGTATGTGCCAATGTCTGGCGGGACGTGTTTGACGACGTACTTGACGGGATTGGGACATTCATGTCTTGACCAGCGCGTCATATTTGTTAAACCATTCTACCCTCCAATGCCAATTTTGGTTCAGGCCAAGTTAAGGGGGTGACCACGAAAGTACCGGAATGTAAGGGGCTAGATAGCTAGATAGATACGCTCAATGTCGCCGAAGTTCACTACGAAATGCTTCGCATTTAACAGATAGATAGATAGATAGATAGATAGATAGATAGATAGAAAGATAGATAGATAGATAGATAGATAGATAGATAGATAGATAGATAGATAGATAGATAGATAGATAGATAGATAGATAGATACGCTCAAAGTCGCCAAAGTTCGCTACGAAATGCTTCGCATTTACCAGATAGATAGATGGATAGATAGATAGATAGATAGATAGATAGATAGATAGATAGATAGATAGATAGATAGATAGATAGATAGATAGATACGCTCAATGTCTCCGAAGTTCACTAAGAAATGCTTCAGATTAAAAAAAAAAGAAGTGATGGTCCTGCTCAGCGCGTAGCGAAAAGTGCAAAGCGAACATTATGAACTTCTTTTGTTTGTGACATTCACAATTCGTAAATTTTGAAATTTTCCGACCGGGTAATGAGCGGGAACATTCAGTATTCACGTTACGCTGGTGGGAGGCGACATTCTTTCACCTTGCCTGTACATGAAATCACGCGATTAGCCTCGGTGAATGTAACTCAATGAAGAGTTATGCCTGAGGCATTTGAAGTGCGTAAGGGCCTGACGGCGCAATCTTTGCACAATACGCGTTGTGCGACACATGTTTGATACCTCACTGTATTAAATGATCCATTTCACACGTAAACGAAAGCTTTTACCCGATGTGCAGCCTACATAAAATCAGTATTGAGTTCAGCTCCTAGTGTTGGCGTAGCTTTGTGGTAGAATACTGGAGTGCCACGCAAAAGGCTCGGGTTCGATTCCCAAATGCGACACGTGAGTGTCCTTTACTTAGGTTATTCTTTCTTTTATTTCGCGCGTGGTCATGGTTACCAGCGGCAGCGAACATCTACGGTACCCGAATCTGCTCATGTGATCCCAAAAGCTTTTGCTCTAAAATTTAGCGAATTCAACAATTGCACCCTTTAGCTACGTCAGTGGCGAATAAATATGTTTTCTTTTCATGAAGATAGGTAATCAGGCTCCACTTGAACAGATAATATTACTCAACAAAAAACAGTGCAGTTCTCTTTTAGCATGTACACTACAAATGAAGGAGCACTAAGCGGCTAGGTGAAACTGGCAGAACGTCTTTTAGCCCCGCCGTGGTGGTCTAGTGGCTGAGGTACTCGGCTGCTGACCCGCAGGTTGCGGCATCGAGCCCTGGCTGCGGCGGCTGCATTTTTGTTGGAGGCAAAAATGCTGTCGGTACGTGTTCTCAGAATTTGGGCGCACGTTAAGAACCCCAAGTGGTCAAAATTTCCGGAACTCTTCACTACGGCGTCTCTCATATTCATATGGTGGTTTTGAGGCGTTAAACCCCACATAATAAAAAAAGAACGTACTTTACCAGTTTACCCAGTCTTTGTAACATTCCAATGGCTGCGATGGTAGAACTTCAGACTTGGTATGCGCATAGAGCTGATGCACAGTCACCCGCACGCATCCATGAACCGCGTTCAGAAAATGCGCGAGGACAAGGCGTGTTCGCTTTGTACTTGACTGGCGATGATTCCCGCCAATGCCGCGGCGGCGTCGGAACACACAAAATTGGCCTGAGTGTCAGTTTCCCCGCAATGCATGGTTGCTGGTGGCACGGGTGGCGTTGGAAAATAGTGGCGCTACTCTGGTCCTGTAGGTGCCATATCCAGTTACTATATTTTAAAAGTTTTTCAAGTGACAGCTGCTCCAAAAGCCAGTTTAGCTGCTCCATTATGAATTTTCGCCTCTTCCAAACAACCTAAGCCAATAGCATCACTGCATAATTCATATACGGATCATTTTAAAATAGATTCAGTATCAGGGTTGCAACAGCTTATTGACGCCGATATCCAGAATGGTTGTATCTGGATGCTGATTCTACTGTACAGATTTTCTTTCATAGTTTTGTTTTAGAAGATAGTCATCACATGGATGCCTCATGAAAACAATACTCTAGACCAATAATGCCACTAACATACTTATTAAAAAAGTTTCGCAAAAACATGCTTGTGTGGCCTGCAAGCAGAGTGTTTGAAGCCCCTGATCTATTACATGATGATTTCAATGTATCCTACAGCATGAAAATGATTGTGCGTTACGTCATCTGCTTTGGCCTTTTTCGCACATGGCATCCAGGACACAGTAAAGGGAGTGTCTCCTGAGATGTTTTTTTTTCTTGTCGCCTTCAAGAACTGACATCTTGAACTCTACATGATGGTAGTTACTATTGAATTTGGTCATAAGGCATCTTCACTCTATCTTTGACCATTTCAGTGTTGCAATATTTGCACACCTAACTATGGCTGCTCTCACTATTTTACGCTGTAAATATGGAGACCTATATTTATTCTCTATGAATGTCTTTCATTTTCTTCTAATCTTCGATACTGTAATTTTTCCGGCTTACCGAGGCACAGCTAGAAACAGAAGTTGGATAGCTTTGAAATGATCCGATGGGCGCACACAGTCCATACGAAGGGAAATCTTGTATCATGTGGAGAGCGTTTATTTCACAGTTAAAGCTAAATTCGGAGGACTGATGAAATGGTGATTCGCGTGTGCAAATCGCGTACTGCGTTATTCATTCTCACGCCCCCTCCACCTTTGGTCCATGCCGAGTGGTTGACGAAACAATACAGGCCGAAACCATAGTTAGGATTGTCAGGGAGCAAAGGGACAGGTGCAAATTCTGAATTGCAGTGTGAATTTTCCAACGTCATGTGAATGTTGGGTGTGTAGGCATCAGAATTACGACATATTTCATACCTCCATGATCACGTACGTCCTGTGAATGTAGCCTAACTGTCCTGCCGTGCACTGCTGAGCCAGTCACTTTTTCAGTTCCTTTTGAGCGTGTACTCGAATGCGCCGTTGCGGGATGATTCCTTATATCTGGGGCAAGATCAAGTTCGATCTGTTAATAGCAGAGCTGCGCTCTCAGCAAGAGAACGCGTCTTTGTGCGTGGTCGACTAGGTACGCAAAGCTATGAAGATATTCCGTGCTTCGACGACACGAGTCCGATGTATTGAAACGCGCAGCACAAAATCAATTCCCCTTGAGCGTGTACTAAAACGCGACGTTGCGCGTTGATTTCCTAATTCTGAAGCACGATCGAATTCAACCTCTTAACTGCACAAATGCGCACACCGCAAGAGAACGCGCCTTGACTTCTGCTACGTGCGTTGTACGTTCATTCCAATAAATAGAAGTGTACCTTGCTCACAGGCACTCGCTAAATGTATTTCAGACGACACTGAGCGTTCAAGGGAAAGGCACAGCTACAGGGACAAATTTATCCGCCAAATCAGGCAGCAGCCTGGTAACACTGACCCCCGAAATCTCGCAAAAGACTAATTCAACGCCAAAAAGAACCGTAGATTATCTTGCGGAGGAGGAGGAGAAAAAACTTTATTCATCCCAAGAGGGAAAGGTGCGGTGGTGGAGTGTCATAGGAGCCTACCCAGCGTAGGTCTCCGCTACCCTCTTGGCCCAATCCAAGATCTGGTCCTGGACCTCGGGCGCCGAGCTGCACATAGCAGCCTCCCACTGCTCCTTACTATTAATGTGTAGAGAATCGGGTGGTGGGTTTCGAGTACACCCCCACATGATACGGTCTAGGTTAGCTATTTGTTCACAGAAAATGCACAAAGGGGAGGGGTATATCGCAGGGTGTATAAGATGGCGAAATGATGGGGTAGGAAACGAACGGGTCTGTAACTGGCACCATAGTATTTTACGGTAGCGCGAAGCTCCATGATGTAAGGGGGGGTATATAGTGCGCTGTAGGCGGTAGTTATTTGTTATATCGTGTTAATCGTGATTTGTTATATCGTGATATCGTGTTATATCACATGTTAAGACGATCTCTCGCGTTGAAAAAGGCTGCGTGGTCTAAGGCGCCATCAGAGGCTTGCGCTCGGCCGGTCATTCCTCGAGCACAGGTATGAGCCGCCTCATTACCACTCAACCCCGCATGTACGGGCGTCCGTATGAGAGCAACGTGTTGCATGGGAGGATGTTTCAAAAGAATTGAAAGGGCAGTTGGTGAGATGCGACCTGCGCTGAAGTTGCGTATGGCAGTTTTGGAGTCTCTTACAATCATAGCGATATTGGGGATGCATAGACCTAAAACGAAGGCAGCCTCCTCTGCCTCCTCCGAAGAATTGACAGTGACGGATGCCGTTGTGAGCGCCTTGCTGTTGTAGTCAACAGCAGAGAGGGCATAGGATGAGGAGGATGGGTATTCTGCCGCATAGACATAGAGCACGTCATTGGCTCCATGCAATTTTTTCTGAAGAGCTTTTGCTCTTTGTATTCGGCGCTTAGTATGATATGTTGGAAGCATGTTTTTAGAAAGTGGCGGTATGAGTAATTGTTTGTGTATGTTTTGGGGAATGTTACATTTAGCATTGGTGAGGGAGGTGAAGTTAATTCGGGTAGACAATAAAATGTGGCGACCTGCGCTAGTGGTCGCGAGCCTTGCGTATTGAGCTGTTAATGGGCTTCACGGATTTTAAACAGGGTATTTATGACTCCTGTCTGGTGGAGTAGTGCGTTAGAGGTATTGATTACGATGCCTAGCGCGTATTTGTAAACTCTGCGAAGGAGAGTGTTGACCGATTCTTCCTCTGCTAATTTAAGGTGAAGGTAAGGAAGGGTATATGTGATTTTACTAATCACAAAAGCTTGTATTACACGAAGTAACTCTGACTCTCGGAGCCCTCCATTTTTCCCTGAGATTCTTCCTATCATTCTTAGGGTGTTTTCAAGGGTATTCCGTAAAGCTTCGAGTGTGTACGTATTAAGTCGGTTGTTTTGGATAAATAAACCTGGCACACGAATGCGTGATACTCTCGGAATGAGGCACCCATTTATGTGAACTTTGATCATTGGAACGTGTTCGTTCCAGCGATGAGTTGTTAGAAGGAGTAACTATGATTCAGTTGGGGTACAATAAAGATTCATATGAGATGTTAGTGCTGCTATTGTATCTACAGCTGTTTGTAGGGTGTCTTGAATGCGTCTATCTGAGCCTCCTTTCACCCATAAGGTGATATCATCGGCATAGATGGAGAAGTTCAAGTCAGGGATACGTTGAAAAGCGTTGGGTATAGGTAGCATAGCCAGGTTAAAAAGGATTGGAGAGAGCACTGACCCTTGAGGTGTTCCGAAGCAGCCTAGTGTATAGGGTGAGGAATGTTCTGGTACTAATGTTAATGTAGCTGTGCGGTCTGTGAGGAAGCTTTTGATGTAAGAGTACATTTTAGCGGACGAGAAATCCAGTTGATGGCAGCATATATAGCTGAGCGTGCTACGTTACTGAATGCTCCATGTTTGTCCTGACCAAGGATTGCCTGAGTATTCTCACTCCGGTTAGGAGTTATGAAGTCGTGTTGAAGGCGAAGCATCGCATCTTGCGCTGAAAGTGAGGCCCTAAAGCCATTCCGTTCTGGAGGCAGTAGTCCATTATCCTCCACGTGTCTCTGGAGGCGTGCAAGCACAACTTGCTCCAAAATATTTCCGAGACACGTTGTTAACGAAATGAGCCTCAGACATTCTACGAAGGAAGCTTTGTTCGGTTTAGGTATAAATAACGACTCTGGCATTTTTCCAAGAAGGTGGAAGGGTGCCCGTGTCAAAACAGTCGTTAAAGTACTCAGTCAAAGCTTTAATCAAAAGAGGTCAAGATTTCTAAGTCATTTGTTGTTAACGTGGTCGGGGCCTCAAGCCGACGTGGTACGGAGTGTTGCGAGGGCGCGTCTAACTTCCGCTTCCGTAATCGGCGCATCTAATGACTCATTAGGTTTCCTTGTGTAAGATGGTATAGAATCCTCACGTAATTGAGGTAAATGCAACGTGCGGATTTTATCTATCTTGCGGCATTTTTATCTTTCAGGTACGGTGAGGGGTAACGTCAACGGTACGATTGCCGAGGTGGAAATGGTTAGGAAGGCACTTCAGCAACCCCGTGGCATACTAGGCCCTCCGTGGCAACACGGAGAAAATTCAAACCCTACATAAGAAAGAAAAAAAACATAAATATTACGTCATAGTGACAGGTCACGAGAATGACGCAGCAGAAACGTCATCCATTCTTCGCGGTCAGAGCCAGACCACGGCGCTAGGCATGTTCGCTCAAGGTGATCACTCAGTGCTTGCGACAATTCTCACTAGATGGTGCGCCACCAACTGAGGCGTCGGTTTTCGATTGTCCGGGCTTTCTGCTGCTAGCGACTATGTCCAGTTGGTTCTCGTCACTTTTTAAGCACGGCACCAATTAAGAAGTTCTTACGATGAGTGTTTGCACGGGTACCGTCGTTCTCCCAAGCCCCCTCACCAGCCGCTCTCGGCCACAATGCAGAAGGCCTCATAGCTCCACGTCTGCCATTTATATGAGTGTACTCATGAGCCCTCACGGCAGCGGCCATCATGCCATGAAGGGCAGGTGGCTAACTTGCAGATCTGCGTGGCCAACATTGTGTATAGTGCCGCCTGCGGAACATGCCCGACAACGCTGCCTTCAACGTACACACAATGCGCTGGCTCGTTAACAAGCCTTTCTTGCGGAAATGGTCTCGCCAAGAAAAGCCGCATGACACTCCGAGCAAGCTCCTCTAACATCAGTTACTTTGTGGATGTGGCCCGGCCGCGGTGGTCTAGTGGCTAAGGTACTCGGCCGCTGATCCGCAGTTCGCGGGATCGAACCCCGGCTGCGGCGGCTGCATTTTCGGTGGAGGCGGAAATGTTGTAGGCCCTTCTGTTCAGATTTGGGTGCCCGTCAAAAAACCCCAGGTGGTCGAAATTTCTGGAGCCCTCCACTACGGCGTCTCTCGTAATCATTTGGTGGTTTTGGGACAATAAACCTTACATGTCAATCAATCAACTTAGTGGATGTGGCGTTGAATTTATTTATTTTTACTTCTCAAGCCTTGCTGCTTGTCAAACGAAATAATGCACAGTACACGCTTTTATTTCCAGTATTTATTCATATTCCCATTTTATTTCTTATGTCTGCACGAATAGTGCATGGTGATGGCACGTCGTGCCATTCATTCGTTCTTTTTTTCGCATTCATGGAGTCGGCGTTTACTGCGAACCAAGTGGCCTGTCAATTTGAGACCTGGACGAGTCGGCTCCAGCTTCGGCCAGGCTGGCAAGAAATAGCGGCACCGACGAGCCACGTTTGCCCCGAGCACCCACGAATCCCGGTGGTTGCTCGAGAATCACGTCGTGACGCCTGCCACGAGCACCGACGAAGCCAGGAGGGATTGCACCGGGCTAGAAAAATACAGAAATCTGTGTAGGACCTCACACGAAAGAGAGAAAGAACGCGCCTGCGTTTAAGTTTTGACGAAACAATTCAGTTAACTCGCCATATAGACAACTTCGACAGTCTGTCAAGCACTCAAGAAGTCAATCTACGGAAATGTGCCCAACGCCCAAGATGTCGCAACGGCTGGTTCGTATTTAAACATCAATGCCAAGTGAAAAAAGCCCGATTGACGCAGCCGTTTTGCTTTGCGTGTGTTGTGCCTCAACTCATTTTCCTCTACTGGGAGATGACTGAGGGATTAAGCAGATGAAGTTCCACCGAGTGAATGTTTTGACTAGAGCGAGAATTCTCAATCTGACGACAGCTTGTGTGGCGTATGGAATTTTTTTGTAAACTCATTACGCTATATGATCGCACACACAACTGACTTACTGCATATGATCTAGTGTGTTGTTATTCAGCCATGAAAGCAGCTAATACAGCGATTTCATTCACAAATATGCAATTCAAAATAACAGTTAGAATAAAATGAAAGAAACCAGTTTTCAACACTTTAACGAGGTTGCGTGAAGTGGGGCACATTGTCGTAATTATAAACACCGAAAGTTTTTTATTACATTCTTTAGCTATATCTAGCCGAATAACTAATTTTATATCGCGAGAAAAGTGTTTCTCTACCTTAAGGTGATATACATGTAGGGACAGTCCTTTATTTGAGCTGAAACTTTTACAGTTTCAAAAAAATAATTGGGGGATAAAACTTCCTGACACAACGGTGTTGCCTTGGCACCGGGCAATAACCATTCTCCTTTTAGCTTGTCCGGGTTTTTAAAATAATTTTTATGCACTAAGAAGAAAACAGATCATAGTGAGCTATTGTAGCTCCCACTGCGCAGCGATCGTTTTCTTGAGTTCTTTCAACAACCATGTCAAAAAAGGGAGGAATCAGCAAGATACATCAATCTTTTTCTTCATCTCTCTTGGATGTTACACCAGCAACGAAATGTAAAAAGGAAGCAGTGTAGGCGGTTTTATTAGTGGCAAAGCTCCTCAGGTTCGAGCGATGTCCCCTGTTCATCCGCTTGACACGGTACGGATATCTATATTTATATGAATATCCATATTCATACGCGTTTCCTTACCGATATAGATAGCTGTATAGATAATAATATAAATGGTCATCTAGATTTTATTATTCGAATCGACAATGATATTCATACGTTAATAGATGTCAATATAATTACCCATGTGGACCTCTCAACATCATATATGCATTGTAATTATTAAGAAATTTTGCATATACTTTAAACATGTAATGTCACATCTCTGCCTAATTCAGTGGGCAATAAGTGGAGGTTAATGATCTCCCTGAGCTTCGCCCACTCGTCATCGTTAATTTTGTGGTTGTGCTGTGATTTTTGTTCATATCATAGCAAACAAGTTGTTAAGTAGATAACAGCACAGGGTAGCACATATATGTCATTGATGTGTATGAAATGGAGGAAAATTGCCCCGAAACAATTTCTCTACGGGAATTCAAAAGCTGTCCTGAAAGTTCTCTGAAAGCTCACATACGTCATCAATTCTTAAAAGGTGCGCAGTCAAGGATATTAATGCATGCATGCAAACATCTACGCAAGTTACATGTGATAGTTGTGGTACTACGTGAGGCTCGAACCTAATAACAAAGGTTACCAAGTGCTCCGTGAGATTACAGTTGTCGAGCCTGCCAACTAAACCTGGTATGCTTCATGTCGAAAAGTTGCCGTACTCTATTCGAGTCAAGCAAGCGAAGGTTGACTTGGGAAGTGCCTTACCTGTCCGTCACTGCTCTCGGTCGAGCGTTTGCGTAGCAACGCGGCGTCTCGCAGCAACCTCTGCAGCAAGTTTGCCAGTTCTACTCCAGTCTGCGTATAAAGTACGCAAATATAATGAGGAAGGCGTACGCTGAGAATTCTTTGACATCGTTGCTGATAAATTTAACAAAATACATATCACACAGATGAGAGTGAGCTAGCGCAATATCGTAGTCGCTAGGAATCTACTAATCGCTACAAAAGCTGCTGACGCAGATGTTGTGTTTCAATCGGCGAAAAAGCATAAGCCGGTCATAACGTCGTGGCAGAAGCAGTTATACTGTACGAAGCTGTTAAGAGCTCGCAGTACTCTTGTAGAGGAGCATCGATACTGTTCAACTTTAGGCGTCTTATCAAGAGGCAACACACAAAATGTATTTGTGCGATGAGTGCGCTTACACTATACTAATGGTTTTCGCGAAACTGCGGCTTCTCTATTTGGCTTTGTAGTGGACAGTGTGATTCGCGTCCAAAAAAATTAAGAGGCTGAGAAGCTTCATGGTCGTGACTTAAGCTCTGTCGCCCTGCTAATAAATGTTCGTTTGTGTTGAGCTTTCTCATCCCACAGGTTAGTGCCCCGGACGTGAGGTTGTGGTTGGTACGTTGTGACGCGGCATATGGCAGCCTTCTGCTCCCACCACCTTGACCAACTATCCGCAATGAATATGTAGGGAGCAGAACATTCGTATCGCAGTAAAATTGTCGCTGTATCAAGTAGGGTTCTGCTCATGCATCTAGGTAGTGATATTTCATCGCATTTTGCAGTGGTACAAAGCTGATTAACTGTTCGTATATACAGCGGCAGCGCTACTCTGTGGATATATTATACATCGATAAGAGCACCGAAACCTTACCACAATGTTTAAAACTATCATTTATGGTCCTAAACCTACTCCTTCGAGTAGTTTTATTATATCGGTCTGTGACTTTACATAAAGCCTCTTTGCGTAAACTTCAAATTGATGCGGTTTTTGTTTACCATAGAAGGAAGGCTTCGCTGCAGGCTCCTTTGGTACGGCTCTGGCCCATCACCATATAGCTGTACATACTGGGCCTGGACGATAGGCAAGGACAGGAATCCAGCCAGAAGGGCTACCACTGTCCCGAACCACGTGACTTCCGACATGACGGCTTCACTTCAAGGGAGTGAAAGTAAGAGATGTACTTTTGAAAAAAGCATCAAGTTAATGCAAGGGAAAACAAAAATATAGTCATAAATTGTGTATGTTGTAGATATACTTGACAACCCTTACTAATAGACAACACAGATCATAGTTAACTCTAATGTATTGCCGCGACAGGTTGGCCACGTTCAAGTAGCGTGCCGCGACCATCGTGGCACGAGCACAAGGCCGAACCCAGCTCTCATGCCGACGCGCTGGTGTGCTCTGGCTACGACTGAGCAATTCGACTGACTCGCACCTTGACGACCATAGTCAGTTATGGGGTCATGGCTTGGAGTTGCCGACAAGATTTGGAGTGGCTGACGAACTCTGCGTGGGAGCACTCCACTCAGGCAGAGGGCAACGGAAAGGAATCTGCCAATGGAACACACGCGCTCTTTGTGGAGCAAATAGCAGGGTCAATACGGAACGCGATTCACGCGTCTCTCGCATTATTGCGCACGCTGGGAACAGCTGCGCTACGCTAGCGAAATGTGCGCTCCGACGCGAGGCGCAACTGACGCAACCGGCGTCCGTCGGCACGCCAAAAGTTGGCACCGTTTAAAAGCACGGGATATTTGCGACTTTCGGTAAGATCTATCGACTTTCACGTAGTAGAAAAAGTTGCTCCGTGGAGTGTATTACGTGACGGAGCTGCTTGAGATCTGCCAATGGAACATACAGAAAGCACTCTTACTCTGACAATGCAATAGACTTGCTCCACATGGAGCAGAAGAAAGTATCACCGGAAGTGCTTCAAATCTGCTAGTGGAAGACGCCAGTACAGTGGTGGGCAAAAGTTCCCCTTAATAAATACGTTTGTTTTACTAGCCTGTATACCTCAGTATCGCTACAATCTGCATACATATCAAGACATATTTGAATAAATTTAAGAATTTTCTATTCATCATCCAACCTTCTGGAAGGAAATGATTTTCGATATCATATTTCACATTTTTATTGATACGAATACAAGAATTTTGATTGTGTTTATTATACAAAATGAGGTCCCAAAGTTGAAGACTACATCGGCACCTGCTGTTAAGGGCAAATAGTGCTAAAACAATGTTAGAGGCAAAACGAATGATTATCGAAAGTATAAACCGAACAATATATACTAAATGAAAACAGAATATACAAAGGAAAACACTATGAAACGAGTGAATGATTCAAGCAGTATAATTGAAGAAGAATACAAAAAGCGGTAATACGTGAAATGTGGACATTAAAATAAGGTGAAGCCATGGAAAGTAACAGTATTGCTAAGCAAGCGTATTGTGTCATTTCAGTTCTGCCTTAAATTGTTGCTAGTTTCTTGCAGTTTTCATAGACGCTAGTGGTGTATTTTGTAATAATATAGATGAAAATTCAGCAGTCAGTTTATTATAGTCTGTTTTTACCTTAGGCAAAAGAACGTTATTGTTATGCGCAAATCTAGTATTACTATGGGCAACCAGATCGGCTGATGAAAAACAAATTGGTGGTACTGCATTGGTTATTTATTTGTAGAATATAATACATAGGTTTTATTGGAGGATCTCTGAAATGGTTAGGATTTTCTTATAAAATGTTGGCATTTGCTGTTCGAAAATCGTAAACTGTTTTAAGGGGGTGTTGTCACCACATTTGTGGCATGCAATTTCTTTGCTGTAAGTGTTTTCTTCTGCTCCAGGAAGCATGATACACGCAACAAAATTCGTGTGTTTTAGCTAAATAATTAATAGTTTCTCTACTTATGTGGCCCAATTTCAGTTTTGTTTTCGCGGCGCCGAGTTGGGTAGTGACGTCAATGTATAGGTGACTTGTTCACATGGCTACACAAGGCTGTGAAGCACATCGTGCCGAGCTTCATCTGCTCTAATACACATGCGCAACACAAGCGCCAGCAAAACAAACGCGCGGACAGTCGCTACTGCCACCTCAGTAGGATCCAAGCAGTGGCAAGGCAAAAGGCAGCCAGAAAGAAACAAAAGTTTGTATTTACATTGTCTGTACAGTACGCTGACGGAGGAGGGGGAAGCGCCTCTGTTGGAACGCGCGCAGCGTCTCTGACGGACGCCTTTGTTGACCGTGAAGGACGCGACGAGTGTCTCTTCGAAAGCACTCGGTGTCCTTGACACTCGTACAGAGTGTCTCTGCAAGCAGACTCTTAACAGCAGCCTCCTTTCGGAGATGGCGGAGGTCACTCACGTCTATAGTGAACCTCTCACGTCACTACAAATGTAGTGTGACGTCATGACAACGGACGTTGCTTCTCCTATTCTGAAACGTCAGTGTGGCTGCGCAAGCGATGGGACTAGATCGCAAGAGTGAGAATTCAGCTACACATTCAGAAGTGAATCAAAGTATATTCTACGCGTTTGTTGTGTCCAATCCTGCACGGGAAGATTGCTTGCGTACAGAGGAAACCCACAACTGGGTTGGGATAGCCTCAAAATTTGGTGGCACCACCTGTTTATTGTTTTAGATGTTCAATGAAACACTTTAAACTATCCCTTAATTAAGTTCTAAGAACGTCAAAAATGTTGTCTTTAGAGTCAACATTTTCTATGCAAAAGACACTAGCTCGATGTTATCATCGAGCACAAACTTTTTCAACGAGGACCAGTGGCTGCACAAATGAGCCCTTTTGGGGACACTGCCCCATGACCCCAATATATCGAGACAGACAAAAGCAGCTCTAAGGAAACGCTGGTGCTGCAACTTCTGTGAAAAATAGCTGTATATTCTAGGTTAGAGATACGTCCATCGCCACTGCGAAATGAGGCTCGAAGAATATTCTCACTGCAGTATAGCCACCAGTATCGCCATTAGTATAGCCCGAATACGTGAGATTTCTTCAAAGTTCACCTGAACAAATTCATTGATTTAGTTGATATCAACTAGAAGAAAAAATATATACCTACAAATGTAAACAGGCTGTTCAATTACAACGTCAATACTTTTTCTCAGTAAACCAATAAATGCCTTCTTTGTAAAGGAATAGTACATCCAATGCCTTGCCATTGCTCCTGATTTTGAAGTGTCCTAGTCAGTGCGCATCCCCTAGAGTAGGCATCAATCGATCTCCATCACCGCTACTTCCTCTGAATCAGCTACAGTGGACATGATGTCATAGACGATTTCACTTAAGACATGTGGGCAACACCACCCTGAGCTGCTGAGCGAACTTCCTATTTTTTCATAACGAAGTGAATTGAAAATGTCAAGAAATGTTGAAAACACCAATCCAACCGTTTATGTGTGTATCCGTTTGCAATAACGCTGTTATTTAGTTGTTAATTATACAAAACGGCAGTGTCCACCATGACGACACCGAAACACATATCTAAAATAGCTTGCAGATATATTTTTAAACAGGTAGCTCACACCGAAGCATAGCTTTGCCGACACCGCTTAGGAAAGCAGGTCTCTCGCTAAGAAAGAAAAATTTATTACGACAGCGGCTTAATACTACTGTAGCTAACAAGCCGCCTTGAGAGGTAATTCAAAAAGAAAAACACTTGTATGTACCTGTAACTCAACATTTTTTATCTTACAATAATTAGGCGCTTTTCTCTTCATCACGAGGGTGGGAACGGGGCTTTTGCGTAACTAAGCCTTGCTGAGCGATTAAGGTAGAAGATGCATTTGAAACATTTGATTGACTTTATGAGTCTGACTTCGGCTTGCAGATATGCATGGTAGACAAAATAGGCTGAAATACAAGGTTGCCATGTTTCGTTGCTCAACAACAATTAGGCAGCTTTTCAGGCTGGTGCCGGTAGAAACAGGGCACTAGCCAGTCTTTCTTCTTGGTCATTTCCTTGTGTACGTGATTTGAGCCTAATTTTGAATACATTTCGACATCATAGCTGCTGGCATTCCAGTCTCCAGTGTAAATGCATTGCGATAAAGGCGTTTCCGGTTCCACTATGAACGTTTCGCGATTACACTACGCAAGATATTACTTTTGGGTACGTAGTTGGTATGACGGGGAAGAATATTATAGAAGCCTCATGTTGCGGACGATTTCTTGCCGAATGCAACTTTTCACAGGAATAAGAGCTGAATAGGAAAATCGAAAGCGACCTCAAGAGGCGCCGCACCCACCTAAAAATTGGGTCTCTGACAAATTGAGTTATTTATTGCAATTAAGAACAGATGGTTACACGAGGGTGTTTTTTTATTTCAAATAAACAGAAAAAAAAGTTTTTTGTCACCGTTACTTGGCGACGGCTACCCCTTTCCGCTTGGTTGGTACGAATAAAAAAAACAATAGCATATATACATATATACAGTCCTACGTGGGTGAGAGTAAAAGTTCTCCTCAGGGAAGAACAAACACGTATACGCCATGCTCACTTTTAAGTTTTGTCCGCTCAGCAGTCGTAGCAAATCGTCGTTTCTTTGAAGTGTTGCAGCACCTTCATTGCTTTGCCATTCGTTTTGAATGGCCATGGACCTCGTATTTATTCAACGCAAATGGCCACTCGGGATGTAACTTATGGAGTTCCTGTTCTAGTCGCCTTCAGTGTGTGTCGTGTTTCGGACAGTCGAGCAAGAGGTGGCAGATATCCTCGTCGTCATGGCAGCATGAACATGCTGACGATGTTGCACGATGAATACGAAGAAGGAAGTGCTTTGTGTAAGCAGATCCGAGTCGTAGGCGGTGAATGAGTGTGTCGATACGTCTTGGCAGATCACGGTCTAATTGGTATTCAAGATTAGGATAAAGAAAATATGAAATCGCTTTGTTTGTTTTGTCTCTGAACCAGGTAGACAGGAATTATTACCCTTTTGGGGTTCTCAAAGTTCTATTTACGTAATATTGAGATACTGGAATGAGGCACGTTTGCGTAGAATTATGAGCGGTTTTCGCCAACTCATCCGCCATTTTATTTCCTTTAATTCCACAGTGTCTGGGAACCCACTGAATTGCCACTCGATGATTCAACTACGTACCTTCTGAAAGCTATTTTAGTATAGCATATACTATACTCACATCAATGTGTCTTGAAGTGGCATTTTCCACACTTGCGAGTGCTGCCAGAGAGTCTGTAATTACCACCCATTTTCTTGGTGTCGTTGACAGTTAAATATAGCTTATGGCTAGCAAAATCGCTACGAGTTCCGACGTTGTTGATGAGAACAGGAGGCCCAACCGACATGCATATTCTTTGCGTGATTCCGGAATTAAAAATGCTGATGTCGCTGTCTTTTTGGTGACGGAGCCGTCAGTGTACATGTGAGTGTATCCTTGGTACCTGTCAAACAGATGACGTGATGCCAACTGCTGTGCGGCAACGGTTGGCACTCGACACAGGAAGCCGGGAAATGACCTGTTGGTACACATGGTGTACTTGCGCTCCAGCGCGGTTCACGATGTTGGATATAGGCAGATGTAAAGGGTGTTGCGTGAATAGTTGAAAGAGGTGCTGACTTGCCTCCACATTTCCAATTACCATAAATTTGGGTTTTCTTGCCTCTGCCAGTGTCAGAGAACTTGATGTTGCCTGTGGAGCCCCCAGACATATGCATAAGCTTCGTGCTTGTAACAGCTGAAGTCGGTGTAGCGACGTCTGAGAGATGTTGTGGAGTACTGGCGCAGAGTAGGTAAGTTTCTGTCGGATTAGTGTACAATGGACGTGGAGTAGAGACACTGGTGTACCACCCCATTTTGTTGCCGCGATGTGACGTATAACATTTATGGTGCAGTTCACTTGATTTTCTAGATCATGAATATGCTGACTACATAGGAGTTGGCTATCTCAAGTAACGCCAAGGAAGCGATGCTTTCGTGCGATTTCAATTCTCTGGTCATTCACAAGAAGCTTCAAGTTTTACGCTGTCTTTCTCGTGAATGGCAGAACTATCAATTTTGTGGGAGAAATCTGCATGCCTTGCTCTTTAAGGTAATTACTTATTGCATTTAGTCCTTGTTGAAGCCGATGTTCGATCACTTCCAGTGATTTGTGGGACGTCCATATGCATATGTCGTCTGCATACATGGATATGTTCAAGGTTTTAGGCAGCACTTCTGGAAGACCTTTCATTGCAGCATTGAAAAGAAGCGAACTTAGAACGCTCCCACGGGATACAACTTTGCTCTTGTTCAAGCGATCATTCACCGTTGTTGGTTGAAATATATAATTGTCTGTTACTCAGGAAGCTGGTGATACATTGAAGCATTACCAGCTCAGACGCTGTCATCAAGATACAAATGGTCATGAAGGTCACTGTTTTAATTGTTTTGTTTTACGCACAAGGGTCATGTTTTTGAGAGGGTGGCATCGTTACGCTCCTTTCTCTGTTCAGTTTTGCTGTATCCGGTTTTCACTCCCAAAACCTGTTAGGAATGCTTCCTGCAGAGAGCATCCCGATTCTCGGAGAAGTTATGATTGTTTGAGGTTATTCAGGTTACGCGCTAAACTGCGTTTACACCAGTACTAACGCAAGCGCCAGTAATATAATGCCAGAGTATTCAATGTGTGGCGTATAAAATATTTTTACACGAATGTTCTTTATGACGGGGTCCACCAGAGCTCTGCCGACGTACTTCCGTCGGATATGACATTGCGAAACATATATTAACAAATTGCTTCGAAAAATTCAGTAAAAAAATTGCCCGCAGCTTCCCTCGGGGGAACACTGAGGAGGATGCGGACCATATAATTGGTTAACGGTTAACGTGGTTGTGAAATGGGGTGTTAAATTGCGACTTACTTGGGTCGATGGCTAAATTGGTTAACGTGGTTGTAGGAGGGGGTGTTAAATGAGTGAACACGTACACACGTATGCGAAAGGGCGGCGCTGGTCGAAGGGACGTCGATCATTGTGTTTGTGGATTCGTTGGAATTCATTTCACCGCGACCTTGGACGTCGACGCGCCGTACAAACCAACCGACGAGCGGCAACTGAGCGAGCGAGCGCCGACCTTGAGTATATATACAGCACGACGGCGCATGCACTGTCAGCTGTTGAATGTTCTCGAAGCGCGACGCCACATGCGCGTCCACTGGAGAATCAGGAGAATTGTAGATGTCGAACGCGGTGTGTAGAGGAGGAAGGGTGCACAGATGGTGGAGGAGTGAAGCGCGCGCGGTGTGTAGAGGAGGAAGGGATGCACAGATGGTGGAAGAGTGGGCGACGGCGCGATGGCGCATGCGCGCGCGTCAGCTGTCGAATGTTCGAGAAGCGGTGCGGACGGCGCGGACGGCGCGGACGGCGCACTACAAGGCGCGAGTATAAGATGCTTCCGCATCTAAAAGTGTTTTTTTCATTAGGCGTCGTACCAGTCACATCTCAATTTGTAGCATGTGGCACTAACCACTACGCCAAACAGCGCACGTTGTAAAGAGCGCTAATGGCAAGCCATTTATATACACCATACTCCATTCGGTGCTCCTGGGAGCTGTGCAACTTCAGTGCGCTTTTGTCAGTGGTCTCGAGAAGACGCGAAGGCCTCGCGTTGAAAGTACTCTGAAGATTGTCCACGTCTTTAGCGTTTTGATGAGTGCTGCTTACACGTAGCGTAGTCTTTCTGGCTCACGCGCTTATCAGATTCTTGATTCGGCAGAGCACAAAGGTCACTTCGCTCACGGCGGCATCCGCAGGTATAAAAGGAGCACGCTGTGACACATGAAGCAACAACTGTGATAGTTCGCGCTGGTCCTGTGTATGCTTGTGCGTTTGTTTAGTGCGTACTTCTTTCTGTTTGGGCAGTGCGATTTAGGTGTCGAGCTGCGACAGTTGTTTTTACTACAAATTTGACTTCAAATTTGCCAATAAACTTAAACGGCGTGACGACAATGACTATTTTTAGCTTGAAATCTGGCTGCTTTTCAAGCCACGCTGCATCGACTAAGACGGGCCAAGTGGACGCGCGACAACTGTAGGCGCAGCTAGGCCTACTTCACGGGTTCCGTGTGAGCCGTGGATGGTGGCACCACGTTATGAAGAGCCAAGGCCTCCCAATCAGATGGCGGACTACAATGTGTCAGCGCTTGCAGGTGTCTTACGAGGAGAAGCTGTTCAAGTACCAGAGATATGTAATTAGCTTACCCAAATCGCAACCCTGTTATGACAAACATTTATTGTCTCCCCCTGCTTTCCTTGTCCCCTTTCTTAGAAATTTTTCTTTCTGTAGTATTTCTTCATAGTTTGTGACTGCGCGCAACCTAAACAAGGTGACACTGAGGTGATCTAGCTCATTATTGGTTCCACAAAACAGTGTGTTATCGACGGTTATTAGAAGAGAACAAAGCAAGAAATAGTAATCAAAAATGATTGTCTTGCATTCGTTATCTGTATTGTAATGTCCTGTACTCATAGTAACCGATAAACGGTGTTTCAGAAAACAAAGTATCACACTATATAGACGAGTTGAAAATTTATTTATCCTTCTGTAACGAATTATTCTCCGCCTAAATGCACAGTCGCCTACCCCTCTCGATAACTTCAAATATTTCAAAGCTTTTAAAGTGCAGCATTCCGCACTGTGTATTCCAGTTTATTAAACAACGTTGTATTTAATATTCTCCAGCATAGGTATAGAAAATGGTGTCAAACAGCACTTTTTTATGGCCAATATGCATGAAATAAAAATAAAATATATAATCGCCTAAATATCATGGTGCGTTATAGTAAAGCATTAGACTTTCTCTTTCGAGTAAATTCTTAATAAAGCTGTCTAGCATCCATCGGCCCAACGAACCCAAAAACATTGATGCACTCAGCTTGTTAACCACCAACAGACTTACTATCTTGAAGTTGTCAGCTATGAAAGGGTTAGTGTGTTAATTTGGACATTTGCACTGGGTACTGTTCTCGTGTTGCCAAAAGTGTGAGCCTCGTTAGTATTATCATGAGCCAGTGAACAGTTGCTCAAGGCGTTTGCAGATAATTTCAATTTTTGCCAAGATATCAAACTAGGAAAGAAGAAAGAAGGTTTGCAGAACAACCTATGGCATTCAGTAATATATGCTCTCACAGTGCTGTAAATATATATTACAAAGTCCGTATTTATGCGAATAATAAAACAACAACTTCACGTTTCAGTACAGGTGAAATGAAGCATTTACATTGAAATAAAATTGAAAATCAAGAGAAGTCAGTGTTTCGTCAATGGCATGTCTCAGTCAGCCGATATGATTGATATGTGGGGTTGAACGTCCCAAAACCACCACATGATCATGAGAGATGCCGTCGTGGAGGACTCCCGAAACTTCGACCACCAGGGGTTCTTTAAAGTGCACCCAAATCTGAGTACACGGGCCTACAGCATTTCCGCCTCCATCAGAAATGCAGTCGCCACAGCCGGGATTTGATCCCGCGAGCTTCGGTTCATCAGCCGAGTACCCTAGCCACTACACCTCTGCGGCGTGGCCAAGTCAGCAGATACAAACGATACAAGAAATGCAAAAATGGGTACAGGATATGTTATGCTGGAGAAGAAACATTATCTATTGGATGCGAATATGATGATATCAGAGCTTGTGAAAGAACACATGCCTACAAACCACAAACATTTGTGTAAAAAAATTCATGGAGGGAAAGCAATCATTCGTTATCATCAACTGATTCTTTTCTCAAATCTTTTGGAGATTTTTACAGCACAATCAAGGTTCTGCGTGTGCGCGGAGATTGCACACACTGATTTAACAATGTCAGCTTTGTTCAATAGACCATTTGTTTCACCCTATATTCCGTTAGCCATATGAGTCACTGCTCACCATCTGCTTCTGGAGAGGTGGCATTGCTGACGTTAAAACTAAATATATTCAATATCGTATGTCAATTGATAACTGTGATTCGATTAACTGTCTCGTCAACTGGACTCTTAGTCCACGTTCGTATCTGATGACATGGCAGCACAATGGGACAGGTGCTCGGCTGGTGATCCAAAAGTCGCAGAAGCGTTCTCGGCTGCGATGGTGGCGTTTCCATCAAAGCGAAACTTTAGAAGCTCATGGGCTCAGATTTTCGATCAGAATAATGAACTCAAGATGGTAGGAATTTGAGAAGTTCTCCACTATGACGTTCCTAATAGTCATATTGCTGTTTCTTTCCATAAATCTGCTAATAATACTTTTTATCACTTTTGTCTCTCATGACATATATTGACACTGTACTTTTAGAACAGTGCCGAGCTGTTACAGGCCTCTGACATGTTTTTGTTGAGTGAAACAGAATAGTTTATTTTGAAATGCAAATAGCAGTCATCTTTTAATACTTCATATCAAGTAAGAGCGAGTCATAAGTAAGAAGTAGTCTTGGTCACTGATTCACAGTTCTATACGCTCATATAGAGACATTTCAATACTAAATTTAATTTTCATATTCCTCCATGAAAGCTTTAGTAATAATGATTGCTAGGGCTTAATGCACCAAGAAAAAAAAAGAGAGTAATTACAGAGCTACCTCCAACTAACTTGGTTTTCCAAAGCCTGTCTTCTTTATCTGTCACCAACCTGCAACAGCATCTGATAGCCTCCTCGTGGGACGTTACGTAAGTGGACTTTACTAAAGCGTCATAATGACGCCAATAATTTCGACGACCTTTCAAGTCACAATGACGTTATCTAGAGATTTATTTTTGCATCAGACATGTCTAGCTGCCTACAGGAGACACTGACGTGGGGCTCTGGTCAATTTTCTCGTGCAATGATAAACCTTGATGAACCAGTCAAGAAGACGACGAACAAGTGAGACAAGTGGCCATCGCATGAACTGTATTGACATCCAAGTTGCGTTTCTCACCCTTGTATCTCGCTCAATATTATTACCGGTTTTACGTCTCAAACACACCACATGTTCATGAGAATCGCCGTCGTGGTGTGATGTCTATATTTTAATTAGCTGGTTTTTTTAAACGTTCACTGACACCACACAGAACGCAACTTTCTACCATTTCGCCTGCATCAAATCATGACTTTCGCGGCCATCATCAAACCCGTGACCTTCCGATTAGCAACCGAAGCGCCATAATTACTGCTCCATCACGTTGAAAATTTCTATACTCTTCTTGAATGAATGATAAGGAAGGCATGAAGATGAGAACAGGGAACAACAAGCATCATCGCTATAGGAAAGCCCCACGAGATGGCTGCTCCAGCACCACCATCTTCCTCATCCTGTGGCGATCTCCGATCTTTCATCTGTTCGTTAGGCTCGGCCAATACACCTCCTTAGATTTGGTAGATTCAGTTCAGTTGGGTAACCACACCGCCTACACCCCGAAACTCCGATTTTGCACCCTGCCGTCGACTTTGCAAGTTCACGCTGCCCAACAGACAGTACCTCTCGCAGCCACTGCTTGCCCTGGCCTGGTTTTCGAGTGAGACCTTCGATGTATCCGGGCACCGAAGACCACGAGGTCTAGAACTGGCGGTCATCCTACGAAAAAGTCACTGGACCCAACAGGCATAATGACGCTCCTATATTGGGTACTGTCAACTTTTATCTCACTAATGTTACGAAGTTGTGGTACACGAACCACAACGCAATTTTTATTTGGAACATTACCCGCAGTGCCGTCTTAGGCACGTCACCGACGATCCTGAACCTTGACCAGGTGGCCTTCATCTGGGAGCAGCAAGTATCAGCGACAACCACGCACGGGCAAGGCACCACACAATTTTTTCTGGTGGTGGAATGCACCGGTCCGGCTCTAAATGCTGGCATCAGTCGATTATGGGCTGAAAGGCACGGCGGCAACTCAACGATGCGGTCGGCTAATCCTCTTCTGTACTTCATGCAGGTGAGCAGGAAGTACGAAAACACCGGCCCACACGTGGTGGTGGCTTCGACATTTTTGCCAATAAAAATTACCTTTCAAGGTTCTTCCAGGAGTTGAAGGTGTAGAAGCAATATTTTGCAGCTTGTTCATAGGTTCCCGTGCTATCACTGTGGGTTGTGTAAACGGTAGCCCATCTGCTTCTAGTGACGTCACTACTTCACTTTGTAGTTATATGCAGAGTGATGTATCAAATGCCAGACTAATCCTTCTGGGTGATCTTCAATGCCAGAAATAGATTGGTAAGCGATGTATTTCAATTCTGATAGCTCACAATTGATATGCGATCTCATGCTCAATTTCAATATGCATAACCCAACGCACGTGAGTACATGCAACATCGTCGAAAATTCTTGAATTAGTTTTTTTAGTTGATCATTTCCCGCAAGAAACAACTAGAATGAAAATAATGGAGGGCATCTCAGATCATAACTTGGTTTATTGCGCTGTAGATGTGAATAACTATAAATCTCACTAACAGGCGTCCCTTTATTATTCTGAATTTACCCATGCTGACGACACAAGCATAATCGATTGTCTTGCTTTCAAATATGATTCATTCGTATTACTTAGAGATAACCTATTCATTGACATCGAAACAGTTTGGAGTAGATTTACAAGCATTGGGACGTCATGCATAAAACCCTACGTACCGACTAAAAAGAAAAAAAAAAACTGGGCGACTAAACCCCTGGATAACACGTGACGTGATACACGCGAAACGAAAGGTAAAACGTCTAAAAAAACTGAACACGACACCAACTATTCTTAGTAGACATTATTTGACTGTAGCTGTTAGTGACATGAGAAGTAAACTAAAAGTTGCTAATAATAATTACTTTGTAAAGATAATTCCCACATTTTTGATAAGCGCTTCAAATAAATTTGGGAAATATATAAATGCAAAAAAAAAGTGATGAGCTCATGCGTTCTTCTGAAGACAACAACAATCTCGCCAACTCCTTCAATGGTTACTTTTAATAAGTTTTTACCCTAGATGACGGAATTATATTACTCATACAATCTTCAGACCATTCACCAATAGAACCCTCGACAATTACCGAGCAAGGTATTCTAAATCTATTATTAAATATCGATTCCACTAAAGGCCGGGATCCTGACAACATATCACACATATTCGTTAAAAGGTATGCAGAATGGGTAGCTAAATATTTATGTGTAATCTTTCTTAAATCAGTGCAATCATGCACTATCCCCGCAGTATGGAAAACTTCAAAAATTACACCAATACACAAAGTCGGCAGCAAAGCCATGGTTTCAAATTGCAGGTCAATATCACTAACTTGTTCTGGGTGTAAATTGTTAGAACATATGACATTGAAACACATAAGTATTTACCTTGAAAAGAATGATATCCTATCTTCTTCACAACACGGTTTCCGAAAAGGCCTCTCAATGGTTACTCAACTTTTAGAATTAATACACGATACAGCCCAGTTCATTGATAGCCATAAACAAATTGACCTCATCTTCTTAGACTTTTCAAAAGCATTTGATTGTGTATATCATACAAAATTAATAAGTAACTTAGAAGTTACTCTTGGAGATAGTTTCATTTTTCACTGAATTATGAATTATTTAGCCAATCTCTCACAATTTGTACATCTACAGGACACCACCTCTAGAATAGCAGCAGTCACGTCAGGCGTGCCACAGGGCAGCGTGTTAGTACCAATATCATTCACAATATTCATTATAGATCCATTCCTCTCAATTGAAGTAAAGCTAATAAGGCTCTTTGCAGACTACTGCATATTTTACCAGCAAATAATACTCCTACGGATCACCTAATTCCTAACAGAGCACTAGAAGAAGTAAACGCGTGGTGCAAAAAATGGCAAAGGTCGCCTAATATTGGTAAATGTGTTTCCATGACAACAACACGCAAAAAAACACATGTTCAATTTTTCTTACACTATTGACAACTAGCCTTAGCCACAGTCTCTAGCCACGAATATCTAGAAGTAACGATTTCAAACGACCTGTTATAGGATACATGCATTGATATTATTACTAGCAAAGTTCTTAAAAGACTATTTTTATTGAAAAGACGTCTTAAACACCCACTACCAAATACCAGACTAATAGCTTACACTTCCCTCGTCAGATTTATATTAGAATATGCCAGCCCTGTCTGGTTCCCGTATACCACCCACATATTAATAAAGTAGCAGCGGTTCAAGAAAAAGTAATATTGTATACTTTTAACAAGTATAGACTGACAGACTCACCGACGCACCTGCTCAATAACGCTGGAATTCTAACACTACAAAACCGAAGAAACTAAACAAGACTAAAGCTAATGTTTCAACTACTCCACAACATAATCAAAATGAATATTTCAAGGTATATATCTTTTTTTCGCGGCAGACCAACCAATCATAATCATTCCCATACTCTTGTATATTACTCTTTTAATACTAATTGCTTTAAATACTAACTTTACTCTCTGACCAATAAAAATTGAAGCTCAATGAAACCCACCTTAAGCACTGAATCATCCACAAACTTACTCACAGCTGCAGTTGAAAGCGAATTGCTCTCCTCGCAAATCGCACTAACGACATCACATCATCAATAAACCCAATAAACGATGAGTCAGTGTGATGTTATTAATACAAAAGTTGTGTTTTTATGATCGTTATATTTCAAGTGACATGTTTTTATTAGCTTATTGTTCATAAAGTTGTTTGAATAAGTTGTTAAATAAAAATGCCTACTTGTCCCTGCCCCATATTACAAAACCATGCATTATCTTTTTGCAGTTGTTTTTAACTATAACCTAGTTCATGATTTCGCTATTACTAAAATTGTTCAATTGTCTGTTCTTATAATGACAGTGTATAATCTATCATTTGTATGTTATTTTGTAATTCCGGCTATTTCTCGGGTTTTCAATCAGCATGAATTTTTGTAAACATATATTTGCTTTCATATGCATGCCCTCCCTGCTATAATCTCTGATGAGGTTGGGAGTATTGTTAAATAAATAATAATAAATTAATGCGGGGAGCACAGTGACTCATAGAATGAATCCGCAGCCTTGTGGCCAACTGAATCAGTTGGTAACATATTCCAATTGACAATGGCTTGTGGAAAAAAAGAATACCTAAACAGATCCTTTGTGGGGTCGTGTGGCCGTACTTTAAATTTGTGGTCATGACGAGAAGATAAATATAGCGCTGGTTCTAATATTTTGAAGGATTAATGCCTAATTTTTTGTTATAGACTGAATATTATATTTTCAATCTTAGATCACGTATTCGATCTTGTAAGTATTACCAATTAGGTTCTCTTTACATATATTGGGAGCTTTCAGTTCGGCCATACTTTCCCAGAACAAATCTTGCTAGTATTGACTAAATGCGCTCTAGTGCATGAATATGTACTTTGTGAAACGAATCCCATACAGGACAGGCGTATTCCACTATTGGTCTGACTTAGGCGTAATATGCGGCCTGTTTAACCTCCTTGGTTACATGTATAGATTTTTTTGTAAAAAGACTAGGGCTTTTCCAGCTGTGCTGAGAACCCTCGGAATGCGTTCAGATTATACCCCATCCTCAGAAAACGTGACATCGAAGTACTTGTATTTGTGTTCTTTCGTAATAACTTCATTGTTTAGGATGTACTGATATGTAAATTTCTTGGCCCTTTAGGTGAGACTAACGTGAACGCATTTATTAGTGCTTCGTTTTATGTCAAACATTTTACACCATATATCCACGTGATTAAGGTCATCCTGAAGCTGGGTGGAATCCGTTTGGTCAATCAGTTCAGTATGCAACACACAGTCGTCAGCAAACATTCTAATACGACCCTTAGTTGTATCCGAAATATAAATGATAAACTCATGAAAGAGAAGTGGGCTGAATGCGGAATCTTCAGGTACCCCAGATGTCACCGAAACTAAACATGAACATGATCTACCTAGAACAACCTTCTGTATACTTGAAGGTAAATAGTGCACAATCAATGGGCAAATGGTTTGATGAATGTTCAAGTTCTGCAGTTCTTGAATAAGAATGTAGTGTGATACTGTGTCGACGGCCCTTCTGAAATCTAAAAATAAACAATCTGTCCTCTAATATCCAAAAGTGATGCTGTATCATGATATATTTCAATTATTTAGAATGTATGTGAAAAACTCTGTCTAAATCTGTGTTGTTTAGGATTAAAATATTATTGAAGTCAGGTGATTCTATAAAGCAGAAAAAGAACATTTTCAAGTACATTACAACAAAGCGGCTTCAGAGACATTGGTCTGTAACTTTATACGCATGATTTAGAACCACTTTTGAAAACAGGCACAACATTAGCCATTTTCCAGTCATCAGGAAGCTTGCCTTCATCGATTGAGTTTTTGTAGATAACATAAAGATAACAAGCTGCTGCCCCAAAGCAGTGTTTTAAAGCTTTTGGTGATATGCCAACTGGGCCAGTCGCTTTACCTTCTTCAATGTGCTACAACTTCATTATGCCAATAAATGAAAGCTTTATCTCACCCACAGGCAAACATTGTTCTTTTTATTCGCGAAATATACTTGTGTAGGAGGGCCGACAACCAATTGAAAAAAGTTGTTGAAAAGTGTGGCTTTATCTCTACCCTCAGTTACAATATCGCCACCGTAACGTAGATTTGACGGACTAACCTTCTCACTACCACAATGTCTCATACACTTCCAAAGCCTCTTCTTATTAGAAAATTCAGCGGCCAAACTCTTGAAATACTTTTTTCTTGGCTTCTCCCAGTTTAAATTTATAAAGTGATGCCCAGGAGCAGAATTCAGAGGCTATGCTGGGGCCCTTTCAGCCGCACCCCGTCACCGTGCCTCTCATTTACGCTGGGGCAGTAAGGTAGCAGCATCCTCATTAGCCGCTGCCGTTCCAGGACCTGCTGAATACCTCAGCCCCGACTCAAGATTCCCCCGCATGGGCTCCACTTATTGCTACCACAGCCTCCACTGAGCTGTCCGCTGCATAGCCTGCTCCCCTTGCTGCAAAATTCTGGAGAACGCACAGAAACCGGCCCATCTGTTTTGCATGCAGTGGCCCTGGCCTTATCGCCCCATACTGCAGTCGTCACATGCCAGGATACACAGACGCTCAGACACAAAACAGGTACATGGACCCTCCTCTGCCTCGTTTTAAAAATTTGGATACTCAGTCAAGCGAGTCTTGATGCCACTATCTGCGAACTGCGTCTGGTCGTTCACCTTTCCCCCATCGTTGCCCCTTGTCACACATGCGTCGTCACCCAGCCAGCTCCTGAATACGAGGAAACTAGCCGCCCTAGTTCCGGAGGCAACAACTGTGCTTTTGAAATATTCGAGTCCTCGAGCTTTGGCATCGAATATTGTCGAAGCTTTTGTAGAAGGTACTTGTGCATAGGCTGTTGTTGATACCAGTGCTGCCGTTTCCCTTTAAGACGCTAAGCTTGGTCACACGCTTCGAAAAGTGACTACGCCTCTTAATATGATGTCCTTGCGTACAGCGCATGAGAAACCTGTTGGGCCTGTAGCCTCCTGTACTGTCCCACTGATCATCGCGAAGGACCACTACACGGTTGAGTTTATTGTCCTTTAAACACGCTCACACGACATCATGCTTCACTGTGATCTTTTAATGTGTAACCATGTCCTTATTGATTGTGCAAGGTCTGAACTTTAACTTTTTCTGTTTTACGACTAATTCGCCGAACACGCTCAGCCCGCCGTACACAAAGTCGTCGTCAAAGAAGGCACTGAAATTCACCCGACAGAATCTGTGTTGCTTTCCGTGTTCTGTGACAGCATTTGGGACTAAGCTGCATTCTTTGAACATCAAGCCTCTTCCTTAGTCTAAAACCACTTCTTCTGTCTTATGCGACCCTTTTCATTTCTGAAGGAAACGTTGCTCTCTGCTTCATCAATTCCCACCCTTATACCGTTACAAAGTTTTGTATACCGTTACAATTTACAAATAAAACAAATTTTTACCATGCCACCAGATCCTGCCAGTGACTACGGTATCATCAGTGCCCTCCTCAACCTTCCAATGTACCACATTTAGATTTTTTTCAATTCGTCAATCGCCGAATAACTGTCGCCATTCGAACCCTCTGAGCTTCGCCAGCTGTTCTACCAGTTCCGCGAATCCTTTGATGTCACTCAATCTACCCTGGCTCAAACTTTCAGTTTTTTTCACCTCATCGTTGCAGGTTTCAATGCGCCAGTACGACAGTGATTGTGTTTAGAAAAAGTGGCCAATAATTTTCAGTACTTCGTACTTGAATATAGGAAAGCGCAAAGCCGTCTCGTGAACCTCACAACCAAATGATGCTCCGCCACCCGGGTTGTAAAGCATCTATTGCATTTTTACCCTGTTTCCAATGCCGAACATTAGGTTATATCACCAAAGAGTTTGATGTTATGCTCACGCGCAACGTTATCCGACCTTCCCAAGTGCAAGGGCATCACCTGTCCTTCTCGTTAAGAAGGATGGTTTGATTCGCTTATACGTAAATTGCAGGCGCTCAAGTAAGATGACTCTAAGAAATGTATACCCTTTGCTCAGAAATTGTTGACGCTCTTGATTTATTACAAGGCACTGAGTGTTTTTGCTTTTTGAACGCTATATTTGCATTCCAGGTATTGACAGGTGTGCTTAGCAGACGCCCATCGTCCAAAAACAGCCTTCGTAACAACCTACGGGCTATATGATTTCAATTTCATGCACTTTGGCCTCTGCAATGCGCCGGTAACATTCGAGCGCATGATGGACTTGGTTCTACGGGGTCTGAAACGGAACATATTCCTCTGATACTTCCACGGTATTGTCGTCTTTGCACTCGATTTCGCAAAATACTGCTACGGTATGAGCCGGGCTGTAGTAAGTGCCGGGTAGGTAGAAGAGGAGGACGACGTTGTCTGGTGCCGCCTGAGGGCTCCATCTTTCTCAACTAGGTGACCGAGGACTAAAGCTTGTCGTTCACTAAACCGGCACTTTTTAGAGTTAAAAACCAAGCCAGCCTTTCCGACACAGTCTAAAACAAGGCTTAAACGGACGTTGTGCTCTTCAAAGGTACGCCCAAAAATGACGACGTCATGCAGGTAGCATAAGCACACCTGCCATTTATTACCACGAAGGACAGAGTCCATAAACATTTCAAAAGTGGCGGGGGCGTTGCAAAGCCCAAACGGCATCACATTGAATTGGTACAGTCCATCGGGCATCACGAATGCGGCATTCTCCATGTCTGAAGGGTGCATAGGTATCTGCCAATATCCTGATTGTAGGTCTATTGAAGAAAAGTAGGAATCCGAGTGTAAGCAGTCAATAACATCGTCAATCCTAGGCAGCGGATATACATCTTTTTTGGTCACGGCGTTGAATCTTCTGTAATCAACGCAGAACCGCCAGGCACCATCTTTCTTTTTAACCAAGATGACCGGTGTTCCCACGGGCTACACGATTCCTCAATGACACCCTTCTTCAGCTTTTCCTGAACCTGGTCGGCAATAACTTTCCCTTATGATGACGACTCTCGGTAAGGCTTTTGTCGGATCGGATGGGCAGTGCTGGTGTCAATCCTATGGTGAGCGCGAGAACATGGTAAAGGCAGTGGCTTCTCTTGGCAAAAGTAAAACACAGAAGCATGTCACCTCAACAGATGGCGTAACGTCTGCTGCTCGTGTGACCACAAAGTGGCGCTAATCATACCTAGGATCTGCGACCCGTAAGAGTAACTGCATTTGTGAGAGACTGTACCTTTCTCGCTTCCATCGTTGTTAACGACCGCTACAGAACCTTCAGTGGAATCATCGAAGACGCCAAGCTTCATTCCTCGATCGAGCACAACCGGCATTGGCGAAGAGTTTAGTGCTCACAGAAAAGTTTCTACTTCATCAACAGATACCAAGCAACGAGGGACGAGTATGCCTTTCATAGCACATTGAACGATGGCAGGTGCAACGATGAAATCAAAAGATGTGGCAGATTCTGGGTCAAACACTGCAACTGACCTCAATGACCACGGCAGCACTGTCAGCTCGTCGGAAACAATCGGAGCATCCTTCGCGGCCTGCGGCGCCTCATCGACGAGGGCAGGAACAATGTCACCGCTGACGGAAAGTTCACCGCTTCCACAATCGACGAAAGCGCCACATCTTTGGAGAAAGTCAAGACCGAGAATCACATCGTGGCTACAACGTTACAGCACAAGAAACTCTGTTGGGAACACCTGTCCTACCAATAAGACATTGACGGCACAAACTCCGGCTGGATGAAGTACTTCCCCACCAACACCACGAAACCTTGTGGATTCGCGCCAAGAAAACATAACTTTGCGGCCAATGCGACTTTTGAAAGAAAGACTCATAACTGATATCGTAGCACCAGTGTCCACCAAAGCACTTGTACAAAATCCATCTATTTCCACACGTATCTTCTTCTTCGACATTAAAACTGGCGGAGGCATCTGAGGCAAATCCTGTTGTGCGACCTCACCTCCATCGGTCGCGCTGGCAATTTTCCCGGCGGCAGCGGTGATGACAGGCGTCGTCCCGGCGAAGGGGAATGATGCAGTCGGCCAGATGGAGGCGTCAAACTACGGTCAGAAGCGGGAGAACTGCCACGGTGATTTCCCCGCCGTGAGGTACTCCTGGAATAGGCGGGCCAATGACCGTTGTTGTGACCAGTGCCCGCTGGCGGAAACTCTGATGGGGAATGATATCGGGATGTCAGCCCTCTCTGTCGACGACAGAATCGAGCTATATGCCCGGCAATACCACAACGGTAGCACACAGGGGCTTGGCGGTATGCATTGTACTCCTGGAAGGCATTGCGCTGACGCAGTGGTGGTACAGGTACATCTTCCTTCGGGTCGTAATAAGTGTTGGCTGGCTGATGGGGGTAACTGAAGTGGTCTACGTACCTCGGCAGCGGGTAGCTATCGTGCTGTGACCTCGGTGGTGATTGTGGCCTGTAGTTGCAGTCATCGATGCCTGCTGTCGCAATTGACACTGGAGAGCGAGAGGGAGGTGGTGCGGGTGTAGCTTCGTACGGCATCGGGCGAGCGTGTCGAGTGAGCTCTTCTCGAATGATCTGGCGTGTTGACGACGCGATATCAAGCGGCGTGTATTCGTCAACACTTGCCACGGTGGTTACATTCGGTAGGCGCCCGAACTTGGGGGTGATACGTCGCATCTTCAGGGTCTCGAATGTGCGACAGTGTTCTATGACGTCGGTTACCGTAGCAAGATTGTCTTTGCTGATGAGGAACTGATACACATCCTCGGCAATGCCCTTCAACAGGTGGCCAACTTTGTCTTCCTCTGACATAGAAGGGCTTACAATCTTGCAGAGCTTCAAGATTGCCTCTACATAGGTCGTGCACGTCTCTCCTGCGATCTGAGCTCTCTGCAGTAACGTTTGTTCGGCCTGCTTTCTCTTAGCTACGGAATCCCCAAAGCATGCTCTTATTTCGGAAACGAAGCAATCCCATGAGGTGAGGGCATCTTCGTGGTTCTCGTACCACACGAGTGCTGTGTTCGTTAAGAAAAATACTACATCGGTCAGCTGGGTCGCCGCATCCCACTGGTAGTATTTGCTCACCCGTTTGTAGTGTGTGAGCCAGGCGTCTACGTCCTTGCCAGATTTGCCACCGAATGCGCGAGGCACTATCAGACCCTGACGCAACCAGGGACCAGCCACACGTAAACCTGGAACTAGTGGTGCTGCTGGGACTGGTAGAAGGTCTGCAGCTGCGGGGATCCAGTTTCCTTCTTGGCCGTGAGACGTCTCAGCTGCCAGTGGTAACGGGAGAAGTCCAGCAAGGCGGCGGCTTCGTCGTAGATCAGGCGCTTGAAGCGTCGTGTTGCTTGGTTGATTACCCCGCGCCTCCACCACGAAACTGTTACGGTTGAATTGAAGTATCATCATCATCATCATCGTCATCACCAGCCTGACTACGTCCACTGCAAGACAAAGGCCTCTCCCATGTTCCGCCAGTTAACCCGGTCCTGTGCTTGCTGCTGCCAAATTATACCCGCAAAGTTAATCTCATCTGCCCACCTAACCTTCTGTCTCCCCCTAAGCCGCTTCCCTTCTCTGGGAATCCAGTTAGTTACCCTTAATGACCAGCGGTTATCCTGTCTACGTGCTACATGTCCAGCCCATGTCCCTTTCCTCTTCTTTATTTCAACTATGATATCCTTAATCCCGTTTGTCCCCTAATCCACTCTGCTCTCTTCTTGTCTCTTAAGGTTACACCTACCATTTTTCTTTCCATTGCTCGCTGCGTCGTCCTCAATTTAAGCTGAACCCTCTTTGTAAGTCTCCAGGTTTCTGCTCCGTTGCTAAGTACCAGCAAGATGCAGCTGTTATACACCTTCTTCTTGAGGGATAGTGGCAATCTACCTGTCATATTTTGGGAGTGCTTGCCGAATGTGCTCCACCTCCTTCTTATTCTTCTAGTTACTTCAATCTCGTGGTTCGGCTATGCGGTTATTACCTGCCCTAAGTAGACATAGTCTTTTACAACTTCAAGTGCACTATTATCTATCTCGAAGTGCTGCTCCTTTCCGAGGTTGTTGTACATTACTTTCGTTTTCTGAAGATTAATTTTAAGACCCACCTTTCTGCTCTCCTTGTCTAGCTCCGTAATCATGAGTTGCAATTCGTCCCCCGAGTTACTCAGCAATGCAATGTCATCGGCGAAGCGCAGGTTACTAAGGTATTTTCCTTTGACTCTTATCCCTAAGTGTTCCCATTCTAGGCTTCTGAAAACTTCCTTTAAGCACGCGGTAAATAGCATTGGGGAGATTGTGTCCCCCTGCCTTACACGCTTCTTGATTGGTATTCTGTTGCTTTCTTTATGAAGCACAATGGTAGCAGTTGATCCCCTGTAGATTTCTTCCAGAATGTTTATATATACTGCATCTACGGCCTGATTCCGCAGTGTCTGCATGACGGCTGATATTTCAACTGAATCAAACGCCTTCTCGTAATCTATGAAGGCTATGTATAGTGGTTGGTTATATTTTGAGCATTTTTCTTTTACCTGATTGCTAGTATGGATGTGGTCAATTGCTGAGTAGCCTGTCCGAAATCCTGCTTGTTCCTTTGGTTGATTGAATTCTAATGTTTTCTTTACTCTGTTAGCAATTACCTTTGTAAATAGCTTGTATACTACAGAGAGCAAGCTAATCGGCCTGTAATTATTCAAGTCCTTGTCATCTCCTTTCTTATGTATTAAGATGATGTTAGCGTTCTTTCAAGGCTCTGGTACTCTTCCCGTCAGGAGACACCTCGTAAACAGGGTGGCTAGTTTTTCTAACACAATCTGTCCTCCATCTTTCAGCAGATCTGATGTTACCTGATCCTCACCAGCAGCTTTGCCTCTTTGCATGCTCTCAAAAGCTTTTCTGACTTCTTCTATCATTACTGGTGAGGTGTCATCTGGGTTACTGCTAGTTCTTATAGTATTAAGGTCGTGGTTGTCTCGGCTACTGTACAGATCTCTGTAAAACTCCTCGGCTATTTTAATTATCCTATCCATATTGGTAGGTATTTTGCCTTCTTTGTCCCTTAGTGCATACATCCGACTTCTGCCTATCCCAAGTTTCCTCTTCACTGCTTTGACGCTTCCTCTGTTTTCAGAGCGTGTTCAATTCTCTCCATGTTATACCTTCTTACATCGCATACCTTACGTCTATTAATCAACTTCATATTAATTAAAGAATATGTGGATTCAGTTATAGGGTGAGGATGAAGTTCGGCAGTCGCGTAAAGATGGAGTCCAAGATGGAGTAACAATACATTGACCACCTGAAACAAGTCCTCACGTGTCTAAAAAATGCTCAGCTCCAACTGAATCTGAACATATCTGCGCTGAAGCTCACCATTATCGGTCATGTCGTATCAAAGGACGGCATTCTTCCAGACCCAGCTAAACTACCCGCTGTCACTGAAATCATCAAACCAACGATTGTAAAACAGTTACGCCACTTCACAGGGTTAGGCTCCTATTTTCGTCAGTTTGTGCGGAACTTCACCTCCATAATTGTGCCTATGATACAATTTTTAAGCAGCGCCAACGTCTCGTCATGGTGTTCCTAGTGTGATCACGCATTTACCGATCTTCTCAGTCTCCGGATATCACCACTTATACTTGGCCACAACAGTACCACGGCTTCAACTCAGATTCACACAGACGCCAGCGTATCGGTCTCGGTGCAGTTTGCGCTCAACGAAAGCCTAGGTCCCGCGAGTATGTGTCGCATACGCGAGCAGAACGCTCACGAAGGCTAAGTTAAGCTGCAGTGTTGCCAAAAAAAAAGGGTTCTTGGCCATACTCTGGGTGTTTCTCAAGTTCCGCCTGGCTGCCTGTTTGCTGCTGTTACAGATCATGCGGCATTAGGTTGCATTATGTTGGTTCTCGTCGCTCAAGGCTCATCAGCTCACCTTGCTCATTGAGCTCGCCAACTTCAAGAGTACGACATACGCGTGGTATAGCGTTCCAACCACCAACATGCCGATGCTGGTGCGCTCTCGTAATCATCACTGGCCACTAAGGCTGCCTCCGTATCCTCTATAGAACAGGTGCTGTCAGCTTTTGACGTCGGCACAATTTCCTCTGCACAGTGTGACAATCTACAGGGTAGCTTCGCTTCTAGCCGTTTTATCTGAGGCACTGACACTTCTGACCACTTGAGCAATGCGACGCCAGGCTTCGCACTTCATCATTCGAGCCGACCTTTTGTACCGATGCCATTACTCGCCAGATGGCAGGAATTGGCTGTTCATTATTCCCCGAAAGCTGCACTCTACAGTCTGTGCATCATTCCACTCTGTCCCGCAAAGCTCTTGCACCGGTTTCTTCAAGAGCTACAAAATTGTACAGAAATCGCACTACTGGCGTGGGATGTTTACCTTTGTTCGGCAGTTTTTTTGCGGCTGTCATGAGTGTCAGCGACGGGAAATGCCACCACAATCCGGAGCAGCTCCACTACAGCCACCTGCCTGCCCCGACCACCCATTCAATCGCGTCACAGTTAACCTTCATGGACCATTGCCATTGACCATGGCAGGTAACCGGTGGGCTATCATTGCTGCTGATCACCTGACATAGTACGCCGACGCCACTGCTCATACTGCGGCGTTAGCTCCAGACGTCGCAGCTTTCATCCTCGCTCGTTTTGCGCAACGTCATGACTCTTCTCGTGAACATCCAAGTGACCGGGTCGTGTATTTGTATCCTACGTAACTTGAGCACTTCTCAACCGGTGTCATATTGTTTACTTGATCAGTACTAATTAACACCCTCAGACGAGTGACTTCACACAGTGGTTTAATAGGAACCTTGGTGACATGCTCGCGACGCATGTTGTATCTGTTCTTCCGTATGTGGCCTACGAGTATAACACCACTTCTACAGCGTCGTGAACCATCGCAGACACTGAACACTTTGCTTCCATACGCACTAGATTCATCTGAGTGCACAACCGTGTCCGAAGCTGTCCGTTCCGCCAAAGAATGCCGCCTACGAAAGAAGCAGTGTACAACGGCTGAAAAAAATGCCAGAAAGAAGCCCACGATTACAACCACCTTCTAGCTGTGAAGTACGCCCCTGTAACCCTTGTATGGCTGTATGTACGACTCTGTGCACCTTGTTTGTCTACCAACCTACTCTGAAAGAACTATGGTTCATACCGCCTGGTGCAGAGGGCACATCACCTGTGAATTACGCCATTGAACTGCTTACACTGCATAGTTGATATTATCGGCGTGGACACGATGTTGTTCACGTAGATCACTTGAAGCCGTACTTAGACCCGCTCGTTCCCACCTGTTAGAACGACAGGATGGCTTCATCTCTCTTGACTGGGGCAATTTTAAGGAAGGAATGAAGGAAACACCAGGAAGCGAGAAGAATCATCGCGAGAGGTAGGCATCGTGATATCGGCGCCCGAGCACTACCATCTTCCTCCTCATGTGCCTATCTCAAAACTTCAGCGTGTTCGTTAGGCTCGCACAATAAACCTCCTTACAGCAATAATATTTTATATCTATGTACCAACTGACACAGACTTCCACGTTGCTGAAATAGTTCCGTAAAGGGTATATATACGTATATTCAAAACGCTATAGGTTCAGGGTCGTTTCGCCTGACCATAACTCAATGACAGCTCTGTCCGCACTGCGTGAAATTTCAAGAAATTTGTCATAAGGAGGCATCGCTCACCTGTGACTTGCGCCAGGCCACGGAAAACTTTTACGCGCCGCCGCATCGCACTCCTTATATACTGGCCCTCAATGAGGTGGAAGCGCTGTGGTTGGCCAAACGTGTTATACCGCCTCTACGTCAGCGTGACAGGCACCGAACGGCAACCGTAATGTGACCTGCCTGGTAATTCAGCCCTGATCGACGCCGAGTGCTTTTAAATCTGCTTAGCGCAATCACGCCAATGCCTAGGACACAATCAGAGTACATTCCAGGGACGTTCATTGCGACTCCGTGCGGTCGCTTGGAGCTCGCTCGCGCGCAACTACGTGGGCAGTTCCGTGCACTCGAAGTAGGGTTCTGTTCGAACGCAATTAGTTCTTTCGAATACTACAAAAGCTACATATTTTATAAGACTATCATTAAATAGTTTTCAATGACTTTCAAGATCTTATACTGTACCTATATGACGATTAGATACTGATACTTCTCACCCATACGATGACAGAGCATTGGGATCACGTTTCAAGGAGCTTCAGGGCGTAAACTTTAGCGCACGTATGAAATCACTGGTTAATAAAATGAGGCGGAATGGAGCTTCAAAAATGGCGAATCTCACGTTACAGTTGAGAGTTCTGAAAAATCGTATCAAACGACCGTACACTGAATAAATAAAGCAATAAACAAGCTTGGACTATCTCTACTATTTTATGATCACACTCATTACAATCCCTAGCAGCTATTGCTTTTCTCTTTTTTGAAAATAAGTATTCCTGCTAATGAAGTTATGCGCTGTGCTTTATCCACATGTTAATTATGGGCGTTTACAGCTCCTAAACAGCCATCACGTGATTTGTTGCGTAATACCACTGAATTAAAAAGACAAAGCATTTATAAAGCTCACCCAACGTTGCGCAGCACTGCGTAGAAATAAAAGCGAGAGGCGCAACCGTCTTTCAACACAACAGCCTGGATGCACAATTCGAGGCAGCACCCGTCGTACATAATGAACGTTCACGCTCCCACACGAAATGAATGTAGCGCTTTCGGTTTTCTTAAATTTGTTGCCTTCTGCAGATTCCGCTAACGAAATATTAGTGAGGTACGCTTACTAGGAAATTGTACATATGGCTCTCTTAAAAGGTCATACTCCGTTTAATGTAGGCAAAGAATGGGCCAATTGAAGTAACACTGTAAGACGCCACATTGTCTATAATGTGTACGACAACTCGGTTCATCGCAGGTAAAGGGGAAGAAAAAAATTAAGTTCTGTACTGTGGGACAACATAGTTCAATTGTTCCATTACACGTTTTTTTAGAAAATGACAGTCGGTAATGTTGCTGTAGACCTTCATAACTCTCTGTTACGGAAATGTGCAATGCTCTAATATTTGCTACTTCTCAATATTTAACAATTGAACTTACATTGTCATTACAATAACAATGTCTGGAAAGCTACGAAATAAGATAGAAAATTCTTAATGAGTTATTAGGCCTGGTTAAAGCAGCCACAAGCTTTAATGTGCCTCACTTCATATACAACTGGAAGATTACGGAAGTGCTACAAGAAAAATAAGCACTATTTATATGGGTCTTTTTTGTATCATCTTTTGACCTGTTTCGCTAATGTGAAGGCTTACAAACTATTGCTCAAGCAAAAAGATTTTAAAGTTCAGAAAGTTATACAGCTGTTTCTGTAATAGAAGTTATAGTGCATCCGCCTGATTCACTTCAAGTTGATAGAAATTATAGTGTCAAAAGTAAACTTTCCCGTCGCCCCACATTAGGGCTTTGCCAACTTGTGATTCCTAAGCAGTATATATTTTTTATACTGAGTAAATGACGCTTTCTTGAGCGAAGAACACGATATAATCTGCGTAAAGCCAGACATTAACGTTCTTGGCAATTGGCATACAGCTCATCAGTCCATTAAATAACACTGGATATATCACACACCGAACTTCACGTTTCTGCGTGTATTTAGGTGAACAACATTTATCCTTAACGCAATAAAACTCTCTCGACTTTAAGAAGTCTGCTATCCAATCAATCATTTATAGCGAAAGCTTTGCTGAGTGTTCAGTAAAATGAAGTGCTCGACGCTGTCATGAACTCAAGCAACGCCACAGCCGCTGCACAAATAACGAAGTTTTTTATCCAGTGGCTGTGGCTATGTTGAGGGTTACTGGTTACTAATACAGCGTATTGTGTCCTTTCAGAGCAAGCTCTATTCAAGTTTATAAATCATTATGGACAAACCAAATTGAGCAGTCACTACGAAGACGAAATTGGTTTGATTTTATTAAGAACATATTTGCCACCCAGATATTTAATAGGCCATCTTGGATCCTCTCGAATAAATTGATCATGCTAGATGTTAGTGACATGGGTCTTATACATTATATGCGAAACACCTCTTTTACTAGCCTAAGTAACGCTGTTCCTCCGTCCACACCGCTCCCCTCACCGCAGGTGTTGGAGCGGTGCCAAGTAGCTCATGCCCTCGTAGCAGTGGGTGGTGACGTCTCTCTCTCTCGCCTGCCGCGCGCTCACCCCGTGTCACCTCTCCATGGCTTCGCCCACTCCACCGCTCGCAACACTCGAGCCCACTCCTGACGTGGGCATCATCTCAGCTGCGCCGTCTCTCTCTATCTGTCAGCGAGAAGAAGCTGCGACAGGCGAGTGCGCGTGCTGCGCGCGTCGCGAGAATCTCGCGACGCCGCCAATGTGGACAGCGCGTCGCGGCTTTCCGTGCGATTACGCCGATGGCTGGGACGCCGTGGCGGCATGCTTCCCGCTAATGTGCGCGCATTTTTCCCGGCTGTTACCGGCGTTGCGAGGGTTAGCGAAGCCGATCGCGTTCTTGAATGGCGACGTCGACAACGACCAGATACGAGCCGGGGAAGCCGAACGCAAGCATCGGCAGTGGAAAAACAGTGACACCAACGAGGTGCAAGTCAAAAACATTGGCCGGATATCCACGGAGGGAATGATGGAGAGCGGGGTGAAGCATTCGTCCGTGCATTCGTTCTTGCATCCGTCCATCCAAGCGTCCGTCCGTGTGACCGTCCATGCGTTCATCCGCCCGTCTCTTCGTGCGTCTGTTCGTGCGTCCGTCCCTGCGTCCGTTCATGCGTCCATCCATGCATATGTCTGTGTATCAGTTCGTCCATCTATTCAACACTTCAAGTACCACCATCTCGCATTTTTTTATCACATACTGGATGGATGGATATGGCTGTAACCTTTAGATTGGGCGGTGCATAGCGCCACCAAGCCGTAATTCTTAATGAACCAAAATTTAGATTTATTTTTTCCCTTAAATAGTGAGGTTGAGGATTTGTATTTTGCAGCGAAGGGTTCAATTTTCACTCGTGCCTTGACTTTAGCCATCAATCAGGTAACCTCCTTCTAGTTAATTCTACCTGCTTAAAGTCTATTTTGCCCTCACTGTCCCTAAACCCCACTGCTTTGACAAACTCTGCGCCATCAACCTGAACTACAGGGTGAAGGCCTTTGCAGAACTTTGTCAAGTGTTCGGCACTTTCTTCTTTCTCTCCACACGCACAGCATACCATGTCTACCCCTTCGTATTTGGCCCGATATGTCTGTGTTCACAATACTCCCGTCCTGGCCTCAAACAGTAGAGAACTACCCCGACTATTATCATATATCGTTTCCTTGGCTATTTACTGCTTAAAAGTTTGATAAATCTTTAGTGCGGACTTCTTAATCATGCCCATTCTCCACATTTCGGTCTCAGCTTCCCTCACCTTATTCTTAAGCGATAATTCTTTTTGGTTTGACCCCCTGCTGTTTTCCAAGTATTTACCAGTCAATTTTCTGGTTCGCTAACGCCATATTGTATCGACAATCTTCATGTACAAGTAGCTGGATACCTTCCTAGCCCAACGCTCCTCCCCCATTTCTCTCAATCGCTTCTCAAATTTTATCTTGCTGCTAGCTTCTCGGCCCTCAAATGATGTCCCTGCTATATCACCATGTTCTCCCTGATTTGGTGTATTCCCGTGAGCTTCTAAGGCAAGCCTACCCATTCCACGTTGCTTAATTTTTAATTTTGCTTGAACTTCTGATCTCGTGCACAAGACCGCATTGCTGAACGTTAGACCAGAAACCATGACCTTTTTCCATATTCCTCTCACAACATCATACCTATTGTAATTTCTCAGTGCCCTGTTTTTCATTACTGCTGCATCCCTGTTACCTTTAGTCGACACGTATATTTCGTGTTCCCTTAGGTACTCGGCCCCAATGCTTTTCCATACGCCCAGATATTTGTACTTATCGGTTATATCTAGCGTGACTTCCTGTAATTTAAACTCACTAACTACATTATCATAAAAATCATGAATGCTGATTTTTCTTTACTGAATCTGAAATCTAACCTATCTCCCTCATCACCACAGATGTCCACCAATTTCTGCAAATCTTCCTTGTTGTCGGCCATTAGCACATCATCTGCGCACATCAATGCTGGTAGTGCCTGTTCAATGAGTTTTCCTTGTTTGAAGAAAGAGAGGTAGAAGCCCAGTTCACTTCCCTATAATTTGGCCTTTAATCCTTGTAGGTGCATAATGAATAATAATGGTGACAGGGGACACCCCTGCCTAAGCCTCCGTTTTACCTCTGCAGGCTTGAATACCTGTTTTTCCCACTTTATAATTAACTTGTTACCTTTATAGATATCCTTTAAAAATTAGTGACTACATCTTCCACACCTAGTGTGTCCAGTATTCCTCTTAAATCCTCTTGAACCACACTATCGTACACTCCCTTGATATCAAAAAGTGCTAGCCACAGGGGTCTGTGTTCCTTTTTTGCTGTTTCGATGCAGTACGTCAGTGAGAAAAGATTGTCTTCCAACCTCCTGTGGTTTCGAAACCAATTCTGCAGTTCCCCCAGCATCCCCTCATCCTCTATCCATGCCTGCAGTCTTTCCTTTAAAATCTGCATCGCCTGCCTTTAGACCACTGATGTCACTGTTATAGGACGGTAGTTGTTTATGTAAGCTTTGTCCCCCTTTCCTTTATAGATCATGCTCATCCTGCTAAGTTTCCATCCATCGGGAACTTCTCCATTGATTATTATTTTGCTAATTGCCTCTTTCAAGGTCTGCTTAGACTTCGCACCCAATGTCTTTATCAGCATAATTGTAATGCCATCTGGGCCTGTTGATGTACTACTTGGAACCTTTTTCTCAGCCCTTTCCCACTGTTCTTGTGAAAATGGAGCCATTGCGTCACTTGATTTATCCTTGTCTATTGTGGTGCATAAAACACTTCTGTGGTAAAATTTTTCTGTCACCCTTGTTCCTATAAATTTAATAGCTTCGTGCCCTTCTAGCTTAGCACCTTGAGCTGTAGTTATAAACCTTTGATCTAGGTTCGCCTCATTTCTCAGGGAGTTTATATGGTTCCAAAATTTCTCAGCTGCCTTTCTATCTTTTTATGTGTTTCTGCCAGCCACTGGGCTCCCTTTCTTCTAATCGTTTCATTGATCAGAAGGGATACATCCCTTCTACAGCTTAGAAGGTTTCCCACTTTCTTTCAACATCATCTGTCGGTTCAATCCGCTGCTGCGTGTATGTGTTCCCTAGAGGCTTCCTGACGTTTTGCTATGGCTCTCTTAACTTCCTCATCCCACCAACTTTTGGGTTTGTGTCTTCTTTTCCGGGTGACATTCCCCATATAGAAGCAGCGCCATCCAGCGGACATTCCAAGGACTAAACGAGAGGTGGCGCACGCACATTTTCTAATGGCTTGCGCTTCGGGTGTACTTCCCACCTTTACCCACCTCGAGTTCATGGTATATACTAGCTCACTGTATTTATGGCACTGCGGCCCAACGCTCGCTAAACTTTTCTAAAACCAAGGAGCTTACGCCCAGCGAATATAACGTAGCAGCCTTTTCCTGTCAGATAGTGCTTGATGTACATGCCGATGACTGCTAATGGGAAATGACAGACAGGAGAGTCCAGCTTTTACTTTCTTACGGCTTGCGCTTTGTATCTACTTCCCACCTTTAACCACCTTGAGTTCATTCATGGTATATTCTAGTTCATTGTATCAATGGCACTGCGGCTCAATGCTCGCTAAACCTTTGTAAAACTAAGGAGGTTGCACCCAGCGAGTATATTGTAGCAACCCTTTTTGTCAGGTAAGGCTCAATGTACATGCCAACGGCTGCTAATGGGGATCGCAGCGTGCGCGTTAACTAAAAGACGAGTGCTCCTGTCTCTCATTCCCCAATAGCAACCATTGGCATGTACATTGAACACTATTTTTTATTGCTCAACAACGCACAGAAGAAATCTCTCACCGGCACCACCTTGGAGACCAAAATGTTACACTTGTTACACACTACAACGGCTACGAGGGACGAACGGGTGTCGTTCTAAGGAGTTTCGCCCCTGAAACACCGATCGCGTTTGAAATTACAGACAGCGTCCGAGTAACACCAACAAGACGCGAGCTAGAATGCTGAGCGCAAGCGTCTTCAACGCTTCCCGCTTTCCATGCTTTTGCGCTTCAAACAAACGTTTAATAATAATAATAATAATAATAATAATAATAATAATAATAATAATAATAATAATAATAATAATAATAATGACTTTATTTCGCATCAAGGATACATGATGCAGGAGACCTGCAGAAAAAGCTGGCGTGATGGCAGATTGACAAGGCCGCAGGCCCCCCTTCCCCCTCCCCGAGCACATCGCAGCAGCGGTAACACTTTCATAAAAACATTCGGGATCATACGCGTAAAATAAACAGGTCTATGACAATAAAGAAATCATCACTGTACATGTGTGATAAAACGAAACGTCTAATGCTCAAACAACAACAACAAAAAATCTATTTCAAAAGATGCAAAAAATGTTGGCGTATTTGCCTTAAAAAAGGAAGCATTTGCGTAATACATCCGAGCGAAGCATACAAACATGTATACGACAAAAATGAGCAATCAACACTGTACAGGTGTAACATATTGGTACATATAATGCTATAAACAAATACTTTCGCAATGTGAAATACAGGCGCATTTGCCTTGCAAAACACAGAAAAAAGCATCATAAAAAGAAGAAATATGCCTAATTTATTGCTTTGGCAACACCACGAATGCATACTCATTTCCTAAAAAAACAAGACACAGAGAAACATATCGGGAAAAAAACACAAAACAATATACAAAATACACGTCAACAAAAACAAAATACAAAAATACATTCTTTAGAAATTACAAGTAACAGAAACGAGTGATCATGACGTCTGGAGGAAATGATTCCGCAGTTGTTTAAAGGTGATTTTTTCTAAGTCAATTTCGTTATCCCTAAGTTCATTTAGTAACCTTGGAAGTTTATTTCCCTACGATTGAAGACCGTATGTGGTTCTAAAGGTTCGAACAGTCCACACTTCATTTTTGCGGGTATTATACTTAGGCTGGTTGAGTATTAAATCTGCCAACTGCTTTAGAAACGGGTTAGAGTTTTTTATGTCTTGCTTATAATTCTTGGACAAAAGAAAATCATACATTTTTATTACTGGCATCAGGTTGTATTTTTCAAATAAGGAACGAGTATGATAAGTACGTGGCACGTTCTCTACCGCCCGTACAAACCTTTTTTGTAACATATGAAGTTTGTTTATGTTTTCTTTAGAAGTTAGAGCCCAAACTAGATGGCAGTAATTGAATCTTGATAAAAATAAGGTATTGTAAATTAACAACAAAATATTCCGAGAAAGCAAGTGCTTGTTTCGGTACACAAGGCCGACTACCTGAGAGACCTTCGTAGCTAAGAAGTGTATGTGGTGATCCCATGATAATGTTTCTTGAAATATTACTCCTAATATTTTAAGAGAAGGGACTATCTCGACAGGGGTGGAATTTAAAAAGATCGTTTGTTTTACAATTTCCGCTTTATCTTTAGAATGAAATACCATAGCCTTAGTCTTTGCAACATTTATTTTTAGACCGTTTTCTCTTGTCCATTTTTCTAATCTAATCAGCAGTAGATTTGCATGTGTTATTAATTCGTTCACTGATTTTCCTGTTAAAAATATATTCGTATCATCTGCATATATTATAATTTTCACGTTAGAGGAGATGTTCACGATGTCATTAATGTAAATATTGAAGAGGAAAGGTCCCAAAATGCTTCCCTGTGGAACTCCTGCAACGATTGACAAGGAATCGGAATTGCAACCACCCAGGCTAACAATCTGATTACGGTGTTGTAAATAAGACTGTATTAATGATCCCGCCGTTCCCCGAATACCGTACCGTTCTAGTTTTTCTATAAGTAATTTGTGGTTAATGTGGTGAAAAGCTTTCGTAAAATCTACGAACAACCCCAACACAACGTTTCCCTGTTCGAATTGCTGATAAATGTACTCTTTCTGTGCCATGAGAGCATATTCTGTACTGAAACCTTTGCGGAAACCATACTGCGAGTCATGAAGCAACTGAAACTTCCTTTCAAAATTAGTCAGCCGTTTTAATATTGGTTTTTCTAATGCCTTCGAGAGGACTGGCAGAATGGACACAGGCCGGTAATTCGACATGTTATTTCTATCGCCTTTCTTGAAGAGGACGGTAACGCGTGCAACTTGCATTTTAGTGTGAAAAACAGCCCGGCCAAGGCACAAATTGAATATATGCGTTATATAAGGAAGAAGGAATATAATGACATGCTTTATAGGTTGAACTTGTATCCCGTCAATATCAAGTGCTGTACTCAAGAGGACACGACACCGAGTATCGCTTCAAACCGTTCTTCCAACACCCGCGTACGACACCCGTTTCAACCGGGTCAACGCCGTGCGTACCGCTGCTGCTTGGAAAGATGGTCGATTGTTTTTCCATGTTACAGCCTAATCCGTGCTTTTAAAGGCGAAGCATTTGTTAGCTAACTTCGGCGACTTTGAGCGTATCTATCTATCTATCTATCTATCTATCTATCTATCTATCTATCTATCTATCTATCTATCTATCTATCTATCTATCTATCTATCTATCTATCTATCTATCTATCTATCTATCTATCTATCTATCTATCTATCTATCTATCTGGCCACCTACGACTTCTGGGTCTCCTGCCCTTTTCGATAATGGTATCGACACGAAACTTCAGATGGCTTTACATGACTGTATCAACAACTTATTTCACTAGTCATAACGAAAAAATCATTAAGTGTAATGCCATGAATGTTATGATTTGCATTTCATGGTCTTGCGGCGCTTGCAGTGGTTTCGTTCACATGGCATGTTGTGAAACTGGTATAATATGGCATGATTGCATGGCGAACACAAGCGAGAGACCCTAACATTGCAATAATGACATGAGTGTCAAGTAACACCGTGACTGCATGCCATGCTCATGATGTGCCCACGGCCATTTCGCAAGCGTCACGTACATCAAATGTGGTATTACACTAGGTGAGTGGATGACGATGGTATGTGACTGGTGGAAACATGATAATCATCAAATGCGTATCATGTAACAACGTGACTACATATCACACTGATGATGCGCTCACGGCTGTTTGACTAGCTTCACATATGCGAAATTTGGTATTACGTGGCGACAATGGATGGCGATTGTATGTGACTGGTGCAAACTTGATAATTATGACATGCGTGTCGTGTGAGAACATGGCTAGATTCCACAGTCAAGGCACCCATACACTTCGACGTGACGTGGTTCGTGTGCTCACCGGCGTTAATTTCATTGCATCACGCCGGCATAGCCACTACTGGCGCCGGTCCTGCCATATACTCGCAGGCGCGCGCCGCGCTGCGTTGCAATGACGCATGCGCGTTTCACCGCGCCTGGTGTCCCTCCATACCAAAAGATGGAGACGCAGTGTTGTCTGGGTAACGCATTGGCGCGAAATGCAGCATGACGCATTTCGCGCCTGTTGCCGTAGGGCCGCACCGACGGACACTGGTCGCGCCTGGCATAGGATTATAGTGGGCTTGCCTTTTGCTAACTCAGCGTCGCTGTGCCCAGCGTGAGCGCGCATCAACGCTACTTGAAAGTATATTAGGCCCTTCATGATGAGCCCGGGGCCGTTTTGCTAGCTCCAAACACACCGAATTTAGTGTTTGTGGCGTCTATGGACGACGGAATATATGACTGGTAAAACATGATAACCCTAACATGCGTGTCATGTAAGAACAAGACAACATAGGACGCTCATAGCGTGCTCGCGGCCGTTTCGCTAGCTCCAGATATACTAAATTTGGTTTCACGTGACGTGAATAGATGACGAAGGTAAATAACAGATCCAAACATGATAATCATGACACAGAAGCCATGTACGGCATCATCACCTCCACCTCGTAACTTCGTGCTCATAATAAAGGGATATATGAACATTTCTTATTCGTGCATCGCATATGATCGATTCCCATCGTAGGTGGGATCTGCCAATTTTAATTGCGAAGCATTTCTTAGCGAACTTCGGCGACTTTGAGCATATCTATCTATCTATCTATCTATCTATCTATCTATCTATCTATCTATCTATCTATCTATCTATCTATCTATCTATCTATCTATCTATCTATCTATCTATCTATCTATCTATCTATCTATCTATCTATCTATCTAGCCGCCTACGACTTTTGACTCTGCTGGCCGTTTCGATAATGATATCGATACCAAACTTGGTATGTAACAACATGACTGTATGAAAAAAATATTTGACTACGCATAACATGAAAGGTGGATCTTAAAACGAATCTGCAGAACACGAAACTAATGTACAACAACCTCGGAAAAGAGCAGCGCTTCGAGATAGGTAATAGTGCACTTGAAGTTGTAAAAGACTATGTCTACTTAGGGCAGGTAATAACTGTGGAGCCGAACCACGAGATTGAAGTGACTAGAAGAATAAGAATGGGGTGGAGCACATTTGGCAAGCACACTCAAATAATGACAGGTAGATTGCCACTATCCCTCAAGAGGAAGGCATATAACAGCTGTATCTTGCCGGTACTTAGCTACGGAGCAGAAACCTGGAGACTTACAAAGAGGGTTCAGCTTAAATTGAGGACGACGCAGCGAGCAATGGAAAGGAAAATGGTAGGTGTAACCTTAAGAGACAAGAAGAGAGCAGAGTGGATTAGGGAACAAACGGGGGTTAAAGATATTATAACTGAAATCAAGAAGAAGAAATGGACATGGGCAGGGCATGTAGTGCGTAGACAGGATAACCGCTGGTCATTAAGGGTAACTGACTGGATTCCCAGAGAAGGGAAGCGGGTTAGGGGGAGACAGAAGGTTAGGTGGGCAGATGAGATTAAGAAGTTTGCGGGTATAAATTGGCAGCAGCAAGCACAGGACCGGGTTAACTGGCGGAACATGGGAGAGGCCTTTGTCCTGCAGTGGACGTATTCAGGCTGATGATGATGATGATGATGATGATGAACATGAAAATCACGACATGGATGTCATGAATGTTTGTATTTACATTCCAAGGTGCAGCACTTCTTGTGGTGGGTTCGTTCACATGGCATGTTGCAAAACTGGTATGGCATGGCATGGCGAACACAAGTGACACACCGTGACATCAAAATCATGAAATGCGTGTGATGCAACAACATGACTACAACCCACACTTATGATGTGCTCAAGGCCGTTTCGCTAGCTTCGCATGTACCAAAATCCGCATTATGGGACTTGAATGAATGACGAAGGTATGTTACTGGTGCCATGTAAAGTGTAAATGGAGCCATGTAAAAACATGAATCCATGCTACGCTAATTATGCGCTGGTGGCCGTTTTGCTAGCTTCACTTATAACAAATACGGCATTACGGAGCGTGAATTGATGACGAAGGTATGATACTGGCACAAACAAGATATACATGATATGCGTGTCATATAACAGCATGACTACATGCTACACTCATGATGCGGTCGCGGCCGTTTCGCTAGCTTCACATGTAAGAAACTCAGTATAACGTGACGCGAACGGACGACATGGGTAAATGACACACACATACAAACATGATAATCACGGCGTGCGTGTCATGTAACAACATGGCTACATGCCACACTCATGATGCGCTTGCGGCCATATGGCTAGCTCTACACGTGCCAAATTCGGTAAAACTTGACGTCAATGAATGACGAAGGTGTGTGACTGATGCAAACATGATAATCGTGAGATGTGTGTCATGTGAAAACATGACTACATGCCACAATCAAGGCGCCAATACATTTAGACATGGCGCGGTGCGCGTGCTTACCGGCCTTCATTTCGAAGCGGCAGGCCGGCGTTGTGACGCCAGACGCCGGTCGTACCGTATACTCGCAGGCGCGTGCCACCCTGCGTTTCTTTGGCGCATGTGCGTTTCAGCGCGTACGGCGTACCTTCATCATGAAAATAGGGAGCTGCAGTGTTGTCTGGGTAACGCATTGGCGCGAAATGAAGCATGTCGCATTTCGCCCCGGTTGCCGTCGAGCCGCTCCGATGAACGCTGGTCGCGCCCGGCCTCAGACTATAGAGTGCTGGCGTTTTTCTAACCCAGCGTCGCTGTGCCCAGCGTGCGTGCGCGTTGGCGCTATGTTGGAGTATATTGGGCCCTTCATGATACGCTCGCCGCCATTTTGCTAGCTCCACATGTACCAATTTTAGTGTTACGTGACTGCAATAGACGACGAAATAAATTACTGGTGCAAACATTATAGTCCTGACACGCGTGTCATGGAAGAACACGACAACATACCACGCTCATAGCGTGCTCGCAGTCGCTTCGCTATCCGCATATATACTAAATTTGGTATCACGTGACGTGAATCGATGATGAAGGTAAAGGACACATCCAAACACAATAATCATGGCACGGAAGTCATGATACGCCATCATTCACCTCTACTTCGCATCGTTGTGCCGATTTTGAAATGACATATCAACCTCGCGCAGTCGTGCATTGAATATCATTGATTGCCACTGTAAGTAGGATCTGCCATTTTTGATTAAAATTATTTGGAATATTTTCCACTCTTATGGTATCCACGCTTTGTTTAAAGAGTACTCTATAATGCTGACGACGTTACCGGGCGATAGCTTTAATGAAACATTATTCATTATTCATTATATCAGGACCAGGCGCTGACTAGTGTGAATGTCTAATCGCGTTTGATGCTTCTGACACTGTTTTTTGTTTAGATGTCAGTTGTAATGGTAGATTACTTTCGAATGCAAATGGCACAGTAGAAGAATATCTAATTTTCGGGCATCTGCCCAGTTGCAATAAAGATTTTGCCATTTTTTTTTAATGGTACCGCTTCATCTTCATCATTTACTGCAGACAGCAGGGTTTTGTGAGATCTTATGTATTGAAATACCGCTTTCTTATTTTTAGGAATCGAAAACATTTGTAATATTCTCTTTTAGCTTGGGACACCATGTGTTCAATTCCAGTGGCACTAAATTTATAGATAAAGTTACCAGTTTTCAGAAGACAGATTAAGAATTAGGGTTCTCCAAGCTGTCTGTCATCTTCTGCAATTGCGTGAGCAGTCTGAATATCTACTACGGGCAATGGGGTACCTTTTCGGCTGATTCAAGAGCAAATTCAGTTCTTGTGTATGCTCCTTGAAATACTGCGCTTACTTCAATTGCTTTAGTGTTATCACTATATTCAAAAAGAGAAACAGAAGCTGCTTCTAGGTCATTTTTAAATGTGGAATAGTTTTTAATAATCCGGGCTTGGGAACATGATGTCATAATTGTGCACGAAACATCGAACATTATAGGAAAGTTCTCACTGTTGTTAGCACAATCCATGGCTGTCCATAAAATGCTACCAATATCCAAACTTGCAAAACTAAGAAATCCAAGTCAGAGCGTGATCGACTTCGCAAAAATGTGGGAGTTCGAGCATTGAGGCACGACAAATTGTTGTCTACAGACCAGCTCAGCACTTTCAAGCCATATCGAGCGATTCTGAAACTGCAGTATGTATGGTGAAAATTGAAATTGCCAAGTAGAATTTTCCTTTACACACTGAGTTAGCAGCCATATCGAATAATCGCGGGGCTCGTTCGCCCACAGGAAAGCAAACGTCGATTAGCAAGAAAGGCAGGCATCTTAGCAAGGTAACATCTAAGGCGAAAGTTTCGCTTTCAGAAGACACGTCTATATGAGAATTGGATTTTTTTTATTTGAAGCATTTCTTGGCAAACTTCGGCGACTTTAGGCGTATCTATGTATTTATCAATCTATCTATATAGCCGCCTACGACTTCTAGGTCTCCTGGCCGTTTGGATAATGGTATCGATACCAAACTTAGTATGGCATAACATTACTGATGACGAGCATATTTGATTAGTCATAACGTGAAAATCATAATATGCATGTCATAATGTCATGATTTACATTTCATGGTCTTGTTGCTCTTGCGAAGGTTTCGTTCACATGGCATGTTGCAAAACAGGAATTGTATGACATGATTGCATAGCGAACACAAGCGACAGACCCTAACATTAAAATTATGACATACGTGTCATGTAACAACATGACTACATGCCACGCTCATGATGCGCTCTCGGCCATTTCGCTACCGTCACAATACAATATTTGGTACTACGGTACGTGAATAAACGAAGAAGGTATGTGACTGGTACAAACATGATACTCATGAGATGCATGTCATGTAACATCACTACATGCCTCACTCATGATGTGCTGGCGGCCGTTTCGCAAACTTCACCCGTACCAAATTCGGTATTAAGTGAGGTCAATAGATGACGAAGGTATGTGACTGGTGCAAACTTGATAATCATGAGATGCGAGTGATGGGACAACATGACAACATGGCACAGTCAAAGCGCCAATACACTTCGACGTGACAGGGCGCGTGTGCCCGCCGGCGTTCATTTCGGTGCGTTACAGCGGCGTGGCCAGCCAGGCGCTGGCCCTGCCATATGCTCGAAGGCACGCGCAGCGCTGCGTTGCTTTGACGCATGCGCGTTTTAGTGCGTCCAGCGTCACTCCGTCACGAGAGGAGGCAGACGCAGTGCGGTCTGGGTTCTATAGAGTTTCCGTGTTTTGCTAATGTGTAGCGTCGCTGTGCCCAGCATGCGTGCGCGTCAACGTCACGGTGGAGTATATTGGGCCCTTCATGATGCACTCATGGCCGTTTTGCTTGCTTCACATATACCAAATTTAATGTTACGTGACGTCGATGAGTGACAAAGGTATATGACTGGCGACAACATGATTATCATGATATGCGTGTCATGCACGAACATGACAACATACCACGTTCATAGCGTGCTCGCGGCCGTTTCGATAGCTTCACGTATACTGCATTTGGCATCACGTGACGTGAATAGATGACGAAGATAAACGACACATCTAAACATGATAATCATGACACGGTAGTTGTGTGCGGCATAATTTACATCCCCTCGTAAAATTGTGGTAATTTAAAGTGGCATAGCAACCTTCCTCATTCTTGCATCGCATATCATCGATTCCCACTGTACGTGGGATCTGCCAAGTTTTTGTTCATAAAGAACACTTAGGTTCCACCATTGGATGGAGGGTCTAGTAAAAAAAAGAAAGTTGGGTAGTGATGTGTGTAAACCGAAGTTTCTTGCAATCCAATAATAACCAGAGCGAATTTAAGAGACAAATACAATAGATCTGTTATAGCTTAGCGAATAAACCGGCAGTTCCAATAAATAAGTTTAGGAGACCGCATGATTGAGTCGGCAACAACCTTATCTAAAGACTCTATTTTGGAAATTCGTTTTCTAAAGGTTGTCCTGGTAGTTTATTTTTGCTTTTTGAATGTTTTGGCAAACAAGTTTTTGCTTATATGGGGGATCTAAAACGCTTAAGACATTTAGGGTTTATGTCGATATCATACGTATCCTGAGTAACATCCTGTATGGGCTCATTTTGTCTCTGAATGCCAGCGCTTTGGCCTACACATTCGAAGAAATTATCTCAGATTTTTCTTCTTTTATTGAGTGTGCATACTCAGCATTTTGTGAAGCTGTACCCATATCCCTATGCGCTTCATACACAAGTATCTCACTTTTTGGGACACCTGTCGCCTTCTTCGTTTTTAGTGGAGAAGCGATGGGAAGTGGAATTTACCCAATTTATCTGGCACATACCCGTGTTCTGACGAGCCTGATGGTATCTGATGGGCCACACAATAGCACATGGCCGTTTGACGATGACTGTTCTCTTTTCTCTTGTATTGTGAACCAGTAGTGATCAGTAGGATTCAGTCTCTACTTGTGACAACCGTTTATTAAGGTGATCGTTTTCGAGTAACCCGCAAGCCACATCTACACAGGCCACACAAATTACGGCAAAATCGCACAGCTTCATTGTTAAAAGCTATAATCCTTCCTCAATGTTGGTTACTTTCTTTGTGCTGTGGGTAACCCGTACATGAGAAGCAGCTACACACTAAACAAAAATGACCTGAAATAACCTCAAAAACTGGTTAAACCATTTGTCCTCTAGCGCAGTACCTTTCCTGGGTTTTTTTAACCACCTACTACCGAGGTAAAAATTTACTCTCGTGCAAAGTGAGTTTTTGAACGTAGGGAGAGTAGTAATTATTTATCCCAGTGAGGTTTTCAGCGAGTATAGAGGGAGTAAATTTTTACTACCTTCACAAGGTTTTTGAGGTGATTACTGGGAGTTATTTCTGGTGGTAAAAAAATAAAAATGGCGGGTGCATTCGCCCAGAGTCGACAAATTCATTGAATAGCAGAATTGATTGAATTTATCGAACGGCAGAATTGGTGACACATACATTCACATACAGACAAACACGCACACACAACAAATGCAGAATAATACACCACTAGCACAGACTGCACGCGTTGCTCGACTATACTTCGACAATCCGGTATATATATAGGCACGACTTTTTGACCGGCAATGTAGTACCGATAGGAGAGCTCTTTTTTTGCATCGATTAACAACAACGCTTGAAGGTGCAAGCGTAAGCTTCAGGTGGGCTGCAGGGCACTAAATTTCACACCAACCTTTTATTATAAATCTACACGATCTCACCTTTTTGATTATCCAATAATTGCTTGGCACACCGGGCTATTTACCCCACGCGTGTTAGCACTGCTGATGCACAAGTCCACAAAATATACCTAAGTACGCAAAAAGCATGGTAGCTCAATGATTTTCATTCAGCGACGGTGCACAAACACAGTAGCAGCACGTATTCATCACAACGGGCGTAGAAGAGCGGTCCACGCCTGCATACAAGCTGCTTACCGACGGCGTTCTGCCCCGCCGCGGTGGTCTAGTGGCTAAGGTACTCGGCTGCTGACCCGCAGGGCGCGGGTTCGAATCCCGGCTGTGGCGGCTGCATTTCCGATGGAGGCGGAAATGTTGTAGGCCCGTGTGCTCAGATTTGGGTGCACGTTAAAGAACCCCAGGTGGTCTAAATTTCCGGAGCCCTCCACTACGGCGTCTCTCATAATCATATAGTGGTTTTGGGACGTTAAACCCCACATATCAATCATTACCGACGGCGTTCTAGGCCTTTTTCAGGAGCACGGCTATCCGATAAAACACAGCTGGCGATCACAGAACAGACATCCTGTGCGAACTTCGTCGTCATTTCAGATACAAATGAACACGTCACCGCTATCTTACGAGGACGGGGCGGTGTATGCACACTTCCAACGAAAGATCACCATCCGGGCTTTCTTCGTGCTCACGGGCAGCCTCTTGTTGTTTCCGTCAGCCTCGTATTGGCTTCGCGCTACATGTTTGAGAACAGTTGGTGCACGAGGTGGGCAATTCGGGCAGCACTTTACTCAAGCAGACATCGCCTACTGTGGAACAAAATATATGCGATGCTTCTTTCACCTGCCCCGGCGACACACTCCCACTGGTCACTGGTGGCCACGGCTCGGTGCCGACGACAAAGTGAAGCATTTCGCTTATTGCTTCTCCAGCAGGCAAGCACGGACGATGACACCAGATTGATTTTGTTACCACTGGCAGATCTTCGCGATTCGGCTCGGAAGCGATAATATCCGCGACGTGCAGGTTCGGAGGCGCTCGTAAGAGCACGATTGCTCGGTGATGTAGGAAACACGTGAGATCCATCAGCCCAACCAGACACACAGATACCGAGCTTCTTGCACTGTCTGTCTCCAAAGCCACCGCCGAGCAAAAGCAACAATTGGCGAAAATATGCAGGACAGCTTTCCACAGCAGGTTTTCTTTCTTTTTTTTCTCTTTTGAGAGGCCCCCCCCTCCCCTCCGGTCTGTTTTTTTTTTTTCGTTCAAAGAATGCTGTTCTCACTTGTTGGGCTTATGCTGCCCCCAGTTCCAGTAAAAGTGCGCTGACTCGAGGTCAGTCCAGAGGCACGGCGATGCAAAAAAAAAAAAAAAAAACATCTGTGGGCTTCGCGTACCTTCAGTATTCACTGAGAGCGTCACAAGGGGGGTATGGGGCAAAAGCCGCCGAAGCAGCTGCACCTTGTAGTCACGTGGAAATAAACTCTGAAACGCAGGTTAAAAATCACGTGATAGAAAACTCCCTAAGTGGTAAAACTGGATTTTGACATCCTTTTACTACTTGCCTGAGAGGTGGTGGTAAAACTATGTCATGTACCATCTTTTACTCCCACGCGAGGTAGTAATTTTAAACCCGAGAGAGTTTTCATAGGTTTGAGCCAAAAAAACCCCAAACTCGGATAGTTTTTGCTTACAGTGTACTTTCCCCTCACTTGAATTGGCTTGCGCGAGCTTGCACTTCCTTCGTTGCGAAGGTGTCAACTAATCAACGTTGCATGAACAAGTACAATGAGCGTGCCTAAGATGAGCGCTGCTACAACGACCGAGAGCGAAAAAGACATCGATACAAAAAGTTATCGAATGTGTATGGTGAGGCCAAGAGTGGCCGGGGACAAGGTCGCATGCTCTCCTTCAGGTTGCGTCCAGAATCGTCGTCATTAATAGATCTGTACACTTAAATATGAGCTCAGTAAAGGCTTTATGCGCACCCACAACCGAGACATGGGCTGAACAATCAGTGGCATAGAAACTCTAATAATTTATTTAGAAGACACTACAGTCTATTAGCGAAAGAAAGAAGTGGAGGTTTAAGAGTCTGTTTTTTTAATAGACACAATATTTTCACGGGATTAGAGTACAGGAGGAATAAGTGTATTTATAAAATATACAGACAGTCATAAAAGCAGCTGCTACTGAGAAAGAACAGCGACAACGGGTGCGCTGAATCATTTCTCGTCTTCAATTTCTTTCCCATGAATCATTTGTTCCTGGTGGTTAGTAATAATAATAATGAGAACTAACGGACATTTATTTACCGTCATTGCCTGTTGTTATTATTATCCATTTAGGAATAGTTCATTCATATATTGCTTATTAGCAAGCGGCGTGACTGCAACAGAGGTTAGAAATAACTTGCTTGGCATTTTAAATATCATTTTTTGTCCTGGACATCAGTCTACGCTTCGCCTACATGCACAATTCAAACAATTCATCAAAGTTAGAGTTACGAGGCGAGTTGATCAAGCTATTGTGATATTTTCGAATAGCAACGCATACAATGAAAAATAGCAATTCAATGCATGAATGCAATACTCTCCTTGGTCATATTCCTGTAAAATCATTATCTTGCAGTCAGCACAATCAGATGTTACTAGATATAATCAATAACAGGAAGTACTACAGGCTGCTGAATTCTGCTTAAAATTTTGATCGGTTGTCACCTGCCGTCAAGTTCGAAGGAGAAGGCACCTCATTCAGCGTGTGCAAAAAACACACTCATGTTTTTTTTTTTTTACTCTTTGAATCCAGTTTCTCATAAAAAGCTAGCGGGAGCTACAAACGGTAATGAGCTGGCCAATACCCTCGCAGGAGATCTTACGTGCCACACGGGGATGCGGGCTGGCGCCCGAGCCGGCAACCCAAACATGGACCTTGAGCCACTCATCTCCTATCACTAGATTTGCTCGAACTATAGGTTATCTAGAAAAAAATTCCCCTCACCTCACCTAAAAATAAATAACGTGTAATATTTTACGCTTAGACTGCTCCTAGCGAAGAGTTACTTCAGCACCTATAACTGCTGCAAACACTTCCCAGATATAAGGCCAGAATGCCCTAAATGTCAGCACACGAAGTGTGAATTAAATCACAAACTGTGAAAGTATCCGGCGCTAAAAGCTTGCTTCGGGTGTTGACGTTTAGGGCATTCTGGCCCTATTTCTATGAGATATTTCTGGGAAATGTCTTTAATCAGGGCAAGTCACTGCATATCATTGATAATTTGCTGCTATTCTTGAGTAGCGCAGCGTCATTTTCAGCCGAGCAGAGGTGCAGTGCACAACTCTGTCAAGTGAAGGGTGAAAGTTGAGCCGAGGAGCGTTTATAAATACGTGGGTAAGCATTAAATGTTGAGCTGGATGAATCACCTCAGGTGTTCTCACAAGGCCCTTTAACACCAGGCCGTCCAGAAGGCCCAAAGGTCGCTGGCGAGCTCCGACTCCTAGTCCCCGTTTGGAAGCAGCCACCGGGCCGTGTCCCGTAAGGGGTGCGCGGGCCCCTTCAGGACCTTTAAAGTTCGCTCTCTTTGTCACATAAAAGGGCGTAGTTGCCTCACTCCTCAATCCTGCTAAAAGAAATTACGAAAAGTCGGCAGACTTCAATGCTGATGTAAGGCATGTGCATTGATATCTTTTTCAATAGGCAACCCTTCCTGACTACCTTGTGCACTCGGTGGAACGTAAACTAACTTGTTGAACCCGTCCTGCCAACTCCCTCCCTAATGAATGTGCTTCTGTGCTGTATGTCAGTTGGATCAGAGAACACCTTGTGCGTGCTCTATGTCGCTTCGATGGTCAGGTTGCACACGCGCCGACAAACAAGTTGAGACATTTTCTTGTGAAGGTGAAAGGCAAACCGTTAGAGAAAACTTCTCCGGGCATTGTCTACAGCATCCCAAATGCAAACTGTGGTAGCACATACGTCAGCGGGAGAGGCAACTTTCCGCAAAGAATAAAACAACATAAGTATCATGTAGGAAAAAACAAGGTCTCAGCAAACGCGCTCGTTGAACACGAAGGATCTGCTGACTGCAAAATAGACGGATTATTGCGAGAATAACGAAACGATAAACGAAGAGGTCATCTCGGTTTCACCTCGAGTCTCGGACAATCCAGACAACGGCGCACCCAATCATTTCTAATGAAGCAGCTAATCAGCAAATTTATTTGGGCTTTCGCAGCATTTCTGCGGACACAGCCTGCATGCCTGATCTTTCCTGTGGCTGGCTGCGTCTGCAAATCTGCTGCAGACCCTCAACCAAGTCTGTCCTACTTCCCACACGTGCAGCATTTTACCTACATTTCGTTCATATAAAATATGCATAAGAAGATGGTTTCGTCATTCATTTTCAATTTTGAAGAAAACTCACATGTGAGTCTATGCAAACTAACAACGTATCAAAGTCACGGTTACATCTTTTTTTGAAGGCTTTCACAGCCAACCCTGAATAGTGTTGTTGACATGATCTCTCGGGGCGAGTATCAATGACACCCATGCTTATACTCCTGCTTCTGAGGAACATCTCCTTATATACGGATACGAGCGACCATGGGCAAATGTGAATACCACATCCTGTGTCTTCCCATTTTTCTGGGTGAATTTACTGAATTTTACACCACGTAAATACCACTTATCGCACCAGCAAGTGTTGTTTGGGTGCTACTGTCCGATGGGTCTTGGAATGGACTGCAGAAGATAGTCCGTGATGATTTCACAAAGCTGCTCTGACAGCGTTGGCAGACCGGGGTCAATCGTCATCTCCACCTCTGTGGTTTCTATTCATTAAGCATGGTCACAACATAGCGCGCCTTCTTTTAAAGACCAATACGACAATTTAGGGCTGTTCGCCTTGTGAATACCTTGACTACATGACCACTAAAACTCGTGCAAGTGTTAGGTCGCCCATAAACATTGCTATGTTCTTTACAGCACAGTGTCTCAAATCATATCGCAATTTCGGTACGTTATATTCCAGACATTACGTTCTAGAAGAGCATAACCTCTATGCTATATGTTACATTTCCTCTGCAGGAATGTTGTACGCCCCTCGCTTTACTTATTCAGCAAGCTTCTCTAGCCTTTAGAGTTTTGTGTGCTGTACGGTAACGCACTATGGTATAGTGAATCACAGCATGCAGAAATCTCTGCTGGTAAAGAGCCATTTGTTATACCTATGTAGATGCGGAAATCAAGTAATTGGTGTAAAGTTGACTGAAGTTGCCGATTACTTTGTGATTGTGCAGTCGTCCGCGTGGCATTATTGGTTACCTTAGATACCCTGTTGCGCCCTGAAAAAACGTTAGTTTTGGGTTCTAACTCATTACCAGAACTCTTTGGCATCAGTCAATTGAAACGTTAGAGTGACAACGTTAAAGAAACCCTGTAACGGTTTTTTCTTTGTTTTCACAGCGTCAAGCATAGAAGAGCATCATCAAATCATTCGCACCATAAATTCAATAACAGGTCATGTACAAGGCCGCTACAAACAATTATATGTTACCCTCCTTCTCACTTGTGCCTGGCCTCCTGAACACATGAGGCACCCTGTCATCACTGGCGATCGCAGAGCTCATATCTGCTCCGACAGGTGCCGCTCCCCAGTTCCGTTGTCGCTGTTTATCATTATACAGCCGATCTGAGTTCCGCGAATTCTGCAAAACATGACAGCCGATGAGATCAGCAGCCACGTCACCGTGGCTGCTGACGGGCTTTGGAGTCATCATGGTCCAGATCATGTCACTCTGAGAATGGGCAGTTCAAAACGCATTTCGCCGATTCGCAACGATCTGCACCGATCTGCAGGGACTCGCAGTTTACGTATAGGGCTCAAATTAGTCTATAAATAAACCTTCCGAGTTGCTCTACTAGCCCAATGTGTTTGTACAATATTAACAAAAAAGTTTCAGGGCCCCTTGAAAGAGCTTGTTGGCTGAAATCCCGGCATCAGTGTTAGTGGCAGCGTTCTTGTCGAGAAATAAATATGGGTTGTTTGTGAACGAAACTTCTAGATAGTTGTAATTAAATACAAAAACTCGCAAGATGCTTGAGGCGGGCCTTCAAATAGAACTCGCTTGTGTAATCTGACCCTCTTCGCATCACCTTCTAAATCGATAGCCTACCGTCAGTTCACGGTGCATACCTCAACCGTACCGCTAGGAAACGAACGTCCCTGAGAGTATTGCCTCTTCGAAAGTGTTTCTGATGCGTTTTGCAGATGCTCAAGATTAAGTATGTTTCGGCGCTTTTTAAAGAATGGTTCTTTGAAACACCTTCCCATTGTGCAAACAAAATGTTTCGATGTCTGGCTCAATGCTATGGAGGCCCCTTTCAATGTCTATCCCTTCTCCCCCGCCAGTATCCTGTGTAAGCCTTTGCTACCCTGCGTAAGCTACCCGTCAGCCACTGTGCTGGGCAAGAGTGACGCTCTTCAGAAGGGGTTTCGCCTAGATCATTTCAAGCCAGTCGTCTGTCAGTTGGCCGTACTCCATTTTTCTCGTTGCTTCCCAGCTGATCCTTTCCAGGGCTTGTGTGCCGACTTTCGTTTGACTTGGTCGACGTTTCTAGCTGGAGACGTAGTCCTCAATCAGTTCGCGTAACTTCATTAGCCTATTAATAGAGGAAAACATTGAAACGCCTCTTCCCAGCTGCGTTCAAAGGAAGACAGTGCCATGTGCCTGATTAGAGATACCACAAAGACCTGCCCAAGCTTCAGAGTGTGGTTCTTGTTCATTCATTTACTTGACGCCACTTTGTGAGACAGGTGAACTATTTGCTATGTTGTGTGTTTTAGATTTTGTACGCATGCATAAACAGAATGCAGCACCTCTATGAATGCTGCCTCGCCTCTATGCAGGTGCCTATGCGCACGTGAAATTACGAAAGCATGCATCGTGTGCATTGTGTGAAGCCAGTAAGCACTTGTGTAGTTGGCCTGCCTGCGATCCTTTCTTTTCGTTTGTTTTTTTTATTATGAAAATGGCCTAGTCTCGGCAAAGAACGCCAAAGGATAGATATATATGTTAGGTTTAACCTCCCTAAACCAAAAAACGCCACGGAACTCGGAGGAAGTAGGACTGGAAAGGCTAATTCGCGAGAATGGAAAATAAACAGGTGGAAATGATATGCGATGAGACGTATAAAAGCCATAGCCACACGTTTCTTCTAGCATATCTTTCAAGCTTCGCCGCTTTTGTGTTGATAATGATAAAAGATATATAGCAAGTAAGGATGGCAACTACAGCTCGCACTGCTATGAACGCGAGGTAGTAGTGTGTAAATGATGTAAATAGAGAAAGTCACGCACACATGAAAAAAAAGCTGCGCTTTTCAAGTCGAACTATTTTGGTGTGCTATGCATGGAACAGCACATCAACATCGATCCACTTCTGTTCGACGAGCTCCTTCCAGAGCGCGGCAGCTCGCTCCCGCGTACGCTTCTCGATCTCCGGCAAGCCTTGCAGGATCTCGTACCGCAGTACGGCAGCCAACACGCGGAAGCGGTCACCGCCTTGCAGCGCCGAGCAGGACAACTGGAGCTCGCGCTCCAGATAGTGCATGCGCCAATCATCAAACTGCTCGCAGGTGGAGCGAAACACCTCCTTCATTTCGGCAATGAGCTCGCGCCGGGCATCAGCCATCTCGTGGCGTAGCTGGTCGCGCTCGCACTCGCCTGGCTCACTCTCGAGGCAACATCGGCAGTCAGCGAAGAACTGCTCGTATCTGCGTAGTAGATGAAAAGGAAGGACGGGATTTATTGTTGCACGAAGACGTCGGTTGGTGTTTTCTAGAAATATTATGGTATACGCACTTCTCTGAACGAGTGTGTTCCACGTGTGCCACATGTTCTAAGAATGAACTTGTGTGTCTTGCATGCTGGAGGTGTACCTTGTAGAGCGCTGGAGAAGGAATCTAGAATCAAAGTAATAACGCCCTACGTTTCTTCTTGGATGATGTGGCCTGATAAGGTTAGATGCTTACATGTCAGACGAATCGGCAAATCCAGCGTATTTCGTGCAAACACGAGAAAGAGGGAGAGAGAATAAATTAAGGGAAAGTCAAAGAAGTCAACCAGAACTGTAACATCCAGTTTGCTACGCTGCACTAAGGGAAGATGGAAAAAACGAGCAGGAAAATGAAGATAAAGCAAGAACGCGAAAAACGAGAGCGGAAGAGCTACAGCCTATCCAATAATCGACTAACTCGCAACACGTTCATTAAGGTATTGTCTGTTTTTTAAGTGTGAAGCTAGATCATGTCGGCTTCCGAGTACCGACTGTTGTGACGAGGCTCTGTAGAAAACCAGGCTTCCGCGCACCGCGACAAAAAGGTGACTCGAAATTTCGATGTGAACAACAACAACAACAACAACACAACAACAACACAACAACAACAACAATATTAATAATAATAATTATAATAATAATAATAATAAACCAGCACTGCGCAGTACGCCCAGCACGGTGTTGAGACTCCGGGTCTCGCGGGTGTCAGTTTGGTAGCGCGCCCCCGTATTAGGACCCATCGTCGTACAAGTCAGATGAGGCACTCGTAAAAACGACAACACTTTATTTACATGGTTAGTAACTGCGAATTTGAAAGGAGGTGACCAAGTGACCAGAACTGTACAGGGGAACTGTTGAACTGTAGAACTTAAAATAAACAAAAGTCTTCCGCTTATGTAGCGCCGCGTGGCCAACCCTGGGCGCATTGTCCGCATCTTCCACCAATACAGCACTCCATGGCCTAGGTGCTGCACCTACGAAGGCGGGGAAACACACCACACAATGCACGTGGAGAGGTCACAGTATACACGACGCCCAAATAGGGTCACAAACGCACTGCACTGACGTTTCGCACAGGTCACCGAGATTTCCCGCGCGTCCGATGATCTTAGATGACCTTGGGTTTCAAAAACTTCTCTGGCAGTTGGGTGAGGTTCGAAAAACCGGCTCCCGGTACACGTGTCAAACTTGCCTGACTGTGTCCGGGTAGGACAATGTAGTGGTCCGCCAGCATGATCGTCCAAACATGCCACTCCATTCAGCCGATCTTATGAAGAAAGGGGGAAGGAAGAGGGCTCGACTGATTAATTCCTCGTCGTCGAGACGGGCTCCCGCGAGGGCTGCAGCAGATAGTGCCTTTTCTTTTCTTCAACCCCACATTCCATTCCTTGTTGCTTGCTCGAAGGTGTGGCTTAGCTGCGAATTTCCGGGGCTCTGCTTGTCTTCACAAGGTGACGCCACAACCAGTTTGGTTTTAGCTTTCAGCCCAAACTGCAAATACCACGCTGGTTTTGATTTTTTCAGATCCTCGGTGACCTCGAAAATGGCCACGCTACTTCCTTGTTTGCCTCGAAAGCCTTGCATAGACTTGAGCTCACAATGGCCTTTCTTGGCTCATGCGTTTTCTTTGCGCGAACCGGTCCTGGACCCCATGTTCGCGTTTTGCTGACAAGAAACCACTCCATCTGGACGGCAAAACCTTGCTTGGAATGCGTCAAAATATTTTCGTCCCGTTCACAAAGGCCGAAAGACTTCAATAATGATGACGGCCATAACAACTGTCACAGTGAAAGCTGGAAGAGCGGCCTTTTTGAGCGCTTTCTTTTAACACTTTGTGAGTAGCTGCTGCAAACACACTTGCAGGGTACCCCACTATGCCATGAATCACTATTTAGTAAACGGGCATTCATTATGCCATCCTTCGTCATTGTTGCGAGAGGCGTGGTACCGGCTGCACACTTCCAACGCAATTTGTGCTTTTTTTGGGCTGTGGCTGGTAATGATGTAAGAGTCATGCCAGAAGCTTTCGTAATTTCCAAAATTCGCAACAGTAGGTATGCACCACAGTTAATAGGTGATCAAAATCGCTCTTTTGTAGAGGGTCGCAGCATTGAACGACCGACTCTATGCGCAATTCGCAATATGTTACACCTGGTTGTTTTTTGCTGTTCTAAAACGATTTATCACTCATATTAAAGAGATTTCTATCCCGCCAGATTTCTAGGGCCAGTTTAGCTAAGGAGCTGGAAGCACCGACGTGGCTCAGTGATAGAATACTAGGCTGGCCGGCGACATTTGTTCGAATCTATATACAGTGTCATTGGTGGTTCTAAATGCGAAGCATTTCTGAGCGAACTTCGGTGACATTGAGCGTATCTATCTATCTATCTATCTATCTATCTATCTATCTATCTATCTATCTATCTATCTATCTATCTATCTATCTATCTATCTATCTATCTATCTATCTATCTATCTATCTATCTATCTATCTATCTATCTATCTATCGATCTATCTATATATCTATCTAGCCGCCTATGACTTTTAGCTCTCCTGGCTACTTCAATTGTGGTATCGATACCAATCTTTGTATGACATAACATGACTAAATGAAGAACATATTTTCTTAGTTATAACATGAAAATCTTGACATCAATGTCATGATTTACATTTCAAGGTTCTGCGGCTCTTGCGTTAGTTTCGTTCACGTGGCATGTTCCAAACTCGTATGATATGGCATGATTGCATGGCGAACACAAGCGACACACAAAAATTATGACATGCGTGTCACGTAACAAAATAGTGCGCTTATGATGCGCTCGTGGCCATTTCACTAGCGTCACATATACCAGATTTGGTAATACAGTACGTGAATGGATGACGAAGGTATGTGACTTGTGAAAACATGATAATCATGAGATGTGTGTCTATAACCTGACTGCATGCCACGCTCATGATGCGCTGGTGGCCGTTTCGCTTGGCTCACTTATACCAAATTTGGTATTACTGGACGTGAAAGGATGACGACGGTGTGATACTGGTGCAAACATCATGAACATGAGATGCGTGCCAGGTAACAACACGACTACATCCTCAGCTACATGCGCTAGCGGCGGTTTTGCTAGCTTAACGTGTACCAAATTCAGTATTAGGCACCACGAACAGACTACATAGGTAAATTGCACATCGAATCATGATAAGAACGACATGCGTGTCGTGTATACATGACTACATGCCACAGTGGTGATCCGCTAGTGGCTGTAACGCTAGCTTCACATATGCCAAATTTGGTATCACGTGACACCAATGCATGACGAAGGTAGGTGACTGGTATAAACATGATAATAATGAGATGCGTGTCATGTGAGAACATGACTACATGCCATCGCCAAGGTGCCAATACATTTCCACGTGACGCGTTGCGTGTGCTCGCCGGCGTTCATTTCGTCGCGTCACGCCGGCGCTGCCGAGCCAGGTGCCGGTCCTGCCACATGCTCGCAGGCACTCGCCGCGCTGTGTTGCTTTGACTCATGCGCGTTTCAGCGCTTCCGGCGTCCCCCCGTCATAAAAAGAGGGAGAAGCAGTGGTGCCTATGTGACGCATCGGTACGAAATGCAGCATGCCGCAGTTCGCGCCGGTTGCCGTCGGGCAGCACCGACGGACGCTGGTCGTGCCGTTCGCGCCTGGCGTCAGACTATAGAGTGCTCGCGTTTCGCTAACGTAGCGTCGCTGTGCCCAGCATGCGCGCGCGTCAACGCTGCATTGGAGTATCTTGGGCCTTTCATGATGCGCTCGCGGCCGTTTTGATAGCTCCACATATACTGAATTCAGTGTTACGTTGCGTCAATAGATGACGAAATATATGACTGGTGGAAACAAGATAACCCTGACACGCGTGTCATGTAAGAATCTGACAACATACCATTCTGATAGCCAGCTCGCGGCTATGAGCATGGTATGTCGAGCATACACTAATTGCATATACTAATTGCAAATTAGCATATGCATATCAGCATATACTAATTTTGGTATCACGTGACGTAAATAGATGATGAAGGTAAACGACACATCCGAACCTGATAATCATGACACGGAAGTCATGTACGTCATCATTTACCTTCACCTCGTAACGTTTTCCTGATTTTAAAGTGGCATATCAACATTTCTCATTCGTGCTTCGCATATCATCGATTCCCACTGTACGTGGGATCTGCTATTTTTTTTCATACACTGAGTGTTCATTTCTTATTTCGTGCGATAGTAATTACGGACACCCTCGGATGTGGTGGTGGCTGACAACTATAGGGCGCGCACACGACTCGTGTTGTAATCTCATAACAGATTTCGCTGTAATAAAATCCATGTGTGGTGTTTTAGGCCAAAACGATTATGAGACACGCTGAGGTGGAATGTCAGAAAATTTCGACTATGACTATAAATCCTTTCTACCAGAGTGTGTAGAAGCATGGAAGAAGCTGTGTGAGAAACAAGTATGCTGCGCAATTGGAATACATTTATTTGTGTTGCAACCCCCTGCTGTAACGCCCTAGGGCACTGCAAGGTCATTATTGAAAAAAGTTCTTCAAAAAATTAGGGAACCGTAAAGCTTCGTCTTTAGGAGTTGAACGCAATATTGGTATCCTATGCCCACTGCATATTTCAAACATTTAGTGAATGAAACATTTTCGAGCTTGCCATTCACCCACTGTGTGGCCTTAAGGAAATAGGCGCAGTAGCGTTTGTTCCTTTTGTAGCGAGGTACCGGCTTTCAACAATGAAGCCATTATAATAATAACATGTTGTGACGCTCGCTGGCAACGAGCGCTTTTACCATGCATTATTACTGCAATGTTTCATGTTGCATTGTGAAGCATGCATACAGGAGGCGTGTGTTTGTAAATTGCGATCGCTACTTTCATTGCGTTTCCAAGCAGATGAAGTTTATTCACTGTATTCGCAAAAAAAAAAAAAACGAGTGCCCTAGTGGTAGAACATCCACTTGCAACGCAAACGGCCCGGGTTCCGCTCGAGTCGCACCCAGACAACCCTGGTTTGTACCGAATCTGACCCAGGACAATTCTATCATTTATATCCATTGTTTTCAATTTCTAGTAGTGCAGAAGATGCTGTTTTTTCGCTCCCATTCAACGACGCCAACACCAACGTCGATGCTGTGATTTCTGCTAAAAAAGCTCTTTAAAAAGACTGTTGCGTTCCTTAACATGTACCTAACATATTCACACACGCCTCCAGCATGTTGCTTACACCAAAATATGGCCGCTACGAGAGGAATTAAATTTCGTGACCTCGTGGGTCAGCATTCGGGGCACTATGACTGAACCGAAGTGGCGAGTGATGATAAAGAATAATAGATGCTTAGGCGCAAGTCTGATTCACGAAAAATATAACGTAAATTCTGAGCTCCATGCACACAAATAATAAACTTTCTTGCTGTGAAGAGCTCTGAACAGACACTGTTACTCACTTTCCATTAAGATCCGCCTGCAGCTTTGCGCAGACGTCAGCCCAGCGTGACTCAATATGTTCGTAGATGGTACCTAACTCGTCGCTGACGATGTACCTCTTCGTCTCCACACGTGGGTTCACGTTTTCCAGCATCGACTCCATTATGGTCTGGTCACATATCGACTCCAATGTGACGTCTGTAGCTGCGGGCGCAGTGGCAGCAGCCTGCATATGCGATGGCGGCAGCGTCACTCAAACAATACGAGACGAGAATATGAAAGAAGAGCAGCGTACCTTAGCCAGTTTTTTTTACAAAGTGGAAATTGTCTCTAAAATTCATTTCAACCCATAACAACACACTTACACATCAGTAGTCTTTTGGAATACGCCAGTATTCTAAAAGACTACTGATGCAATCTTGAACACAAGGACAAAGTTCAGATAGCAAGAAAACAATGAATAGTGTTTGCAGTATATCGAATATTCTTCTTGCGTACATGTTTGCACGCCTTTCTTTTTTAGAATGACTACTTGCCAACTAACTCAGCAATCTGTCACTCTAGGTTTACTCGCATGTATGGGTCTCCAAAAAATATTATATACTGACCATTAGATGTGCAATTATTTGGTATTGGCCCAAATAATGGTGATATTGTATCAGAGCGAGGCTCTTTAGCTCGCATGTGCTCTGACCGTTCTGGAAGACCTCGGCGTAACTGAGCAAACCTTCCGTTTTTACAGTACAGGATGGGAGAGAGTTCACACATAGCGCGCTGGATAGTGAAAGAATTGCATATATATGCGAGATAGAGAGACAGTAAGCGGTAAAAAGTACAGAGGTAAGATGAGGACAAAAGCGCAAGAGAAGAGCAGTGACTCAGGAAGTACCGTCAAGAGCAAAAGTTTGCGGAACGCAAAATGTTCAAAAAGGCTGATTGGCGGAATTCCCGCGTTGCATGGGAACGTATTTTATAGAAATATTTTCTATACTGCCTTTCACATACCAACCTATACAGTCACCCGCTTGATTACAAGCATTCAGCGCTGATGTAACAAAAATTTGCGGTTGTTGTGGTTCTAACTTTCCGCAAACTTTCACTGTTGATTGTACATTGCAGCATGAATACACGTCTATGCATCGAAGATAAAAATTAGCTCTGGAGCATTGTGCCATCGTCTTTATATAGCTAATAATATTGAGGTCTTGCAGCTGTGCTGGTAATGCCGTAACGTTTACATACTACGGTAATACTGTTCCGGAATTTCTGGTTACGATCTTAGAATGGCCTTGCTGTGCGATTTTCTCGATGCGTGTATGGTATGATAAGATGATGAGAGCAGCAAGAAAGTGACTGTGCGTTTTCCCGTTACGTGGTTTTGTGCGCTACCCCAACTAACCTTTTAAAAGAAAGATGGAACCCCAACATAATAGGAATGAAACAGTCAAAGCGTCTCGATCTAGCCACCTCAGTCTGTGTTTGCTCTCCCAAACACCAATCTACAGGAACGCTGAAGAGACGAAAATCCTAAGCCATTTAACTCTGCTTTACTGATCCTAACACACACCCTAACTTCCTCTTCCATTCCCCTTTCTCCTCCAACTCCCTTAGCTTCACTCATTTCTCGCCTTGACACTCCATTCTTTTACTTTATTGCATCCCACGTTCATCCTCACCCCAGCTTTCCTTTCACCACTCTACTATGCTGGGCTTTCACTCTCGATTATGCTCTACTTTCCCTCCTCGTTACGCACTTGTCCCGTCTCCCGGCTTCGCTCAATTGTGGCTTCATTGTTTGTGAGCAGGTGTGATATATGTGAAGTTACCTTCTGTGGCGCCTTTGTACTTATCTATCCAGCCGTATATGAGATGAGTGCTTCAAATGTTCATAGTAAAATTAGCAACGTTAGCGATAAAAAAGATAAAAACACATAATCAGTTCTATAAGTAGTCATATTCATGGTGCGGCAGTTATATTTATATACATATTGAAAAAAAAAAAGCCGCCCACATCTTCACATGGCGGGGCCTCGAGTAAATGCGTCACAGTGTGGTGAGGGTATCGCTTGAATGTTGCATGATTGAGTAATGTTTGGGAATGCTTAATGTTATTTCGTCTTTGTTACCCTTAAATAATTAATGAAGAAGCGTAGTCATCAACGAGTGTTGGGACACTGATGTTGTGTTGTGCACCACTAATGGTCGAAGGTACTGTTGCTTCCATCGCATCTACTCGACTGAAGTCGAGCAAAAGCCAAGTACAGACGCCCTTGACTGAATTCCTAATGCGCGATCCAGTGTCTGCATAAAGGGCCTGGCCAGCGAACGGTTGTGTAGCGCAAGCAGTCGGTTTTTAGGGGCGAAGCTCCTTAAAGTGGCACCCGTTCGTCCATCGTCGTAGTCGTAGTACGTAACCAGCTTTACACTTTGACTTGCAAGGTGGGGCCGGTGGGAGATTTCCCCTATGCGTTGTTGAACAAATAAAATTCGCAGCGTGCGCGTTAACTAAACGCCGGATTCTTCTGTCTCTCATTTCGAATTAGCAGCCATTGGCATGTACATTGGTCACTATCTGACAACAAAAGATTGCTAGGTTATACTCGCTGGGCGTAACCTTCTTGGTTTTAGAAATGTTTAGCGAGAGTTGGGCCGCAATGCCATGAATACAGTGAACTAGTATAGACCATGAACTCGAGATGGTTAAAGATGGGAAGTAGACACGAAGCGCAAGCCGTAAGAAAGTGTGCGTGTGCCAACTCTCGTTTAGTCCTTAAAATGTCCGCTGGATGGCGGTGCTTTTATATGCGGAATATGATGAGGGAGTGCTGGGGGATGAGGGGGTGCAGCACCCCCTCATCATAGGATGAGGGGGTGCTGGGGGAACTGCAGAATGGTTTTCGGAAACACAGGAGGTTGGAAGACAATCTGTTCTCACTGACGCAGAGCATCGAAATAGCAGAAAAGGAACACAGGCCCCTGTGGCTAGCATTTTTGGATATCGAGGGAGCGTACGCTAGCGTGGTTCAAAAGGTATTGTGGGGAATACTGGACACACTAGACGTGGGAGATGTAGTCACAATTTTTTTAAAGGATATCTATGAAGGTAACAAGGTCATTAAAAAGCGGGAAAAACAGGTATCCAAGCCTGCAGAGGTAAACTGGGGGCTTAGGCAGGAATGTACCCTGTCACCATTATTATTCATGATGTACCTACAAGGATTAGAAGCCAAATTAGAGGGGAGTGGACTGGGCTTCAACCTCTCTTTCTTGAAACAACGAAAACTCATTGAACGGGCACTACCAGCATTGATGTACGCAGATGATATAATGCTAATGGCCGACAACAAGGAAGATTTGCGGAGATTGGTGGACATCTGTGGTAATGAGGGAGATAGCTTAGATTTCAGATTCAGTAAGAAAAAATCAGCAGTCATAATTTTAATGACAATTAAGGTAGTGAGCTTAGAATATAGGAGGTCACGCTAGATATAACAAATAAATACAAATATCTGGGCGTATGGATACGCAATGGGGCCGAGTACCTAAGGGAACACTAAATATAGGTGTCGAATAAAGGTAACAGGAATACAGCGGTAATGAAAAACAGGGCAAGGTGGAAATGCAATAGGTATGATGTTGTGAGAGGAATATAGAAAAGAGTCATGGTTCCTGGTTCGACGTTGGGCAATGCGGTCTTGTGCATGAGATCAGAAGTTCAAGCAAGATTAGAAATTAAGCAACGTGGAATAGGTAGGCTCGCCTTGGGAGCTCAGGGGAATACACCAAATCAGGGAGTACAAGGTGATATGGGATGGACTTTATTTGAGGGCAGGGAAGCTAGCAGCAAAATAAAACTTGAGAAGCAATTGAGAGAAATGGGGGAGGAGCGTTGGGCTAGGAACGTATTCAGCTACTTGTACGTGAAGAATGTCGATACAAAATGGCGGAAGTGAACCAGAAAATTGACTGCTGAATACTTGGAAAATGGCAGGAAGCCGATCCAAAAAGAATTATCGGTTAAGAAGAAGGTGAAGGAAGCAGAGACCGATATGTGGAGAATTGGCATGAATAAAAAGTCCGCACTAGAGATCTATCAAACTTTTAAGCAGGAAATCGCCAAGGAAAGGATATATGACAGTACTCGGGGTAGTTCTCTACTGTTTGAGGCCAGGACGGGAGTATTGCGAACACAGACATATCGGGCCAAATACGAAGGGGTAGACATGGTATGCTGTGCGTTACCCGATATACAGGGTACAGCCATATCCATCCATCTATACATCCATCCATCCAATATATGTTGAAAAGATGCCAGATGGTCGTAGTTGGAGTGTTGACCGAACGGACATACAGACAGATGCATGGACGGACGCACGAATGGCTGCAAGGACAGATGGATGTGCGGACGCACGAAACCCCCGATGAACGCACGGACGGTCACACAGATGGACGCATGGACGGATGGAAGCAAGAACGAATGAAAGTACGGATGTTTCGCCCCCCTCTACAACATTCACCTCGTGGATATGCTGGCATTTTTTTTAAAGACGATAGTCTTTCTTAGGGACCTTCGACGCAAAACATTTGGTCTGTCTGTCTGTCTGTTTGTACATTTATCTGTTTACTCTTAACAGCACCAGATACTTGAAACGGCTGACTCCATCCACAGCGCCCACCAATGTAGCCCAAGGTTTAGCGTTCATTCTAGTGTAATTGTCAATTAAAAAAATTAGCAGATCCCACGTACAGTGGGATTCGATAATATGCGAAGCACGAAGGAGAAATGCTGATATGTCACTTTCAAATCAGCACAATGCTACGAGGTGGAGGTACATGACTTCCGTGTCATGATTATCATGTTTGGAAGTGTCGTTTACCTTCGACACCTATTCACGTCACGGGACACCAAGCGTAGTATATGTGGAGTTTCAAAACGGCTGCGAGCAAGCTGAGAGTGTGGTATATTGTCCTGTTCTTACGTGACACGCGTGTCAAGATTATCATGTTTGCATCAGTCATATATTTCATCATTCATTGACGTCACGTAACAGCGAATTTGGTGTATGTGGAGCTAGCAAATCGGCCGCCAGCGCATCTTTAAGGGCTCAATATACTCCAATGTAGCGTTGACGCGCGCGCACGCTGGGCACAGCGACGCTACGTTAGCAAAACGTGAGCACTGTATAGTCTGACGCCAGGCGCGACTAGCGTCCGTCGGCGCTGCGCGACGGCAAGTGGCGCGAAATGCGACATGCTCCATTTCGCGCCGATGCGTTACCCAGACAACACTGCGTCTCCCTCTTTTCGTGACGGAGTGACGCTGGACGTGCTGAAGCGCGCATGCGTCAAAGCAACGCAGCGTGGCGCTCGCCTGCGAGTATACGGCAGGACCGGTGCCTGGCATGGCTACGCCGGCGTCACGCGACAAAATGAACGCCGGCGAGAACGTGCACCGCATCACCTCCAAATGCATCAGCGCCTTGACTGTGACATGCAGTCATGTTCTCATACGACACGCATGAAATGATTATCGTGTTTAAACCAGTCACGCACCTTCGTCATACATTGGCATCGTGTAATACCAAATATGGCGTATGTGAAGCTAGCGAAACGGCCAAGAGCGTTTTGTGAGTGTGGCACGTAGTCATGTTGTTACATGACGACATGTCATGATTATCATTTTTGAATGTGTCATTTAGCTATGTCGTCCATTCGCGTCGCGTAATACCGTGTTTGGTACATGTAAAGCCAGTGAAATGGCCGCGAGCGCATCATGAGCGTAGCATGTGGTCCTGTTGTTACATGACAAGCATCTCATGTTCATCATGTTTGCATCAGTATCATACGTTCGTCATCCATTTACGTCCCGTAATACCAAATTTGGTATAAGTGAAGCTAGCTAAACGGCCGCGAGCGCACCATGAGCGTGACGAGTAGTCATGTTGTTACATGACACGCATGCCATGATTTTCTTGTTAGGGTCTGTCGCTTGTGTTCGCCATGCAATCATTCCATACCACACCAATTTTGCAACATGCCATGTGAACGGAACCAATGCAAGAGCTGCAGGACTATGAAATTAAATCATGACCGTCATAGCATACCTGTCGTAATTTTCATGTTATGACTAGTCGAATATGTTCTTCTTACAGTCATGTTATGCCATACAAATTTTGGTATCGATACCTTTATCGAAACGGCCACGAGAGCTAAGCGTAGCGAAGCCACGTCAGGCCAAATGGCATTTAGCTTAGCTTCGTTTTTCTGTATCTCTCCAGAAATAAAATCTGTTCATGTCATTTCATTTCAAAAGTCGTGCGCAGCTAGCTAGCTAGATAGATTAGATAGATAGATAGATAGATAGATATATAGATAGATAGATAGATAGATAGATAGATAGATAGATAGATAGATAGATAGATAGATAGATAGATAGATAGATAGATAGATAGATAGATAGATAGATACGCTCAAAGTAACCGATGTTCGCTAAGAAATGCTTCGCATTTAAAAGCAATTATTGCGCATGTCTGAGTCATTATAACAACATGTATATCTTCTGCATGTGCGTCTTTTACTAGAAAAGGCATACATAAATAATTTTAAGGACCATAGCGCTTATCACGCCGCGCTGACCATGCAACGCTTGCACAAAAAAGCGAGTGCTTCCAACGCTTTGCTAAAACGACACGGTAATGACACCTACCCGTCGCATTGCGTTCTACACCTTATCACCTCCGAGACGGGCATACAGTCCGCGTGCTTCATTTTTCAAAATATCTGTCAGATAGTGCTCATGTCTCACGTGTGACGTGACTGGATGCACTCATTCGCCTCCACAGCACGCTCGAGGCTTTTTGACCCCTAGTTCACACTGAAGGATCTGCCTTCTAAAGCGAGCGAAATTCTCCTGCCGGCGACCCAAGCCGCACAGTGCTCCACCGGAAGGTCAAGCCGGCCCCAAGAAGACAAAACGTCAGCGCCCACGCAAGCCACGGAAGCCGGGCTCTCGGGCACCGCCACAAGAGGCTCAGCCCTCAACCATCAACCCTGTTCCGTCCCAGCACCCGGGCGCGGCTGCTCTTGGGCCTTCCCGGCGAGGCCCCACTCCGGACGGATCTCAAGCCAAGAGGCCTATTGCGGGGCATGGTTCGCCCGACCCGCCCAAACAGAACTCGCCGTCACCAGGGCACAAATATGCTGGCCAGGGGGATTCATCGTGGGCCACCCGTGTTCGGCAAGGACCCCAAGTGAGTGACTCCGGCGGGGCAGCCTCTCCGTCCCCACCCTCCATGATTCCCCGACCGAAACCGCGTACCCCTTCCGCTCCCACCTGGAAACAAATTGAATTCCGCGAGTTACAGGCCCAAGTTGCTTCATGAACGCAGGCAGTGGAGGCGCTTGCGAACCACTCGTCCTTGGATATTGAATATTGCTCCCTCTATGGATATTAGAGATGGCCCCCTCCTATAGATATTGCCCCCTTCAACATGGGGACAACGCGGTGCTCCTCGCACCGATGGAGGCACGTCTTAGCAGCTTAGAGGCCCAGATGGCGTCCATAGTGACCACCATCGAGGATAGATTGGCTGCCACCCTTCAAACCCTTTTCGACCGCATCCCGGGCATGATAGCTGCCCAGGTGCCCGATCTTGCTCTTAACACCCACCGGTCTAAGCTTAAGCGGATGTCCAACTCTCAAGCATCCTGGCCCCTTTCCCAGGTGGCTGTGGTAGACGAGCAGTCTAACCGTTCGACTGCAACCTCTGAAGTGAGCACCGGATCGAGCAGCGGAGCCCCAGTGAGCCCCTTTGCTCTCGTGCACCCCCCCCCCCCCCTACAGTAGGCTCCAACGATGGCGAGCAACCGCCCTAGAACGCACCGCGGCCACGCTAATTCGGATATTTTTACAATCCTACAGTGAAATTGCCGGGGATTTAAGGCACGCACTAAGGGGGCTGCTCTCTGGCTCCATTTAGAAACCTATCCACATTTGCCTGCGGTAGTGGCCCTTCAGGAGCCGGGTGAACACGCTGCCCTCACAAATTATACCGTGTATCAAAGGGATGTGCAAACTGCCTCTGCGTGCATCAAAATTACACCGCCAACCAGGGAGATCTCGACTGCGATTCGCTTTACTCGTATGTTATGGTGACTATCCTTCCGCTTAGGAAGCAGAACGCGTTTCTACACATCCTAAAAATCTTGAGTTCGCCCAAACTTCGTAACGTAACTTATAAGGCTTTTTTTAGCAAAGCCCTTGCAGTAGCAGGCAGGGTACGACTAGTCATTGTAGGTGAATTTAACGCCCCTAGTCCCCACTGGGGTTACCATAATGAAGAACGGCGTGGTAGAAAGTTAGCAGAGCTTATTTCTACCTTTGGCCTCACCATCCAAACCGACCCTGCACACCCAACCCGCTTCGGTAACTCTGTAATTCGAGACACATGTCCTGGCCTTACACTTACCAAGCATATCAGGCATGCAGACTGGCTCAACACAAAGGAAACTCTCGGCATTGACCACTGTATTCTCCTCACTACCATTCGGACGTATCCCCTTACCCGTCCCCACCAACACGCAAAACTTCCGGACTGGACGAATTTCCGTTCAGAGTAGACGACTCCGGCTTCCATAGCTCAACAAGGCTACGCCACTTGGGCTCAGCACCTTGTGACGTCGCTTCGCCAAACTGAACAGACGGTTAAGCTCTCAGAGGCCACGCCGGCGGTAGATAACCATCTCCTCCGTCTCTGGGAGGCTCGGCATAGCCTCGTCTGCCGATGGCGCCGACAGAGGCATAATCGTCAGCTCAAAATCCGCATCGATGCCCTAACCCAAGAAGCAGCTGAGCACGCGGCCCAGCTCGCTGACTCCAATTGGGTAGAGCGCTTTAACAATGCTGCTAAGCACATGTCAAACCACAACACGTGGCGTTTTTTGAGGGCCCTCTTCGACGCCACCCGAACCCGCACGGAAACGCAAAAGCATCTTCAACGCGTGCTCCACGCCTACGCGGGTGACGCGGATAAATTGGCACAGGCTCTTGGGGATAAATATATCTGTTGCCGACAGGACCCCATCGGACTGGCGTACTCATATCCAGGCTCAGAGAACGCCGCCTTGGATCGTTGCTTTCAACTCAAGGGGATGTGGAGCCGGCCCGCTGGCCGACATGCAGTGAATGCCTATGTTGGTACTGCAGGTCCTTGTCGCTCTCCTAGCTGCATTGGATTTCGACACGTTCGGTCAATGGGCGGTGATCTCTTTATTTGCAAAGGCGCTTGCGGAAACGACATCGTGCCACTTAGCTGCAAGGGACTGCCTCAATGAATCGCCAGCCATCTTCGACGACAGCAACGCCAGCGATACCATCTGCATTGAAAGTAATATGGCGGAGACTCACAAGTATCAAGTGCCACGTGACCATGTGCAACCTTATTTAAGCGCACGACTACATGCCTTCGTGGGATTTGGAGCCGGCACGCTGGCCGACATGCAGTTAATACCTATCTTGGTACTGCAGGTTAGTGAACACTGATCTTTTCATGTAAGTAGATTGCTTTGTGCACTGCCGGCTCCTCCCACGACATGCTCTGCTTGTAGTTGTAGCAAACGAGTGAAAGAACGTGCTCGCCATAGAAGATTCCGTTTGTTTGCTAACCGGGTACTGTATTTGATTCTATTACTGTTGCTTTCCGGTGATGTAGAGACAAATCCTGGCCCCCGCAGTGAAACTAAATTAGAATTGCTCAAGAGTTTGCAGGTAGGTCAGAACAGCATCATGAAGAAGCTGGATACTATCCAGGAAGAACTAGCAAAACATGAAGCTATGCTCTCTGAAATAAACAATAAATTGGGCAAAGCTGAAGGACAGATTGAAGTTTTTAACGAGACAGTGGAACAGCATGAAAAGTGGTCAAACAGCTCAAAAAGAAAGTTCAGGAACTGCAAACAAAATACGTTGACCTTGAAAATAGAAGCCGAAGGGCCAACCTGGTCTTTTATGGGATTAAAGATGACAAGGGAGAGACGTGGCAGCTGTCTGAGGAACTCATTAAGGACATCTGTCTAACTCGTCTTGCAATAGAACTGACGTCGGTACAACGAGCACACCGTATCGGTCGATTCAACAAGTTCAACCGGCCAATCGTTGTTAATTTTTTCTCCAACAAAGAAAAAATGGATGTCCTTAAAAACGCTAAGAAATTCAAAAGATCTGATTACAGTGTAGATCAGGACTACGCAAAAGAAACACGAAAAATCAGAAAACAATTGTAGAACTATGCTAAAACTGAATTAGCAGACAGCAGTAACAAGGTTAAACTAAGTTTTGACAAATTGTTGATGGCAAGGCTTTCACGTTGGACAAAAAAAGGACAGGAAGTTCCAGCTCTAAAGAAGTGACACCCTGCTTGTAAGACCGCCTCATCCTCAAGCAACCTAACAGCTGTTGTTGTAAACCACAGAAGTATTATGAATAAAATAGATGAATTCGTGGGCTTAATTGAATCGACGAAGGCAGAAAGAGCGTTTGGGACAGAATCATGGCTGATACCATCAGTCAATGATAGTGAGAAGTTCCCTAGCCACTTTAACGTTTGCCAAAAAGATAGGGCAAGAACAGGCGGAGGGGTATTTTTGTTAGTTCACTCTTCCTTACGGTCATCTGAACTTGATATTGGGCACGTTGACGTAGAATTGGTCTGGTGCACGATGACACTTGCTGATAATATGAAATTTATTGCCGGAACTCTTTATCGACCACCAAATTCTGACCCGGATACGTTGCAGCAACTGTACGACACAATTTACAGAACAACAGATCAGTTTATACTTTCCGGTGATTTCAATCTACCGCATTTGACGTGGTATAATGGAACATGTATCGCCTTGACTAGTTGTCGCGAAAGCATCAGCATGAAAAACATCGTTGATACGTTCGGCCTTACTCAACACAATACTGCGGCCAAAAGGAATAATATTATTCTAGATTTGCTTTTTTGTGATTCGCCAAATATTGTAGACTCTGTCATGTGTATAGCCGGTATCAGTGACCATCTCGCTGTTGTAGCAACTATTAAACATGAGATCAAGAGACCCAAACCCCGCCAATCGAGGAAGGTATACTTTTGAGATAAGGGTGATTACTCTGCTATTTCTCAGGAATTATTTGCTTATTTGCCTGTTTTCGATTGTCGTTACGAGAGCGCCGTTGTTTTACAACTGTGGTCTCTATTTAAAGCGAAAGTCATAGAACTAACGAAAAAGTATGTGCCAAGTACAAACGCGGTTAAACTCAAAAAGTGCAAGAAGCCATGGGTGACACCAGCGATATTTAGATTAATAGAAAAAGACAACGAGTATACAAGGCATTTAAAAGAACCTATAATAGTTATCAGTACACCAAGTTAGTCAAGATAACTAATGAATATAAATCTAAAGTTTGTAGCGCAAAGAATCAATAATTCAATCGACTAAACGAAAGTATAAAAACGAACCCAAAGCTTTTTTCGAGGTACGTAAGAAACTGCGGAGCCGATTCAACCAGAGTAAACGAAATTTTCCATGATGATCAGATCTTGTCCAGCGATATTGATAAAGCGTCATGTCCTAATGAATTCTTTCGCTCCGTATTTTTACTTCAAACGGATTTTGAGAAATTATCTACACTGGCCGAGCCATTAATGCCGCTGGTTGAACTCTGTGTGAGTGGTATCGAATGCATTTTAAACAAATACAGACGAAACCAAAGCCCCTGGTCCAGATTGTATTTCCCAACGCGTGCTGAAGCGCTGTGCCCGGCCAATAGCATCTTATCTTTACCTAATATACGAAATATCTCTCTTTACTATAATTCTGCCTGAGGACTGGAAAATGGCTAGCGTGGTTCCCATTCACAAAAGTTTCAAAAAAAGAGGCCAACAATTAGAGACCTATTTCATTAACATCTATTCCCTGCAAAATACTAGAGCACATTTTCTGTAAATACATAATGAAAGACTTAGTTCAACATAAATTATTAGTTGATGATCAACATTGCTTCCGCAGGGGCCTGTCTTGCACAACACAGCTGATTGAGTTCTACCATAATTTAGTGTCCAAGGTTGATGACAACGGTCAAACAGACTGTGTTTTCTTAGATTTCAGAAAAGTGTTTGACACCGTGTGCCATCCCTTGCTTCTTTGCAAACTGGAAAGGGCAACTATATAAGAAAGTACTGAATTGGAGAGCCTGTTATCTATCACAGCGTCGACAATGTGTCATTCTCAATGGTACTACTTCTTCTACGGTGGAAGTAACATCGGTTGTTCCTTAAGGGTCCGTTTTAGGGCCGCTACTGTTTTTAGTTTACATTATTGATATTCCTAATGACATTACTTCTCGAATACGTTTATTCGCTGACGACTTAGTTGTGTGCAGAAAAATGAAAAATGAACAGGATTGCATTGAATTGCAGGCTGACCTTACCCGAATTGTTCAATAGTGTTATATGTGGAAAATGCAACTTAATGTGAAAAAATGTGTGCACGTGTCTTTTACTAAATAAGAAAGGATGAAGCGCGTTACTTTTTGAATGGTGACGTCATTGATCATCAATCAATGTATAAATACTTGGTTGTGACACTTACGAGCAACTGTTCATAAAATGCGCATGTGCATGCTGTAGTTGCAAAAGCGGCTAGAGCCCTAAATTTCATTCAACGAAATCTGAGATCCTCCCCTGATGTCCTAAAAAGTACTGCGTATATTTCATTTGTCCGCCCGATTTTGGAATATGCATGTTGTGTGTGGGATCCGCGCCAAAAGTCCTTGATTGATCTGATCGAGAAAATACAGACAAGAGCGGCAAGGTTCGTTCTCAGTCGGTGTAAGTTAGGTGACAGCTGTACTGAAATGAAAAACGAGCTGGGATGGGAAGCGCTCTCCTCTCGCAAAAGGAAATTGCGTTTGAAATTGTCATTTCAGATATACCATAAAAGACTGGCCTCAATAAAGACACTTACCTTAAACCACCGCATTATCTGTCTAGACGGTCTGATCATGACCTTAAGATTCAAGAATACCGGACTGAAACGAACCTTTATGCTAATTCTTTTTTGTTCATACTGTACAAGAGTGGAATCAATTGTCGTGTGACCAAGTGTGCTGTCATAACGAAGACCTGTTTTTTTTTTCGAAGCTGCTGCAACCCCCCCGCTTACACGCCTTTCGGCAAAGCAGGGTATTTCTGAATAAATAAATAACTAAATAAATAAATAAATAACTCCACAATCTGAAGGCGGCCCTGTCCAAAATGAAGCGAGAAACAGCGCCGTGTCGGGATCGAGTGATGGTTAAACTTTTAGCCAACCTTCCAGACCTGGCATACCTTCACCTCCTCGACTACTTCAATCAAATTTGGGAGGGGTGCGAACCGCTCCCGATTGATTGGAAAAAGGCCCTGGTAACTTTTATTCCCAAACCAGGCAAGTCAATAAATATTGAAACTTTCCGACCCATTTCCTTAACCTCGTGTGTGAGGAAGCTTATGGAAATTATGGTCAGGGATAAGCTTTCCAATCACATCGAAGCCCGTCGAACTTTTCCCGACACTACGTACGGTTTCCGTCCACATCGTTCTGCTCAAGACATTCTGCTGCAACTCCCCCGTGATTTTATTGAGCGGGTAGAACATCCCAGTGACGACAAGGTAGTCCTCGCCTTGGACCTCAAGGGAGCTTTTGATAACGTTACCCACGAAATAATTTTTACCCATCTGTCCCAAACAGACTGTGGCCGTAATGCTTTCAGATACATCCGTCAGTTTTCGATGGAACGGTAGACGTACCTCCACATTCAAGACAAGGAGCATGGTCCGTATCTCCTAGGTACTCGAGGAACACCACAGGGAGCGGTCCTCTCTCCCCTTCTGTTCAATCTCGCCATGGCTCATTTCCCCCACTGCTGAAAGATATCTCCGGTGTACGGCACGCTCTGTATGCCGACGATATCACGCTGTGGGCAACACACCGTTCTCTTGGCAGCATTGAGGCTAGCATCCAGCAAGCAGCATCGGCGTGGATGACTACGCCCAACGCTGCGGCCTCGAATGCTCCCCCACGAAATCGGAGTACGTGCTTTTTCGCCCTAAACCAAAAGACACGACTCAAATTGTACTTTCCCTGCGCACCGGGCCTATTCCGGAACGCGAAGAAATCCGCGTCTTAGGGCTCTTTATCGTAAAGCCGATACCTTGTTGCGCAAATTACGTCGGTCGAGGATCAGGTGGGCCGCATAGTCCGCCGAGTCTCGAACAAGCGAGGGGGTCTCTGATGCCGCGATGCTCTACGCCTCGCCAACGCTTTTGTGACCAGTCGAATTCTTTATTCGACACCCTACCTACGTTTGCGCAAATGCGGTGAGAACACGCTGGACTGCATTCTCGGAAAAATATACAAGCGCGCCCTAGACCTCCCGATCACGACGTCTAACCAAAGTCTTGCAGAGCTGGGCATGACCAACACGTACGGGGAACTCAAAGAAGCCCATCTCAACAACCAGTACCTGCGGCTTACCAAGTCGCACGCTGGGAGATGTCTCTTACGCCGCTTTCATATCTTTTACACCTACAATGCAGAGGAGCGGACCACGATGCCAGAGGACTGGCGTGGAGTGTTGGTTATCAAGCCTCTGGCCCAAAACATGGCTAGGGGACTCACGAAGGCAGGCGAACTGCACTGGTTACAGCTTTGTAGGGACGCTATGGGTCTCGTCTTGGAGTCTTCTATGCGGACGCGTCCGGCCCTCATCATGGGTGTGGTACATGGCGGCCGTAGTCCATCAAAACGTGCCTGTCTCTAAGGGCTCACAATTCGAGCCTCATGCGGAGGAAGTCGCCATAGCTTTCGCCGCAGCGGACCCCACATCTCGGTTTATTATTATCGATTCGTGGAGAGCGTGTTAGAATCTTGGTGAAGGTCGTATCACCGTTCGCGCTGCTCGAATCCTCAGGTGCTGTGATTAAATGGACCGCCCCAATACACGTTTTGTCATCTGGACCCCAGCTCACGCAGGACAAGGTGGTAACAAGGCTGCCGATGCCTTGGCCCGCGCGCTTGATTTCCGGCACCCACCTCGCCGTTCATCGCCTGATGATCCAGAACCTAATCCGGTAACCTCCTTTCGCGCAATTGCAGTGATGTGCAAATCGAACAGGCTCCAATTTCCGCCCCCAGCACTGGGTCTGCCTAAGTCTGACGAGCGCTGGCTCTTGCGCCTTTACAACAACACAGTATTGTGCCCGGCTATACTTAAGCACTTCAATCCGGCCTTCTCCGGGGAATGCCCGCACTGTGCCCATCCGCTTGCGGATACTTTTCACATGATGTGGGCATGCCCTTCTAACCCGATGGTGCCCCCAATCACTTCCCCCACACCCCCTACCCGAGAGAGCTGGAAGGCTGCCCTGCTCGGCTGCTCGGCATTGGTGGGCCAAAGAGCTCTCGTGGCCAGACACGTGCCGCTGCAGAAGCCACATGGGTCCCGTACTAGGCACTCCTCCTAGAGCTTGTAAAGGGTCGGCCCTTAAGGTCGTCCCTCTTTCTGAAATGTAAATAATTTCAGTAAATGTTTTCAACATCATCCTGCCTGCGAAACGTGGTGTCGTTCGCACTGGACGCGCCCCGCCTTTCCGAATACGCCATCTACCATTGCATGAACGCAAGATGAATGCGCTGTCACCTGGTTGCTTTCGCGGCTCGCAAACGCCACTACGCTATCCCGCGGTCTAGACTTCGATTATTCGTGTACGTAGGAGGCAAGAAGAAGCAGTACTGCTTACTTTGCGGGCAAATCGCTGTCTCGTAATGCATGAAGAGCAGAAAAAGTCGCCGACACCAGTGGCATTGGTGGATTCATCCTGCTCTGCAAGACTGCGACAAGCTCATTCACGCTAATGGCAAGCTTGGTCACTCCTTCCACGAAAGAGGGACGTGAAGTAGGCATACAGTGGGTTAAACTCCCGCTGGTTCCTACATTCAGTTACGTGCATTGCGACGTGACGAGTAGAACTTGACCGCCATTTTTTCAAACTTCCTTGACTAGCACTCCTATTGGTCCGCGGTGACCGATTCGGCAGCAGACACCGCAAAAATTGGTCCGAGAGCGATCAGAGTGGAGAAGGCCCTTTCGGCGGATCTTTCCACCGCCGAATCGGACTCAGCGCACCTTCGGTGGCCGGAATGCTCAGTGTGAACGCGCCTTAACGCAGCGCCTCCAGAATACCATTCACCTATTTTCTTGCGCATAACATCAAATAAATGTTTTGTTCACTCTCTGCACACGCTAGCGTCTTTCGACGACATTTGCAGATTAACATGCAAATATGAGGCCAATTTTCTTTACTATAGCGTAGGCTGCCTGCGTCCGCATTCGAGGCGAGAAAGTGAGAGAGGAGCGACAGTTGGCCGAAACGTGAGCGTGCGGCACGAGGCGCGAGACGCGAGCATGCGCAGTGAGGTTGTGGACTATGCCGCCAACACTGGGTCCACAACATGTCCCTAACAGATGCCCCGTATTTAATACCCTCAAGTAAAACTAGCCAAAGATCGGAGAGTCTTCGAGATAGCGTGCGTAAGCATTGCTTTCTCAGTATGTTTTTAATAAAATAAAAGAATGTCTTCGTCTTGATTTTTCGTCGAGGCTGCCATCACAATGAATTGTGTAGTCAAGACTTAGTGCTCTCCTACGTTCGAGCACATGAATGAATGGATGACAACTCTATTGTCCCGCACGATAAAGAGGCCCCTACTCCCCGTCCCCGGCAAACATGCCTAGTTGACGGGGGCTAGCAACTTCGCAATTAGAAGCAGGCAAAGAGGTTCTGACTCCTCGTGGCTTCTTCCCCCAGGCGGATGGCGTGTTGCTGTCAAGCAGGGTCCTCGCTCCACAGCAGGCCTTCCCAGGCCTGTCTACAATATATATTTATTTTGGCGCTTGGGGAGCTTCACACTCTCATATTACGTGGCGGAAGGTCCCTACCGCCCTTCTGTTTATCGCTTCTGTTTATCGTTTCGCCTACCGTCTTTCTGAAGATGACATATCCAGACCAGGTTTACAACATTGCTAGCTAGCAGGTGCCGCTATGCGACAGCCTCCCTAATATTCAGTCTTTTATACGGTGGGGGCATTACTCTCTGAAGTCACCGATAACTTTTAACAATTTTAGTGTGATTTTTTAAACGCACATTGATGTTCGTGATGTCCGGTGACTCCACAATCTCCCGGAACTATAGAGAGCTTGGGATAACTCGTGGGCTGCCTCGTTGCCAGGAACGGATGTCTGTGCTGAGGAAAAAATTAGGCTGATATTTCTGTTAAGCTGTCTACCAGACAAAACCATTGCCGCTTCGGGCGAGATCCTACCTTTACTGAAATTCCAGATTGCCCTAAAGACGCCTGTTGCAAATGCGGAGATTTCCACTGGTTCTTCTATATACTAAGAATGCTTTAATCGCAAAGCGCCGTGAACCACTTATGCGAGGCAATTTATGAAACGGTAATTGCTTTTCATATGGTTTCCAATCGCGATTTCGCTTCACAGAGATAGTCTAGCTGAAGACTGACAGGTCACTGGCGCCATTTTTAAGATGGCCACCGCATAGAGGTTTCAAGACATACACTAGAGGGAACTCTGGCGCTAGTGTCTGTGGAAGCTGCAATGCACGGTGTTTCATCGACCAGGGGAATGATGAGTAGTACACAAATTTGTCTTATCTTTGTACTTTTGGCTCCGTTTGTCTTTCCGTGGCTTGACGCTATTTTGTCACAAAACAAAGATCAGCAAAGGTTCAACGATTGCGCTTCAATCCCTTCATTTTTTAGGCTTACCATCTCAAGTCAGGTCAGGAAGTTTAAAAGCGTTCGTTCTTTTATAAAAACAAAACCGAAACCAGCTACAAATGAACCACAAGTGTGATTTGCCGCCCGCAAGCGCAAAGATTAGGCAAATCCGTGTACCCATCATTCTTACGTTCGCTGGATGAGCAGCACCAGAGTGCCCTCAAGTTAATTATTCAAAAGTTTCTGGACTACAGCGTCTTGGGATCCACTAGCGCTGATGGTATCCCTCGCGCAAACCTTCTTTCTCGGTGATTGCACGTGCGAAGAACGAAATATCAGCTCAATAAATGCAGAATAATTAACGTTTGTTGGGTGATCTGCGCAAAGGCATGTTCGCAACCGAGCTTCGACGTGAGCTTGCTGCAGCCGAGTGACCCAATGGTTGTTTAATGGTGCCGAGAAAAGGTGAAATGACACCAGAAATCCAGTAAACTAGAAACAGCAAAAAAAAAGACAAGAATACCACACGGAAACAGCATTCCTGATAACAATGAGAATGATCGTAGGCACGATAGCCATTCTTTCTGTTTTAAATGCGAAGCATTTTTGAACGAACTTCGGGGACATTGAGCGTATCTATCTATCTATCTATCTATCTATCTATCTATCTATCTATCTATCTATCTATCTATCTATCTATCTATCTATCTATCTATCTATCTAGCTGCTTACGTTTGGGTGCTGTCGTGGGCACCCCCTTGGAGTGAACGAAAATAAGCATGGAAGGGTAAGATGGTTTGATGAACATCACGCGCTAGTCATGACATGAATAATGTCACAATGCCGTCGCGTACATCTTCAAACACTTCCGGTCATACACTGGCACATACCCAAGGGCGGGGTGCGCCACTGCTGTGCGGGTATGTGCCACAGGTGATTGACACTTGGTATCTACCAAGGAACGACGAGAACACACATGGGCAATTTTGACACGCGAGCATTAAGAAATACAGGAGATTGGTAGCGTCGACTCGCCGCATGCAAAGAATAAATGTCATGGTCCCAGCTGGAATTGAACCCAAGCATTCTGTGTGGCAGTAAAACATCTTACCACAGGGCTACGCTATGTCTCGGAACTTCTTTTCAAATAGACGCTAATCTTCGTGAAACGTCAATAGTGGTTCCAGTAGCCTACCTAATTTTGTCTACTCAATAGCCTACCCAATTTAATAAACATTACATATGTACTCTCTTGATACAGCCGTCACGTCGAGTTAACTTCAATATAGGTTATTTGCCTAGCGCTTAAGTTGATTTATATAGCGGTGTCCAGGTCCAGCATCCTCGCGAGCATCAGCGCTTCGTATCAGCTTCTGTGTTGCTAACACGCATGTCCCAATTGGCGACGTTGTGTAAGTGCGAACTGATTTTATAAACATCTGCATATCTTGAACATATGTCTGTGCATAAAACATTTGTACATATATTTGCGTAATTTTATGACGTGTCGCTCAATGAAAAAAATTGCAATACGGTCACCTTCTCTCCACGTGCTTCGCATAACGCCGATTCCCAAGTACGTGGGATCTGCCGTTTTTTTTTTGTTTTACTTCCTGCTACGTAATATATGGGAATGTTAGCGTTCGTGGACAATGCATGCAGAAGCGTTGTAAAAAAGTGCGGGCTTCGGCTTTGTAGCCTGGGCTGAGCTGCCACGGGCAGTTGTCGCGAGGTATAGTGAAAATATAGTAACCCGTCTCTCTATACGATATCTGCACAATTTCGCATTCAATAGTTCAGCCTCTAGAAACCTCCTGCTTTCAACTTATTGGAACAAAAAAAAGAAAATAAACAAAACAACCTAAAGCGTGGCTGCACACATTTTACTTCGAAACGTATGTAGCACATAAACATTGTACAAAATACCCCACGCTGTTAGCGCAAAGATGGATACATTGAGGCCTACCTGTAGCGAAGATGACTCAGTCTTCAAATCGGCATCTAATGCTGGCAGTGAGGCATAGTCTGAATGCGTGGGAAACCTGGTCTGGAATGCTCCCGATGTCGGTGCTGCAGCTCTTCCGGTATAGACGGTGCGTGGTGAGTCGTGCAAAACCTCTAGCAGTGTCTCGCGTACGTCAGCCAACGTCTTGTGCACGCTGCGCCGGCGTTCGTCCGCAGAGCCCCGTGGGCTGAACTCTTCACTGGCCGGAAACAGTTGGGTGGAGGTCTGTGCTCTGCGTGAGAAGCATTTGCATTGCGATCATGGTTCCAGTAGCCGGGCATCTACAAGGCTACTGAAACATTACGCTGAAACATCGCGTGGATGAGCTATACGAAGATACTTAAACCCATGCTTGCTAAAACAGCCTTACTAGATTCAGATTTGGTGTGTAAGGCTGAGCCAGAGACTGGCATTTGGCAAAAATTCTGACAGGTTCAGCTGTCCACTGTGTAGTGGGTTTGCCTCAATATTCTTTTTATTTTATTATCCTAAACAGGTGGCAAAAAAGAGCCTGGAGTGACACTCATGAACGCTGAAATCTTTTCAGTGTTTACGTGCCGTCTGCTGGCTGCAGATGAATAAACAGAAGCTCAGTTTGTTTGCATGTCGAAGAGAGAGAGAGCACAAAAACAAAGAGAACCAGGATAGCATGCAAGAAGGTATCTTCCGTTTTATCACATACGGATAAATGAGAAAATCATGGTTGCTGTAGGCTACATACTGTCGCGACGTCAAGTCAGAGGTCGTACTTGAAGATGCTGAGAAAACAGCAGCGGGTCGGTCTTTTCATTAACCGCGCACGCGAGAGAGTTCCTCGGCTTTCTCGTTGTTGCGTTCTGCATAAAAGCGTGCAGATGCGCGTATGCGCTGTCACCTTCGTCTTTTTCGCGGCACGCACGTGACGTTTGCCTCCCTCCAAAAATGGCATCTTCCCGAAGCGAAGCCAAGGCACTCTACTTATAAAAACGCACATATGCATCGGCACCCACAGGACAAACGAGAGTTAGCTGGACAGGTAGGGTTTCATCCAGATGACATGCACGATTTCGGGTGAGCAGTTTCGGCGAATGGAACTGCAATCGCCGTCGGCAACAACTTTGTAGTTGATATCGTTCAATCGTCGGGTGACTCGATATGGGCTGAAGTATCGTCGTAATAGCTTTTCTGAAAGTCCGCGTCGACGTATTCGGATCCACACCCATGCCTTGTCGCCTGGTTTGTAGGTTACCAGTTTATGTTGTAGGTCGTACCGTTTTGCATCTTTGTGTTTCTGGTGACAAATACGTACGCGGGCTAGCTGTCGGGCTTCTTCGGTGTGCTGACCAAATTCTTCGGCGTCAGTGTGAGTGTGGTCACACTCGTGTGGCAGCATAGCGTCCAACGTTATAGTGACTTCGCGTCCGTGTATTAAACTAAACGGCATCATTCCGGTAGTTTCCTGCAGGGTAGTATTATAGGCGAAGGTCACATAGGCAAGATTTCATCCCAGTTCTTGTGTTCTGTGTCGACATACGTGCAGAGCATGTCTGCGAGGGTCTTATTAAGCCACTCTGTTAGTCCGTTCGTTTGTGGGTGGTACGCCGTTGTTCTCCGGCGAGCTGTACCACGGAGCCTGAGAACCGACTCCAAAATCTGCCACGAACGCAGTTCCTCTATCCTTGATGAGAACTGTTGAATCACCGTGCCGAAGGACGACGTTTTCTATGAAGAAATGAGCCGCTTCTGCTGCTGTGGCCCTCGGCATGGCTTTAGTTTCTGCGTAGCGAGACAAGTAATCGGTGGCGACAATGATTCATCTGTTCCCTGTGGTAGAAATTGGGAATGGACCCAGGATATACATTCCGATTTGAGCGAATGGCTTTGCTGGTACTTGAACGAAATATAATAAGCCTGCCAACCTGCCGGGTGTTGCTTTGCGTCTTTGACAGTCGGCACATGTTTGAACGTGATGTTTCACAGCAGCAGGTAGGTTCGGCAGGTTTGGCCAGTACTAACTGTTTTGCAGACGGGACAATGTTCGAGTGTAACCGAGATGACCGGAGTTGACTTCATCATGGCAGGCTTCCAGAATTTCTTTTCGCAGTGGTGCAGGGACGACGAGCAAGTATAGGCTGCCGGTAGGAGAAAAGTTTTACTTGTATAGGACGTCGTTCCTTAAACAAAAAGGTGGCACTCCTCTCGCAAAAACTCGTGGCACGTCTTCCCGTCGTCCTTCTAAGGAATCGATAAGTGAAAGCAGGTCAGGGTCACTGCGCTGCTCTTGTGAGATAGTGGCCGCGTTGATGACTCCCAAGAATGCGGCGTCCATAGACTCGTCATTAATAGCGGCAGGCTCGACGGGTGACCGCGAGAGACAGTCTGCGTCGGTGTGCTTCTTCCCTGATTTAAAAAATAATGATCATATCAAACTCCTGAAGCCGAAGGCTCCAGCGTGATAAATGGCCGGATGGGTCTTTCAAGTTAGTGAGCCAGCAAAGCGAGTGGTGATCACTGACGACTTTGAATGAGCGGCCGTACAGATATGGTCGAAATTTGAGAACCGCCGAAACCACGGCGAGGCACTCTTTCTCGGTAGTCGAGTAGTTCTCTTCCGTGTGAAAGAGAGCTCTGCTGGCATAGGCTATCACTTTCTCAGAGTTACCTTGCCATTGTAACAGTACGGCGCCCAGGCCTACATTGCTTGCGTCGGTGTGAAGTTCTGTTGGCACTTCCTGGTCAGGGGCGCAAAAGCCGGAGGTGTTTGGAGGCGTTGGCGTAATTCGTTGAACGCTGTTTGTTCCTTTTTGCTCCAAAGAAAGGGGACATCCTCTCGTGTGAGCCGCGTCAAAGGCGCCGCAATAGACGAAAAGTTGGCGATGAATTGTCGGTAATAAGCGCAGAGGCTTAAGAAGCGTCTCACTGTTCTTTAGTCATGTGGTGCGGGAATCTTTGCGACAGCGTCGATTTTGCCTAGGTCAGGTTGACCACCTTCGTGGATGACCACGTGGCCTAAGAAGCAAAGTTCGCTGAAACCGATATGGCCTTTCTCTGGCTTTAAATTCAGGCCAGCCGAACGTATAGATTGCAGAACTGCGAATAATCGACTTAGGTGTTCCTCTAATGTAGCTGAGAAGACGACAACGTCGTCTAGATAGACCAAGCATGTCTGCCACTTCAGTCCTGATAGCACAGTGTCCACTAAACGCTGAAAAGTGGCTGGCGCTGAGCATAACCCGAATGGAAGCACTTTAAATTCATAGAGACCGTCGGGCGCCACGAAAGCAGTTTCGCACGGTCTCTCTCGTCGACGTCTATTTGCCAATAGCCACTTCGCAGGTCCATCGTTGAGAAATAGCGTGCATGCCGCAGCCGATCAAGAGAGTCATCTATGCGTGGCAGTGGGTAGACGTCTTTCTTTGTTACTTGGTTTAACTTGCGGCAATCTATACAGAAATGCAAGCTGCCATCTTTCTTTTTAACCAATACCACGGGGGATGCCAAGGGATTCTTGGAAGGCTGTATTACGTCATCTTCGAGCATCTTCTGAACTTGCTTTTGGATCTCCTCACGTTCTTTCTGAGCCACACGGTAGGGATTTTGACGGATCGGTCTCGTATTTTCTTCAACGATGATTCGGTGCCGGGTCAGTGGTGTTCGCTTGACTTTCGACGTGCACGAAAAACAATTTTTGAACTGGTGTATCAGCTTTAGTAGGCGCTGTTTATCCAAGGCTGACAGGGTTGAGCAAATGTTGACAGACAAAGGTGTCGAGGCTGGGATGGTCGCCTCGTCCGGTTGCAAAGCGAAGCAATATCTGGCTTGGTCCACGTCGTCGTAGTAGGCAATCGCGGTGCCCTTCTGGATGTGACGACGCTCGTTGCTGAAGTTGGTGATGAGCACTTCTGCCCGCCGATCAATTAGTGCCAGAATGCCTCTCCCAATTTGAACACCTTGCGTAAGCAATAGCGTGTCTATTCGATCTGTTATCACCTCATTCATTATAGTACGGCCGTTCACATAACACCGGCACAAGGCAGCAAGATCTCGGCAGGAGCATCACATCATCGGCTACACGTAAACGTTGCAGTTGTTCTTCAGTGGTGGCGTCAACGTAAGGAAGGGGCGGAAAAGGTGACAATATGTTCTAGAATGTTGATGACAGCACCGTACTCGCGCAGAAAATCCACAACCAAAATCACCTCTTTACAACAGTACGGTAAAATGACAAAAGTGGCGACGAAGTTCGAATCATTGATTACGAGCCGAGTGGTGCATTTACCGGCTGGCGTCATTAGCTGCCCACCAGCACTCTTTATGCTCGGCCCACTCCACGGCGTTTTAACCTTCTTAAGGTGATCGGCGAGCTCTTGTCGCATAATAGAGAAGTCAGCACCAGTGTCAACCAGTGCTGTTACGTGGTGTCCGTCTATATTAACGCTGAGGTCGGCACGTACAAATTCATTGGCATTACTACTCGTGGTTGTCGTCGTCTTCGTCATCACCGTCGTCTTTGTGTAGAGGCAAGGGGGTCTTTTTGGCGTCTCGGCAATTGGCAACCTTGCCCCCGGAGGTCGCGGCTGTTAGTTTCCCTGGCACGGGCTTAGGGAGTGGTTTTTGACGCCGTGTATATCTTTGGCGATTCGGAGAATTCTGACCTCGTGCATGTGAGGGAGACCACCAGCGACGACTTGGTGAAGACGCTTGGTTGGTCGGCAGGTGATCAGCACCATGGTCACGAGGGTCTTCAGAATAAAAAGAAGCGGGCCGAGAAATGTTTCCAAACCGAGCTTTTCGATGACGGCAGTAGCGCGAGATGTGGCTTGGTTCGCCGCAGTGGAAACAAAGGGGTCGACGGTCGGCAGTGCGCCACAAGTCGGTCCGACGTACTGGTGGTCACCGCACAGGTTCCCGCTGCCACCACGGCAAGGCTACCGGCCGTAGCTAAAAGGGTGCTTCTTCTTGCACAGTAAAGATTTTTACACCCAGAAGGGTGTAAATGAGCTTGTCCCGTGGACGACACCCTAAGGGTGTTAATTCAGCACCTTCCAAAAAAGGTGCTTTACCATGCACCCTTAGAATAGGATGTACATGCAAAAAAACTGTAGGGTGTTACAAAAACACCCTTAAGGAAGGGTGCCTTCGATGTCCATCACTTTTTCAACACCCTCTGAGGAAGGTGCGAGAAGGGTGCACAAGGGTGTTGAGTGCCCATGGCAGGGGTGGCAGTATTCTTTTAGACTGCACTAATAGATATCAGCATGCACTGATTACACACTACTTGAAGAAAGTGGTCCTGATTATCGATGGTGCGCCACCTGTCGAGCTCCATTCATTGCGTGTGGGCAAAAATATAAACGCGTACCATCATGTATGAGCTTGTGCTGGATCTATATATACTTCAAAGTATATGCATAATGCGCGTTACAGAAAATGAAGCCTTGCTGCCCTTGCATATTGCGTTTATTTAAAAGGCAAATAAAACAAACTTTTCTTCTGCCACACAACTTTTTCACCAGAGATACGTTCACGTATACGTACACTACACATGCAACACCTCAAATGTTTATTATATTCTTTCAGTTTCACTTTATTGACAATTCTTTGCAACATACAATTACACTGGTTTCAGTTTAGTATACTGCTTCAAGGACATATAGAGACTACAAATGAAATACACGCTAATATATCCCTATAATTCTTTCAAGTATCTACAATCCCAGTGGTTTCCAGTTTAATACTTCTTCATGTACACAATAGGTTAATAGGAATGAAATACAGGCAAATATATACTTATGATTCTTTCAAATATATACAATCACCATGATTTCACTATATATGCCTTCATGTACACAATCGTTCCCAAGAAGTGATGCACACAAAAATATATATAGATAGTGTATTCAAATCTATACAATCACAGTGGTTTAAGCTTTGTATTGCAGGATGTATAACAATTGGTTATGAGAAATGATGTACATGCAAACATATACGGGTTTTCGCACATATAACTTTAGCGAATAATTAAGAAACCAATACAATGATCAGAAACACACTAAGCTAAAAACGAACACAAAACTGAGTCAGGACACACAAAAAACTACAGAGGTAATGCATAATTATGGCTAATGACACAGCTGGGTCACTTTATGCCAAATGTCCCAGCAATTTTGTCAACCATCTCAAATGTATTCGAAAAACTCATGCTGCATTGAAAATAGTGAACTTCTGGAATATTTAGGAGAGGAAAAATATTTGGTCACGAGGCTGCCTTCTGAACTTCCTGATATGCCGTCTAGGTGTTGTATGTGAAAAATTTTATTTTAAAAGCACCGCTCCTTCTTTCCATACGAAACACGGTCTACGTGTTACGTAACAAGAGCTTAATTTGGGAGAGTTGGTTCATCGTGGTTGTGTGCTAGTCACAGCGCGACAACTTTAGGAAGAGACAGAAAGGATAGGAAAGAGCACCGACTGTCAACTGAATTTAATGAATGTGCTACGAGCGCTTTTATACGGAGTACAAGAACCGTGTTCATGCGCAACGACACATGTGAGCACTACAAAATCATCTTAACTGTGAAAAGAATACTCCCTCTCGGAAAGGATAAGTGAACGTGTAGTGATGCACTGATCATTGGTTTACCTAATAAAAATACTTCTACAAACGTTAAATTGGCACTAGGTACACCTATTCTCGTGACGAATGGGGCAAGATTGACTATTCCTGTTGCTGTTTAGTACACACACTTTTGAAAGCTTGCATAAGGTGGAAAACAACATGCTAATATCATATCTGCTGGCTATTTTTTTAATTGTGAGACGTTATGTGGTATAACATGCAAAGGTTTTGGTCATTGTTTTTTGTTGGTCCTGTCTTCTTTACTTTCTGCAGGAGGGTTTTGCAAACGGGTGTGATAATTCTGTTGGGATACCCAGCATCTTTTAGTCTTTTGATCTGGTTTTTAAGCCTGACCTTACCCTTGTGCTAACATGACTTCTGAAGGGTGGCTTGAATACATGTGGTAACAATTCCTCTTTCTACTAATTTTGAATGCCCACTATCAAAAGGCAGAACATTCTTAGCACTCCTGGGCTGATAGCACCAGCCAATACCCCAACAGCATCATCACACTTGTTTGCGAAACCCTTCTGCAGAAAGTAAAGTTAAAGGAAACAGGACCAAAAGAAAAAGAGAAAGACCAAGCACCTTTGCATGTCACACGGTACTACGTACATAAGGTGTCTCACAATTTTAGGAAAAGAGCCAGCAGATATGACATTGTTGTTTTCCACCCCTTGAAAGCTTTCAAAAGTGCATGTACTTACAGCAACAGGAATAGTCAATCTTGCACCATTCGTCACTAGAATAGGTTTACTGAATGCCAATCTAATGTGTATGAGATACCGCTAACACGTGGAAAAGTAAACATAGGACAAACTGGGCAATGCTTCAATGATCAAGCAAGACAGCATGCTTTAAATGTTAAGGGCTATAGTAGTCTCATGGCCGAAAACCGTAAAGAATGTAAGTGTAGTCCTAGGTTTCATAAAAAAGGGTTTTTGAAAAAAAGCAAGCAGAAAAATGAGAGATTTTAGAACTCTTCATCAGGAAGGCCAAGGATCAATGCATCAGTACACCTTCACTTATCTTTTCCGAAAAAGAGTATTCTTTTCTCGGTTAAAATTATTTTGTCATGATCACACATGTGTTGTTGCAGATGAGCCCTGGTCTTGTGCTCAGTATAAAAACGATCGTAGCACCTTCAATAAAATTCAGTTGACAACGCTCTTTCCTGTCCTTTTTGCGATAAGATATTTATTAGAGAAAGAATTTCATTTTCTTACAGTTTAGGTATAATGATGAGTTTTCATTGTATCACAACATGGAGCAAATTGCATCTCAATACGGACAAAAATCACGATTTTGTGAAATTTGTGATATTTTCTCGTATATTTCAGCAGCTTGAGAGGTATAAAGACATTTTTTCCTTAAAATATACCTTCTGTGGAGTAAGTATTCACTGCTCAGATATTCATACAAAGTGCAATATTGCAATAAAAAATGCAAACATAACACATTTTGGCTTTATTCTTGGAACCGAATGTGGCAAAAAATTGCACTATTATTATTGAGCTTCAAATAACTTACAGAAGCACATTTACTTAACAGGTAGACCAAACTTGCTTTAGAAAAAATGAGCGGTAGTTTTAAAACGAAATTTTCCACAAACAGCACACAGACGGCATTATGCCAGGAAGTTATAAGCCAGCCACATGAACAAAACTTTTTTCTCGCTGAAATATTCTAGCAGTTCACTGTTTTCAACGCAGTAAGTCAGCACATTTTTTTTTCAAATACAATTCAGATGGTCGCCAAAGTGGCTGGGACGCTTGGCATGAAATGGTCCAGCTATATTTAAGCAAAATAACTTACAAAAATAACAATAATTGTTCATCTACCATGACCACACTAGAAAAAGTTATTCAGGCATTGTGACACTAAAATTTTCAGCGTCGTACTGCCTGAACAACTTCTTTGATAAACTCCAAACTCACGCCGAGAAAAAGCCGCTCAATCACGGTGGTTGTTAAAGGCCTTGCGGCCATAGACAATGTTGAAAATTGAAAAAATCAACTCATCAGTGCTGTCACTCCTTCTTCGTCATTACTGACACGGATGATTTTTCGGTTATCCATGTGGAGGTTCAGGAAGTAGGCTTGCTCTAGGCTGGGGCCAGGGTAGACTACGCAGGACGTCAGCGGCACCCTCTCATCCTGTAATAAGAGCAAATATGACTTCGCATAAAAGGATGTTCTTGCTGTTCTGGCAGCACCATATATAAAGAATGTGTGGTGTGTATCCTTCGAAATGGCGTGTAATTGACATTACACTGAACTCGAAGCATACAACCCATACTTTCCAATAATTTCGTATGATAAAGATAAGAGTTTTCCAGCATACAGCAAATTCCCGAAATGAGGTGAAGTGTAAGACTACAGCTCAAAAATGGCACTTACGAAAGCCTGAACTCACCTAAGAATCAAATTCCTTCCAGGGTAGTGAGCCAGTGTGAAAAACAATTCTTAAAGTACAACGTTCAGAACATGTAGCATTAATCAAAACGCCTATGAAACTTACCTCTTCATGTACAAACAGTGAAGACATCTACATCTGCTTTCTCTTTTACATGAGAACAAATGATCTTGGGCGTGGCACTAGCGAAGAGGTCTGCAAAAAAAAGTAAAAGATTTGCTGAGTTTAATCACGCCTCTAACAATCTGAGGAATTGTTACAAGTCACCAATAAGTGCAATCCTGACTGCCTCTACAAGGGCATCAAAAATGAACAATTTTCTCGTTCTTTCTACCCTCACAAGACGCTCCGTCAATGAAATCTAATCCAAATTTGACGCTGTGCTTCCTATTTACCTGCTTTCTAGACGTAGGGTTGCTAACATGTGTTTTGTGCACCTAATATAGCACAGAAATTCGTCATCTATAATTCAGTCATCTTAATTCATTGTAATTTGATGAAAAATGTGATAGCTCGTCCAGTTTTTAAAGAGTTGCGGGCCTGCAATAGGCACTGCCTAGCACGTATGAAAGTATTTCTTTAAAAAAATTTTTTCAGAGCTTGCTTTCAGAAAAAGCGTCTGGCATATTTCGACAACCAAGCCCATCCTCTGATGGCCATCAGGGGCACGCTATTAGCGATTATTGACCACGGGATTAACAAACGTAACCCGTGCCTAAATACTCAGTTAAACACAATCAAGCAAGTAGGAGCGCTCGAACGACACCAACGCTCGCGGACGCCGTCTACGTTGCAGCAGCCGTGGCTTATGCCAGAGCTACCGCACATAGCTCCCACAGTCACGTATACTCTCTCGATTCTGTTATAACGCCGAGCGTTATCGCAGATGAAGGCAAAGCACAAAAACAGCAAACAGAAACGAGGGAAAACAACGCACGGCGATGGCCATAACAACGCGCCTTTGGAAGTCTGCTAGATCTTTCCCTGTTGCTGGTGACACTTGTCCTAAATAGCTTAAAAGACCGAGTCGCACGTGCTGGGAGCACCGCGGCATATCAGCACCTCCAACTATACCGTCTTTAAGAAAAAAAAAGCCATTTCGTACAGTGCACCTCTGTACATAATTTTTTCTTTTTCTTTCTTTTTTTACGCTTACACCTACAGAAGCACGTTACACATTTGAGTATTAATAGAAATGTTATTACGAAGTAGTCCAAAGCACATCTTAAAACAATATCAATCACTTTGTGCAGTGTAGAGACAATGTGCGATCAGCAACTAATCCCGCCCTTGTTAAGTGATCACATCACTCACTGTATGAGTGATGCAGGCACTTACACAACATCGCGCATAGCAGTGTGAACTCGTTAAGTCACACGTTTAATCGGGCATCTGCAACAGGCCCGCGAACGCATGCTGTTGTAAATGGCTGGCAGCCTACTTCGGCAGAGCTGCTGCAGGCGCCCAGCTAGCGCTGTATGATTACTACCTACGAAAAAGTACACTCACCGTTAACAGGCCCACGTTGTCCGTGTCCGCCACTCCACGAGCGTCACTTAATCCGAGCGTCACTTCGAACACGGTGTCATGCGTGACCACCAATGAATATGCGCCTGTTCGCTAGAACACACACAGCGACCAAGACCCCAGACCAACGCAACGCATTTGAAAGACGATGAGACAGAGAGACTGAGAGAGCAACGTTGAGAGAGAGGAGGAGGCACTGGCGGCGGTGCCACGGCTGTCGACGCAGGTGTTCGGTGACGCAACTATTCGCTTATCTACGCCGACGCCGCCGTTGTGGGAGCAACGCCGGCCGGGGTGAGCGGGGGGGGGGGAGGAGCAGGAAACCCGCCAAGGCGGCGCCGAAAGGCAAACGCTATGGCGCATACGGTGGACGGCCGTTCGACGCGCAATGACTCCTTGTAAACGGCAACTCTCCTTCCAGCCAGTCGCACAGCGACGCAGGTTATTTACCAGCCTCGGGTTCTTTGAGTATTTTGACAGAATGCGATTGCAGTGGGCGAAAAATAGTGAAGAAAATTTTGCGGAAAACAAAGAGCACCATGGAATGCTCAGAAACAATAATTATTTCGTCCTCGGTGGCATTAGCGGGAGAGCATCGCTACACCTTTTTCCAGAGGAATTTCTTTTGGCATTGTCTGTGTCTGGCAATTCCGCTTATGGTGCCGCAAACACTGAATGCGTAGTCGAAGCAGGAACAAATTAATCCACAGTCACGGACGTTTAGAAGGCTTGTCACGCACCACGAAACGTGCCAAGGTTGTTATAACAAACTTTTTGCTGACCACATGATCAGCACATAATTCCATATGGTTGGGCAATGAGCTAGCTAAGCACCTGTAGCAAAGGCAGGGCACGTTCTTGTTAAACTTTGTTAATATAAACGATGGTTGTGCATAACTGCAGTGACAGCTTTTCGTGTGAATGGGTCATAACCCACGTTTTCGAGCGTAGAAGCGCGTCAGCGTACCTAATCAGCTACCATAGCAAGTTCGTAAGCAACGATGAGGTACGAGAATGTGCAGCTGATTTCCATGTACTGATTAGTCCGTGCACAGTGCGTTGACCTCCGCCATTCCTTAAGCCACCTCCCATATAGACTCCCAGTCTGAACAGGTGTGGGACCTTAAACACTAAGAAGCAGTGACCCCCCGCGCACACACACACACACATGAAATTCGAGGGCGTGCGGGCTGATACACACGCATACGTATTTACAGGCGCACACACATACCCGTATACACACATACGGCCACACACACACGCGACCGTAAACGCACGCATGCATGGGCGTACACATGTGCACAGACACGCTTAACACAAGCACGGACTCGCACATACACGCGCACGCACACATGAACGGGTGTACACACAATCGCGCTTACACGCGAACACATGCGCAGGCTCACGCACACACACCCATACTCGGGCGAACATGATGTTCCTGTATATAATCCACAGAAAACATGTAGCTTATAATTAACGCTAAGGTGAGCTTTTGTAACGTGGATTGCAGTTAATTGCCATTATAGATGAAACGCGATTTGCTTCTGCTGGCATTCTGCTGTATTCGGAGAGCACCTTCACACATTCTAAGTCTAGGCCGTCATTTAACGCAAGGTCCACATATTCGTGCAGTAGCTACGCTGCTCGGCCGCCAACATGATGGTCGCGGGTTCGATGCCGGCCGTGGCAGTCGAATTCAGATGGAGGCGAAAAGGTAGAAGCCTGTGCACTGTGCGATATCAGCGCCCATTAAAGAACACCAAATTGTCAAAATCTCTAGAGCTTTCCACTACGACGACCCACATAATCATATCGAGGTTTTTGAGACGTAAAATCCCAAATATTATAATTATGTGGTCTTCTTATGCTGCATATTCGATTTGATGAATCGTCACCTACACCCTTCTCAGGCACAAAAGCACCCCTAGAGCCTATTTTAGGGTGCTATCGAGGCAAGCACCCAAAGAAATGGGTGCTTTTTTTTCAATCGACCATTTATGGGTGTTAAAGGGTGTTGCAGAGGGTGCTTTCTCGTGAAAGCACCCTTTTTACACCCTTTAGGGTGTAAAAGTTTTTACTGTGTGGGCAGGCGGATGACGACGGACGGCATCGGCATAGGTCAGTGGACGTGGTTCGGGTGGTGGCGCCGGTGATGGAAAGGCTTGCCGTAGTTCCTGGCGCACGATTTCTGCAACAGAAGCAACTGCGGGATCAGTAGACGGAAGGCCGAGGGCCCGCAGCTCTTCCCGCAGAATTTGTCTAATCATTTGCCGTAAAGAGTTTTCGGAAACAGAAGCGTTTTGAGCGGCGGCACCAACAGGCGTTTGGTCAGGCAGGCGGTCAAACTGGCGGCATCGTTGCCGGAGCGCCCGCTCAATGACCGTCGCCTCTTTGATGAATTCATCCACTGTTGTCTGCAGATTTCGCACAAGGCTGGCGAAAAGCGGTTCCTTAACTCCCCACTGCAGGTGACGAACTTTCCTTGCCTCGGGCATGTCAGGGTCAGCGCGGCAAAATAGACGGGCCATATCCTCAGCGAACATGGCGACGCTTTCTTTCGGCTTTTGCATGCGGGCTTCAATCATCTGTTGTGCGAGATCCCGTCGGTCCACACTCAGGAACGTCTTGAGAAGCTTTTGGCGGAAATTGTCTCAAGTTTTGAAAGTAGGCTCCCTGTTCTTGTACCAAGTGCGAGCGCTATTTTCCATTGCAAAGTATGCACGACGAAGTTTTTCTTGCACGCTCCAACGATTCACCACAGCGGTCCGCTCGAACTGGTCAAGCCAGTCCTCGACATCTTCATACGGTTCTCGACGGAAGACTTCGGGAACACGAGGAGTCTCAAAAGTCACCTGGTAAGGATGAGTCGTCAGGGCCGGAGGAAGATTCGCAGACGTTGAAGGGGCCGCCATGTTGGTAACAGAAGATTCCGTCAAGAGTTCTCGACTTAGGCCTAGTAGGCACCGGCTGAAACGGTGTACTGGAGTTGCAACAAGATGTTGAAGCTCCGGACTATGTGTACGGTCCCGAACAACGCTTTCTTGCATCAGGTTGCAGGCCCCAGCACCTCCACCAGTGTCGCGACGTCAAGACAGAGTCGTACTTGAAGACGCTGAGAAAACAGCAGCGGGTCGTTCTTTTTATGAACCGCGCGCGCGAGAGAGTTCCTCGTCTTTCTCGTTGTTGCGCTCTGCATAAAAGCGTGCAGATGCGCGTATGCGCTGTCGCCTTCGTCTTTTTCGCGGGACGCACGTGACGATATGGTATTAGTCGAACCTGTTGTTTTCTAAGCGTGTGCCTGTGCGCGCGCGCGCAAGTATGAGTAAATCCTGTGTGCGTGCGTGCGTGCGTGTGTGTGTGTGTGTGTGTGTGTGTGTGAGTGTGTGTGTGTGTGTGTGTGTGTGTGTGTGCTAGAGAGAGAGAGACAGTCTGCCTCGTTGGATGTCATTACGATGCACAAATGCTGACCCGAAGGTCGCTGGATCGATCCCTGCCGCAGCAGTCGCATTTCGATGGAGGCTAAAGGGTTAGACGCCCGTGTATTGTGGCAGATCAGCGCACGTCAAGGAACACCATATGGTCAGACGACAATTAGAGCACCGAAGCAAGGCGAAGGACAGAACGAATGAAAAGTGAATACAAACAAGTAACTGTTGTTTGTGTTCACATTTTTAAAACCATCTTTGTAATCTTCATGGCCATAAAAGTTGCAAAATTTTTCTGAAAAGCGCTGACCAGATAAAGGAACCACATCATCGAGATTTGACGTCGCAAAATATGAGCAGTGGTAAACTTTATTCTATACTGCTGTGTGCTGCGTTGATTACTTGAGCCACCATCGGTATAGTGGTTGTGGTGCTCCGTTGCGGACCCGTAAGTCATGCGTTTGATCCTGGCCTCGGTGACCGCATTTCTATGGTGACGAATTTATAGAGGCCCACGCTATTGTATTTGTGTGCACTTAAAAAATTTCTGGTTCTCTACATTTTCGGAACACACCATTAAGCACGTGCCTTGATCATAACATAGGTTTAGAACGTACACTCTGCCCCGCCGCGGTGGTCTAGTGGCTAAGGTACTCGTTTGCTGACCCGCCGGTCGCGGGCTCGAATCAACGGCTGCGGCGGCTGCATTTCCGATGGAGGTGGAAATGTTGTAGGCCCGTGTGCTCAGATTTGGGTGCACGTTAAAGAACTACTGGTGGTCGAAATTTCCGGAGCCCTCCACTACGGCCTCTCTCATATTCATATGGTGGTTTTGGGACGTTAAACCCCACTTATCAGAACGTACACTCTCAATCAGGTGCCCGATAACGAACGAAATATAGGCGGCGCGCTCCTACGTACTGACTAAAATCCTGTTTCTATGGAGCCCAGCAATAAAAAAATACCCGTGATAGCCGCGCGATGCGGAAGTCCTGCCTATAGCCGGCAAGAGCGGGCGCAAGAAAGAAAATGAATAGAGCAGCCACCTCTGTCATGAGAGCTGACGCCTGGAGCCGGCATCAGCTTACGCTGACCCATTCAGTGACGGTTGCGAGCAAGAAAAAAAAGAATAAAAAGAGATAAACGCCACCCCACCCCGCTCTGTCACCAGCTATGCGCCCAGCGCCGGCATCAGCTGACGCACACGCGTTCACCGTCGCCTGCCCTGGCATTTGTGCGTCGCCGTTTTGTGCCGCTGTCTTGTAGAGATCGTTTCTCTACCAGATGTTCTGGGACGAAACATTTTCCAGTGCCATACGGCATACATGTAATGAAATCTTGAATTGTATGCCATACGGCATACAATTCAAGATTTCATGTATAAGCCAGCATTTGGGCAAACACTGGGATGTGGAATCGAGTGTTACTCGTTTGCTTTCAATAAAAGAGTGCAAACAACTTTCCGTTGATCAGTTGTCGAGAATTACATTGTGTGATGCGCTAAACAAAAGAGTACTAGTGCATGCGCGACAGTATACTGAAAAACTGGCCTATGCATGCTGATGCTCGTGTTTACAAAACAAGTTGAACTGATGATATTACGAAAGCATAGCAAATAATGAACAAACGTAAGGAAGCGAGACAGAGAAAGATCAAAATTAAAGATCGGTTGGTTGTTGTTTGATTAGTGGCTGCTTAATATGATGATGAACTTGAAAATCAAACACAGAAGTCAGAAGTCAGGTGCAGAAGTCAGCAGGAGAGCGTATGCCCCCAACATTTGCTCACTCTTTTGAATATCAAGTAGAGTTCTCATGTTCCAGCATGGATTTGTAACAGTAAACCACGACCAAAACAACCAGTGTGCTGCTGTGGAGATAATGTACCAGCTCTAAAAGTCTCCATTTTCTAAAAGCAAATGCATGCAGTAGCAATAATGATTTTGAGGTTCGTTGCGCACCATTTCATGACTCCAACTGCACGTGGACGTTCGCAAAAGAGATGTGTAGAAGCATTATTTATTTGGAGGGAGGCGTGCCTCTCCGTCACTAATGTACGTCATACTTGACCTTGGCATGCTTTCGGAATTCACCTGAACAGCGGCGTGATGCTGAATAAAGGTAAGAGAAGCCACTCCCCTTAACTAAGATCAGTTAAAGACTGAAAATTAGTAAAAACCACTCTATATCGTGAGATAACGCGCATAAATTCTAATTGCATTACTAAGTAACCGTCAAAATCCTAAAAAGGCACTGCTGTTCCAGCGTGCAGCTCGCGGCAGTTCGCTCATACGAAATGCAAATGTTAGAGCAGGCACGCTAAAATAACTATGCAAAGTTTACTTGTGAAGGAGCATTGTCTTCAAACAGAGGAGAATAGGCTGCTGTCACTGACACGCGTGTAGCTCACGACACAAAGAAGTGGAATTGCTTATTTGCGAGAAACATCCGTAGGTTTCGACAGCCGAACACAGCCTCGTCGCTCTGGTATCCGCAAATTTTGGTGATCTAAACGCCCACGGTTTACGGGGAAGCCCTAAAACAACAAACTAACACACGGTAAACGTTCTTGGGGAACGAAGCACCACGAACCGAAGTCGGAGCTTCAAGCGCTGACTGTGGTTGTCTCGAGTGTATAAAGCCCTGCAAACTATTCGCTGATCAAATGCATGCACAAAACAATGCATATGGCAGAAAAAAAGTTCGTGGTTTCACCGACAGTTTGCAAAAAGCCACTTAGTAGATATATACCCCCTCCCTCCAAAAAAAAAAAAAACGCCCCTTCGTGTGGTGGCGCTGAGGTGCACTGGGTAGAATATCTGCTTCCCGTGCATGCGGTCCCGAGTTCGATTCGAACGCTGAGTGTTCTTTGCACATTATTCGCGCCGTTGGAGATGAATGTAATAATAATGGTTTTTAAATTGCCTAGAGCTATAATATTCATCAAATTGTCGCCGAGAAGCCACTCTCGATTGCGTAAAATATTACGTTCTTTCCGCCACCGTGTCAGGGCCAGGCCGTTTACAAAAATGTCATGCCTAAACGCAGGCCTACCTAGACAGGAAAAATTTGACTTAAAATCCCACCTAATTCTTCTCTCACCTATTCTAAAGGCCACTTTAAATCGGGCTGTTTACTCTGGGACATGGCTACGAGCAACGTAATGAAATGACTAAAAGCGGCCGTAATTCGACTTGATTTCCTTCCTACTGGCATGTCAGGATTTGACGAAGAGTGTAGGACTCCCAAATTTTTATTACTGCTTCGACCACTTAGCCGCCTCTGCCTAGCTTTCCGCACGAGGCTCATTGCTCTCTCTTGCTGGACCAATGTTTCAAGTGCTACGGTAAACCCCTATAATGCGCCAATGCTTCATTAAGGCGGTGGTGTATCAAAATTCAATACCGCTTGCCCAGATTGATGAAGCATCAAAGCATGAGTTTTTGTTTAGACGATGGCGTTCCAGACACTGCGATCAGACTCAACTCCGTCTTTAAGGTGTAAGGCAAAAACTTCTTTATTTAACTGCGTTCGGAAGCGCTCTGCTATCACTTGAGCGTCCCCGCGTCCCTCGCTCGCGCTCTTCTTCTTTCTTGTTTCCTTGTCCCAGCCCAGAACGTGAAAAATAATCAACATTCCCGGCCGCGCAAAGTTAAACACATAAATTAAGTGAGTACAGTCTTTGTATCGGCCTGATCGCAAGGTGACCGCCTTGCAACTTGATCTTGCAAGAACGAATGAGACCGTCTGCACTGCGGTACACTTCCGTGACCCTTGCAAGCTTCCATAGCTGGCGTGGAGTGTTATCCGCATGCACGAGAACGATGTCCCCTTGCTTCAATGCTGTATTTGATTTCGTGTCGGCAAAGTGTGCAGATCGTAATTGCAACATGTATTCTTTTTGCCAACGCTTCCAAAAACTTTCAACGAGCAGCTTCCTGTAGTTGTGTCTGCGTATGGCGTCTGATCGTTTGGAATTACTGTTGACTTCGTCAGCGGTCGCATACGGTATGGAAGTCAGTCTTCGTCCAAGGAGAAGTTCGGCTGGCGTTAAAGTGCAAGGTTCTCCTGCATCTGTCTCGATGAAAGTCAGAGGCCTAGAGTTTACGACTGCTTCTACCTCCGCCAGCACTGTCGATATTTCTTCGTAGTTCAGACGAGCTTTGCCGATAATTTTTCGCAGCGGAAGCTTCACTGATCGTACGAGGCGCTCCCACCATCCACCCCACCAAGGAGCATTTGGTGCTATAAACTTCCACGAAATGCCGTTGGTGCTGAGGTGACCAGCGACGTCCTCTTCAGAGAACATTCGGTTTAGCCGCTTTATGTCTGCCGATGTCTTGTGAAAGCTTAGCGCGTTGTCAGAATAGATCACCCTAGGTAATCCTCTCCGAGCTGCAAATCGTCGTAGGCACAGCAGAAAAGCCTCGGATGTCATTTCCGAGACAAGCTCGAGATGCACGGTTCTAGATACGGCGCACGTAAAAAGTGCAACGTAGCACTTCGTGTCCCCTTTTTTCGTGCGTGCATACAGAGGGCCCGCGAAGTCGACTCCTACAACTTCGAACGGGTTCGTTGGTGTCACTCGATGACTTGTTAACGGAGCAGTCTCAGCAGTTCCTGGGCCCGCACTGAAGCGCTTGCATATATTGCAGCCATGCAGCACTATTTTTACCAAAGAGCGAGCTCGACAAATCCAGTTGCGTTCCCGAAGCTGCGTAAGTGTATCTCTAACTCCTCCATGTAAGACTTGAAGATGGGCTCTGTTTACCAAAAGTGTCAAAAAGTGGTGGCTTGACGGCATTATGATTGGGTGCTTGACATCTTGTGTGGAATGCATGAGGGATAAACGGCCTCCAAACCGAAGAATTCCGCCTTTGTCTATGTAAGGGCGTAGTTCAGCGATTCGAGATGTAGACTCGACTGGTTGGCCGTTGGTCAAAGTGGTGAGTTCTTCAAGAAAGCCTTGCTCTTGTGTACATCTTATCCAATACTGTTCAGAGTTCAGGATTTCTGTTGCCACGAGATGTCCTGTATGATTACTTCTTTTTCTGCATCGGTCAGTAAATCTGAAAATCCACGCAATGACTCTGAGTAGGTGCTGAAGCCTGCTGTACCGTTGAATATCAATAATCGGAACTGAGAAGCGTGTCATTAGTGCGATGTGGACTGTTGTAACTTCACCTTGGGTGGCTTCTGCTATGTCTAGTTCACTGAACTGTAGGGGCCATTTAGACATCGGTTTAGTTAGCCACTCGGGACCATGCCACCATTTTGAGCTGCACAGTAGTCTTTCAAGCGTCGCGCCACATGTGAGTAGGTCAGCAGGGTTGTCCGTTCTAGGACAGTATCTACACTATGATGGATCTGTAGTGCACCTAATTTCATTGACTCTGTTGGCTATGAACTGTTTCCACTTTTTGACGTCACCTTTTATCCATGACAACACAATAGCAGAATCTGTCCACATCGTGTAGTCAACTTGAACATTCCTCAAAGCCCTTTTCACCCATGCCAACATTCTTGGGCCTATTAAAGCAGCCAGCAGCTCCAATCGCGGCAGCGTTGTCTCCTTAATGGGTGCTACACGGGACTTCGCAATCAACAGTATCGGCTCCTCAGGACTTGATACGACGTATATCGCTGTTCCGTATGCCGCTGAACTGGCATCGCAGAAAACATGTACTTGAAGCACATTGGTCTTCCTTGCTCCGCCGCCCAGATAGCGAGGAACGACGACGTCTTGCAGTTGCGGCAGCTGGATGACCCAATCATTCCATTCTTTTTGCAGGTCATTGGGTAGGACTTCATCCCAGCCAATTCTTCGTATCCACAGTCTCTGAAACAATATTCGTATGGCAATAGTATATGGTCCTACAAATCCCAACGGGTCAAATATTCTTGATGCTGACTGCAAGACAAACCGTTTTGTACCCGTCTGTGCTGTCAAAAACCGGAGTAGATTTTCAACCGAAAAGTTGAATTCATCCTTTGCAGCATTCCAAACCAAACCCAGGACCTTGACCGACGTTTCGTGAAGAACGACCATCTCATTACTAGTAGATTCCACTTGATTTTCAAGCGTGCGCATCAAATTTGCTGAATTTGTTGTCCATTTTCGCAATGTCATGCCGGCCGATTTCATTGTTGTGCGCGCTTCTCGGCATAGTTTAGCGGCTTCCTCTTCTGTGTCGGCACCAGTGACTAAGTCATCCACGTAAAACGACTCGGCAAGAGTTTGCGCTGTTTGTGCCATGACAGCCGGTGCTCTTTTCACGTGGTAGAGAATAGTAGCTGTGAGCAAAAATGAGCTACATGTAGCTCCAAAAGGCACTCGTGTCATCCTCCACTCTTGCAGCTTGCCCTTGGATAAATCTCCTTCTGCAAACCAGAGAAAGCAGAAAGCGTCTGTGTCGTCCTCCCTAATTGCAATTTGAAGGAATGCCTTTTTTATGTCCGCAATAACTGCCACCGGGTGCGTTTTCAAGCGTAGCAGAATTTGCACGAGGTCTTCGTATAAGTTGTCACCCTTTTGAAGGCAGTCATTAAGGGACTTGCATCCTTTGGCATATGACGAAGCGTCAAACACCACTCTCATTTTCGTCGTCAGTGCTTGTTCACGCATGACTTCTTTGTGCCGCATGTAATATAATTTCGTCACCTCGGCAGGTACGTCACTGACTACTTCGGCGTGTCCTGCCCTCAAGTACTCCCTTATGGTACGGTCATACGTTTCGAGCAGTCCTTTTCTGGAGTTGAGACAGTTGACGAGCTTGTCCAGTCGAGTAAAGGCTACTTGCCTGTTGCTTGCAAGCTCGAAATTATCCTTCCAAGGGAGGGTCACCTCATATCTTCTGTTTTGAAAGCTAATCGTTTGCTCAAAATGCCTCATGGTGTCACTCATTTCAGGTGGCTTGTTTATCGCGTCCGTAATTCCTATGTTTTCAAGTTCCCAAAAGGAGCGCAATATCTCGTCGGAATCGGTAGCTTGGGCTTTTAGCACGCACACCATCATTTGTGAAGTAGTTGGGTTGGACACCAAGTGCGATGTGCTTCCCTTGAAGGTGCATCCAAGCTTGGAGTTCAGTGCGATCAATGATTCGTTGCCTTCGGCACCGTGAAACTTCGCCGGTCAACACTTTCCACATCTGATCGGACCCGATAAGTACGCTGATGCCACTCTTAGTTATGATAGATGGATGTTGGAGCTCATCGGCAACATCGTTTCCCAGCTTCTTGAAAGACGCAACGAAGGCTACGTCCATTGCAGTCTCTGCGATGTCTTGGCAGATGTTTGGGATCTCTATTGCAGCTAAGACTATTTCCGCGTCAAAAAACTGGCGTCGCAGTCGTAGTTCTACTATGCGACGCCTCTTAGCCTCTTGGTCCGATGTATTTGCGAAAGTATTGAAGGCTATTCGAGTTGCTCCCACGCTTTTCAGCTTGAGGTGCTTGGACAGATCTTCAGTTACGAAAGTCCTCTGACTGCCACCATCAAAAACGCCTCGTATGTAGTGGCAGGTGTCATCATTCATGGCCCATGCTCTGAAAGTCTGAAGAAAAACGGAAGTGGTAGAGTCTTTCTTGACGGGTCTTCTTCCAAGTGATGCACAGACTATCGTAGTTTTTTCGAAGTTCTTGTTAGCATAGTCTGACTTTCGCGAACACCTATCGGGGTCGCACGTGCTTGTAGCGTGTCGAGCTTGGCATCTGGAGCAGGAAATCCTCTTTCTACAGTTCCGTGCCCGATGTCCCTTGGTGGTGCAGCGGAAACACCTTTTGTCGATGGAAAGCAGTTCCTTCTTCTGCGTCAGTGACAAGTCAGCTGTGCAGGCTTCCGATCCGTGATGGCTGGACGAGCAGAATACGCAGTTGTCCCTTTTCACGTACCGAGTTGCTGTGAAGCACAGATGACGTCGGTTTCCCACGCCGAGAGTACGTCGACTGACTGGCCACGGGGAGTGTTCCATGTTCTCGTCCTTTGGCATCCTCAAAATCACTCTTCTCCAGGCTTTTCAGCTCGACACACAGGAAGTTGAGCACACGGTCCAGTCCCACGAGTGTAGCTTCAGCTCTCAAGTCATATGCCAACTGGACGGCACATGATCGATGATACTGCACGACTATATCCCGTGGAAGAGCAGGCAGTAGGATGTCGCAGAGCATTGACGAAAATGACGACTTGTGCACACCCAAAGTCTCTAAGCCGCGGATATTCACGAGAACTTGGTCGTACAAGCTGCGTAGCGCTTTGGTGTCAGTCGATGAACGGACAGGGCTTAACATCCGTAGCTTGGCAAAATATTCTTGCTCCAGGTGCGTCTTGTCCCCAAATCGCTTCTGTAGCATTTTTGATGGCGTCACTGTAGCAACATTCTGTCGTCGGAAGGCCCGCAATTACTGATGCAGCGTCTCCTTTTAAGATACAGTCGCTGGTAATGAAACTTCTCTGTGGCAGTGATGCGATTGTTACTATGAACAATTTGGTAAAATTGTTCCCAAAATTCGGTCCACTTGCATAGGTCTCCAAAAATAGGAGCTATTGTCAGTTTAGGCAATTTAACTCCAGTTCGGTTTGATGGTGCTACGACTGTCTGGGCAACTGTTTCTTGAGTTCCTGTCGATGTCCTTAGCATGCGATCTTTCTTGCTTAGAATCTCAGCGAGAATGCGCGTAGCAACGTCCTCGTATTGTAAGACAGCGTTATACTCGACCTCAAACTCCTCGTCAGGTATATGCGGCTCAATCTCGTTTTCAGGTTTTTAAGCTCTACGTTATTAGCCTTCAGCCTCTCATATATGGAGTTCAGCTGGTCACAGGAGGCAGAGTCGTTAGCGAGGAGCTCACTTGCCTCGTTTATAATCCTCGTGTTCTGTGCTCGCCGCGAAGTCCGCTTCGACTTCAGGCGCTCCATGCCGCTGCAGTTGAGTGGTAGCCGTCCGTAGAATCCTGGTTTTCAATCCCGGTTCTTCGGCACCAATGTTTAGACGATGGCGTTCCAGACACTGCGATCAGACTCAACTCCGTCTTTAAAGTATAAGGCAAAAACTTGTTTATTTACCTGCGTTCGGAAGCGCTCTGCTGTCACTTGAGCGTCCCCGCGTCCCTCGCTCGCGCTCTTCTTCTTTCTCGTTTCCTTGTCCCAGCCCAGAACGTGAAAAATAATCAACATTTTCAATCACGTGAGTTAGTGCACTCTTGTGCCAAAGATGATAGCTGCCGTGGCATTGGAGTGGTTGCGTTACTCGGCTGTGGACCGGAAGGTTTGTAGCTTGATGCCGGCCGCAGAGGCTCTATTTCAATGGAGGTCGAATGCCACACGTCCTCGTGCAAGATGTAGAATCCCACATGGTCGACATTATAGGGGAGCTCCAATGTGGCCTCCCTCGAAATCATATGGCGGTTTTCGCACATGATAGTTCTGAATATGTTAACACGAATGACGGTCTATATTAGAACACGTCAACGTGCCATAAGCGGACAAGACGCAAGAAATTGGAGTAAAAAGTTCTTATATTTGTAAAGGAACACAGAAAATGGCTCAGTCACGCAAACACAAAAATTGGGGGACCCTTAAGCTTCGCCTTTAAAAGTAGGATGCGATAGCAAAATTCAGTTCTAGTGCGTCCTCCAACCACTAAGTGCGTTTATTAATACGTTGTGTTAATTACAAACACACACGCACGCACACACACACGCACACACACACGCACACAGTAGGTCATACCAGCGCGCGCGCACGAATGGTACATACAGGTATTTTATGTTAAGCAAGAGTCGCATGGCCTCAGAAATACGCGCCGTGGGCTCGCCATCTCGGAGGCCGTAAAGAGTCTCACAATGCCTCATAAACAGCAGCCCATTATAAAGCGTTAGCTGTTTGCTCTATCAACGCCTCTGTAAAGGCATATGTTTTCCGCTAGATGGACATAGTTGTACGTTTTAGAGCTGTTTGAAAGTTCCTGTGTGTTTTTAGCGGTGGTAGCTGCACTATTCCGGTCGTTATCGACGTAGGTAAAGGCTTCCCAATGCGCCTACAAATCACTGACTGGGCTCGTTTTCATCCTGACACCTGTCAAACAAAATGCGTTAAAGAGGCCCTGAAATACTTTTTCAAGTAACCATGGAATGAATTCAGTAGAGGAACTCACGAATTCTCCACCGCAATAATTTTCACAATCCGTCCAGTGTGAGTAAAGTTAGAAATGTTTGTCGCATGCTGCAATTGCACTATCACTGATCTCGTCCCGACGAAATCGCTGGAAGCTAAGCAGAGAGGGGTGGCAGCTGGGGGCAGAGAAACTACCACACCTTGTTACTTTGAGCCCATTTTTTAAATGCGCTGCTTTATCAGTGTGATCGCACACGTACGAGTGGACAAGTAGCGGCCTCCCGTAGCGATCTCGGTAATTTGATTTTTCAGTCACAAACGCACAGACAATTTTTCGCTCACAACCAACGGGGCCGACACCGACGGCGCGATTTTCATGGCACGAGCTCTCTAACGCTATTGCGTTAAAATTATGCCAACGCAACGCTCGTGTTTTTGTTATTTTATGAGCGCGTGATGGTGCTTTTCTGTGCGCTACTTCTTGAAATGTTATGGCACACCTACCTGTTCATCAGTAAATTGAAAGAGTACGACAGGTTTTTAACATCCAAAGTGTTGTTTGTAAAGGCTTCCTCATTCAGTAGCCGTACTTCTCGTCACGTGGCCTAACAGTGTGGCGGCAGGGACGCTCAGTAGGAGGGGACGGGTATCCAGTGGTCAGGGTAGAGAATGTCGAGGCTCTCAGGAGCGGGTGAACCTTCGGGAGGCGCATCAAGGTAGCGTGAGGGGGAAAGCTCAGTGCCATATAAAACAGCGTGCAAGAATTGGCGTGCAAAAGCTTGCTCTTTCAGAAGAGTGAAAATTTTCTGTCCTCCCGGTGAGGAATCTTCCCGACGTGAGTTTAAGCAAGAGCTGACGCGAGAATTAATGTGTCGTAGCCGAGGCAACCGCGATCTTCGCTCAAGAGAAGCTGAAAATAAGCTGCAATGAAAGAAAGACTTGAAACACATAAAACTACGATGCAGCCTAATAAATGAAGGCCAGGAGCTTCACTGTTCTGTCGGTGTTCACGAAGTGAAGTTTGCCGGATTTTCCCAATCTTAGTGCTTAAACGAAAGCGCATGAGTTTTAGGTAGTGGAAGAAAGAAACTTACCGCAAGCATTTGGCCTTGGACAGCTCCTCCTCAGCAAAAGTGACATTGGCTGACAAAGTAAAAGAAACAGTGAATACACATTATTCCTGATCCATTGAACAAAGTTGTTTAGAGTGACGACCACATCATTCACAAAAAGAACAATCAAAGTTTCACCTACGTATTGCAACTTATGTTCAAGCCCATCTAGCTGAGACACGATAATAAAGGTAGCTAAAATATGTAGATATTCGGTAGCCTTCCCTGTGGAAGGCTATACCAAACTGCCAATGAATAAAGTTCTAACGACATAGCTGCAAAATATACTTTATATGCCTTTGCAGCTATTGTGTGTCTACACATTCTTCTAAAGTTCTTTCAAGTGTTATCAATGGTGTTTATACTCCAAAGACTCCAGAGATTTCGACCACCTGTACTTCTTTAACGTGCACCAGAATCTGAGAACACGGGCCTACAGCATTTTCGCCTTTATTGAAAATGCAGCTGCTGCAACCGGGTTTCAATTCCGTGACCTGCGGGTCAGCAGGCGAGTACCTTATCTATTAGGCCACCGCGGCGGGGCAGCATCACATTCTCAGTGCAGCGTAATAAGCACTTCGGCATTTTGAAGTACTTATATCTGCTTTTTCTAAATAAAAAGACACTCTACCTAAAGCTTACGCAATGATTTTGCAGCTCAGATATACTTAACGTTTGCTGTTTGATTAACAATGTAGACAAGTGTGAACGCAGGCTTCAGAGCAAGATGGCTGGGCTTTGAGCACGTTCTGAAACTTTCGCCGGGTAGCTGAATCGTTCGACAGCCATCAAAAAACAAGCAATTTTTTTGCGTTGAGTTAACCCAAAAAAGACTGTCCTTTAAAAGAAAAAAGTCGCTCGATCACGAAATAATAAGTGTTCATCAAAGTATGTACACGCGAATGCAAGAACATTCGCCTGAAAACCGAAAATATTGCTTTTGGCTAGCATTTGCAGTTCACAGCTGTCATTCCCATTCCTAATAAACGGGCTTCTTATTCAGGTGTGCTAGATCTGCAAGCAAAATTCTTATTGGTAGCTTTATAGTCCCATAGTGAACGCTACAACAGCTGAAGAATGAGTTTACTGCGTGAGCTGAACGCTGTTGTTCTTATGGTCTTTCAGAGGCCTAACTTTTGTCGATACGGCTTGATGAAGTGTGAGGGCCACGGGACGGCTTTGATTCATACGTATGGTAAACGTCCGAAATCAACCACATGATTATGAGAGACGCCGTAGTGGAAGACTCCGGAAATCAGTCCACCTGGGTTTCATAATTGTGCACCCAAATTCGAGCACACGGCCCTACAGCATTTTCGCCTGCTGTGAAAATGCAGCCGCCGCCGCCGCCACCGGGACTTGATCTTGCGACCAGCAGCCGAGCAGCCGAGTACCTTAGCCAGTAGGCACCACGGCGGGGCTCACGGGATGGCTTTCAGCTCTCCAATAGTGGAGAACCAAGTGCACCAGATGGCTACCCACTTTCTAGGAGCGAAGCTCCGAAAGCCGTGAGTCTGTCCGTCCTATAGCTGTTACCTAACAGCCACTTAGTTCGATGACTCACTCAGCAGGTGGTGACGGATGGACAATCAGATAGATGGATGGGCGGACGCACAGACAGACAGGCAGGCAGACAGACAGACGCCCCGACGTTTATGGTTTACCGATCAAACCTTTTGTAGTATTGCCCCACTCATCATCATTCACTTCGTGGTTAGGCTTTGAATTTTTTTGAACACAGAGGGCCGATAGACGCCACCATAATGTGCAGAGCGAGTGGCGTTGATCTAATGCAAGATCGAAGCTGCAGTTTAAGCAGTGCGCCAGAGAAAGGAGGCATAGCCATAAGTATGAGCGCAAGTGCTCCGTCACCATAGTGCTTATTTTTGGCGTGTGCGCTGTCACACGCAACGGTACCTTGCCGAGATACGCAAACGGCAGTGAATTCCTAGTGTGCACGTGAGGATGCAGCCCCGAGAAACATGCGACAAAGAACGACGTGCCACGCCTATATACTCGAGCCGCCAGAAAGCAGAAGTGAAATGAAGATGTACTTGTAGAATCATTTGCGTCCTATCTTCCGTTAGCTCTAGCGGACGTCTCGCGTCAACGTTTGGCAGCGCTAGCATCAGTCGGAGCATTCGAGTTATGCGTGCTGACGTCTGCACAATGCATTCTACTATGGGAGAGTGGGCTGTGATGCGGTGATAACAAAGTAAGATTATTTCAAGTATTCACAAACAGGCTCATTTTTATGCTTTAGGTTTCCGGACTTTATATCATCAGCCTGACTACAACCACTGCAGAACAAAGACCTCTTTCATGATCGGCCAATCAACCTAGTCTTGTGCTTTCTGCTGCCGTGTCATAACTGCGAGCTTTTTAATCTCATTGCCCCACCTAACCTTCTGTCTCTCCCTCGTGCGTTTTCATTCTTTGGGAATACAGTCACTTGCCCTTAATTACCAGCAGTCATCTTCCCGACGTGGTACGTACCCGGCTCAAGTTCATTTTATCTTGCATTCAAATATGATATACTTAACTCCGGTTTGTTTCCCTACCCACACTTCTCGCATCGTGTCAAGGTTACACCTTTCATTTTTCTTTCTATCACTCGCTAGGTTGTCCTTAATTTAAACACAACCCTCTTTGTACGCCTCCAGGTTTCTGCTCCGTAGGTAAATACCAGTACGGTGCAGCTGTATATACATTCTCTTATAATATAGTGGTAGATTAATATTTGTGGTTTGAGAATGCTTGCCGAATGGGGTCCACCCCATTGTCCTTCTAATAATCTCGCTGTGATGGTTCGACTGCTTCGTTACTACCTGTCCTTGTAGACATCTTCTTTCACTACTTCAAGCATATCTCCACCCACCACTAACCACTGTTTTCGGCCGAGGCTGTTGCACTATACTTTCAAACTTGGAAGCGCAAAATCGGCAAGAACAGGAATTAACATAAAAAGATAAAAGAGGGGGCTGACGAACCAACTATTAAAATCGAACTAGCCCCGCAACGCATACTTTTGAGCTACATTACCGCAGCTTTATTATTATTAGTTTCGGGCCTGCCCTTCTGCCTACCATATCAGTAATCATGAGCTGTAATTTGTTCCCTGAGTTACTTATCAATGCTATGACTTCAGCTAATTGCACGTTACTATGATTTTCTCCATTAACACTTATCTCTAAATCTTCCCAATTTAGGACCCCGAAAACCTTCTGTGAAACCGCGGTGAATATTATTGGAGAGATCATGTCTACCTGCCTTACACAATTCTTTATTAGGTTTTTGTCGCTTTCCTCATTGAGAACTACGGTGGCTGTGGATATGCTGTAGATTTCTTTAAGTGCGTTTATGTAGGGTTCATGGATGCCCGAATTCCGTAAAGCCTGCATCACTGCTGAGGTCTCGACTTAGTCAAACGCCTCCTCGTAATCTATGTAGGCTATGTATAGGTTTGGTTGTATTCCGTAAAAAATATTCATCACCTCATTGATTGTAATACATCCGTTATAAGGGCACAAAAATGGTAACAAGGTAAAAGATAACTGCAACAATGGTTTGTGAATGTGTGCCTATACTTTGTTTACAAATCGCAATAAAGCACAAAGGAAGCCGATGACAAAAATGAGGATTATTGATATAGAGTCGATATGCGAATGTGGGCCTGGATGTCCTTAGAAGAAGGTTCGACTACTTTCAGTACTACACCCTGGACGGCTTCTGATCCAAAGTCACAGCATACTGACAGTGGCAGGGAAAGAAAAGCCTTGGCGAGGAATTCGCAGGGTTTCGTCACACCTCTGTACGTATTGTTCTAATGTATAAAACAAGTATTTTACTAATGTATACACAAGAATATGAGATTCTTTCAAAATTCCACGCGTCCTCTTTTCAGAAGAAAACAAACAACGTGCATGTTGCTAGTTTCCTGTCTGGTCCGTCAGATGTCGCCCTCGCGAAACGTCGACAGCATTTTGGAGATCAAAGAAGCGTACGATAGTGTGGTTCAAGAGCACTTGTGGGGAACACTGGACGCACTAGGCGTGGAAGATGGAGTCACTAATCTTTAAAAGGATATCTATAAAGGTAACAAGACAGTTATAAAGTGGGAATAACAGGTACCCAACCCCACAGAGATAAAACAGGGGCTTAGGCGGGGGTGTCCCCTGTCACCCTTGTTATTCATGCTGCACCTACAAGGATAAGAAGCCAAGTTAGAGGGAAATGGACTGGGCTTCAACCTCTCTTTCGTCAAACAAGGGAAACTCACTGAACAGGCACTACCAGCATTGATGTATGCAGATGATATAGTGCTAATGGCCGACAACAAGGAAGATTTGCAGAGATTGATGGACATCTGCGCTAATGAGGGAGATAGGTTAGATTTCAGATTGACTAAGGAAAATCAGCAGTCATGATATTTATTGATAATGAAGGTAGTGAGCTTAAAATACAGGAAGTCACGCAAGAGATAACCGATAAATACAAATATCTGGGCGCATGAATAGGCAATGGGGCCGAGTACCTATGGGAACACGAAATATACGTGCCGACTGAAGGTAACAGGAATGCAGCCGTGATGAAAAACAGGGAACTGTGGAATTACAATAGGTATGATGTTGTGAAAGGAATATGGAAAGGGGTAATGGTTCCTGGTCTGACGTTCGGCAATGCAGTGTTGTGCATGAGATCAGAAGTTTAAGCAAGACTAGAAATTAAACACGCCCCACCGCAGTGGTCTAGTCGCTAAGGTACTCAGCTGCTGACCCGCAGGTCGCGGGTTCGAATCCCGGCTGCGGCGGCTGCATTTCCGATGGAGGCGGAAATGTTGTAGACCCATGTGCTCAAATTTCGGTGCATGTTAAAAAACCCCAGGTGGTCGAAATCTCCGGAGCCCTCCACTACGGCGCCTCTCATAATCATATGGTGTTTTTGGGACGCTAAACCCCCATATCAATCAATCAGAAATTGAGCAACATTGAATAGGTAGGTTTGCCTTAGGAGTTCACGGGTATACACCAAATCAGGGAGTACAAGGTGGTATGGGATGGACATCATTTAAGGGCAGGGAAGCTAGCAGCTAGATTAAATTTGAGAAGCGATTGGGAGAACTGGGGAAGGAGCGTTGGGCTAGGAAGGATTTCAGCTGCTTGTAGATGAAAAATGTCGATACAAAATGGAGGAAGTGAACCAGAAAATTGACAGGTAAGTACTTGAAAAACAGCAAGGGGCCAAACCAAAAAGAATAATCGGTTAAGAAAGAAGGTGAAGGAAGCTCAGACCGATATGTGGAGAATGAACATAATTATGAAGTCCGCACCATAGAAATATCGAACTTTAAAGCAGGAAATATCCAAGGAAAGGATTCATCATCGTACTCGGGGTAGTTCTCTACTGTTTGACGCCAGGACGGGAGTATTGTAAACCAAGACATATCGGGCCAAATACGAAGGGGTAGACACGGTATGCAGTGCATGCGGAGAGGAGGAGGAAACTACCGAACACTTGATAATGATCTGTAAAGGGTTTCACTCTATAGTTCAGGATGATGGCGCAGAGTTTTCCAAAGCGCTATTGTTTGGCGATGGGAAGGGCAAAGTAGACTTTAAGCGGGTAGAATTAACTAGAAAGAGGTTATCTGATTGGTGGCAGGAGTCAAGGCATGACTGAAAATTAAACCCTTCACTGCAAAGTACGAGACCTCAACCTCACTATGTAAAGGTAAAAAAATTATTGTATTTTTTAGTTCACTAAGTATTACGGCTTGGTGGCGCCAGCCACCACCCGATCTAAAGGATCCATCCGTCCGTCCGTCCGTCCGTCCGTCAATCTATCCGTCCATTCATCCGTCCATCCATCCAGCCATCCTTCCGTCCGTCCGTCCGTCCGTTCGTCTATCCGTCCATCCATCCATCCATCCATCCACCCACTCTCGGCAAAATCTGTTGTCTTAGTTCGCGCAAATCCGATAGCGTAAATGATCTTGGCAATTTCCGTTCATGGAAATTACCAAGATCATTTACGGAAATCAACAATCTGTGACGTGGGTTCACATAATGCGCCGTCCATTATGAAACAAAAATGTATTTGGTCCGTCGTGGGGATACACGGACGGCGGCACCACCAACACCGCAGGGCGACTTAGAAACGCTTCGTTTTTAAAACGTGGTCTGCGCTCTACGGTTACAAAACGCCAAATGATGCCACCGAAACAAACCTGTATTTAGAAAAACTAGTTAATTGTGTGTTTAGAAAAATTGGCAGATCCTACGTACAGTGAAAATTGTTGATATGCGAAGCATGAATGAGGAATGTTGATATGTCACTTTAAAATAAACACAACGTTACGAGGTAGAAATAAATGATGCCGTACATGACTTCCGAATACTGAATATTGTGTTTGAATGCGTCGTTTACCTTTGTCATCTACGCACGCCACGTGGTACCAAATTTAGTATATGTGAAGCTAGCAAAACCGCCGCGAACACGCTATGAGCGTGGTAGGTTGACATGTTCTTACATGGCTCGCGTGTCAGGATTATCATGTTTGCTTTAGTCATATATTTCGTGATCTAATGACGTCAAGTAACACCAAATTTGGTATATGTGGAGCTGGGAAAACGGCCGCGAGTGCAACATGAAAGGCCCAGTATACTCCAAGTAGCGTTGACGGGCGCGCACGTTGGTCACAGTGACGCAACGTTAGCAAAACGCGAGCACACTATAGTCTGACGCCAGGGGCGACCAGCGGCGCCCGTCGGCGCGTATCGATGGCAACTGGCGCGAAATGTGACGTATGGCATTTTCGCACCGATACGTTACCGAGACAACACTGCATCTCTCTTTTTTGTGACGGAGGGACAGCGGACGCAATAAAACGCGCATGCGTCAAACAACGCAACACGGGACGCGCCTGTGAGTATATGGCAGGACCAGCGCCTGGTGTGGCAACGCCGGCTTGATGCGACAAATTAAACGCCGGTGAGCACGAGCACCGCGTCACGTCGAAATGTATTGGCGCCTTGACTGTGGCATGTACGCATGTTCTCACATGACACGAATCTCACGATTATCATGTTTGCACCAGTCACATAACTTTGCCGTCTGTCCATCCGTCCGTCCGTCCGTCCATCCATCCACCCATCCATCCATCTATCCATCCATCCATCCATCCATCCATCCATCCATCCATCCATCCATCCATCCATCCATCCATCCATCCATCCATCCATCCATGCATTCATTCATTCATCCATCCATCCTGTAGTGGGAAGAGGGAGAGAGAGAGTATATAGTTGGAGCACCTGAAAGACGACTACGACGAAGAGCTGAGCTCGTGACAGTGACTGACGCCTCTTGAACCAGGCAGTTGGTTTTATTCAGTAAACCCCCTTATAATTTGTGGAAGTTCTCGGTAGTCTTCGAAGCTAGAACTACAAAGTCGCACCTTACCTGCCGTGCCAGCAATGCCGGAAGAACCCTCCACCCAAGGTACCTCGCAAGTTCCCGCCTCTACATGTCCCGGTGTGTGGCCACTGCGTCACGCACCGATCTTCAGCGGCACTGACGGCCAATACGTTGAGGAGTGGCTGGCTACTTACCACAAGGTGAGTGCAGCGAACAAGTGGGACGATGCGGCTAAGCTGACCTATGTAAGCTTTTACTTGTCCGGCGTCGCTAGTCTCTGGTTGCGCATTCACGAAGCCGACATTGCCAGCTGGGATTTATTCAAGGCCTCCTTTTCGCAAGTCTTCGATCGCCCTGCTGTGCGAAAACTCCGCGCAGAAAAACGACTTCGTGAGCGCGCTCAGCAGCCAGGTGAGACCTTTGCCAGCTACATTGAAGACATAGTTGACTTGTGCAAGCGGGTAAACCCAGTGATGCTTGAAGCCGACAAAATCAAACAAATCTTCAAGGGCATATGCGATGACGCATTTCAAATGTTTCTAGCCAAGGACCCACAAACCACTGCCGAACACGTCAGCTTGTGCCAGAGTTTTGGCGAATTGCGCAAGCAACGCGCCCAAACACAGCGCTCTCTGGAACAACGTGATTCGATTGCGGCCTTGACTCTCGGAGACCAGAACGACATGTTGGCTCGCATAGAGCAGTTCGTGCGTGAGGAGGTCGCTTGGCAGCTCTCCATTTTATCGAGCGCGCCCAAGCCAGCACAATCGCATCCTTTGGCCCCAGATCATCTGGCCCCGGCCATAAGGCACGTCATACAAGATGAGGTAGCGGACGCTTTGCCTTTCGCTCGTTCACCACCTCTGGAGGCCGCACCCTTGACGTATGCGCAAGTCGTGTCAGCCAGAGCACCTCGACAGCCCACTTATGCTACCTCACCAATCCCTGTTCGGTCATCACCAGTTCCGTTCAGCCGGCCGATTGCAGCGTTTCCGAATCCGTGGCGCACCGCAGACAACCGCCCGATTTGCTATTCTTGCGGTTACGCAGGACATGTGGCTAGCTTGTGCCGCCGCCGCCCTCTCCTTCAGAGCGACCCCATGCAAAGATCGTCGCACGACTCTCGGCGCTTTAACAACGCGGCACGTCAACAAGGATCCTCTTCACCCGACTGCCCTCCCTCTGTCAGTCACCGATCTCCATCTCCCCGACGTCGTTCCTTGTCGCCTATGCGTCGTCGACCCTGCCCTTCAGACGCGGAAAACTAGATGCCGCAGTTCCGGAGGCACGAACTGCGTTGTCTTCGAAAGAATCATGTCCTCGCATTTTTCCGACAGACCTCATCGACGTTTTCGTGGATGGTTACCGTACCTTTGCGCTTGTGGACACTGGTGCTGCCGTTTCAGTAATTGATTTATAACTTTGCCGCCTGCTTTGAATGTTTACCACGACGCCAAAGGGGCTGTCCCGCCGTACTGCCAGTGCTCACCATATTCGACCATCAGCTACCTGTACCGCCCGTGTTATCATCCAAGATGTTTTGTATACCGTTGAATTTCTTGTGCTACAGGCGTGTTCTCATGATGTGATACTCGGCTGGGATTTTCTGTCTCGTAATCATGCTGTTATCGACTGTGCTCATGCTGATGTGGCCTGCTCTGCGTTGTGTGCCTCGTCTCCAGAATTTCTGTTGAACAAGCTGTTTGTCGCTGAAGACATCGACATACCACCGACTAGCGCAGCCTTTGCTCCCGTATCTTGTGCCGATGTGTTTAAGCTTGCAGTGTTTTTTATGCCTTCCCAAACATTCCAAAGTCGCAAGAGCCTCGCGTTGCCGTTTGCAGTTCTAGATATTTCGGCGGGCGCTACCAATTTGTTTGTCACAAATCCCTTGCCGTCTCCCAGAACCTTGCGTCGAGGAAAATGTATTGGCACATTCCAAGACTTAGACGTTTCCTCCATCTTCGACCTTGACGGTGAAAGTGATTTGTAGCTTAATGCATTGACGCCATCTTCCCATTCAATTGTCCACGAAAACAATAATTTGTTTGGACCCTCAATCGATGGCGAACTTGAAGAACCACACCGCGAAAAGCATTTAGAACTTCTTCACCAGTTTCGTGGCTCGTTCTATTGCCAGCAGACGTCCTTAGGCCGAATGCACACCGTTGTCCATCACATTAACACCGGCTCCCAAGCGCCTCTGCGACAGCATCCCTACCATGTATCTCCTGTTTAGCGTCGTGTGATCACCGAGCAAGTGGCCGACATGCTTCAACGTGACGTCATTCGACCGTCCAGCATTCCCTGGTCTTCACCTGTGGTGCTTGTGAGGAAAAAAGACGGCTCGATTAGCTTTTGCGTCGATTACCGCCGTTTGACCAAAGTAACGATTAAAGACGTATACGCTTTGCCACGCATCGATGATGCCCTGGGCTGCTTGCAAGGCGCTGAATTCTTCTCATCACTATACCTACGTTCCGGTTATTGGCGGCTCCCCATGGCACCATCAGATCTTCCAAAAACTGCTTTTGTGACGCCCGATGGGCTATACGAATTTAATGTATTGCCCCTCGGCCTTTGTAATGCGCCAGTCACATTCGCAAGGATGATGGATAGCGTCTTGCGTGGGCTAAAATGGAAGACATGCCTATGCTACTAGGATGATGTCGTTGTTTTCTCCCCTGATTTCGACAGCTACCTCCATCGTCTCAGCGAAGTCTTGAGCTGCCTCACGAGCGCAGGCTTTCAACTAAACATGAAGAAGTGCCACTTTGGAGCTCGGAAGCTCACAATACTTGGTCACGTTGTCTCAAAACAGGGCGTCCTCCCAGACCCAGAGAAGCTTCGTGATGTCGCTGAGTTCCCGAAGCTTACGACCGTGAAAGCGCTTCTCAGCTTTGTCGGACTATTGCTCGTACTTTCGCCGCTTTGTGAAGAACTTTGCTTGGATAACCGCAGCACTGACACAGCTGATCTTTGGCGATGGACACCTCTCTGATCGGTCGCCAGCATGCGATGATGCTTTTGCAACATTACGCCATCTCCTTACTTCACCACCTATTTTACGCCACTTAGACCCTACTGCTCCAACCAAGGTGCACACGTATGCCAGTGGCATAGGACTTGGCGCTGTCCTTGCTCAACGCAAGCCTGGCTTCTCGGAGTATGTAGTTGCGTGTGCCAGTCGCACCCTAACTAAGGCAGAGCACAAATACTCGGTTTCCGAAAAGGAATGTTTGGCTATCGTTTGGGCATTACAAAAATTTCGTCCTTACATATATGGACGCCCATTTGATGTAGTTACGGATCACCATTCACTCTGTAGGCTTGCTTCATTGAAGGATCCTTCGGGCCGGCTTGGACGTTGGGCGCTACGTTTACAGGAATTTGATATTCACATCATTTACCGCTCAGGCCGCAAGCACACCGACGCAGATGCTCTTTCTCGTTCGCCCCTTCTTTCAGCCGTTGCACCTTTTTTCTTCGCCGAAGCTACCATTGGCAGCATCGATACCGCTGACATGCCTTCGGAACAACGCAAGGACCCTTGGATAGCCTCGCTCATCGGCGTTCTCTCCTCGTCTTTGGTGACACCACGCCAGCGTCTACCTTGTGCACTACGTCGGCAAGTTCTCAATTATGCAATACGGCGTGCCATGTTGTACCGTCACAACTTTCAGCCGGATGGTAGGAAATGGCTTTTTGTTATACCTCGCCATTTGCGCTCCAACATGTGCGCGTACTTCCACGCAGACCCTCAAAACGCGCACGCTGGCGTTTCGAAAACATACGACCGGCTCTGTCAGCGATTTTTCTGGCGTGGAATGTACTCGCACAATCGCAAGTACATACGCTCCTGCACTGAGTGTCAGCGACGGAAAACAACTTGTCATGTCACGTAATACCGAGTTTGGTACATGTGAAGCTAGCGAAATGGCCGCGAGCGCATCATGAGCGTAGCATATAGTCATGTTGTTGCATGACAGGGATCTCATGTTTAGCATGTTTGTACCAGTATCATACATCTGTCATCCGTTCACGTCACGTAATATTAAGTTTGGTATACGTGAAGTTAGCGAAACAGCGGCCAGCGCATCATGAGCGGCCAGCGCAGCATGTAGTCATGTTGTTACATGACACGTATCCCACGATTATCATGTTTGCATCAGTCACATATCTTCGTCCTCCATTTACGTACCGTAATACCAAATTTGCGAGCTTGGCATGTGGTCATGTTGTTACATGACACGCATATCATTATTCTCATGTTAGGGTCTGTCACTTGTGTTCGCCATGCAATCATGTCATACCATACCAGTTTTGCAACATGCCATGTGAAAGAAACCACCGCAAGAGCTGCAGGACCATTAATTGGTAATTATGACATTCATGACATACTTGTCATAATTGTCATGTTATGACTAGTCAGATATGTTCTTTACAGTCATGTTAGGCTATACCAAGATTGGTATCGGTACCATTATCGAAACGGCCAGGAGAGCTTAAAATCGTAGATAGATAGATAGATAGATAGATAGATAGATAGATAGATAGATAGATAGATAGATAGATAGATAGATAGATAGATACGCGCAATGTCACCGAAGTTGGGTAAGAAATGCTCCTTTAAAAAGGCAGCATATCCATGGGGTGAATGATGGAGAGTGGGGCGAAGCATCCATCCGTTCATTCGCTCTTGCTTCAATCCGTCCATGCGTCCGTCTGTGTGACCGTCTATGCGTGCATCCGCCCATTCGTGCGTGAGTGTGTTCCTGCATCCATCCCTGCGTTGGTCCATGCATCCGCCCTTGCGTCCGTTCATGCGTCTATCCATTTATGCAGCCATACGTGCGTCCTTCCATGCATCTGTCCGTGTGTCCATTCGTCCATCTAGGCAACACTCCAAGTACCACCATCTCGCATCTTTTCATCATATATTCCGCATATTGAAGCACCGCCATCAAGCGGACATACCAAAGACTAAATGAGAGGTGGCACACGCACAGTTTCTTACGGCTTGCGCTTCGTTTCTACTTCCCACCTTTAACCACCTCTAACTATTGCGATATATTTGTTCACTGTATTCATGGCACTGCGGCCCAACGCTTGCTAAATGTTTCTAAAACCAAGTAGGTTACGCCCAGTGAGTATAATGTAGCAACCTTTTCTTTTCAGATAGTGCTCAATGTACATGCCAATGGCTCCTAATGGGGAATGAGAGACAGGAGAGAGAGAGAGAGTGAAGTACACGTTTATTTTGAAACAGTGCCCCGAGCAGAGAGACAGGAGAATTTGGTTTTTAGTTAATGTGCACGCTGCGAATTTTTTATGGTTCCACAACGCACAGGAGAAATCTCCCACCGGCACCACCTTGCCCCGCCGTGGTGGTCTAGTGGCTAAGATACTCGGCTGCTGACCCGCAGGTCGCGGGTTCGAATCCCGGCTGCGGCGGCTGCATTTCTGATGGAGGCGGAAATGTAGGCCCGTGTGCTCAGATTTGGGTGCACGTTAAAGAACTCCAGGTAGTCGAAATTTCCGGAGCCCTCCACTACGGCGTCTCTCATAATCATATGGTGGTTTTGGGACGTTAAACCCCACATATCTATCTATCTATCACCGGCACCACCTTCCAGGTCAAAGTGTAACACATGTTACGCAGTACTACGAGGGACGAACGGGTGCAGCTTTAAGGAGCTTTGCCCCTAAAAGTCACAACATATCCACGGAATGGTGATGATAGGGGCGAAGCTTAGGATGGTTTAATTGGTAATTCATGAATTGTCTGTCCGGTAGATGCGTTCCTTCGTCCACCCGTCCATTCGTCTATATGTCTTTCTGTCTGTCTGTCTGTCTGTCCGTCGGTCGGTCTGTCTGTCTGTCTGTTTGTCTGTCTGTCCATCCGTACGTCCGTCCGTCCACCAGTCTGTCTGTATGTCGGTCTGTCTGTCCGTCCATCCATCTAGTGAACACTCCAAGTACCGCCATCTTGCATTTTTTCATGATATATTCCTCCTACATAGGTACCGCCATCCAGCTGACATTCCAAAGACTAAACAAAAGGTGGCTACCCACTACTACTACTACATACATCGAGGTGCACGTTCTACGTTTTAAGTAGCATCGCCCCTAAATATTTAAACTATCAGCCATTTCGTCTGACGGATTAGTAAGTAACGAGAAGGTGAGACGCATTGTGTCATTTCTTATGTGAGTATTTTACTGCACTGCCCATCTTAGTGAGGCGGAACGTTTAGGCCCGTATCGAAAAAATTACAGCATATCCGTGGACTGAATTATGATAAGTGCGCCGAAGCGTCCATCCGTCCGTTCATCTGTACGTCCCTCCGTTCGTTCGTCCCTCTCTGCGTCCATCCGTGCGTCCGTCTGTCAGTCCGTGTGTTCGTCTATCGTTATATCTGTCTGTGTCCATCTGTACGTTCATCCGACCTTCCATTCTTTCTCGCGTCCATCCATTCGTTCGTCTTCTTGTCTGTGTGTCCATCCGTGAATCCGGCCGAACGTCTATATAGTGAAGACTCCAAGTACCATAATCTCACATGTTTTCACCTTATATTCATCATGCATAAGTACCGCAATCCAGCGGACATGCGAAGGGCTAAATCAGAGGTAGTTGCTTAATACTACGACGACTACGACTACATTCATCACGGACGCACGACCCACGGCATAAGGAGCTTCGCCCCTAAAACTGAACAGTACTTTAGCAACTTATGGCAGTACAAGTTTCACATAGGTGTATAACAGTTTCAAAAACAGTTCTTCTGACAGACTAGTGAATCAACCGTGCACTTTTATGGTCAGTAAGGCTCTTTAGAACGCAGCTATAAAAGGTTCAGAATTTTTTCAATGAATGAAGCAAAAAATAATTGACAAACTCTCGTGCAATAATGGACCTAAATGTGGCAGTCTTAAGAGAAGTAAATTTTGTAAGAAGGAAAAAAAAAGCCCCACCTCCTCGAAAGGAATTGTGAGGATACCCGAACAGATTTCGTAAAGCGTCCATAGGGGTGTTTGATTCGTGAAAACCAAGCAATAAAGTAATAATGTTTTTTTTCTTACAAGGATAGATGAATTGGTATGGCTGTACCCTTTATATCGGGTGGTGGCTAACGCCACCAAGCCATAGTACTTAGTGAACCAAAACTAGATGTATTTTGTTCCTTCAAATAGTGAGGCTGAGGACTAACACCTTGCAGTGAAGGATCCAATCCTCACTCGCGCCTTGATTTAAGCCACCAATCAGATAACCTCCTTCTAGTTAATTCTACCCGCCTAAAGTCTATTTTGCTCTCCCTGTCCCTAAACCCCAGTGCTTTGAAAAACTCTGTGCCCTCATCTTTCACTTGTGAGGGCAGCCGAGAGAGGGCGTTATGTGATGGTGTCATCATCGTCATCGGGACTTGGCCGAGAGAGGGCACTACTACATCGTCGGGACTTGGCCGAGAGAGGGCACTACGTGACGGCATCATCATCATCACTGGGACTGGAGTGGTGGGGGTTGCGTGTGTGGGGAAGGGAGAGTTCGGCCTGGTTGGGAAGAGTGGCAAGACGTAGCGGTGTGTGGTGCACGATTTAGGGTTAGCGCCTGACAAGTGGGGGCTCGTCCGGGATGGCTTCAGACCCGACAACAGCAGCGGACGACATGCCTAGGCTCCAAGGTGTCGTTGAAGAGCTGTTGCTGGGCACCGACGGCTTCGCTAGAGTGTACTAGAAGCTTTTGAGTGGCGCGAGCAGCTGCCTGGGAGCGGCCGTTTCGGCGTGGAATGATGCGGTGGCGCTGGCGTCGACCAATATACCCAGGCGGATTGCTGGCAGGCGTTCCGCGTACGTGTTGGTGCCTCTCTGTCGTGCCTAGTGTGAAGATGATCTCACTCTTTTTTTTCTTAGTCACATACCTCCCCTTTTTCGCGCAAATGAAGGTTATTTGACATTATTGTTACTGAAGTTGCTGAGGCCCGCACTGCAGCCCGCACTGCAGCATAGCACATTGTACAATATAACGAGCGCGTTTTTTTTTAAATTTTAAACTGTACATCTTTTAGACGAGAAACCAGCTGGCCGGTACACACCGGAAGCGCCCCCCCCCACAAAAAAAGGAGGAATGTGGTGCACACAAAACGAAGAACTCTTGGCCCATTCCACGTAAAACACCAAAGCTGGACTCAAATAAAAGGATCATTGCTTGTGGCTGCGTGCACACACGACAAAAAAGTAGGCTTTATTGATATTATTTGAAGAACAGCAAAGGTTTTCCAAACCTCCCTTTGGTTTTGAAATATGGGAATAGATTCATTGTTGTAGGACCCACAGAAATGCAAATACGTAATACTGCAAAAGAATGTTTTAGGAGAAACATAGTAGTGGAAGATTTTGAGAGATTAAAAAACGCAAAAACACTGCAAAGGAGAGTCGTAAGTAATGTTAATCATAATTGATAACATAAAAATGCAAGGTGTACATATTTATAAAACAATACATTTGCAATTAGGTAAATTGTATAAAACGTAATATATAAAGCCAGGATACAAAAGATAACATAAAGCAAAGCAAACAGAATGACAGAGTTAAGATTGTCTTTCCAAAATGCACTTTAAAAAAAAGATGTTATGGTCCAAATATCGTTTGAAGGGACACTGAAGTGCAACAATGAATTGGCTTAGATCAATGAATTATGCCCCGAGATACCTAATGCTGCTAAATTTACCATCACAAGTTTAATACAAAAAGATTCAAGATCAAAGATTTATTTTGAGATTTCGCGTCATTATTTGCACGTTCTCTCGCTTACAAGCCTCTTCTAAGAAAAATTGTTTTTCTTCTTTGTGTACCGTCAAAAAATTAAGAGTGTAAGAAAATATGCACGAAAAATGACATCCTTTTTACGCCACTGTAGCAATTTATAGCCTACTCAATTTTAGGTGCTTATGTGCGCTTTTGACACTGTAGAAGATTTTTCATCTTGACTTCATTTGCGCGTGTAGACCGTGGGTAAGGTCCGATGGTGGCAAAAATGAAGTTTCTGCTGCTCTACAACAGAGTGGGACGCTTGCAACAAGCTGCAGAGCATCTGAGGCTTCTCGAACAGTTACTAAACTGGACTTGCTGATTAGTTTCTCTTGCACGAACGCTTCACATTGCACGATTCCATTGTCTGCACAGATGAAGTATACGGCTCGTTGAATGCAAAGTTCACGAGTGCTAGGATTCAGTGAGCACGCTACGTACGAAACGCCAGGAAATCCAGGAAACTCGTACAGCGCCCATGACTTTGATGGTAGGACAAGACTACGAACGTCACCGAGAGTGACAACCGCGTGAGACGAGGGACTTGAGCTTGCCTCGTGAGCTTCGTCGTCATATGCAGAAGTTGCACCGTTGGTATCCACAAAAAGTTGTGCAGGAGTGCTAATGCGTCGCTGTTTTTTGTTGTCATTCTCAGCCGGCACACACTGATGACGCCGCTTTGTTTGGGTCCGCGGAGCCAGAGTTTTGAGCGTCAAATATGCAGGCAGGTTGAGCAAGATCGTCGGTCCTGCACCAGGGGCGAGTGTCGGCGCTCGCCTAGGAATTCGGACTTGAACACCATTGATAACATGTACGTAGTCTCTCACAATGAAATGCAGTTTGAAATGTAACTCGCACACAGCACAATCGGCGTCAAGCGGCTTGTCAAGCCGATGGAGGTTCCGCTCCCAAAGAAGTCGTCGTTCTTCGTCTTTCGGAGCCTTAAAAAGTGATACTTCCGACTTTGTTGCACATGCGGATATCCAGTTGTGAAACCTGGCGCGTAACAATTGTTTAGACGCTACTTCTTCGTCATTTCGCGACTAAAACCGAGATGCCGGCCATGCTGCCGAGCCAGCCGAGTAAACCACAGAACACCTACAGAACACCTACTAGTGTTCTGTGGTAGATTGGGCGATGGCAGCGCCGCCGCTACTTTCGCCACAAGTTGGGGATGGATAAAGCAAGGGGAAAGCGTTTCGGTCTCGCCACTCAAAAGTTCTAGTACACTCTAGCTCCGCCATGGAGCGCGAACGAATCGCGGCGGTCGTGCGCGATCGAGTGATGGCGACGCCGCTGCCCACGGCTCCGCACGTGGGAGCATCGACTGTGATCGCTAACACTGGCGCGGTCCCTCGGGCCACCGACGACTCTGCGCCTCGGCTCGCCGCTGCGCACCTCCCCCGCTACTCCGGTGATAGAGACTTGCAGTCGCCGGAGGAGTTTCTTGAACATTTGGAAAACTTCTGCCTCGTGACGGGGGTCGCCGCCGATAAGCGACTGACACACGTGGTACCGGCTGCCCTCGAGGGTGGCGCGAAGTTGTGGTGGTGGTTCGTGCGCGGGTTCGACTCGTGGGAGCAATTCACCGCCGCCTTCCACTCCGAGTTCTCGTCGATTGACGCGAAGCGTCGCCTGAAGGCGGAGCTCGAAGAGCGCACGCAGCACCCAGAAGAAAGTTTGAAAGAGTTTATATATGCGATCGCTACGTTTTACGACCGCATCGGGGAAGAGGTCTCCGAAGCCGAGAAGGTGCAGCGCGTACTGAGGCAGATGCACCCTCAGTTGCAAGATTTGGCGGAGGGGCATGCCTACAACGACCTCGCCGAGTTGGTGAAGGCAGCCGACGGCCTAATGGAGCGGGCTTGGCGTCGCCTCCAGTACCGACCACCGCCATTTCCGAGCAACCAAGTAGCCAGAGATCTGGCGTTCCGCCCTAGCCAGGCCCCCGACCATCGCTCACTGCCGCAGCCGAACACTATGGCGATGGCGTCGTTCGCTTCGTTTGCTGCTGCCCCACCGGCACCGCCGACTTATCACTGGCCACTGCATCCAGCTGCGCTAGACCCGTCGTACTGCCGGGACCGTCAGTACTCGTGCGACACAGCGCCTCCGTTCTCACCCTACGGGCCGGGACCGTTGCCGCGGCAGGAGCCCGCGAGTGGAGCAATGCGTGTGCAGTGCCATCGCTGTGGTGGATTCGGCCACATATCTCGTAACTGTGCCACGGGTCGACGAATGGGGTCACCCGTTTGCTTCCGGTGCCAGCGATTGGGTCACCTGCAAGCACAGTGCCCGGGAATCCAGTGGCGGTAGGTGCTGCGCCGGCGGGCACCTACGGCAGTGCGCACCAATTAGCGACCACAGCCGGTGGCAAAGAGCCCCTTATGGACGTCCGTATCAGGTCGTCGACCTTCAAAGCCCTGCTAGATACAGGCTCAAGTGTAAGCTTCTTCGGACCGCACGCCGCGGCGGCGGCCCAAGCTTCTGGAGCCAAACCCAAGGCAGACGTACGCGTGCTGCGTTTGGCATCAGGCTGGTCGCAGTCAACCATGTCTCTGAAGTGCCAGATCGAGTGGGCTGCCGGTTGCCACAGACAGCACTTTTTGTGCGTTCCTGACCTGTGCCATGACGTTGTCCTTGGTAGAGATTTCCTGACGGTGAGTGGCATCTCTCTGCACGTGTCACTTGCTGGGTGGACTGTCGGCACAGAACCACAAAGAATTGGGCCCTTTGGCAAGGCTGTTAAGGAACAGCCAGAGGCAGTGGATGATTTTGAAGACAGTCTGCGCTGCATTTTTGCTGAGGGCGATGCCAGTGTGTGTGCCAGTGTGCCGGAGGCGACTGCAGCCTGCATTGTGATCATTCCCGGCCACTCGTCAGACCTAGACCCACGCATGAAACACATTTTAGAAGAGTTTAGAGAAATCTTCACCCCAACTCCGGGCTGCACAACCCTCGCAGAGCATCGCATAGACACGGGAGACAACCCACCTGTTCGATGCAAACTGCGACCAGTGAATGCCAAGAAGCAGGCCATCATGGACAACTACATTCAAGACCTGCTGGCACAGAACCTCATCCGCCCTAGCCAAAGTCAGCATGCCAGTGCTCCAGTCCTGGTTGAGAAGAAGTCTGGTGGCTACCTCATGGCTGTGGATTACCGCCAGCTGAATGCACGCACTAAGGTGCCAGTCTACCCTATGCCGAGGACTGATTGGTTGCTGGCACAGCTGGGACGAGCCAGGTGGCTCTCAAGTTTTGATCTTTCACAGGGGTTTTTTCAAATCCCTGTTCAAGAGTAGGATATTCCAACGACAGCGTTCATTTGCCATCGGGGAACCTTAGAGTTCATGAGAATGCCCTTTGGAGTTGCCGGAGGTCCTGCCATGTTTCAGACCCTGATGGACCGACTACTGGAGGGAATTAATCACCAGTTTCCCATGGCGTTTCTTGATGATGTCCTGGTGTATTCGGAGACCCTAGAGGATCATCTTGAGCATGTTCGGGAGGTGTTGAAGCGGATAGGTTCGGCACAGCAGACCATTAACCCAGAGAAGGTGCACGTGTGCTGTCAATACCTGAAGTTCCTTGGCAATAAAATATCGCCCGGGCAGTGTATGCTGGACAAGGAAAAAGTGCGAGCGGTGCTGGACTATCCTCAACCAACAACACTGAAACAGCTGCAGGCCTTCCTGGGACTAGCAGGCTATTACAGAGGGTTCATACCTCAGTTTTCTATCACTGCACGTCCACTCACAGACCTCCTTAAGAAAAACCAATGTTGGCGGTGGGAGCTGCAGCAAGAGGAAGCCTTTAGAACACTTAAGCAGTCCCTGGCCGACGATGTTGTTGTAACCTTGCCGGACCCCAACAGACCATTCGTGGTGAAAACAGACGCCAGTGGAGTCGGCATTGCAGCAGTGATTCTGCAAACAGCCGAGAGTGAGGCCGAGAGTTATGCTCAACTGCGTCCAATAAGCTTCATTAGCAGGGTCCTCACTGAGGCAGAGCAGCGCTATACAGTGCAAGAATGGGAGTGTCTGGCTGTGGTGTGGGCAGTGGACAAGTTCCGACCATACCTTGAGTTCACCGAGTTTGAGATACACTGTGATCGCTCCTCGCTGTCCTGGATGTTCACCACAGACCAGGCCTCACCACGTGTAAAGCGTTGGGTTTTGCGGCTGCAAGGTTTCAACTGCAGCATCAAGCACAGGCAGGGTCTTGCAAATGTGCCAGCCGACGCCTTGAGCAGAGCTCCTCTTCAGCACCAGGAAGTTCCAAGCCCGAGTCTACACGAGACGCTGTTCCCTATGGCTGTTCCAGAGCCCAGCCCACAAATCAGCTTTGAGGCAGCTGCTGTAGCATCTGAAGTGGACGACACTACTGTCTTGAATGATGCAGGGCTCCTCGCCCAGGAACAAGAGCAGGACCCCATACTGTCAAAACTACGAACTGTGATGAAGGGAGGGAAGCTTCCGCCCACTGACAGTGATCAAATTTTGATCAAAGACCTGGCGCAGACGACTGAGATGGAAGAGAGTGGGTTGCTTGTACAGCACCGAGGGAACAGGAAAGTACCTTGGCTACCAAACCATCTCTGCAACTTAGTCCTGCGACTGTCCTATGACCACCCAATTAGCGGCCACTCCGGCTTTTTTAAGACCCTCAAACGCATTTCTCAGAATTTCGTGTGGCTGGGTATGCGCTCGAACATATCCAAGTAGGTGCGATGCTGCCAGGTTTGTCAGCGCACCAAAGCCCACCGGCAGAAGCCAGAAGGGCTGATGAGCAGTCAATGGGCCACTGCCCCCATGGAACAGCTCAGCATGTACATAATTGGGCCCTTGCCTATGACGCCTCGACGCCACAAGTACCTTCTCGTGGTGATTGACAAGTTCACCAAGTTCATTGAACTTTTCCCATTACGGGCAGCAAACAGCAAGAGTGTGGTGGCCTGCATGATCCAGGTTTTTTGCAGACATGGCACACCTGTCTCCATTTCAAGTGATAATGGAAGGCCGTTTGTAAGCAGGTTGTGGAAGTGCCTCCTTGAGCATTGGGGCATACAAGACCGACACACTGTTCCGTACTGCCCTGCCGGGCAAATGGTGGAGCGCCACAATGGCATTATCAAGGAGTGCCTTAGGGCTTATTGTTCCAACCACAAAGACTGGGACCAGCACATCCCTGAAATTGCCCTGGCCATGCACACGGCTGAAAGCGTTGTCACGGGCTGCACGCCTGCCGTCCTCTGTTATGGCCGGGAGCTGAGAACCCCATGGACACAGGCTGAGGCCAAAGACGACGCGAAGCCTCCTGCGACAGCATACCGTGCATTTGCTACTGAGGTCTCCAAGTGTCTGCAGGAGGTGCTTGACTTTTCCAGGGCACACCAAAACCACATGTGGCGCGCCCAGAAGACTCGCTGTGACCAGCACAGGCGGCCACTGACAATACAGGAGGGTGATCTTGTTCTGCTCGAAAGCCACTCCCTCAGCGATGCCACCAAGGGCTTCTCCTCGAAGCTTACACACCGGCGTTCCGGTCCCTTTCGGGCAGTGAGATGTGTAAGACAGAATGACTTTGTTCTAGAGGACCCCAAAACGGGTCGTCGCCACGGTGTGAGACACGCAGATCCGCTGACACTCTACCATGACGCTGCAGGCGATGTGTAGTGGTGGCTTCACATTTTGAGGGAGGGAGACCTGTGAGGGCAGCCGAGAGAGGACGTTACGTGACGGCGTCATCATCATCATCGGGACTTGGCCGAGAGAGGGCACTACTACATCATCGGGACTTGGCCGAGAGAGGGCACTACGTGACGGCGTCATCATCATCATCATTGGGACTGGAGTGGTGGGGGTTGCGTGTGTGGGGAAGGGAGAGTTCGGCCAGGTTGGGAAGAGTGGCAAGACGTAGCGGTGTGTGGTGCGTGATTTAGGGTTAGCGCGTGACACACTAAGGGGTGAAGCCCTTTACAGAACACCATCAAGTGTTCGGCAGCTTCATCTTCCTCTCCGCACGCACTGCTTACCGTGTCTACCCCTTCGTATTTGGCCCGATATGTCTTGGTTCGCAATACTCCCGTCCTGGCCTTAAACAGTAGAGAACTACCCCGAGTATTATCATAGATCTTTTCCTTGGCAATTTTCTGCTTAAAACACCGCGCAACCAATAGCGCCGTTTGCGGCACGTGGCGTTTTAGGGGCGAAGCTATTTATGGCGTGGCTTGTGCGTCCCTCGTAGTACGTAACCACCAGTGGCACATACCCGAAATAGCGGTCCTTACGATTTTGACCTCCAAGGTGGTTCCGGTCAGAGATTTCTTCTGTGCGTTGTTGAACAATAAAAGATAGTGCTCAATGCACATATTAATGGCTGCCAAGGGAGATTGAAAGACAGGAGCATTCGGCCTTTAGGTAACGCGCACGCTGCGATCCCTATTAGCAGCTATTGGCACGTACATTGAGCACGATCTGACAAGAAAGGGTTCCTACGTTATACTCGCTGGGTGTAACCTCTTTGGTTTTAGAAAGGTTTAGCGAGCGTTGGGCCGCATAGCCATAAATACAGTGAACTAGTATATACCATGAACTCGAGGTGGTTAAAGGTGGGAAGTAAACCCGAAGCGCAAGCCGTAATAAAGTGTGCATGTGCCACCTCCGGTTTCGTCTTTGAAATGTCCGCTGGATGGCGGTGCTTCTATATGGAGAATATATGATGAAAAGATGCGAGATGGTGGTACTTGGAGTGCTGATAGATGGACGAACGGACACACAGACAGATGCATGGATGGACGCATGAACGGACGCAGGCGCGGATGCATGGACGAAGGCAGGGACGGACGCACGAACAGACGCACGCACGAACGGGTGGATGGACGCATGGATGGTTACACAGACGTACGCAGGAACGGATGGAAGCAACAACGAATGGACGGACGGAAGCTTCGCCCCACTCCCCATTTTTCACTCCGTGGATATGCTGCCATTTTTTTTCTGCCGCGAGAAACGCTGTTTGCGTTTCCATATCTAGAAGCTACTATGCACGATTAAAAACTACTATGAAGTAAACAAAAAATAGACATCAGATCCACGAGGTGAATGATGATGAGATCGGGCGAACCTCCTGGAAGTAATACCATGAAAGTTTCTTCCACTAGTTCGCCTGGTGATATGCGCGCTTCCTCGCCGCTTCCCATTGGCAAACGTTTTCAAGATCTGTTTCGCGAAGTTGACGTGCTGCCTCGGCCCTTCGTTCCCGTACGGAAGGATCTTGCCGACGCTGACGTGCCGCTGCCGATTCTTGTTCACGTACGGTGGGATATTGCCGACGCTGCCTTGCTGAAGTGGCTTCTTGTTCCCGTACAACAGGATCTTGGCGGCGACGGCCCGCAGCTTCCCGGCGCGCTTCAGTCTCGCGTGCTCTCACTTCAGGGTCCTGTCTGCGAGCGCGCGCCGCCACTGCCCTGCGCGCCCGCCTTTCGGCATCCTTATTCATACGAGCACACACAGACGGCAGCGAGCATCGGCAACTACAATCCTGTATCGATAAGGTTTTACAGTGACATGGTATGTACAGTGAACTAGTATATACCAAGAACTCGAGGTGGTTAAATTTGGGAAGTAGATACCAAGCGCAAGCCGTAAGGAAGTAAAAGCCGAAATCTCCTGTCTCTCATTCCCCATTAGCAGCCATTGGCATGTACATTGAGCACTACCTGACAAGAAAGGGTTGCTACGTTATACTCGCTGGGCGTAACCTCCTAAGTTTTAGAAAGGTTTAGAGAGCGTAAGACTGCAGTGCCATGAATACAGTTAACTAATATATACCGTGAACTTGAGGTGGTTAAAGGTGGGAAGTAGGCACGAAGCGAAAGCCGTAAAAAAGTGTGCATGTGCCACCTCTAGTTTAGTCCTTGGAATGTCCGCTGGATGGCGGTGGTTCTATATGGGGAATATATGATGAAAAAATGCCAGAGGATGGTACTTGGAGTGTTTAATAGATGGACGAACGGACACACAGACAGATGAATGGGCGGACGCAGGGGTGGTTGTATGGACGAACGCATGGACGGACACACAGATGGACGTGCGGATGCACGAACAGACGCACGCACGGACGGGTGGATGGAGGCATGGATGATCACGCAGACGGACGCATGGACGGACGGAAGCAAGAACGAATGGACGGACGAATGCTTCACCCCACTCTCATCATTCACTCCGTGGATATGCTGCCATTTTTTTATCCTTGCTTCTGGGTGTCGCTGTCCGTGCACCACGCTCTCTCCTTCCCCCTCCCTATCTCTATACCTTTAATCCTATCCTTATTAATTCTCCTTACACCATCCCTCGTGAGCTACTGTTGAGGTGTCGCTCTCTGGTGCAGGCAGTTACGGGACTCATTTTCTCTTCTTTTCTCTTTTAAGAATCACATAAGATCCCACGTACAGCCTTATCGATGATATGCGTAGCACGAATGAGGACTGTTGATATGTCACTAGAAAATCAGCACAACGATACGAGGCAGACGTAAATTATGCGATACATAACTTTCTTTTCATGATTTTATATTGTTTTGGGACGTGTCTATTACATTCGTCGTCCGTTCACATCACGTGATACCCAATTTGGTATATGTAAAGCTAGCGAAACGGCCGCCAGCGCAGTATAGGTGTGGCATGTATAGTCACGTTGTTACTGGACACGCATCTCATGATTATCATGTTTGTATCAGTCACATTTCTTCGTCATTCATTCACGTCACGTAATACCAAATTTTGCATATGTGAAGCTAGCGAAACGGCCGGCAGCGCATCATGAGTGTGGCATGTATAGTTTTATAGTTGAGTGATACCCATTTCATTATTATCATGTTTGCACCAGTCACATACATTCGTCATTCATTCACGTCCCATAATACCAAATTTAGTATATGCGAAGCTAGCGAAACAGCCACGAGCGCATCATGAGTGTGGCATGTAGTCATGTTGTTACATGGCAGGCATGTCATTATTTTAATGTTAGGGCCGGCTGCCTATGTTCGATATGCAGTCGTGCCATACCATGCGCATGTTTCGAAACATTTCATGCGAACGAAACTACCGCAAGAGCAGCAAAGCCATGAAATATAAATCTTGACATTGATGGCATACATATCATGATTTTCATGGTATGACTGTCACTTATGTCATACAGTCATAATATTCCATACCAACTTTGGTATTGATACCATTATCGAATTGGCAGGAGAGCTAAAAGTCGTAGGTGGTTAAATAGAAAAATACATACATAGATAGATAGATAGATAGATAGATAGATAGATAGATAGATAGATAGATAGATAGATAGATAGATAGATAGATAGATAGATAGATGTTGTTGCGGCCAGTGGGCGGTAACGGCCGGCGTACGAGCAACCCCACTCGAAGTCTGCGAAGCGCTACCTCCTCTTAGCGGGTAAGATCGCCAGGGAGGTCCGAACCACATGGTGGTATGAGTGCTCGTGTGGTGCGTCAGAGATATTCCTTTTGGCGCAGCAGTTTCCCGCAGTTGTCTTCGGGAAATAGTGGCAGTGGGTAAATTATGGGGGCGAAGCGAGTGGCAGAATTCTCCTCTAGGTGACGAGACATTGCCGCTCGTTGAACCCACTAGATGCGTATGGTTGTGCTGATCTTTCTTGTCAGCTGATGGATAGTGTCTGAAAACGCTGTCAATCGCGCCACACGGGCGATCTTGTGAATCACTTCCGTAGAATCAGTGCGAAGCACAATCTGAGAGAAGTGGTTCTTTCAACGAAACGCTGCAATGCGTTGAGGCCGTCCCGTATAGCGGCGAATTCCGCGAGATATGCCGGTGGTTCAGGGTCAGCTGCATACGTGCATGTTTGTCCTGCTTGTGGTAGTAGGGGGCACACCAGGGCAGTATGTACCGTGCCATTGGTGATACTGGCATCGACATATCCTACGAGGATACCTGGTGTGCTGTCGGTGCGATGAAGACGGGAGACGAATGCAGTCGCCTGGCGAGGAATCGGGCCATGAAGACGGCCAAGCGGCTTGTTCTCGGTGGGCTGAGTACGCTGCCACGAGGCAGTAGTGGCTGTAATGGTTGAAATGGGTACTGCGCATCCCATGTATCGAGCTAACGCTGCAACACTTGGAAATGTTTTAAGTTTCAGTGCACGGGCCGAACGGCGCTGATGTACCAATTCATCAATCGTGTTCAGTTGTGATTCTGCTTGCAAAGATGGAATCATCATCATGCGCGGAGGCCGAGTGATCGCTCGCATAGCTTCATGAATAATAATATCGAGGCGTGCCCATTCTGTTTTTGTTAGATGGTGGAACAGGGCTTGGTACACAAGGCGTGGTTGAAGAACAGCCTTGACAAGGTGGCGTGTCATTGTGGTGCGTGTGCTGCCCAATTTTCCGGCAATCCAACCGATAAGATGAATTGTTCCCGCACTAGGTTGCTTTGCAATCGTGACCCACGTAGATGCAGGCACATTCTGAGCAATTTCAAGCCCCAACAGGCGAAGACCTAAGACCCCCTGTGCAGGTTCAAGATTCAAGGAGAGGTGGATAGGTTGGCTTGACCATGCACAGTGCCAGTACTTGTTTCCAACAGTCATGACTGCAGTATTTTTCTATCAATAATTCTAAGTATATATGGCTACACCAAGCACTGGTAACATCTAAAGCCGTTTAAGTCTCTGTTTTTGGCGGGCGAGATCTGAATGGACTGTCCACAAAGTAACATCGTCAGCATACATCAAGAAGTGAGTGTCAGGTACTGCCGCCAATCGCGACGCAAGTGGAAGAAGGGCTATGTTCAAAAGGACTGACGCAAGGACAGATCCTTGTGGGACACCGCGGTGAGACGGGAATAGACCTTCTGCATGCCCAGCCAGGCGGAGAGAGAATGTTCGGTCTCACAGGAAGGTTTCGACGAAGATGCACACGCGTGTTGGAAGGTGAAAGCAAGCTAAGATTGCAGTTATTGCTTCATGAATGACATGGTCATAAGCTTTTCGAATGTCCATCGCCAATAATATTCGTGTACGGTAAGAGAGACTTCCAACGGGCACCATAGAAGACAGCTGTCCCAGCCCATCTTCAGTGCCCAGGTGGGGGCGGAATCCAATTTGCGCATGGTGGTACCAGCAGTAGCGTTCGAGCCACCATATAAGACGGGTCGCAAGTCTTTGTTCCATAAGTTTGCACAGAGTTGATACTAAGGATATAGGCCTAATATCAGTGATGTTATCTGCACTTTTTCCTGGCTTCGGAATGGCGATCACCTCCGCGTGTCGCCATGCATCTGGGATGAGGCTACCTGCCCACACCTCAAAAACAGCGTCAAGGAGATATACAAGAAATTTTCCTTGCGTGTTTTTATAGAGTTTGAAAGGAATAACGTCAGGCCCCAGTGCACTGTGCGACTTGGCTTGGTCTATATATGGCTGCCAAAAATTCTGCCATCGTAAAAGGTACTTGAATGCCATCCACATCTTGTAATGAAAGTGTCATGCCAGAATTCGTAGAAAGAAGTGCTTGTGCAATAAATGGAGGAGCTGATGTGACAAAGGCGGAAAAAAAGGCTCGGGCAGCTGAAGATGCGAAAGTGGACGGAGTCTGGTTAGCTGCCAGCATAGCCGACGCCGCAGGATAAGGGTGACGGGTACCACGTTCCATCGCTTGGAATGTTCTCCATATTGATGCATTGAACGATGAAGGCCCGAGAGAAGCACACAAATTCTGCCAATGACCTCGTTCTAAGCGGCGTTAACGACAACGAGCTACTGTTCTACAGCGCTGAAGCTCTATCCGCGCTGTAGTTGAACCTGGATCTTACTCCAGAGCAATTTCTGAGTATCGGCGTGCCGCCCACAGACGAAGCAGTTGTAAATCTGCCGTTGGACGAGATTTGTCAACCCAAGACATGCGCGTAGCCGCGGTCAGTGCCGTGCGAAGATGAATCGATGGAGCGGAGAAGGTTGTATCAGAGATACCAGCAGACAGCGATCGCAGTCTACAAATCGACAGAGACGTCGGACTCGACCAGTAGTGCTTGGATAAAGGCCTAGGAGAATGGGATGATAGTCACTGTCTCAACAATCTGGTTCCATGCCCAAGACACCACCATGCTTCCAAGCCACCAGGATATATCTGGCGACTGCGATGACGTATGCTGCCGCTTGCACCGCGGAATAGGTACCGATACATCATTTAGAAGGGTAAAATTGTCGTCTACGAAGTTGCTAAATACACACATACCCCGCGCACTTGATGCAGCATATCTCCAAGTGGTGTGTGGCGCGTTAAAATCACCAGCCACTAATATTTGTTGTCCAGAATAACGATAGCGGAGATGAGATATCCAACCAAGGATTACGCGAATCACGCTGCCGCTGTAAGAGTGAACTAGTACGACGCAATTATAACGCTCGATGACGGTAGGCGTACCAACACTGCCACCACTTCCTGCCAAAGGGTGCACCATCGAGAGAGGTCTATAGGTGACTGAGGAAAAGTGGTGCGAACGTATGCAGCAACCTAACCAGGTGGTACGCTGGGTGTCCATAATAGATGGGGAAGAGTACGCTGTAATTCCTGAAATTTGCGGAAGAGCGTTGGTTTCTTGAAACAGCAGTGCCCAAACATGTAGCTTCCCATATTGAAGGCGTTGAGGAAGCTCTCCAACCTTCCCGAAGATGCCACAGCAGTTACACTGTATATTGTCTTTCGAGGACATGGTAGTATGACTGGTCATATGTATAACTTTAGTTTAGCCACCAACACCAACGTGAGCTGTTGGATCTGGTGGGCTACAAAGCAAAGGGGCTTGTGCGGTGACATTGGCGTTGCAGGTGTCTGACTTGGCGGGTGTGTATTTTCAGTCGCTGATGACGACGGCTGCGGTTGTGAACTTTGGCGTCGTGGACGAATCCATGTGCGGCATTCTTCTAGGCGTTGAATTTCCATCTGAAGCTTCGCCAGGCGAAGATCAATATCTGTTTCCTGGCTAGCGTCCTTAGTTGAGTTTTCTGGCGCGGCTTCTTGTGGCATCGGCATCCAAGGCCAAAGTTTCTAGCGCGGTGTTTTAACTGCTGCACTGTATGGGAGTGTATCCTGTTTAGGAGGTGCATTCGTTGGAAGCGCACAATCTTCATCCATTGAACCTAGAAGAGCATGGCGGTTAGAAGTGGCCAGTTGGTTTGATGCTTCCTGCAATGATGGCTTTGCTGATTGTCGACCACGATGACGTCGAGCTTTCTTAGTCGCAGCACGCTTCGTAGGGCACTGCGGTGAAGTAATGGCATGATCGTTGGTTTTACAAAGGCCACACTGAAATGACGGTGATGGTGCAGCTTCCATCGTTTCATCCTTAGGTGGGCAGGGGCAGGACGATTTCATATGCCCTTCTTTGTAGCATGAGTAACAGTATTTGATTGAAGGTTTGAACGGCCTTGGACGCAACACGCATCCGTAATACCGCTGACGGTCTGGTGGAGTAGCAGGAACTTCTAAAGTGACGAGGCATGTGCGGCCGTGACACAAATAATGGTCAGCCGTAACTTTGTGTGTGTTACAGGAGAGTTCCCGCCGCAGATTTACCGGTTCTTCATTGCAGTCAACGCTGTAGACAATTTAGCGTCTTAAATCAGAGCCAGATGCGAAATACGCTTCCACTGGAAGGACGGCGTCCCCTAACATGCGTATCTTCTGAAGCGTCTAGAGCTTCTCAACTGACTCCAGAGAATGTACCCACAAAGAAATAGTATTAGTAGGTTTGTACAAAGCAAATCTTCAAACCCTCTTGTGTTAAGGCAAGCTATAGCTGCTTGAATAGCACGATTGGGTAATGTGGACATATCGAAGCTGGAACGCGGCTTGATGACTACCTTGATTGAAGGCTTTCTAGGTGCCCCGGGAGAATACACTTTCATTGCTCGGGTCGTGCATTTGGCGGAGTTGTCTGGACGCAATATCAGACGCTACTCCAGACGCGACCTCCCGTGCTAGTGGTATATCACTGGTAGCATCGTTCAGTCTCTTGGCACATTTCTGTTGCAGGGTCGTCAAACTGTGTAACATGCTGTCAGCACTGGACATGACTTCGTCGCACCTCTTGCACTGCTATTGCTTTAGCGTTATAGACGTGGTTCTTGAGACATTGCCGGATGAGTCAGCATGGGGACGTTGTCTTGAACGCTGTACGGACGCGCCGTGCCGCAGCGACGCCGGCCGACCTCGACCGCGCACTGGGCCTAGGCCTGCTGCGTGAGACGATGGTCGAGGTGCTGAGACAAGAGCACGTAAAGGGCTACGTACCCTGTGGATGGATGCCAGGTGTACTTATGTAGCTGCCACTATGGCCCAAGAGGTGGAATAGCACATGTGACATAAACAGGAGGTACAAAACACGGAACGTTACACATACGCGTCCGATCGCTTCAAACGCTGGCGGAGATCGAAACCACTTTCGAAGAAGCGCGTTTGAAACGGGTCTGTGCGTCTGTGCAGTTTTGGCACCGCCCGAATACAACGCGTTCGAAACGCGTTCGTCCTGCATTGAAGTCGATGGGAAGTCAAGTTCAAGTCGAGCAGCGTTTCGGAATAAGGGGGTCAGACACTGCTAACTCACCAGTGGGAAGCCCGCACCACCGTTTTTTGATTGATATGTAGGGTTTAATGTCCGGAAACCACCATATGATTATGAGAGACGCCGTAGTGGAGGGCTCCGGGAGTTTTGACCAGCTGGTGTTCTTTAACGTGCACCCAAATCTGAGCACACAGGCCTATAACATTTCCGCCTCCATCGAAAATGCAGCTACCGCAGCCGGGATTTGGACCAGCGTTTGATAATACGCATGATCACGCAGATTTTTTAGGTTAACACACAAAAAAACACACACACTAAGGGGAGCGACTGCGATGTGCGTGCTCGAGGAGCACGGAGGACACGATGTTTCTATCATTCACTTCACTACCGGTCAGCCGTAATGGCGGCGTTTTTCCTAGCTTCGTTCTCAAACACGCCATAATTTACAAGCTTTTTCCTAAGGTAAGCGCTTGTATTTCGTAGGCGACATTTGGCAGGCAGCACTACCTCTAGCTAATGTGTACGTACATATTGAGTTTTTGCAGAGGGTAAATGTTGTCGCAATTGGCCTTTAATGGTGCAGTAGGGTGCGTGTCTTTTGCAGTCGATGTCAGGCTTCAAACTATATGGTATTGATTATTTCATTTTCTAATGCCCGACGACGATGTACGCATGTCCCATGCAATAATACGGCAGTACTTTGTGTTGTGTTGTGAACCATGTACACTGAAGGTGTTTGTGTTTGTAAAGTATGAAAGTTACTTTCACTCCATTTCAGAGCAAAGTAAAGTATTTTTAGTGCATTCACGCGCGCAGGTGTGCCGGATGATAGAGCACCCACCTGCCACGTGAACGACCCGCGTATAGTTCCCACTCAGACCCGGAATTTTTTGTTATTTATTTTGTTATCACTTTTCTTGATCTTTGGGTCACGCAAAGATGAATTTTCACTTACAATCAACAACGCCGATGCCAGAATTTCCGCAAAACGAGTTCTTCAACGTTATCGCGTAAATAACCTGTGTATCTTAAAATGTTTAGAACGTACTCATGCTAACAAAGTCCCGCTTATTGCTCCCACACACTGAGATACCCATCAGGCACGTGAGCTGTCGTACGACAGTCAGACATTCGCTGTTGAGATGAGTGTGATGACGTATTTTATTTACTGGTATAGTGCATGTGACGTTGGTCCGGTACGCAATATAATAGAATTTCTAATGATGTTTTCGATCAGCTCAAGACTGTCCCGGCGAAGTGAACTTGCAACGCAGTGTGTTTGACGTACGATTTAACTAACGACTGCACTATGCTTTCAAACAAACAGGACCTTTAGCAGTATAACAACAGAGAGAGAGAGACGCAAGATAAACTGGTGATTTCTGAAGACTATAAGACACTTTTGCGTAACTTTGTTTTCCTAATATGAATGCGTGCAACATCTTACGAGCTTTAGGAGGAATGGTGGGTCTGACGGTGAGTTGGAGGAACACACTCTGCTGATCTTGGCGAAAACGAAGGTGGCAAGTTATAGGTGCGCTTAACAGTAATAATGCTGTACTTATGTACGCGGTAGAAAACACGGGCGGGAAAAGGACAAGTACAAGCTTAGACTATGAACTGAAAGTTTTTCTTTATCCCGCACTCCATTTATATATGACAACGAGGAAAAAAAAGAAAAAAGGAAAGTTAGCATTTGAACAAGCGACAAACTTTATACACCCAAAGCACGAGGCAGAATATCTGTTTCAATAGACAAATGTGCCATTAGCCTGATAGTGACGCTCTTTATTTAGGAGGGTAACTGATGGATTTCTCACGCAGTTGTCAGGTTACCGAGCCATTTTCTCTGCTTCAATATTCATGCGAGTGTGTTCAACTTTGTGCCTATGAAAGACAAGTGTGTTTTTAAACAGATCATGACAATCACACCTGGTGATATGCTGAGCCAAGAAGCCTTTATTATCATTGCGTACATTACGTGCTTGTTCACGCAAGCGCTCATTGAGGCCCCTCCCAGCCCACCCGATGTAGCCCACACCACATGGTAGTGGAATAACTACATTCGTGACACATCGGACAAACTGCGGTTTGTGCCCGACTTTGCAGGAGTGTTCGTGCTTAGTGTTTGCATATGTCAGTTTGGCTAGCTGGGAAAGTTTGTGAGGTGCCGAAAAAACGACCCGCACGCATATGTGTTAGCCCAACCTTTTTCATCTAGTGTGATAGGTGGTGCATGTAAAGAATCACCGCAATTTTGTCGCGTTTGCTTTGGTTCCTGTGATCAGCACTCTCCCCACTTCTGGGCTTTTTTTCTTTCTTTTTTACAATTTTCGCCACAAAACCGAGAAGTGAATCCGCATAGCTAGCTTCTTAAAGACAATCCTCCTGATTCTTGAAGCTTGTGCTCATCCTATGAAAGCAGAAGCTGTCTAGCAAGTTAGTGAAGCAAGAGTTTACTTTGTCTCTCTTAACCAGCTTACTGTGTGCCGGTTTAAAAGACAAAATCGGTATTATAGCCCAAGGCTCATACATTCAAAATGCGTGGTTTGCGATGAACATGCGTTTATGTTTAAGAATCGTTCGCTGACCGTTGGTATGTCATGACGAGAGGACTCACGCACTCACTAAAAGCACATATTACATTTCATGAAATCCCAGTTATCCTGGCTGAGCCACATTTGAAAACTACCAGGTAGTTGTCGAAAAACCTGAAACTCTCATGACATTTTCACAGTTCAGCCTCTCTTTCAAGTCCCCGTGAAACTCAGCTAGCAACAGATCGCTGAGAATCAGCGCAGTTGAAGATCCTATGAACATATCACTATTTTTATAAACATCATCATTCCATTCTACATAGGTAGACGTCAGCTTGGTAGCTAGCAGACCAAAAAATTTGCTGACACTGACACCAGTCGCATTTTGAAACGTTACGTCACCCATCAGATCAACACATTCTTTGACACATGAATACAAAGCGTCATGAGGAAGAGAGTGATACAAATCTTTGATATCTATGGAAAATGCACTCAACTTTCGGTGAAGATACTCTGCGAAGTATGGGGTTGTGAAGTTTGTGGCTTGTTCAAAGGCTAACTTTTCTTTCTTCTTTTTCTTTTTTCCTGGATGTCATTTATAAATGCAGTGCAGGATAAATAATCACTCAGTTGCAGGTCTGCGCTTGTACTTGTCGTTTTACCGTCCGTGTTTTCTACCACGTAATATACTTAGATCATGTATCACCAACTAGCCCAATCATTCACTTTGATTAGCAATACTGCCCCTTCCTCCCTCCCTCCCCCCAAAAAAATAACAGTACAGAAAACAGTTTTACATCGGAGTAAAAATACCGACGTACAAGCGACCGTAGTGGTATGCTATAGCACCACTTTATCAGTTACTCATTTATCTTTAGTTAAAATAGAAATACTCGAAACAGAGTAAAAAAGCCGTGCTCATCTTGCTTATAATGAACAGGTGAAAAAAACTGCTAATAATAGACGCAGTAATATTCACAAAAAAATGGTCCGATTAAACTTTTAGGTACCGGTTTGAAAACCAGAATAACGTTTTTTTAGAGCTTAACAAGCGGAAGAGAAATAGTCGAGGGACACTTTTTTTCATGTAGTTACAGATGAAAGCAATACAAATGCGCCCTAGAATGGTGTGCGTGGTGTCATCTCTAGTTTATTCAGCGGCGCAGTAATTGTGACAAAAACATCACAGGAAGACAGGAAGAGAAAGATAAGTAGGTATACCATGAAGGTGGATTGAAGATGAAGATTGCTAAAAATACCGAAATAAATGAGAAAAGATAAAAGCAAGGGTAAACCGATAAGGCCGCCCAGCTGAGCACTTTCTACGGGCTTGCGAATCTGCCTTAATGTATACATTTTTTTAATGTTTCTGAATTTATCTCTCATGGACAGCGCTGATCATGAACTTGCGCTTGACTGTGCCAACACCATCACCGAAACTTCTGCGAAAAAGGCGCTTTGACATTATGTTGTTAAAATGGGGACAGTAAAGTTAGACCAAGAAATGGCTATCGCCACGGGCGTGTGCCGCAAAAATGGGGTAAATCGGGATGCTCACTACTGCTCCTCTCAACCTATAGAGATGGTCCGAGAAATGGTTGCCAAGCGACAGCGGCGCGTAAAGAGACTCAAGCACGTAAAACGAGGGAATACCTTAAAAGAGCAGCAAGGTGATTTGGTTCAGCATCATAGTAGAATTTCCACGAGAACATGAGGAGATATTTTTCATTAGCAGGCCTGATGAGAGACGCGTATCGAAGCTCCCTATCATGCAGCATTCCACTAAAATAGACTCCTTGAGTTACAGCTGGTAAATATATTCTTTTTCATTACCGTTTGTATTCAGACCATGCGAGTTTTGGCACAGGTTATGTGTGAACATATTTTTCATTAAAACTCAATTGAACGTTTTTGATGTGCTCATGTGGTTGCTTCTTCGTAACTAATTTTTTCACTAAAGTCTACCAAGAGAAATTACTAGGGAACGCGAAAGGCAACGGTGGCTGCTAGAACACCATGAAGATATATGGAAGCCATAAATGCCAATGGTGGGTACCCTTAGGCGTGCGCACGAAAAGGTCAGAAGGGGGCGGGTGCAAAATATGCACCGTGCATTGACTTAAGTGGGAAGGGGCACAAAATCTGGCCTATGCATTGACTTAACGGAGAGGGGCGGGTCGTGACGCGATAAACCTTCGCTCGCCATAATGCGGAAACCTGCGCACGCCTAGGCTTGGGTGCCCATAAATTTATAGGAGGTGCGAACGCCGAGTTTCATCGCGAATGTCTTTTTGCAGTCTTGACATCCATATCATGTCTGAGAGTGTTCGTGGCATATAGTTTTCTAATATACACTTGAGGGAACTCTGGCGCTAGTGTCTATGAGAGCTGCAACGCACGGCGCTTCAGTCAGCACGGGAGTTATGGGTAGTAAAGGTATTTGTCTAATCTTTGTACTTCTGGCCTGCTTCTGGCTCTGTATGTGTTCGTGTGGCTTAGAGCTGTTTTTTTTTCGAAATAAAAATTTGCAAATATTCAGCAGTTGCGTTTCAATACTTTATTGTTTTAGGCTTACCATTTCGAATCGGGTCACGAAGTTCAATAAGGTTCCTTCTTGCCTTCAAAACAAAACTGAAACCAGCAATAAATGAAGCAGCAAAAACAATTTGTAACCCGCAAGTACGAAGACTAGGCAAATCTGTGTACTACCGATCATTCTTATGGCCGCTGAACGATAGCAGCGCCAGAATCACCTCTAGGTAAATTTAGGAAACTGTATGGTCCGTGGTACAGTTGGAACCTTTCTCCTTTGATAATCAACCTACAAACAAACTAAAATTTCGGGTGTCTATGCAGGATGGCCCGAGCTTCTCGTGCAGACGAGTTTGCTCCAAACTCGCTCTGCGGTGTCCATGACAAGAAGACAGTGTGGAGCGCTCGATAGCAGCTTTGAGAAAAATGGCCACAAGAATGCGCGTGGCGTTGGAAACGCATGCGGAACATTTGCGGCGGTTGTCAAAAAAGCAGCGTGTGCAAACACCTCAGCGTCACCACTCAATGAACTTTTTAGCAGTACAGCAACGTCAGCGTGATTGCTGGGTGATCTTTTCGCCTACTCAACATTCCCCTCCCACTGGCGTGTTCGTGAACGTTTGTCCTCTTTCGGACTGGTTTTTTCGTTCCACCTGCAGCATCGAAATTTCCACAATCGAATGCAGCATGGGTGCACCAGCAGCACTCTTGGGCGGCTCGATTCACTCCTATCAAATATTGCCGATATATATAAGCGGAAGTGGTCAATAGGGGAGCTGGCATCGTGGCAACAAAGCGGCTGTGATTGGAAACGTCGTGAGTGCGGTGAAATTGAATTCGAAGCGTGTGAGTTTTTCTCAGGAAGCGTGTGAGTTCTTCTCGGGAAGCGTGTGAGTTTTTCGTTCACTTTATTTCAGTTTTAGGGTTACCTCAATATACACTAAACTTCAATTATTTTTCACATAAAATGATAACTAAGTATTTGTTTTCAAGGTTATCGATTGAGTTCATATAATAATTTTAGCGAGAATTCCACATGAGGGCTGCAATAATAATATTCAACAGCTCAAAAAATGACTGTTTTGAAACACCCATTTTGTTGAGCAACATTTTCAAAACGAGAATATTGAAGCATAGTACACGTTCTTGCACGCTGAATATTGCTGTGCTGAGCAAATGTCGCGAATTAATACAAAACACTGAATTCGTTTAAGGGCTGATAAATAAATCAAAATATTTTTAAGAAAGTAGACTGTAGCACATATCAGTTTTCTTGGTTTAAAACACAGTCTAATATAGCGTTAATTCGCGCTAAATAGGTTATTCGATTGCTCGAAGGAGCTCAATTAAAATAATGTCACGGGGTCGTGACGTGGCCGAAGACAGGAGACTTCTTGTTGGAATTTAACTGTTTATTTGGGCGAACCTGTGCCCGGTAAACAGAAAGTCCAATTACAGCAGCAGTCTCGCACAGATAGCAGTCTCAAACTGATAGCGGCGAACGGAGCGTCGGCCTTCGATCAACAACTGACAAGCGGCGAAGCGCGTCGGCATTTATACTCCCGCCGTCGAATGTTCTAGTGCTATCGCTGGCGGCGGCGTGCGTTCCAGAACAATCTGTACCATTCGCACAGTGGGCGTGATCTTATCGAAATGATCTACTACAGTCCGGAACCCTCTAGAAAACTGCAGGCGCGGTTTGCGCTGAGAATCGTGTGGTGTTTTGGGACGATAACAAAAACTTGGGAAATGGAACGTGGCATTGCCCCCCTCTGAAAAAGGCATCGTCTCGATGCTTTAACTAAAGATGAAGGTACAATAATAATGCAAGAAAGTACAATGAATAAATTACGATACAACAATAATACAAAAAAAACGCTCTTTCAGTTTGTTAACGCGCATGAAACGGCTTGAGGCGTGCGACATGGACGACGTCAGGTCGCGATCGACGTCGTTGAGAGTTCGTGATGCCGTCAGGGACAACCTCGTAATCAAGTGGGCCGAGACGTCGAACAACCCTGTACGGTCCGAAGTACCGTCGCAGAAGCTTTTCACTTAGTCCACGTCGGCGTATCGGCGTCCACACCCAAACACGTTCACCGGGCTGGTATTCCACGAAGCGTCGTCGAAGGTTGTAACGGTGGCTGTCGGTCGTCTGTTGATTCTTGATACGGAGCCGCGCAAGTTGTCGGGCTTCTTCGGCGCGATGAAGGTACTCGCTCACATCGAGGTTTTCTTCGTCGGTGACGTTGGGTAACATGGCATCGAGCGTCGTTGTCGGGCTCCTTCCGTAGACCAATTTGTATGGAGATATCTGCGTCGTCTCCTGCACTGCCGTGTTGTATGCGAAGGTCACATACGGAAGAATGGCATCCCACGTCTTGTGTTCGACATCGACGTACATTGACAGCATGTCGGCGATCGTCTTGTTAAGCCGCTCGGTGAGGCCGTTGGTCTGTGGGTGGTACGCTGTCGTCCGGCGGTGGTTTGTTTGGCTGTATGCCAAGATCGCTTGAGTTAAGTCGGCAGTGAATGCCGTTCCTCTGTCGGTGATAAGGACCTCTGGGGCGCCGTGACGTAGGACGATATTTTCGACGAAGAACTTAGCTACCTCGGATGCACTGCCTTTTGGCAGGGCTTTTGTCTCGGCGTAGCGGGTGAGGTAGTCGGTGGCTACCACGATCCACTTGTTTCCGAAAGCCGACGTCGGGAACGGCCCCAATAGGTCCATACCAATCTGCTGGAAAGGTCGGCAAGGTGGATCAATTGGCTGCAGAAGTCCCGCTGGCCTTGCCGGCGGTGTCTTGCGTCGCTGACAGTCCCGGCATGTCCTCACATAACGAGTGACGTCGGTTGTAAGACGTGGCCAGTAGTATCTTTCTTGTATCCTCGCGAGCGTGCGAGAAACACCGAGGTGCCCTGCCGTCGGATCGTCGTGCAGGGCCTGCAGGAGTTCTGGTCGCAGAGCTGAAGGCACCACAAGGAGATACTTAGCCCGAAGCGGTGAAAAGTTTTTCTTTTGTAGAAGACCGTTTCGTAGAAAAAACGACGCAAGTGCGCGCTTGAATACCTTCGGGACTTCGGCGGTCCTGCCTTCGAGGTATTCTATTAGGGCCTTAAGTTCCGGGTCGGCCCGCTGTCGTTCAGCGAAGTCGTCGGTAGTTATCGTTCCCAAGAAGTAGTCGTCATCCGGGTCGTCGGGTGGTGGTTGGTCGACAGGCGCACGAGAGAGACAGTCGGCGTCGGAGTGTTTTTTGCCGGACTTCTAAATGACAGTAATGTCATATTCTGATAGCGAAGACCCGGAAACCTGGCTATCGCTGGCGGCGGCGTGCGTTCCAGAACAATCTGTACCATTCGCACAGTGGGCGTGATCTTATCGAAATGATCTACTACAGTCCGGAACCCTCTAGAAAACTGCAGGCGCGGTTTGCGCTGAGAATCGTGTGGTGTTTTGGGACGATAACAAAAACTTGGGAAATGGAACGTGGCAATAAGGAGCAAGTTAGAAGCGAAAACACTTGGCGTGGTTAAAAATCATTTTTAACCAATGCCAATACCACTTTTTAAATAACAAAAAATTGTAGAGCTGGAGGGAACACGCACCCAAAGTTTAAACGAGCACTTACACGACATTTCGGTACTGGAAACGGGACATTTTCATTGCTTTCTTGGTTGACAGTTCTTTGACACTCACCATATATTGAAACCAGAAAGCATGTGCAATGGTAGTTGAGTTTGATTCATCGCTCATCATATTCAATACTATTCCGTCACAAAGAACGATTCAACAAGTTTTGCTGAATTTACGAAGTCGGCGTCCTGGGTGTGCCAGGAACCTATGTCAAAGCCGCTTAACGTCAATTCAGCCTCAGTAATTTATGTGCAGCACGTAAACGTAAAAGCAATATACAGAGTGCCGCAAAAAAGTTAGCAGTTGCTGGCACCAGGGGACAGGCCTATTTCCCACTGTGTGCACACGTAATTGTGATACCACTCTCTCAATACCGAAACCGAGGGTGCTTTTTCTTTCGAAAAACTGGCATGAGAACTCGTATGGCGTTTTACTACGATACCACTAAAGAGGTTGTTTCGCAGAAATTCTGGTGTCGGTGTCGGTGTCGTGTGTCATGAGCTGAAAAAGTGACCGAAAAATCAAAAAATTTGCGAATAAAGTAAAAAATAAAATATTGTGGCTCTAATTGGGGATCGAAAGCGCGTCGTTTTGTGTGGCAAGCGCATCTTCTTTCACACTGCCACTTCTCTGCTTGTGAGTACACTGAAAATAACTTTTCATGCTTCGAACTGCAGTGAGAATAAATGTTATGCTTTACAAACACAGGCGACCTGTATATATGCTACACACTACAACATGAAATATTGCCGTAGTAATGCGTGACACAAACTTGCGTTGTCATCGGGCATCAGAAAATAATAATACCATAATAGCTCGATAGTTTAGAGCTAGCCAGTCACTACAAAAAACAACACACTTTGCTGTATCATTCAGGCTTGTAGTGGGTACATAGCAAGTTTGAAAGAATACAGTGTCTCCAGTACGCGCAAGGAACAGCATATCTCTACCGTGTTCAACTCTTAAAGAGAAAGCTTAAGCGTCCCCTAAATTTTCACGTCCTTGACACAAGTGTTGAAAGAAACAATATCGAAAATATCTAAAATTCTACCACTACTCTTCCAACGTGTGGCTTCGCGTCAGTGTGCATTACTCCTTTTTCCACTGCAGAGCGGTCAATTGCTGCTCTAGAATCATTATGTGTCTGAGTTACACACTGTCTGTTCTTTTCAAAGATGTTTAAATTTGTTAAGTATTAACTTAGTGCTAAACCGACCTCCCGGTTGTGTAAATGAACTAATAAAGCTGAGGTTACATAAAGCTTTATCACAGCATAAGAAAATAAAAACAGTCCCAATCATTAAAATACCAGCAGCCTTCCACATTTAAAATTATGTATTCACTCACCTGACTGTGTTTATAAAAATAGTATCAGGGCACTGTTTCAGAGGAGCACTTTAACTTAGTTATTCATAGCTTTAATTGTTTCATCTCAAGCAGAAGACAACGTTTAGGTATCCAGACTCCACATTCAATCGATATAAACGCAGTTGCTTAGAGGTAGCCTAAAGTGTTTAGCAAAAAAATCTTTAGCTCACTTGGTCTCGCTCCATGTTGTGTCGAGAAAGTCGTGCGATATGAGGGCGCGCCTTTGCTAGCACTGGCTCCAAACTGCACGGATGACTTGTGGAAGAGGGCGTTTTCTTCGCGTTCTCTAACTGGCTGAGGAGCTGTTACGCCTGCCTCGTCAGCGCACTTCGCTGGTGGTGTCTCCAGCGTGGATGGATCCGTCTGAAGAGAGCAATATCGACTTGTAAAAAATAAACAAACAAGTGCACTGTGATTGCGGAGAGATATTTATTTATTTATTTATTTTCAAATACTGCAGCCCAATACAGGGCTATTGCAGGAGTGGGGTACAATTACATGAACAAAATACACTGATTACAAGGTTGACATAAAAAATGATTTATTATAACAGTGCATCTACAAATTTCGACAACGATATTTCACGAATACTACCGGGTAAGTCATTCAAACAATAAAACTCTTGTCTCATGTTTTGCAAGCACGGGGACGTGAGCTAAAGAGCAGCAAATTTTTCGGTAAGAGTGCTCACCTTAGATATACATTATTTTATATCTTAATTGTGGGCGTCTTTCAGGGTAAACCAACTGATGTATTACATCATCTCAAGATTATTTCCCGTTTTACACCACGTTGGCTTCCTCCCTTAATTAATATATCAAGGAAGGGTTTGTAGGAGAGTACAACAAAGGCTCGATTGTGATATATTGTCTCAGTCTATTATTTCGTCATGACTGCGCCCAAGGCAGACTACCTTGAGGCCGACTCCAGCTGACGAGCCGCCCGTAACGTAACACCAACGTGTACATTACATTCTGACTCCTCTTGTCTGCCTCGGTCTGTTGAGTGTTCTTCCTCGCACTTTTTTATATTTGTTTGCAACTTCCGCTATCAGTACGCTCCAGTAATTAAATTTTTTGTAGCATTGGGGCTACCGGGAGTCTTAATTGTTTAACAATATTTGAACAGAGTTGTAATCTGTTGGCTAAGCCTCCGTCAGCAGTTAAGGCTTGCAACGGACACCGTCCAATGAGCGGAACTTTAGCTCCGGTACAACTATACGCTTTGGCATTTCGAAACTCGAAAAATCTAGCTGTCGCCATAAATAGCCGTCTGAGTTGTCCACTATAGGCAGGTTGTACTGCACTCAGTGTGTTTCATAAAGGGGCCTGGTGGATCGTACTACCTGCAGTCATATTTTGATACACTTTTTTACTGATATGTGGGGTTTAACATCCCAAAATTACCTTATGATTATACTAAATGGCGCTTTGGAGGGCTTGAGAAATTACTAATTCCTGGTTCTCTTTAACGTGCACTCAAATCTGAGCACACGGGCCTACAGCATTTTCACCTCCATTTATTATGCAGCCACCGCAGCCGCAATTCGGTCCCACGACCTTCAGTTTAGCAGTCTAGTGCCATAACCACCAGACCACTGCGGTGGGGCTTCTTTGGTACACTTTACTTCTTGTGGGCCTTAAACATTGAGTCAATGGCCGTTGTCATGCTATCAACGTACACAATTCTTACAGAGCTAGTCTCAAAAAGTGCAAGGCACTAAATACAGTAAAACCTCCATAATATGAATTTTAAGGGTGGTGATCAAATTGTTTCAGTAAGTTTAAATTAGCGGTCGGTCTCTACAATAAACAATTATCGCATTACGCTGTGTTGCCAGAATTCAAAGAAACCACCACTAGACGTTATTGCGAGCTAGGTGATACCACACGTTGGTAGCAGGTTATTTCGCTAACTGAGCTGTAACAGCGAACATAATTGATCAGAAAATCATACATCAGAAGAAGAAAAGACGTGCAGTGTGTAATCAGTGGGTCTTGATGTGAGATATATAACGTTTACCTCCAAAACACGTTTTTTACGTGGAATAAGTAACGCAATGAAAAAATAAAGTAACCAATACGTAGTGTAAGCTCGCCCTAGTTATATCGCGACTTCTAAAGCATCGTTTGCAGCTTGGCCAAGAGCACCAGCGCAGTGTCGGAATGTTCGTCTGGTGAAAATGCGGCTGTTGCTTTCTTTTGCATCTCAGGTGAATTTGGTTTGGTTTTTCAATATTGTGATCCCTTGAGGCTGACTTCTGCGAGAAGCAATGAAAAGCAACGGCTGCCAGTTTGAGTTAACTGCAGAGAACTCTGACACGTTCAAATTATCGTGGGTTGTCCCCAATTGAAATACATAGGGCTGTCGAAGTACAAAAGGGTCAGTTCGAGTTAATCGTATGTTGGAAGCAGTCGAATTCAAATTAATCAAGTTGTCATTAAGGAGCTTTTACTAGAGCTCAAGTTGTAACATTCCCGACTCGGAATAACTGACACCGACGGCAGGTGCCGAGAATGGCACAGGTAACAAAAAACAATACGGCGCCTGTTGCAACCATGCATATAATTTTTCAATGGACCAGTTGGAATGATGTTTTACGAGCCACACTTCTGTAACGTGAGGTAAACCGACTGACTGGCACAAAGGAAGGCGCACGCTTTTGGTACGGCTGAAGCAAGCCCCGTGTCTTTCTGGGTACCTAAGCAAGTATCAGTTCAGTACCTGTGTAGAAGCTTCTGCAGTGCTGGGCCGTGAACAAGGACACTTGATCGTCAAATGCACGTGCAGGTTATCATGCTGGTGACAGCTGCATGAGGTTACCGAGGCGGCGGATGTAGGAAGCAGCACACATTGTGACTCGCCAGCCGCCCCGCGGTCGGCTTTCAGTGGGTTGACAGGGAAGTCTTTCGAGTCGCGGGCATCAGACATTGACACAAGGCGTTCTACCAGTTCGTCCATCAGGCGCTCTTTCTCTGAGGCGGTGTTGAAACGCTTGCGGCCGCTCATGGCGAAAGTGCTCGCTACAAAAATCAAAACACTTTTACATATTCCTACACGAATAGTAAGAAAAGTCACTCTTATGGTACACAACAAGTCATCCTTTATCATCACTGCATCCTTCCGTTAACATAATTATATCGGTATACTTTCTAATGTTCACATTGAATGTTTTCACATCAAAACCGCAATTTTGATGTACGCGATAACACGGGAGGGGGGAGGGAAGAATCTTCTTCGCAAGTACAGCGTGAATTTCACTTGATACCTGCGGCCACGTTTCGGATACAGTTGGCCACTTTTGAGCTGGAAGAACTTGGTAGCAGATCAAGCATGGGGCAAATAGAAAAACAAAAACGCGTAATACTGGTGACAGTCTGTTATTTCACAGAAAAACAGACACACATACAATAGTAAGAGAACGTGACGATAAGATACCTCGGAAGCAGTCAAAGCCCACAATCGCCTTTGACTCGGTTCTAGATACGCAATTTGCTTCCTCACAAGAGTAATGAAACAGGACGGAGGAACATGGGGGATGTTATTTCGATGAAAAAGTCTTCCGAAAATTTGCGTGCACGTTTATCATATAGTGCCCCAGTATCTTACTTTAGTTAAGGAGGCTCGGCATACGCGCAGAGTAGGTGGTTAGGTGTTGACTGGCTTATGCCTTGATACATTAATAGTGTTCCCTGAGGTCTCTGTTTTTGCCGTCCTGGTGCTGTTACCAAGTACTTTGAGTTTGCGCCAATTATTATATGGTAACTTGTATATTACGAGACATTTTTTAGACGAATTTCACAATAATCTGCTTGCCGTCTGGCCTTCCAGCTAAGAGTCCATGTACTGTGCCTCTAGTTGACAGGAACACGTCTAGTGATCTGGCAAGTCTTTTCAAACCTACGTGCCGCATTTTCAGCCTTTATACTCCCATGTCCTCGTATTCTCATGGTTGTCTCTAATAGTGGGCTTGTGTTGCGTCTAGGTTCATAAACACATCACAATATTCTTATCATGATAAACCTAAGTTCTGGAGCAAAGTACCACAGTGATAACAGTGGTACAGAAAATGACAGTGATAATGTTTTTTAATAAGTAATACTGTCGATTCCGTCAGGATGTTTTACAGGAGTTGGTAGAAGTGTCTGCAAATATGTATATTGACAATGTAACAAATATAAAGATATGATAATGAACAATAATACAATTGTTAAAAACACTGAAAAAAATTATAATGACAATGAACCTTTGTTAATGAAGAGTGCACACGTTTCACTCACATGTGGAGAAACTGAAGAAAAAATAACAAGAGTCGAGAAAAGCAAGCACTCCAAGGTACAAACTTTGCACGACTTCCATCATTTACACCACCTAAGCGCACTCAACACGGCCCCTTTCATCAATTAAAAGACATATGAATTTATAGGGTACACAGCATTTTCAGATGTGTGCACCTGTTCCTCGAGCAACGCATGATGACCTGTCCCTTTTGAAGTGCTCATGACACACAGCATAAATATTAAATAACAATTTTTTTCAGTTGAACTCTCCAAATCCGGGGCATTGGGGAGTTCTCCATGTGAGAGCTCCAGAAATTTGTGACCAAGGGGCCTTCGAACTTAACTCGAAGTACACAGGTCTCATGCTTTTTCGCCTCCATAGAAAATGCAGCAGCTGTGACCGGGAGTCGGGCCCTTGACCTTCACGTGAGTAGTTGAGCCCCGTTACCGCTATACCACCATGGCTGGAAATCGGAAGCATTTGAGCTGTTATTGAGGGCTTGTTGCACGCCATCTTAAGTACAAAAGCACTTTATTGCACAGAATCAAATGAATTAAGCATCTCGTATCGTGTGCATACAAGTTTAAGCGAACGCAAGCTATATGGCAGAGAAGACACACAAGACAGTGAGGCCACGACTGATTTTTGAATAAAACTGGCACCTATGTGTCTACACTTCGTACGCCTTAAGTTCATGCTGTTTGAATATGTTGAAGCAGCTGCAAACTAGAGCTCTATTTCACAGAAAAGGCGGCCATTACAGTATCTTTTCAATTTCAAAAAATATTGTGAAAATGCAATGCACCGCGAGTTATGAGGGGAAAAGCCAGTTAGAGTCGGTGGCTCGCTGCAATAGGAGGGTGAGAGGAGCTGAGGTATAATGACTCCCTACAAGCGAATGATGCCGAAAGTGAAGAAGCTGCCCAGGTTCGACAAAGAGACCGTCCTTCCTCAAGAATCTCTGCCACGTAGCTCATCGTCTTCTCATTCTGCCTAAGGATCCCGAATCGCCACCGCGGTGATACGTAGGAATACCGCCGCGCATTGTGACGGCTGGTAGCTACAAGAGCAGTTATCCTTAGGTAGAATCGTCCAAGTAGACGCTTCAGGAGCAAATTATTTGTCTTACCTGGTACTTTCTGAGAGAAGTTGATTCAGAAAGCATAGAATGCTGAACGTTGAGCGCACACTGAAGGCGCGAGGAGTTCGCGGTGCGCGCATTGCTTTCTTTTTCCTCACATTGCGTGGCGCTAACCACCTACAGGGTAGAAACACATTTCTATGATGCTACCGATTTCAATTATACGTTTTGAATCCTCATTTAACCTTTATTATAAAAAACATTTCTCGTGCGTAGAATTTGAGTCCCAGTTATGTGTAAATTAGTCATTCAGTAAGTATAAACACAATCGGCAAGCACTCTCAAATTGTGACAGGTAGATTGTCGCTATCCCTCAATAGGAAGGTATATAACAGCTGTATCTTGCCAGTACTTAGCTACGGAGCAGAAACCTGGAGACTTACAAAGAGGGTTCAGCTTAAATTAAGGACGACGCAGCGAGCAATGGAAAGAAAAATGGTAGGTGTAACCTTAAGAGACAAGAAAAGAGCAGAGCGGATTAGGGGACCGACGGGGGTTAAGGATATCATAGTTGAAATAAAGAAGAGGAAATCGACATGGGCCGGGCATGTAGCGCGTAGACAGGATAACCGCTGGTCATTAAGGGTAAGAAACGGGATTCCCAGGGAAGGGAAGCGGGTTAGGGGGAGACAGAAGGTTAGGTGAGCATATGAGACTAAGAAGTTTGTGGGTATAAATTGGCAGCGGCAAGCACAGGGACCGGGTTAACTGGCGGAACATGGGGAGGCCTTTGTCTTGCAGTGTACGTAGTGAGGCTGATGATGATGATGATTATGATGATGATGATGATGAAGTGTGAACAGTCAATAAGTATAAATTGCATGAAGCATTAGGTGCAAAAATGTATAAGTACACAACCTTACGCGCAAAAACGTTATAGTATTATGACTAGCTCCCACAGCCACGCATCTTAACTCAATTCTGACATAACGCCGAATCCCATTGTACAATGTCGGAAAAGCACGAAAGCAGCACGAATAAACGAAGAAGCAGAGCGCACGGTTGCGGCTGCAACAACACTCGCCGTGGAATGTTTAGAGCTTTTCCCGTTACCGGCGAGGCACGTCCTAAACATTATGGTCCCTATCTAGTACGTACTGAAAATATTGTACTATATGCGCCTCAAATGCTGTCTATAAGCCAACAAAACCCATTACATACAATGCATCAAGTGTCCAGTACAAGGTTTTTTTTCTTACGTTCCAACGCGTGGAAGCATGCTGTACACATTATACATAGGTAATAAACTTATAAAGGATCCAACGAGCAATTACTGGCCCGGGCTATAGGCGTCCAGGAGCCGTCGTCTGTGGACCATCGTGCGATGTCCTCGGTGACAGCCCTGGCTCCCTGGACAGTCCAGGTTTGGTCCACTGCACGCAGGCTTAGAAGGACGGTTCGCGACCACTCAGCCAGTCGTCCCGGGGTTCAATCACGCTCGTCCGAGTGGTGGTGGCAAACACCACACTCTGCACTCCCAAAGCATATCGCCGTGTCGGCTGTCTCGTGCACGCACCACAGACGGCCGGGTGACGGGTAGAGCGAGGGACACAGTCTATGCAGGTGTCGGGGATTCTTAAATGTGTCGTTCTGCAGACGCCTCAGATCACACGCCTGAGACCTCTCTCGCTGCATGTAGGGTGGTCAGTAACGTCATCGCGTTTTAGGGGTGAAGCTCCTTATAACAGCACCCGTTCGTCCGTCGTAGCCGTTGTAGTGTAAAACAAGTATAACATTTTGACCTCCAAGGTGGTGCCGGTGAGAGATTTCTTCTGTGCGTTGTTGAACAATAAAAGATAGTGCTCAATGTATATGCCAATGGCTGCTAAGGGGGAATGATAGACAGGAGCATTTGGCTTTGATTTAACGCGCACGCTGTGATCCCCATTAGCAGCCATTGGCATGTACATTGAGCACTATCTGACTGAAAAAGTTTGCTACGTCATACTCGCTGGGCGTAACCTCCTTGGTTTTCGAAAGGTTTAGCGAGCGTTCGGCCGCAGTGCCATGAATACAGTGGACTAGTATATACGATGAACTCGAGGTGGTTTAAGGTGGGAAGTAGACCCGAAGCGCAAGCCGTAAGAAAGTTTGCGTGTGCCACATCTCCTTTAGTCCTTTGAATGTCCGCTAAATGGTGGTGCTTCTGTATGGAGAATATATGATGAAAAGATGCGAGATGGTGGTACTTGGAGTGTTGAATAGATGGACGAACTGACACACAGACAGATGCAGGAATGAATGCATGAACGGACGCAGGGGGGCAGACGCATGGATGAACGCAGGGACAGACGCATGAACAGACACACGCACGGACGGGTGGATGGACGCATGGACCGTCACACAGACGGACGCATATGTATTTTTTACTACAAAAAGTCATACATAAATAATTTTAAGCATCGTAGCCTTTATCACGCTCCGCAAACCATGTAACTCTTGCAAGAAACCGTCAAGTGTTTCCAACGCTTTGCTAAGACGACCCGGTGGTGGCACCTGCCCGTCGCCTTGCGTTCTACACCTTATCATCTGAGAGACGGGCGGGCACGGCGTAGGCACCGTTTTTCCAGGATAACTGCCAGATAGCGCTCATGTCTCACGTGTGTTGTGACTTGATGCGCTTGTTCGCCTCCGCTGTAAGCTTGAGGCACTCTAACGCAGTACCTCCAGAATAACATTCACCTATTTTCTTCCGCAGAAGATAAAATAAGCGTTTTGTTCACTCTCTCTAGACGCAAGACTATCGTCTTTCGATGACATTTGCGATGTAACATGCAGATACGGGGCCAACTAGTGTTTTAGAAAGTGTTTTCGTGTACTGCGTCAATGTAGCTTTTTTTTGTTTTTGAAGCCTCTTCAGTTCTATTTCCAGATTATGAGTCTGCCGTTGTGCACGTGAGGCGTAGCCATCGTCTTGCGGGGGTGTTGGAGGGGCTGACGGGCCATGCATCCCTTCCACTCCAGGACGGGTGCCACTGGCTTTATTGCTTCTGTTGACGATTGTCGGAACACTAGTGATGGAAGGTGGGGCATCGACTATTTCCAGCAGCTGCAGCTGCCCCTCCCTTCGTTCTAGGTGTTCTATTTGCTGGTTCATAGCCAGAAGTTTAGTGTTAACAGTTGCGCCTTGCGCATTCTGTTCGGCATCGGGCTCGTTCACTCTCGTGAGAAGAATTTAAACATTCGTTCCGTCTTATACGCCAACGTGGCGATGATTTGCTATTATTATAACCTGAATTTAAGGGCATCTCTACATGATATCGAGCACTTTCCGCAGGATTGCGTCATTAGCTCTCGATAAGTTATTGCATCACTTATTTTATGTCTGAAGCAATGACTTACGCAGCAAAGCCCATAGCGGTATCTACTCAATAAGTTACCGTTTCGTTAGGGCATCTGCATGGTCTCGGACGCCGGCTACTGTTGAATATAGCTGGCAGCCTACCTTCACCGAGCTGCGGACATCGAGCTAAGGCTGAGTAATGAGTGCCTACGAAAACTCTACACTCACTGTTCACAAGCGCACGTCATCCATGTCCACAGCTCAATAAAATGCGCAGTAAAATAATCCAGTCACTGAAACCCTCATCGAGCCCCGGTGTTGACCTTATTAATACGAAGTTCTTAAAAAGTACTGTTGTGTATTCCTCTATTATTTTGTGCAAAATATTCCAGCAGACCCTCGACACGAGCACCCTGCCGGCGGATTGGGAAGTCGGGAAAGTGGTGCCACTCCATAAGTCCGGTAACAAACACACGCCTAACAATTTCCGACCCATATCACTAACAGGCATTCCATGCAAAATTTTCGAACATGTAATTTTTTCCCATCTGGTCAAATTTCTTGAATTTAACTCTTTCTTCTCACCCGCGCAACATGGTTTTCGAAACAATTTCTCGTGCGAGACCCAATTGCTTTCATTAACCCACAAGCTACACCTAATTTTAGATCGCCGTTCATCCGCTGATTGTATCTTCCTCGACTTCTCCAAGGCTTTTGACAAAGTGTCTCACAAACTACTCCTTTACAAACTAAGCAAGTTAAATCTAGATCCTAAGTTGTTTGCATGGATTGAGTATTTCCTTTCTAATCGTTTCCAGTTCGTCACAGCCAATAACTATGAATCTTCACCCACTTCTGTTCATTCCGGCGTTCCCCAGGGCTCTGTCTTGGGACCACTTTTGTTTTTGATATACATTAATGACCTACCTAGCTGTGTTCTCTCTAATATTCACTTGTTTGCAGATGACTGTGTTATTTTTCGAGAAATTAACAACGATAACGACGTTACGGCACTGCAATCGGACATTAATGCAATTTCTAACTGGTGTGAGCAATGGTTAATGGAACTTAATACAACTAAATGCAAAGTCTTAAGCGTTTCAACAACAGCCCTTTCGACGGGTTCCTATTACCTTAATAACACACTTCTTGAACCTGTGACGTCGTACCGATACCTGGGAATTCACATAGCAACTGATCTTACCTGGTCGCTTCATATTAATACCGTTATTAATAATGCTAATCGCCTGCTTGGCTACCTTCGCCGCAACTTCTTTTCTGCACCTACCTCTTTAAAAACACTTTTGTGTAAATCATTGGTTCATTCTAAACTCGAATATGCATCATCCATTTGGGACCCGAGCCATGACTATCTGGTGACATCACTTGAGCTCGTGCAGAACAACGCAGCACGTTTCATTCTCGGTAATTTCACTCGTGCGGCAAGTGTCACGTCCATGAAAAACTTGCTTCAATTACCCACTCTAACTTCGCGCCGCAAACACTCTCGCCTCTGTCTCTTTCACAAAATTTACTACCATAATTCGCCCCTATTCAGTGAGTTAATTACTCCTCCTTAATATATTTCTTCTCGTATGGATCACCGACACAAAGTAGGAACAATACCGTGCAACACCAATGCCTTCTTTCAGTCATTTATTCCTCGGACGTCACACGATTGGAACCGCCTTCCCGGACTGACCGCCGCAATTGAAGACAACCATCAGTTTCGTGCAGCACTAGCTAACATTGTATGATTAGGGCCCATGTATGTTTGTACTTATCTGCTTACTACTTTTGTTGCTGCTTTTTAGTTTTTAGTTTTTTGTATAACCTTGTAACCCACTCCCCTCTGAAATGCCTGTAGGCCTTGAGGGTACAAATAAATAAATAAATAAATAAATAAATGAAAATTTCTCACTCCAAGCATCGCTTCGCGCATGGAGCCTAAACGTGACCTTCACCAAATATGAACGTGCCTGCTGGAACTCAAAACTGCAAGACACTTGAACATACCAACCAACGCAACGCACTAAAAAAAACATGGAGATTAAAAAAAATGACAGCATATCCACTAGGTGAATCATGAAGAGTCGAGCGAAGCTGCGTCCACACGCCACTGCCTCGCCACTTCAGCCTCCCGTTCTAGTACTCCAAAACCTTGTCGGCGCCGCCGCGCAGCTTCACGGCACGCTTCTGCCTCACGTGCTCGCACAACAGGGTTCCGTCTTCGAGCGTGAGCCACCACTGCCTTGCGCGCACGCCGCTCTGCCGCGCTGTCTAACCGTCGACCTTCTGAACGCGTGCGTGCCAAAACAGCTTTTGTTTTACTACACGGCACCCCCTATCATACAGCGTCGTCGATGAACACACGATCACCAACGTCTTCGGGTAACGTCATTCCTATTTTCTCGCGCGCTCGCGCACCGGGGTTTAGTCTTCGAGCATGAAACGGCGCCACCTTGTGCATATCACACTTTTTATTGGCAAACCGGAAATCATCCACTGGCCGTGTCCGTCCGTCTTCTGTCTTTCTGTTTGACGTACGAACGGACGGACGGACGCATGGATGGACGCACTGCCAGACGGTCGCATGGACGAACGCAGGGACGCATTTTCTTCCTTTCAGCAATAGCTGCACTTCCTCGCATTTCGAACTATGGTGCGACACTTGGAAGCGCAATCGTCTTATCATAGTCGGGTAACGACCTGCCTGATGAGCGTCGCTGTTTATTTTTTGCGTGCAAATACTTGCTGCTTGTTGTTAAGTGAAAGCGTGTTGCGAAGTTGCAACATTCAGATCTGTTTCACTGGTCTCCGCTTTTCGCTTCCTTGATGTTTACGTAGGGGCCAAACTCATAGAGCAGGGTCATTGCGAGGCTTCTATGCACTTGAAATGATGTAGGACAGATAGTTATCGAAAATAGTTGACGCGCGCGCAGTGGTGAATCAGTTTTCTGATGTGGAATGCAAGCACATAGTCTTCATCGCGCAAGTGTCTGCTTCCTACTACTGTCTAGACTTTTTGTTTATGATGAGCTTGTCTCTCGCAATATTCTTTTGCAACTTGCCGCACAACTCAGTATTGTAAAGGAATTGGTGAGAAAGAACGCCGGGTGTTTTCCCTGAATGAGACTTGCGCTACGGAACTACGGCAATTGAGTGGCCCTGACGGAACACAGCATTACACCTTCACGCAGCCAATAAATATTCATATGCGTATTGTGCAAACTGAAGGTTGTGTGACTGCCTTCTCGAATAAAAAAAAGATTTTGTTGACAGAACACTGACAAAGCACCAAATGGAATGCAGCCGTGATGGGTACATACTAGAATAAAGCAAGCTACACTTGATATAAAATGCAATTGACAGGAACCTGCTTGTAGCAATAAGCCAGAAGAACATTTCCACAGATTTTTTAGAAAAACAACTGCTCACTTGCCAAAAAGTTTTAATGTTGTCAATTTCTCTTTCTAACTATTTTGTTCTACGCACTAGAAAAATAGCGCAGAACTTATTGGCACTAGAAACTTAGTTCCGGGGCAAGCGGCTTGCGAACGTAAGCAGCTGCGCACTTCATTCGCATTTTTCATGGACGTGGCTTGCAGTGCAAAGGAATGCAAAATGGCTAGGGATCTCCGAAATGAATATTTACAGGTGGGTTTAACACCTTGAAAATGCACACCACCACTCTCTGTGCGTGCCGCCTGAAGACGTTATTCAGTAGCAAGGACCAGCTCTTTTTTTTACTTTCTTCTCCTTATACGCAGTTTTTAACTATTAGATATTGTTATGCCCCAGACATGGTCCTCGCTCAGCAGCACTTCTTCTCACAAGATCGAACGCTATTCCGGCGTACTGTCTCCCCCCTCCCAGCACCACCTTCCATGCAGAAGGCGGCACCATGCAATTCCAGGGATAACGTGGCCTCCTCCGCTGAGCTACCTTGCAGTTCCGGGTATGACTGTGTCTCCTTCATTGAGCCCCGAGAGCTGGTCTGAGAGAGGGACCAAAGACGTTATTTAAGGCCGTACTGGCCCCAAGTTTAGGGATTAGGCCCCAGCCGACGTCGTCTTGCTGGCCGGCTCTGTACAAACGACAACCTGCTATAGTAAACGCTCCTTGTTGTTGCTGCTTTCAAAACTGATTGCCTCCCCATTCCGCCTCGGGGTGAAGGCTTCAGCGAAGTTTGTTTGACTGCTCGCCGCTCTTGGCTACCGCTACCATCGCGACACAGCGAATTCCTAACAGTGGTGGCAGCGGTGTGATGCCGTTGAACCCGACTTTATAACAACGGTGGCAGTGGTGGGATGCCACCAAACCAGACTTTATAACAGTGGTGTCAGCGGTAGAATTCGAACCCCCACCTTTATCAGACTGGTATCACGGCGGATTCTACCCCTGGAAGCTCGAGCACGACCGACCTGATATCAGCGCTTGGATACGCTGGAATACGCTACCCCTGTCCTCAGCGTTTCCCTGCTCTGGAACCCACTACCTCGATCTCAACTACTCAGAGTTGGAGCGGATTCCTGTAGGCCCAAGACACCCACGACACTCTTCGACGGCCGCCACGAGTTGGATCATCGTCGGCTATTTTGGTTCGGTTAGTGCCCAACATTCACTGTTCACTTCGCCAGACCTATCCAGTACAGGCAGATGTTAGAAGAGCATTTGGTATTTTGTTAGTTCTAATTTAATATTCAAGTTCTTTAAACCATGAAATTAGTTTTACAGTACCGTGAATATTAGTAGTAGAGCATCACAACAGACGAGATCGCAATGGAGCTGTACCTTGTGCAAGATCTCCTTGAAATATGTGGAGCCATGGGGATTTCCGCCGGGTCCGCTAAAACAAGGGAAGTGATTCTCGAGGTGATGCAGGCAGAGAATGTGACAGCCGAGGGAGCTGACGAGTTTTGGGAGCTCATTTGTGAGGAAAAGCAGAAGGCCGAAGAGTGAGAGGTTAGAAGGCGCAAACAATGGAAGGCCGAGGAGAGACAAAAAAGGACAGAACATACTCTCAAAATGGGAGAGCTTTATTGTAAAGTTCAAGCGTTTAAGTCGGAGCGACCGAAACACCAGCTCCACAACTTTCAGACAGGTGAGAACATCGCGCATTTTCTTGATGATTTTGAAGTTGTCTGCTAAATGTTGGTGTTAGCCACGACCTTTGGGTAGAGAAGCTCGCCACGTTGTTGCCGCGCAAGATCACGCGTGTTTTGAGTTGTTTATCCTCCGAGGAAGCAAAAGATTTTAGTCAGGCTAGATAAGATTTGATAAGATTTTTTTTCTTTCAAATTCTGCTGACTGGGAAAGTCGGAGGGATAGAGACAGCGCTGCATCGCGTCGTAAGGCGCTAGAGGCAGACGCCTGCCCAAAAGAGCGAGAGGATGAGGCACGTAAAGCACTGGAGGAGGGTGCGTGCTGTAGAGCAATCGAGGCTAAGGCCCGTCTCGTAGCACTTGAAGGTGACGCTCGCCGAAAAACGTTAGATGATAAGGAGAGAAGGAAAGCGCAAGAGGCTGATGCCTGTCGCTATGCGCAAGCTGCTGAAGTGTGTCAGAGAGAGCCGGGCACTGAGGAGCATCACGAGGAGTTAGGGGTGGAGGCCCATCGGACACCTCGGGATGCACAGACGGATCGTGAAGCGCCGGAGATGGAGCCGCTTCGCCGAGCACGTGATCAGGATGAATCGCGTCAAACAGAGAATGATGCTCACTTCGAAGGCCAGAGAACAAGGGCTATCCGCGACAGCGATAGACCCCCACCGATCGAAAAATCTGTAGGCATGTTTGTTGGCTTTAAAGGCAACGGGAATCCCGTTCTGTCGCAAGCAGAGCCAGCTAGCGACGGGCCCGAAGAAAAGCTAGCTAACCCGTCTAGAGTTTCGGCAGTGCCTGTCAAAGGCAGTGCACTTGAAATTAGGTGTGTCGAAGAAGCCGGCATTCCTAGCCATTCCGTTAAAAGCTCCGTCTTCTTGCTGTTTTCAAAACTGATTGCCTCCCCATTCCGCCTTCGGGTGAAAGCTTCAGCGAAGTCCGTTTGACTGCTCTCCGTCTTGGCTACCGCTACCATCGCGACACAGCGAATTCCTAACAGTGGTGGCAGCGGTGCGCTGCCGTCGAACCCGACTTCATAACAATATACAATGCACCTACGTGGTTAAAAGAGTTGTCAGGCTGCATACAGCAGCTATTAGCGCTGAAAACACTGCAAATGTATTTGAAAAAATAACTAAAAATAAAAAATAGCTGGAAAAGAGAAGGCTAGTTCGTCATTTCATGAGGGACCCCTCTTAATCGCGACGTAGGTGTACGACGACACCAAGGGCCGAAGGTGTTTAGTGCTCTCTGATTGCGGAAAAAATGCAGCATTGTTCTTCTATCTTTCTGATCGTTGCCAGTGCTTTATGCCTTCTACATTAGGCCTCTCATTAGCTGATTCTTCCGCATTTTCACTGAGTTTCAGTTTGTAGTATCCACGAGCACATACATACCTACAATAAGTGGCAAGCCATCTGATAAATTAGTTTCCTTTTAGTAGACAGTCCTCCCTCTATTCTCGATTTGTTTAATACTCCCCCTCGCCCTCTTCGTCGAGAACCTTTATTCAACGGTTTCACATCGACAAACTCTCTTGTGCCGTGTGCGCGGCGCAGCAGATCCAAGGTCAGGATAGCGGCGCGCCTATCTCCGACAGGTGGCGAAACATACTCTGAAACTCTCCAATTGTATTCAATAAAAGTTTATCCAATAAAAAATAAAAGTTTATCCAATTCAATCCGATTGTATTCGCGACGGGTGAAAAGCCCGTAAGAAAAACAGCGCGTGCAGGTGCAGTCTAGCCCGGTGAGGAACGGCGTCGTCACGAACCGATTGCAAAACACTGCACCGACACACCCACGGCTTTAGGAGCTTTGCCCTAATATTTGCAATGCCCACGGGCTATATATAGGTGGTGCGCCAATCAATCGAAAATGACTGTCGGATCATGACTAACCCGTGAAATCACATAGGAAAAGATATGACACACGGACGTACGCCCCGTTCCACTTTCACAGGAAGAACTCTTGACCCTCGAATGACTACGTATCGTACCTAAGTACCTTCCCAAACGATAGGAACAACTAAATGTTCACTACTTCATTTTTTGTCGCAGTGCGAGTGGTGGTGGTGTCAGATGATCAACCGTGCATCAACGACGCATCGCGTAGTCCTGCACGTGCTAGAGAAAATTGCGTGCACTCGAATTGGCGTATAAACTGAAAGGCACTCCGACCTAACTTGAGCCGACCCTGCACGACGGATTTGCCACAGTAGTAAGCCACTAGCGAGGATCACACCGTCACGGCTGCACGGGACCCATTGTTTCACGTACCAGTAGTTTTCAAATATATTACTCCATCGTCATTGCTTGCGCTATGAGCCCCATTGAGTTTCTCACTCAACAAAACATAAGCATTTAACTTCCCATTAAGTAGCATTTGTGTCACAGCATCATCAGACTCTAAGTGCGCAATTCATGACACTCGTATTTTGCAGCCTTTATCAGCGCAATAGCGAGAAGAATATTGACAACAATACACACGTACGCTTTTCGCAACGTCTAAATTAGGAAAATTTATCGGACAACAAACAGCATCGTTCCGATGGTACCGGTAAAGTGTAGGAGAAGTTAGCAGAGAGGATTGGAAGTGAGTCGTAACTACATGTTTCATTGCTTTAACCATTTCTCTTTGCTGGCCGAGCTGGAGCGTGTTGAGGCGATGCGGTGCTCCGTAATATACACTGTAACTGGGCTACATGCATTGTACAAGAAAAGCTGCTTTTATTTCGAGCTATCTGAAGGATACCATACAATAAATACAATCAAAGGGACTTACGAGCATGAAAAAAAAATTATGTACAAGGGGACGTGAAGTGAAGCTCGCTCTTCGTGAGCAAGCAGCTGACAGTTCATCGTCGATGTCACTCTGGGTGCATTCTATGTCAAATGAAATATCCTCGACGTCCAGATGGTTTCTTTGAAAATGACTGCTGAAAGTTTTGTGAGAAATTTTCTTCGCCAAATGACCTCGATAATACCAACGCGGCGGCACTCACAATGTTTATCCGGGTGCGGAGAACAATTAGCTTCGATACCTGGCAAGAAGTGAATCACTTGCAGTATGCTGCCATATATCAACAGACATCAAAATCAAGTGGCACAGGGTAGGCCAAGATTTGTTAGAGGAAATCACGAGCCTGCACTACTTCTCGGGTACAATGATTGTTTTGGGATGAACGAACTACACCAGCACTGACAAATGCTATGCGCAAGTAAAACAATGTGAGCTCAACTGCAAAGGTCAAACGATTACCTATCCAACGTGTCTGCAGAAAATCTTGCGATATTATGTACCTTCGGGCTGTAATCGAACGCACGAGATGCTACTTATTTTCACGAAAACTTCGCGTCTCGCAAGAACGAATCAGATGTATCACGTCACGGACAGTCCGGTATACTCACTGATGCACGAATTTTGCAAGCACAGCACCTCCGCTGCACTCACCGCGCATCTCTGCCACTGGAGGTAGCCGCGCGAGCGGGCGATTCTGCCATGCCGGTGCCCAACGGCAAACGCGCGATATTGAAACGAGCATCACGAGGCTACTGTGACTTTTGTGAAAATGCCTTTTCGATGAAGGGGGAAACTCTTTAGCTCTGTGTACTCGTATTTAGGTGCACGTTAAAGAATCCCCGGTAGTCGATATTTTCGGAGCTCTTTACTCCACCGTCTCTAATATTGATAACATGGTTTTAGGTTGCTAAACCCTAACAGCTGCTGAAATATTCTCTAGAAACGTCAACTTTCTTTTTCTGCTTGTACCTTCTAAAATAAGTGAAGTGATTACTCAAAGAGATCATGGTGCCGGGAGCCGGATCCTCCTTTAAGTCTTTCTCTTTAGGCTCGAAGCTCATTAGAACCTAGCCATGTATTCCACTGTGGTTATGGTATAGAATAGTTGCAATAGTTACAACCTATTGCCACGCGCGTTCCTTGTTGTATTCCCTCTTATTTCATTCGGTTTTCGCCAAAACCTCTGTCAGGATTGCTTAGTGCTATAGCTGCACCTCATTGCTCTAGAAGGTTTGCGATTATTTTAAATTGCTCTGTTATAAAGACGTGAACACTCGAAAATATTCCAAAAACTGCACGACGACAAATGATAAGGATGGAATATTTGACGGTAAATATATAAATGCCGATTCTCTTCACTGAGTGGTAGCTCATCAACGGCCGATGCTCAGGCCGCCCCTACGTGTACCAGTGTGCATTGCTATATTTTGTCATTCCGTTTACTGGCCCCAAGTTCGGGCAAATAAATGTTTTTTTAACCAGGCCTTCACCACAATCATCAGTGTCACGACCCCGTGACATCTAGTGCAAGTGCTGGGTGAGATGTGAATGACAACCACGCCTTGTGCTGGCTACCTAACTTGTAAGACCCTTCGGGTCGCCTCACACGATAGAGCTTCAAATTTCAAGAATTCGATATGACCGTCGTTTACAAGTCTGGAACAGAACACTCTGACGCCGACTGCCTATCACGTGCCTACGTCGACCCATCACTGCCCGATGACCTGGATGACGACTGCTTCATAGGAACGATAACTGTGACGACGACTTCGTCAAGTGGCAGCGCCCTGACCCGGCACTCAGGGCCCATCTGCAATACCTCGAGGACAACAGCACGACTGCTCCAAAGGTTTTCAAGAGAGGTCTAGAGTCGTTCTTCCTGCGAAATGGAGTTCTCCTAAGGAAGAACTTTTCATCCCTTCGAGCCGAACACCTCATGGTTCCATCAACAGTAAGAGCAGAAGTCCGACGGCATGTTATTCAACGTCAGCGACGAAGAAAAATTCGCAGCATATCCACGCACTGAATGGTCAACAGTGGGGTGAAGCTTCGAAGCGTTTTATCAGCAAACCGTAGGTCATCCACTAGTCCTGTTCGTTCGTCCACGCGTGCGTCCATGTGTCTATCTGTTCGTTCGTCCGTCATCTGTCTGTCTGTCTGTACATGCATCCGTCCGTCTGTCTCCACGTCTGTCTGTCCGTTCGTTCATCTAGTGAACACTCGAGGTACCGCTATCTTGCATTTTTTAATGATATACAATTGCCACCATCTAGCGAGCATTCCAAAGACTAAATGAGAGATGGCTATCAATTACTACTACTGCGTACATCAGGGACACACGACCCACGGTTTAAGGAGCTTCGTCCCTAAGAGTGTTGCGATTTATAGTACTTAACGTTCAGAAAAAAAAAACTCCCAAGCATTTCCCCGAGGGCGAACATGGTCAAGTGCGAATGCACGGGGTGATGCTATGACGGGAAGTAAAGTTAAAATCCGTTGGCATTCGCCAGTGAGTTAAACTCCCCTGTGTCATCTGATTGCGATTCCCAGGAACCATTAGACCCTCTCGGGAAATCTTGGTGAGTTTACACCACGTATATATGAGAGTAAATTGGCACTATAGTGATGTTTATGTCCGAGCCCCGCTTGCGCTCGGTATCACTGGCCCTTCGCCGCGCTGCGTTGTTTTCAACCGGCGCGACATCTTCAACGACGCGTGCAATGTTTGCATTCGATTGCGTTGTACTCGTTGTTAGAGGTATCGCAGTCGAGGTTTATGCCTGCGATGAATCTATACCTATGACGACTTGCCGATCTCTAGGAAGTGGTGGCTTCACGTAGCCACGGAGCGGATGGCTGAGTGCGTGAAATCACGTGGTGTGTGACGTCGCTGCGCCGTTGCTACAGACGCTCCTCTCCGCTCTTCGCGCAGTTGCTAGGAGACAGGAGGAAGCGCACCACGGACGGCGGATTCAGGGTCGCTTATAAAGTGCATTCGCACTTACAAGTTAGTAAGTTAGAGCAAGGGGTACTCAACGATGGAAGTGCATAAAGCCGTCCCGTAGGCCTCACACTTGATGAGGCCGAAGCTACTGTAATATAACAAACCTCCAACGTTTATTACTTCTGAGATTACACGCACTTCAACAGACGCGGTGGCGCAAAGTCCTTATGGTTGGTCTCGTGTAAACAAAACTCCATGAGCGATGATTGTTTCTTATTAGAAAGTAACAACAAAAACACATGAGGAGACCTATTTTTTTGGGTATAGCATGTTCTTTATAGCTAAAAAACACATCATATCCATGGAGTTAATGATGATAAGTGGGTCGAAGCGCTGGAAGTTTTCATCGCTAAACCGTAAATCATCCGTGAGTATCGCCCACTACAAAATCAAAGACGTGACAAACACTGTACATAATTATACAAGAAATTTTGTTATTCTTAAGTGGGAGCTATACGTCACTTCCGTTCGCCCTTCAATATTACGGCTTTATGGTCGGTGAAATTGTGGATCATTGATAGGGAGTGGCACAACATGATATGTTCATCATATAGGAGTACTGTCAACGAGCTGACAATCCAAGGAATACAACGAGAGGGGGCTCCTGAATACAAACGACATGCGACCTACGCCCTGATTAGCTTCACTTCTAAAACATCGACATGGCTGTCTACCTCCTGGGCCTCGAAGAAGCCCTACGTCTAGCCCGTCTGGGCATCAACAACCAACGGACAGCTGCGGTAATAATCTTGAACGAAGTTTCGTGCATTACCAGCCCAATGACCTTGTTTGGATGTGGACGCTGATACGCCAACGCGAACGTAGAGAAAAAATTGGCAGATCCCTCGTACAGCGCGAATCAATTATATGCGAAGCACGAATGTGAAAGGATGATATGTCTCTTTAAAATCAGCACAAAAATATGAAATGGAAATAAATGATGCCGTACATGACTTCCATGTCATGATTATTTAGTTTAGATGTGTCGTTTACCTTCGTAATCTATTCAGGTCACGTGATACCAAATTTAGTATATGAGGAGCTAGTGAAACACTCGCGAGCACGCTACGAGCGTGGTATGTTGTCATGCTCTTACATGACACGCGTGTCAGGATTATCATGCTTGTACCAGTCATACATTTCGTCATCAATTGACGTCACGCAACATCAAATTTGGTATACGTGGAACTAGCAGAACGGCAGCGAGCGCATCATGAAAGGCCCAATATACTGCAATGTAGCGTTGACGCGTGCGCACGCTGGGCACAGCGACACTAGGTTAGCAAAACGCGACCACTCTATTGTCTGACGCCAGGCGCGACCGGCACGAAATGTGACATGCTGCATTTCACGCCGATGCGTTACCAAGACAACACTGCTTCTCCCTCTTTTAGGGGCGAAGCTCCATACAACGGCGCCTGTTCGTCGCTCGTAGCCATTGTAGTGTGTAACAAGCATAACATTTTCACCTCCAAGGTAGTGCCGGTGAGAGATTTCTTCTGTGCACAGTTGAACAATAGAAACTACTGCTCAATGTACATGCCAACGGCTGCTAATAGGGAAACGGAGACAGGAGCATTTGGCTTTTTGTTAACGCACACGCTGCGATCCCCATTAGCAGGCATTGACATGTACATTGAGCACTACTTGACAAAATAGGGTAGGTACGTTATACTCGCTGGGTGTAACCTCCTTAGTTTTAGAAAGGTTCAGCGAGCGTTGAGCCGCAGTGCCATGAATACAATGAAATAGTATACACCATGAACTCGAGGTGGTTAAAGGTGAAAAGTAGATACGAAGCGCAAGCCGTAAGAAAGTAAAAGCCGAATTCTCCTGTCTCTCATTTCCCATCAGCAGCATTTGACATGTACATTGAGCACTATCTGACAGGAAACGGTTGCTACGTTATATTCGCAGGGCGTAACCTCCTTGGTTTTAGAAAGATTTACCGAGCGTTAGGCCGCAGTGCCATGTATACAGTGAACTAGTATATACCATGAACTCGAGGTGGTTAAAGGTAGAAGGAGACCCGAAGCACAAGCCGTAAGAAAGTGTGCATGTGCCACCTCTCTTTTAGCCCTTGGAATGTCCGCTGGATGGCGGTGCTTCTATATGGGAAATATATGATGAAAAAATGCGAGAGGGCGGTACTTGGAATGTTGAATAGATGGACGAACGGACACACAGACAGATGCATGAATGGACGCCTGAATGGACGCAGAGGCGAACGCAGGGACGGACGTACGAACAGGCGCACGCACGGACGGGCGGATGGACGCATGGACGGTCACACAGATGGACGCATGGACGGACGGAAGCAAGAACGAATGGACAGGTGAATGCTTCGCCCAACTCTGTATATATCATTCATTCCGTGGATATGAGAGAGAGAGAAAACTTTATTTGCGCATAACGCGGAGCATTCCAAATGGTCGGGCCCCTATTCCAGGGCTCCGCTGGCCCTAGCCATCATCTCTACCCGTTGGACCAGCCAGCGCTGATCAACAATGGCCGAGCTGGACAGCAGCGCCTCCCATTGTTCCTCTGTGTTGTTCATGTTGTGGTGTTCTTCATTGTGATGCGTACACTCCCACGTGATGTGAAACAGAGTTGGTGTGGCCCCACACCACGGACATATATCTTTGTATGCTGTGGGGTAGAATACATGCAGCCTGTGTAAGTTCGTGTATGTGTTTGTTTGGATTCTGCGTAATGCCACCGATTCCATTGCTGTAAGTTTCTTATGCGGTGCTGGATACACTTTTCTATTGTCCCTGTAATACTGAAGAATTGCACCAAAGTTAGGGTCTAGGGGCGTTGGATCCTCTATTGCAGTGTGCAAGGAAGCTCGGTAATCTGTGAAGCCTCGAGCCGCCTCATCCGCAAACTGGTTCCCGGTGACGCCCTCGTGCCCCGGCGCCCAGATAAATATGCTGCCAATTTTTTTGTCATGGAGGGACGGCGGACGCGCTGAAACTGGCATGTGTGAAAGCTACGAGGCGCAGCACGCGTCTGCCAGTATATGGCAGGGCCGGTGCCTGGCGTGGCAACGCCGGCGTGACGCAACGAAACGAACGCCGGCGAGCACGCGCACCGCGTCTCCTCAAAATGTATTGGTGCCTTGACTGTGGCATGTAGTCATGCTCTCACATGACACGTATCTCTTGATTATCATGTTTGCCCAAGTCAAATACTTCGTCGTCCATTGACTTCACGTAATACTAAATTTGGCATGTGTGAAGCTGTCGAAACGGCCACGAGCGCCTCATGAGTGTGGCATGTATCATGTTGTCCATTGACAGGAATGTCGTGATTATAGTGTTTGCACCAGCCACATACCTTCGTCAACCATTCGTATACCATTCTACCCAATTTGGTATATGTGACGCTAGCGAAACGGCCGCGAGTGCATCATGAGCGTGGCATGTAGTCATGTTGTTACATGACACGCATGCCATGATTTTCACGTTAGGGTCTGTCGCTTGTGTCCGCCATAAAATGATGTCATACCATACCAGTTTTTCAACATGCCTTCTGAACGAAACATCTGCAAGAGTTGCAGGATCATGAAATGTAAATCATGACATTCATGAGATACATGTCATGATTTTAATGTTATGACTAGTCAAACACGTTCATCATATAGTCATGTTAAGCGGTACCAAGTTTGGTATCGATGCCGTGATTGGAACGGCCAGCAGAGCTAAAAGTCGTAGGTGGCAAGCTAGAAAGATACGCTCAAGGTCGCCGAAGTTCGCTAAGAAGTGCTTCGCATTTAAAACTTCTGCGAAGGTACTTCGGAGCGTAGAAGGTAGGTAAACGTGTCGGGACACTCGACTACGAGGTTTTCCCCGACAGCATCACGAACACTCAACGGTGGCGTGCGTAATCTGAAGTCGTTCATGTCGTGTGTCTTAGGCCGTTTTATGTACGTGAAGAAAACTATGGAACTGTATTCTTTATTGTTGTTTATCTAATATTGTGCTTTGTTGCTGGTGCCTATTTTTTATTTTACTCTCTTGCTTTTTTTCGTGCCTTTTTTCTCCGCGTTCTGTTTTTAGCATCGGTACGGTGCTTTTTTCCAAGGAGCGCAATGCCAAACACGTCGTTATTTTCACTTTTGTTCCATTTGTGTTCGCCCACAAAGCTCGTCGAGAATAGCCACTGCGAATTCCGCCTCATTGACCCAAAGATGCGCAATTATTTTAGGTAATTTTGTTACGATTGTGCGCAAGACGCGACCACTCGAGATAATTCCAAAGCTTGCACAACGACAAGTCATAAGGCCGGAATATTCGACGGCACATATATGAATGCCAACGCGCTTTGAAGCTCTTCAGCTGATTGACGGCCGACGCTCTGCTCGCCGCTATTAGTACCAGTGTGCGTCGCTGAAATGTGGCATTACGTTTACTGCGCACAAGTTCGAATAAATAAACAGTTTCATTTTAGCCAAGCCGTCTCTTCCTTCGTCGGTATCACCACCACATGAAAATATGTGAGACACAAAAAATGTCACGGTTTCATTGCAAGAGCGAAGCAAGCAATACAATAGCAACAATTTGGAATGTAACGCCGTGAATGAAAAGCAGAGTAAAGCGTGGGGCACGCTCGTCACGCACATAAGATTAACGAAAACGACACGGGTGAGACTGTTTTCACAACAAATTTGTGCAGGGTGGACCTTCGCGTCGATAACGTAGGCGTCATTTCTTTCAAACGAGAACGTATTTCTTAGTCGGGCTAGGTCAGGCGTCCTTCGGGATTCGTCCACCGCTCTGTCCCTTAGCAACAGCTGATGGCGCGCGCGCTTATCCTCACACCTATAGCAACCAGAGCCCCCACCTTCTTGACTTGAACGTGACTTGCAACCGCCTAACGTAGTACATTTGAAACACATTTGTACAAAGCCAACTAAAAAAGAGGCAGATCCCATGTACAGTGGGAATCGATGATATGCGAAGCACGAATGAGAAAGGCTGATATGTCACTTTAAAATTAGCACAACGTTACGAGGTTGACGTAGATGATTCCGTACATAACTTCCATGTCATGCATAATTATTATGTTTGGTTGTGTCGTTTACTTTTGTCATCTATTCACATGACGTGATACCAATTTCAGTATATGTGGAGCTAGCGAAACGCCCGCGAGCACGCTATGAGCGTGGATTCCTGTCATGTTCTTACATGACACGCGTGTCAGAATTATCAAGTTTGCACCAGTCATATAATTTGTCATCCATTGACGTCACGTAACACCAAATTTGGTATATGTGGAGCTAGCAAAACGGCCGCGAGCGCATCATGAAGAGCCCAATATGCTCCAATGTAGCGTTGACGCGCACGCACGCTGGGCCCAGCGACGCTACGTTAGCGAAACGCGAGCACTCTATAATCTGATCACAAACGCGACCGGCGCGACCAGCGTACGTCGGCGCGGCCCGATGGCAACCGGCGCGAAAAGCAACATGCTGCATTTCTTGCTGATGCGTTACCAAGACAAAACCGCGTCTCTCTCATTTCGTGGCGGAGGGACACTGGACATCCTAAAACGCGCATGCGTCAAAGCAACGCAGCGCGGCGTGTGCCTGCGAGTATATGGCAAAACCGGCGCCCAGCATGGCAACGCTGGCGTGACGCAACAAAATGAACACCGGCGAATACGCGCACCGCGTCACGTCAAAATCTATTGGTGCTATGACTATGGCATGTAGCTATCTTCTCACATGACACGCACCTCATTATTCTCATGTTTGCACCAGTCACATAACTTTGTCAACCATTGACGTCCCGTAATACCAAATTTGACATATGTGAAGCCAGCAAAACAGCCCCGAGCGCATCATGAGTGTGGCTTGTACTCATGTTGTTACGTGATACGCGTCATGATTATCATGTTTGAATGTGTCATTTACCTATGTCGTCCGCTCGCGTTGCGTAATACCGAGTTTGGTACATGCGAAGCCAGCAAAACGGCCGCGAGCGCATGATGAGCGTAGCATGTAGTCTTGTTTTTACATGACACGCATCTCATGTTTATCATGTTTGCACCGGTATCAGACCTTCGTGATCCATTCACGTCTCGTAATACCAAATTTCTCATAAGTGAAGCCAGTGGAACGGCCGCCAGAGCATCATGAGCGTGCCATGATGTCATAATGTCACATGACACGGCATTTTATGGTTATCATATTTGCAGCAGTCACATACCATCGCCATCCAATCACATACTGCACTACCAAATTTGGTATGTAACGCTAGCGAAACAGCTGCGAGCGCATCATCAGCGCGGCAAGTAGTCATGTTGTTACATCACACGCTTGTGATGATTATGTCATGCAATCATGTAGTACCATACCAGTTTTTTCCACATGCCACGTGAACGAAACCACCGCAATAGCTGCAGGACCATGAAATGTAAATCATTACATTCATTACATACATGTCATGATTTTCATGTTATGGCGAGTCAAATATGTTTTTCATACAGTCATGTTATGCGGTACCAAGTTTGGTATCGATAACGTTATCGAAACGGCCAGGAGAGCTAAAAGTCGTAGGCTGCTAGATAGATAGATAGATAGATAGATAGATAGATAGATAGATAGATAGATAGATAGATAGATAGATAGATAGATAGATAGATAGATAGATAGATAGATAGATAGATAGATAGATACGCTCGAAGTCGTCGAAGTTCGCTAAGAAATGCTTCGCATTTGAAATGTCAAGGCCTCCGAACGCCGATATGACGTCACGCTAGCGAGATGGACTAGACCGTTGGCTTGGATGCGTCTAGGTTTGTCGTGCTTGCAGGTAGTCACTTTGCGAGTCGCTATTTATGGCCTCGAAAAACTAGCGCTGTCCTCCAAGTTTACCCACCACAGTATATGCTTTGTCCCCAATGCAGGACACGTATTTTGAACGCAAAAATTAAGTACCTCGCGCTGGCTTACCGCTATCTACTCCATCATAAGAAACGTCATTCTCTTACACTTTACTTTGAATAATGTTCTAGAAACATTGTTTTTGTTTGTATCGTAACATTACATCTCTTGTTTCGTTTGTGGGCGTTAATGCTTCAGAAAGGCTATAGGAAGCAGAACTGAAACTTGACGAAGTTTCTACGCTTCATAGCTATAGAGACTAAGCATTGTCTTTTTAATCGCAGACTGAAGTTACTGTGAAAAAGCACAACAGCACAGTGAAGGCACATAGTATACTTTAATCGCAATTCATAAAAAACTACATTCTTCAAGAAACAGTTTAAAGTGTGCATTTTCATTGATCATGTGCATTTTCGCAGTTTCTAAAACAGGGCTTGACACAATAATATCAAGCCTCACTTTATTGGTTTACATTTTATTGTAATAGCGTCATGCACAATTGATTCGCATAAAACGAGCTTTAGCCTTCTTGTACATTCTCTGATCGTTTTTTTTCCACCCCTCCTGTTTACTGGTCACTTCAGTCTTCATAAAATCTTGAGATAATGGCGAAGACCCAGCCAAAAACAAAATTCCTCCCCTGAGTGCAAATTTAAAGTACACATTGGTTGAATGCGATAACATGGAGAGCTCCAATGATAAACAACCATCACAATGCGCTTCAACGATAGTATTTAGAATGGACAAAATACATCGTTTATAGGATGATGTTGTGTGCAAGTGAAGCTAGGCTACGGAACACAGTTTTCACTAGGATTCTGTCAACAAAAGCATGCAATTATCTTCCAAAAGATAGAGCATGATGAATAAAACATAAAAAAATGAGAAACAGCTCTCAGGTATTCAAACTCTTTCTTTACCTTTCACCCATTCTTGGAATTACGTAATTTTTCGTTTTCTGTGTGGCACAAATTGTTCAGCAGTGTATTCGCTGCAGCAGTTACAACATGCCCCATTACTTCCTGTGCCAAATGACCAGAATCACACACGTCTAGGTCCTCGTAGTCTGCAAAGGCAGAAAACACAAGGCAGACAAGGGTGTCTCCATGCTTAAGAAGGCTGAGAAATCGCACAGAGTACTATGGTGCCCTGAGCTTGTCTCATATAGTTTCAATAAACAGCACAGCGTTAACTACTACTGCTCGTGGAAACATCATCCCACCCCTCGACATCTCCGTGATTGATGCATTCTCAGCATCATCTAGGTCAACGTCTTGCAACACAACGTGTTCTGTGTAAGATCCGCACGTCAATTTCTTAAAGCTGCATGGGCACAATAGCCGGCAACGTAAGTTACTGCAGGAGGCCTTGATGCTTTTTTTCTGAGTGCCAGAATCAGTCAGAGCGACGTGAAACTGGCTGTGTGCTGACAGCACAACTGTCTTCCATGTATTTGCATTTGGTGCTGGTAGCATGTCTAATTCTTTCAGGTCCAAAACCTTCTGAAAACACTGTTTATATTCAGATTCATATATATACCTTATTGGCACAAGGTAATTCGCACCCGATAGTAGCAGATACTTTCCGAAGTGATTATCTAAGCAGTTAGTTTTAAATTTGCCCAAAAGAACGTACTAAAAATGAAGCTCTTCCAGGCAGTGTATGGCTAGTTCGTGCAAAGCGTGGTTAGTGTGGCGGAAAGCTGCGTGCGTTTCACGTGTAAGGCGGCCATTGTCATGTCTGAGGCTTTCCCAATGATCGAGCCACTCTACTATTTTTTGCAGGAACTCGAGCTGCGGACACAACGATGACACAATTGGCCCTTACAATTCATCTGGCAACCGCTGTCATTTTCTTGGCGTCTTTACGTTAGCAATATTCCACCATGTCAATATGGTGTCAATGTACTCAGAAGCTTCCTTAACATGCTGAAACGTTGCGGTACTGAGAGCGGCAACAGTAGTTGAGTTAAAAACCTTTAGTGCAAGCTTAACGTCCTGTCGTTCTATGTTGGAGGGGTTCAGCTTTCAAAGAAGAGATGGCGCTAACTTTTATGCTTTTCAGCTTCGTGCAACTCTCAGAATACGTTGAAAGATGCTGTAAGTATCTTTGGTTCAGTCTCACTACTTTTAGGTTCAGGAAAGTACATACATTTTTTGCTGTTTTGTTATTTGAGTCGGTTTTTTCTTATACACTTTAGTATGTGAACTGGGTTCACCACAAAAAACAGGGGTCGCAATGAGTCAGCAGGATGCTGGTAAATAATACTGACACTCGTGGGCTTAGCAAAAAAGGACATGGATTTTCTGTTTATGGAGTTGATGTCTGAGATCACTGCATTTATTCTAAAACCAGAGGCCTCGAGATCAAGAATTAGCTTTCGGAGGAAGTAATGTAGTGCCTAAGCATCAATTTGCGCCACGGGAAGATTGTGTACAACATCCTTGTTTGAAGAAAGAGGGTTTTGCATCATAAATACGTGGGCAGTATTTGCCGCAGTTAATGAATTTTCTGCAGCCCCAGTTACAAAGCCAGCCTTTGAATTGAAAAATACTGTAAATGAATCTCATCAAGTAATGTCACAGTCGTTTCATGCTCTTTAGGTGTGCTTACAATCCGCTTGGCATAAAAAAAGAGTTAGCTTCTTGCTGCTCCTGCACAGAGTTAATATCACACTATGAACACAGTCTCTTGAAAGAATCAGAATGCGGCACCCTAAGCTTCATTGAATTACTCAAGAGTCTGTATGCATGAGGGGAAATGGTGAACAAAAGGCTAAAAAAAAACTAAGAGATCTGGGGGATAACGGTGGGCATTATTCAAAACAAGATCATCCTGACTCTTCAAGAATTTCAGCACCTCCAAATGCCTTTCTCACAACTCAATGCAAAATGTTCACCGCTTACTTGCTCTAGTAACATCGACACCAATCTCAATAGATTAGGGGCTTTCTCAGAAGTCGCCGCGCTTGCATTCTTGCGTTTCTCTTCAATGATATCTAGCACTCTCTTCAAATCTTTTAACGGGCCACTCGCCAGGTTTGACAATTTTGAGCTCACAAGCGCAATACGTTCATGATCACGTCTGCCTAAATTTGCAACGCTACGCGCCACGGAAATGGGTCAAATTTCAAGATGTAAGCTGCTCGTCCTCCCCTCTACCTGCGCACGCGTAGAGAATGAGGGCATGACGGGGGCGTAGGAATGGCCCTACGTACACAGCACTGTGGTCACGTTGGTCCTCTACGTAGACGACTCTGCTCTGACGTTGTCAACAGTATACCGCGTGACATGGCAAAAATTATTTAACACAACATGCGTATTTTATGTATTTGTCGCTTTGAGAGATGAGTAAAACTTGAAATAAATAATGAGACACAATAAAAAGACCACCATATATATATATATATATATATATATATATATATATATATATATATATATATATATATATATATATATATATATATATATATATATATATATAGAACTTGAAGGGAAGGCACGACAGGTCCGGGTATTTTCTATATTGAATTAACTTGCAGATAGCACATAAGAAAAGGATCGTATTTACTAACGTTTCGGCCGTGGCACGGCCTTTGTCAGAGTAAGTAGGTATGATACAATGCAGCCGCTTTTATAGGCTCACGTGATGAACTCTCGGTATAGCAGCTAGGACAATCAAAGTAAAAAATGGTAATCTGTCAGAACCTTGTGTTGACATGACTGACCTGTGACGGGTGCATGAATATACAAGTTTCAAATTTCCTTGCGCATCGACACGTGGGGCACAGTATGGTTGGCAGGACATGTGAAAGAGCTCAGAAGTAAAGAAACCACGGTTGACTAATATACAATTTAATATACACTAAAATATTTTACTAATCTAAGAAGTCGTGTTGTTATAGTGCGAGGCAGGTGAGCTTTCCTACGTTTTCATTGATACCTGAACGAATGGTGTTAAATTTGTGGATCAAGAAGCATTCCCTCACTTCCCTATCGTGATTTGTCTTGAAACTGGACTGAATAATAGTGGCCCTAATTTTGTCGAAACCATGGCCAGGCATACTGACGTGCTTCGACAGCGGTAGATTAGGGAGGATTAGGGAAGCACGTCAGTATGCCTGGCCATGGTTTCGACAAAATTAGGGTCTCTATTATTCAGTCCGGTTTCAAGACAAATCACGATGGGGAAGTGAGGGAATCCTTCTTGATCCACAAATTTAACACCATTCGTTCAGGTATCAATGAAAACGTAGGAAAGCTCACCTGCCTCGCACTACAACAACACGACTTCTTAGATTAGTAAAATATTTTAGTGTATATTAAATTGTATATTAGTCAACTGTGGTTTCTTTACTTCTGAGCTCTTTTACATGTCCTGCCAACCATACTGTGCCCCACGTGTCGATTCGCAAGGAAATTTAAAACTTGTATATTCATGCACCCGTCACATGTCAGTCATGTCAACACAAGGTTCTGACAGATTACCATTTTTTACTTTGATTGTCCTAGCTGCTATACCGAGAGTTCATCACGTGAGCCTATAAAAGCGGCTGCATTGTATCATACCTACTTACTCTGACGAAGGCTGTGCCACGGCCGAAACGTTAGTAAATACGATCCTTTTCTTATGTGCTATCTGAAAGTTAATTCAATATATGTATATATATAAATATATATATATATATATTATATATATTAGGTGTGAATACACTTTATAAGCGACCCCAAACCATCCACCGCCGTCGGCGGCGTCCGCAGTCTTCTCTCTCTCTCTCTCTCTCTCTCTCTATATATATATATATATATATATATATATATATATATCGGTGTCAGTAACGCGCCTTATATCCAGATGGTAGCGTTGCCTCCGGGACATCCATCGCACGACCTGCTCTCGACGGGAGACTGACAGAGAAGGCGGGTGCGCGAGAGAGAGGGGTGTGCGCGCAGCTGCAGCGAGTGAGGAGAGCGGAGGATGGTGGTGGTAAAAAATATTTATTTCAGAAAAAGTCTACTAGAGAGTGCCGACGAGGCCCATCGGCGTGCTACAGTGGCAAGACCCTATTCCGGGACGCCAATGGAGCTGGAAGCTGCCCCTGCGCGCTCCACCAAGGAGCGTTGTGCAGCCAAGGTAGAGCAGCCGAGCAGGTGCTCCTCCCAAGCCTCTCTAGTTGGGATAGGAAAAGGGGGTGAGAAAGGGACGGGATTAACAGGGCACGATGCTACGACGTGATATGTGTCGGCGAGGACATGACAGGTCGAGCAGGTGCCATTGATTTCCGGCAAAAAGTGCCTGGCGCCCGCTGGACTGATAAAGGTGTTTGTCTGCAGGTGGCGTAGCAGTTGTTCGTCCGCTTTCTCCAAACCGCGTGCGGAGTCCGGGTAGAGGCGGCGCGAAGCCCGGTAATGAGCCGAAATTTCGCGAAAGCGTGTCAGGTTGGTATTGCCAGATTCCGTCTCGGGACATGGAGGAGCAACGGCCCGGACAGGAGAAGCGTGGGCAGCGGCATTTGCCGCCTCGTTGCCGGGCAGGCCTGAGTGGCCTGGGGTCCAGACTATACGAATGGGATGAGGGTTAAAGCGCCAAGAGGCTGCCTGTAGCAGGCTAGCCGCCAGCGGGGCAATGGAACCCTGAAGGTACTGAGAACAGGCCGAGCACGAGTCCGTCAGGATGGTGCGTGAAGCAGGGTGAGAGGCGGCCAAAGCTATGGCAACCTCTTCAGCGTGCGTTACTGTGTCTGCTTGAAAGGAGAGGCCATCTACGTGTTTGCCCTCTGTAATCATGGCAGCCGTGAAGTGACCCGAGGGGGAGGGACGCGAGACGTCCACGTACAAAACACCAGGACGATCGGAGTGTCGCGTATGAAGGGCCGCGGCGCGTGCTAGTCTACGGCCAGATTGGAGGTCGGGGTTCATATTACGGGGTAGAGGTTCCACCCATAGCTTTTGACGCCAGGGCTCTGGTACCGGTTGCAGAGGGTCTTGGTCAGATATCGGGTCAAGGCCAAGTCTGTGTAGAAGACGGCGCCCTGAAGGCGTCTGCGACAGTCGATTGATTTGGTTAACGCGATGAGCTTCGCGCACCTCTGCAAAGGTGTTGTGTACCCCCAGAGCCGCGAATCGGCTGTTGTAAGTTGCAATAGGTAGGTCCAGAGCGTGTTTGTATACTGAACGAAGAAGGACGTCCAGCTGGTGCTCGTGTCGACGACGCAGGCGAAGGTAAGGCAAGGCGTAGAGGACGCGACTGGTCACAAACGCGTGGGCCAATCAGAGGGACTGAGACCCGCGGAGGCCGCCGCGCTTGGTAGAAACTCGCCGTATCATGCGGTTCACCTGTTCGCTGGTGCGTCTGAGGCCTGCTATTGTGCCCTTTGGATCCAAGGGCGATGTGAGGTGAAGGCCAAGAACCCGAATACTTTGCACTGACGGGACGGGCCCGGACGGAAGAAAAATTTGAGGCGGCGGTAGTTGAGAGACTGAAAGAAGAGCCGATTTAGCTGGAGAGCACTCCAGGCCGCGTGAACCTGCGTAGGTGTCCACCAGAAGGGCAGCCTTTTGCAGGCGTTCTTCGATTTGCGCTAAGGAGCCGGTGTTGGTCCAGATTGTGATATCGTCCGCATGTAGTGCGTGTTGTATTCCCTCGACCTCGCTTAGAAGAGAGGGGAGGTTCATCATCGCCAGGTTAAAAAGCAGAGGAGACAGGACTGCCCCTTGAGGTGTACCCCGAGTGCCTAATAAGTACGGGCCGTGTTCGGTAGAATTAAGGCGAATGAAGGCGGTGCGATGTGATAGAAATGCGCGAATGTAGTTGAAAGTCTTCTGCCCGCAGTTTTTGGTTGACAAGTTAGTGAGTATAGTGCTGTGTTTGACGTTGTCGAACGCCCGGCGGAGATCGAGAGCGAGCACGGCTTCATCTTTATAGCGCATAGTAGTCGGCTCTATGATATCGCGATGAAGCTGGAGCAGGACGTCCTGCACCGACAGATGCGGGCGAAAGCCAAACATCGTGTCGGCAAAGGTCCTCCTGGCCTCCAAGTAGGCGGAAAGGCGTTCGCGAACCATGGTTTCCTTGAGTTTGCCTGCGCAAGACGTAAGTGAGATGTGTCTCGGTGCCTCAATACTAACGGACTTTGCCGATTTGGGAATTATTGTCACGACCGATGTAGTCCATTCCGTTGGAAGCGGAGAGCCGTCCCATATCGAGTTTATAAGGTGGAGTAGCGAGAGGTGTGCTTGTTTGGGAAGATTTGCCAGGAGCGATACTGTGATTCCGTCGCGTCCAGTGGCCGTGTCCCGTCGCATTTTCGTGAGTGCAAATCGTAAATCAGAAAGCGTGTATGGGACGTCGAGGTCGGTGTTAGGGGCGCCGGAATACGTATATGCTGGGCCTGCGGGATCAATTGTGCGGCAGATGTAGCGGTCACAAAGTTCTCGCGCGAGTTCATCCGTAGTGCCCTGAAAGGCATGCAGAACACGGTGAAGCTGGCGTTGCGTTTCTCCCCTGGTGGGGATGGATCGAGAAGGCTTTTAAAGAGTCGCCACGCACTCTTAGAGCTCATCTGGTTTGCAGCCTTCGAACAGGAGTCTGCCCAGTTAGCATCGGAAAGTTGTGCGGAGTATGCGGCCGCCTCTGCAGTGAGCGCCTCAATGCGAGCACGAAGTTTTCGATTAAGTTTGTTGCGTTTCCAGCGCCTTATGAGCCCGCGGCGAGCGTGCCAAAGATGTAGGAGGTGTGGATCGTTTGCAGCAGTCAAATTAGAGGTTGCAAGGGTGCGAGTGTTCACTTGTGTCATATGGAGAGCGTATGATGCCCACGCTGCATATTCGGTCGAGGAGAGGATGGCGGGGAATGGTTGCATTCTGAACTGAGTCCAATCGGTGAGACGGGCTTGGCCCCAGTGTTGGCGCATTTTCTGCCGCGGTGTGAACGACATGCGGAGTAAAAAGTAATCGCTGCTTAGGGTTTCGCGAGAGCGGAGGAGCGACACCGATATCAGTGTCACGTCCGTGGCTTATTCGGTAGAGCGTCGCGCTGCGGCCCGCCAAGTCCTCTTTTTTTTTAAAGATAGAGAGAAGACTGCGGACGCCGCCGACGGCAGTGGATGGTTTCGGGTCGTATATAGAGTGTATTCACACTTAAAATTCTGCACATTTTTAAAAATTTTTTTATCCCGTGAAATGCTACGAGATGCAGGGCTAATGTGCCAGCGTTTCACATGCGTTCGGGTTCCCAAGGTCAGCGCATTGAGCAGACGACCACCATGGAATGCTCCTACGCTTTCGCGCACTCATTGTGCTCATCTACTCTACCACGTCTAAGCCAGCGTTTCCAAACAATCCCGCAGAAACAGGCAGAAGACCACAAAATAACGCTGGTCAACAAAGCAACGCCGCTCACGTGCACGGGGGCTGGGCTTGTTCGGGCACGTCATGCGAACGTCACCCCTTGGTCGGTTGCCGGAGAGGTTGGGGAAGAGGTTCGGCTTGCGAAGGCTACGCGGAGGAGCGGCAAGGGTTTCGAACTGATCTCCTCTCACCCTCAATTCGCACCGCTTCAAAACACCTGTTTTCTCCACTCGTAATGAACTCGACTCGAGAAATTTTTGTGGCAAAATGTTCCTTATCAAACACCCAACAACATCCACTGTCTAACTAAAATTCTGTATAGGGCCTGGTGAGTGGCCCTTTAAAGTCGCATATTTTTTTTTCAGGAACTATCACATCACAATTTATCAGACCATTTCAGCAAAAAAAAATACTTTAGTGTGAAGGTCAGTAGACACAACCAGCAAAGTTTGGAAGGTTGCAGCAGAATGTAGAGCCAAATACAAAAAGTAAACCTTGGTGTCCTTGTAGATTACAGTCCATAAGCCTTTATGCTCCAATCCTGGCAAGGCGTTGAGCAAGTCCACAAAACTGCTTAGCTTATTTTTGGTTTTCTCTTCTACTTGCGTTTGCAGCGAAAGCATTTTTGCATTGTGCAAACAAGCGGCTTCCAATCGCACTCTTTTCAGATCCGCTGCTTCCCGAACGCACGGATGCGGCCTCGATAAGTAGGCGGGGCTGTTGGGAACGAGCTCCACACTGCAGTTTACTTCAGACGACTGTTCTACAAGGCGACTTTGACAACTTTTCTTGTCTTGATGTCACAGCATCAGCCAGGTATCGTTGCGCTTCAGTGAATGACCACGGCAATAGAGAGTTTTAGTACTGCGGAATGGTGCTACGTACGCATCACGCAAGCACCTTGAGTTACGTGGCGTCGTTTGCCACTAATCGGCTTTTAGTACGCCGTAGTACCCGCGTACGTAACGAGCGTGAAGCGTGTTGCGCCATCTGGTAGATCAAAATAGAAGCACATGATGTTTATAGCCAATGTGAGCCAATCCAAGTGTTATAGCCAGATTATGGCCATATTTTAAGCCACATAAAGGACGATACCGTAGCTGTAGCCACTCAAAACGTTTTGTGAACGTCCACGCGAGTACGACTGCCAAACGTTCGCGCTTTCTCACCTACCGTGCGGTAGGTACGGCGAAATCTCCTCGACAATGGTGAGGGCAAGTATTGTTTGGGACCCCTACTGCTTGGCGCACCTAAGTTGGGAGGACATAGAGGCACTCATGCTGCGGGAGAAAGAACCGCCGCGGCGTCGTGTTGGTGGCCTACTAAACTTGGACTCAATGTCGAGTCAGTGTTTTTGACGACAAATTCGCTTCGAAAAAGCTGACTTTCCAGTGCTCGTGCATACCCTGAAGATGCCGCAGTACATCACTAGTGCTCAGGGAGTGAGGGTAACGGCCACAGAAGCCCTATGCATATGCCTCCATAGACTTGCCTATCCAAACAGGCTGTGTGACCTCCAAGAATATTTTGGACGTCACTATTCTGTAGTGTCGAGCGTATCGAACAAAGTACTCTACCACATCGAAAAGAACTTCGGTTGCCTCCTGAATAATATGAACACTCACCCATGGCTCAAACATTCGGACTTGGAGGCTATGAGCGAGGTAAGTTATATTTTCTTTCTTTAGCACTTCGAGATTGAACGCATTAGTGCCCGTTCTCATGTTGATATTTGTTTGCCTCAGGCTGTTCATCGTAAAGGTGCTCCTCTGAAAAACTGCTGGGCATTTATCGATGGTACAGCGCGCCCCATATGCTGACCTTCGCAAGACCAGCGCCTGTACTTTTCCGGGCACAAGAGGCTACATATGCTCAAATACCAGTCTTTGATGTGCCCAAATGGGCTCATCTGCCAGCTGGATGGACCATACCCGGGACGAAGGCATGATGCTGGTGAGTTATGTTCCGTCAGAACGTTATACATGACGTTCAAGGAAACCTGGTCGGGCCGTTCATTAGTCAGTTCCACATACACAGATATAGTCACTCCATTACAATCGCAGAAGCATCCTACAACGTATGCGGGTACTCGTTGTTCTTGTAGTTGAACTGTGTTGAATGCATTGAAGGATGATTTGCTATATGGAACTGATTGTTTTCAGGCATTCTTCGAGACAGCCAGTTGTATGAAAAGCCGGAAGCATTGGCACTGGACAAGGAATTTGTTATATACGGCGACCCAGCCTATCCTCTCCGCCCACTGCTTATGAAGCCCTACGGAGGAGCAGCATTGACAGCCGCCCAACAAGAGTTCAATTCATCCATGAGTGCGGTCAGGCAGTCTGTTGAGTGGGGATTTGGAAAAGTCATCTCAGAATTCGCATTTGTTGACTTTAAAAAAAACCAGAAGATACTACTTCAGGCCGTACCACGCATGTACAGGGTAGCTGTTATCCTGACCAACTGTCATGCTTGTATGTATGGTAACCAAGTGTCTAAATATTTTGATGTGCAGCCACCTTGCCTGCAAGATTACTTGAGCCCTGCCAGTCGTTAAGTGAAGTGCAACAGAACCTATTTAAACCTTGATCAACTATTTTGTGTAACAGTACGAGCACGCCACCACGAGAACGTTTCAAAATCCAGGTCAAGCATGCACGCTCATAAAAGAAATGCTTTTCTTCCTTTATTTTCAAGTATGAATTGTTGACATGAAACAAAGCAAAATGCTAAACTGTACAACTGTAATAATTCAGGTACATAATGTAGAAATGTCTTCTCTGCAACACTGAAATGTTTGTTTGCATAATAAAATTAACTTTGAGGTCACGAGCTGGATTTACAGCCCAGCCAGAAGCCCCGTTACATTATTTAGTCTCCCTTCTCGTGAATGCAGCCGAATGTTATTTACATGCTTTTCACTTGGCCAACTTATCACAAATCGTTTCTACAATTTTGAGTATCGCGTCTTGAGTAGCCTTGTAGAATCTCGACAGCTGCTCTTTTTGGCTCGCTTCATCGAGTTGTGCTTGCAGCTGGCGTTCGCGAATTTCCATTTCCCGCTCTCTCAGTTGCAGCTCTCTTTCAGTTCTGTCTCGTTTCAGCTCGTGCCTTTTCTCAGAGCGTTCTTGCTTTCGCTCAATTCGGAGCTTTTCGACGGCCAGACGCTCCATCTCAAGCGCGTGCTCCTTATCTTTCAGGGCCCTCTCGTGTCTCCACCTCTTCTCGATGAATTCGTAGTCCGCACTAGCCGTCACTCCTTGAGCCCTGCGTCTTCCTGTAAAATTTAAATTTATTTGCATTTAGTTTGGAGCATCATTTATTTCAAACCAGGCAGAAACGAGCATCACTGACAAAAAAATGAACACTAAATTTTGTTACATGTTAAAAAATTTGATACTGACAGAAATATGAATGGTAGTCCGTTGCCTGAATTGTGAGTCGAGTCACTCAGCGCCATCGATTTCAAACGCAGTAGCGGTCCATTGGCCAGAGCGGATGAAACATGAATATGTTGAACATGATGTGATTGTAAGGTAGTCCCAATAAAGATATAACAGAGTCCGTTCCCTGTTGTTCACCTAAGCATGCACGAGTGATTTTTTGTAGTCAAATCACAGACTGCATGCGCAGTGGGATTTCTTGTATGAGTTGCCATGAGCCCAGCTATATGTCACTTCAGTGGTTGAGTGAGTACCAGTCAAGTGTGTTCACTTATTCTGCTACAAGGTGATGATTACAGAGTAATGGGCGAAGTAATAGATTTGGTTGTAAAATGCAGCCATGTACTTACTAGGCACAACTTGGGCAGCTCTTGCAGTATCAGGCCTGTCTTCCGCATTTGTTGATGCCTCTTGCCACTGGTTATTAGCAGTGGTCGTGGTTTCGTCCGAGTGGCCAGGTGTTGCAGCTATGTCGGTGCCCTGTGAAATTCTCTCCAGTAGGTCTGCAGCACTTTAAGGTGCGTCGTCAAAAGTTGCATCTGCACTCAGTGGCTCTGGGCAGTGGGATAGAGTAGATTGTGTTTTAATCATACAGTTTCAGAAGCATTACCCCTACTAAACATTTATGGCACAATGACACATATGTGAAGTGCAATCATTTACTAACATTGCATTTGATCTTTGTACTTAATGAAAGCTGCGAAACCATGCTATCAGTAGATAGTAGCGAAAAGCGTGCAAAGGAGCTACCCCTGTGCGTAGTTACCTTTCGCATACGTACATTTTCCCTCACTCATACCGCGTTATGTGTAATGACTGACGTTACAGATAACAGGCATAATAACATTTCCCAGAACACATGACATTTGCACCACCATCGTCAGCTCATTATATGTCCAAATCAGGACGAAAGGCCCCTCCCAATGATCTCCAGTTCACCCTGACCAGATGTTCCTTTGTCCTATGTCCTTTTGTATTCATCTTGTTGCTCAAAAGAGCTACCGGTTGTCTATGTCATTACGTACCGAAGGCGACTTGTGACGCTGGCACCAAGGTAGCAGCGGCAGTGTCGCGGGTAACAACCCCACTGACCCTTTGACCCGCAGATGACTGCGCTTTACGGCTTTTGTTCTTGTAGCCGAAGTCTCTTGCGAGGCGGCATACCTCTTGTAGCAGCCTTTCTTTTTCATCGTACTCCTCTTCGGTACCCGACCTGGAAGTAACACAGTCAGTGGTTAAAACATGAAAAGACCGTGGCAACATCGAGAAGTGGATCAGAATGAATTCAATATATGCGATACATGAATAACGTGAAGATGCGAATACGTATACATCCTCATGTACTTCTGTGTTTTCGATCTAACAGCAGAGCGGCAGCTGAGGCGCGAGCCCGAAAACCTGCCCAGCGCGCGCAACAGCAGTGCACACAACGGGAACTAAACGAACAGATCACGCACTACAAATGCAATCTCATGCATTACAAATATTCTCGAACATTGAAGTCCTTAATTTCAACTGCGTATCTAGTCCACAATTCTTGGACGGTACCCTATTAAAATGTATTTCTTCCCGGAAACGCTCACGCAAACCCCAGCGCAGATCGTCGTAGTTCCTTCCGTCGACGTAACTTGTCATGCAGGGCTCACGCGGCGCCTTCATCCGATTCTTCTAGATCGTCGACCGCGGGAATTGAAAGCGGCTTCGCGTGCGCTTTATCGAGGCGCTGGTTTGTGACATACACAGACGAGCCGACGAACGCGTTCGTTGTAGGCTCTCGTGGCTTATCACAGGGTATCTGTTCTTCGCTTCAACGCAACGCGAAGATACACAGCGAAACTCACTCGTCTAGGCCAGTAAAGTTTTCGCTCTGAGGCCGTGTTCACACTGAGCATTCCGGCCGCCGAAAGGGCCCTCTCCGCGCCGATCGCTCTCGGACCGATTTTTTCAGTGTCTGCCGCCGAATCGGTCACCGCGGACCAATAGGAGCGCTAGTCAAGGAATTTTGAAAAATGGTGGCCAAGCCCTACTCACTTGTTATGCCGCAGTGCACGTAAGTGAATGTTGAAACCAAGGAGAGTTTAACCTACTCTGTGCCTAATTCCTCTCCGTATTTCGTGAAAGAGGTGACCGAGCTTGTTGCGGTCTTGCAGAGCAAAACGAACCCACGAACACCGCTGGCGTCGGTGGTTTTTCTGCTCTTCGTGCATTACAAGACAGCCACTTGCCAGCAAAGTAAGCAGTACCGTCTTTTCTTGCTTCTTGCGTACGAGAATCGTCGAAGTATACACCACCGGATAGCGTAGTAGCGTTTGCGAGCCGTGACAACAACCGGGTGACAGCGCATCCATCCCGCGTTCGCCCCGTAGTAGATGGCACGTTCGGCGGCGCGGGGCGCGTCCAGTGCGACCGACGCTGCGTTTCGGCGGCAGGGAAATAATTTCGGTAGAAAGCGGATGTTTCAGTGTGAACTAGGCATAAAAGTACGCATGCGACATACGAAGCACATCGTGAGGTATCAAAAATTGAGTGCTCACTTTCTGAGGCTTGCGCGGTCATTTGCGAGGAACTGTGCCATCAGAAGATCCAGCCTTTCGCGCAAGGCGCGCACACTAAACACTTTTCCCAGAGCAAGGTTCATGTTCTTCACGATGCCTCCCCACCGCGAGGGATCTTGAAATGGGTTGTGCGCGTTTACTTCGCGCAGAAGCGACAAATCATACGCGATGGAAAAGTAGAGCCGGCCGGTGCTTGCCTTCGATGCCGCCATTTTGCAAAACGAAGTCTCGCGGTGTCGCGAACGTGTTCGAGAGCGGTGCGATCACCTCGTACGTACGTACGCACGCATCTCATGCGTGCGTACGTAGCAGCTGCGTACGTAACGCGATACGTGCGCGTTATGGTCTGCGCATGCGCACTACGCAGAACGTGGCGTCCTTACGTACGCAACGCCGCCACGTACGCAACGTGCGCAGTACTAAAACTCTCTAATGATTACCCAGCGCGCACGCGACAGATAGCAAGCGCGTATGTGATGTAGCATGCTCTACCACGGCCGCCCAAGGAAGACGCGCGCATTCCTTCTGCGAAACGCGCACGCCTTTCCAGCCCGGCCGTGGCTCTAGATGCGGCCGCTGAAGTTCGCTGTAGTGTTGCAGCCAGGGAGAAAACGTTTTTCGACGCGGCGAGCGTTTGTTGCGTTCACGACATGGCGCGCATCGCTTTGTCTGCCTTCCCCCCTCCCCCATCTACCGCTGTCATCTCACTGTCGGGACGTATTGATGATTGGATGAGGCGATTCAGTGGCCATGATATTTTTTTTACGTGGCTTTGGATTGTAGCGATTATGCTGCCAGCGTTTGTGTAGCGTTTGTGTTCAGAAGATGCTGACATTATGGCCGTCAGATACAATGACAGGTGCGGTGCTTCACTGCTCCTTCTCTCGGCCTTCGCCCTCCGCCCCACTTTCTCGTGTGCTCGCGCTTCACCAACGCCGACTAAATTTAATCGTTGGCTTCACTCTCGATCGTTCCCTGGCTGGGCACCTCTCAAGAAGATCCCAAAATGTGTACTCGAGACGACGCTGTGAAACCGCAACGCCGAGCCAATAACGCTGCTTGTTTTGTTCAATTCATGACATTCTTTCACCGTGGACGCTGGCTACAAAAGCTGAAATGGCGTACCACGTCTGGATGGATGGACGGATGGATGTGGCTGTACCCTTTAGATCGGGCGGCGGCTAACGCCACCTAGCCATAATACTTAGTGAACTAACCATTACATTTATCTTTTTTTCCCTTTAAATAATGAAGTTGAGGATTCGTACTTCGCAATGAAGGGTTTAATTTTCACTCGTGCCTTGACTTTAGCCACCAATCAGATAACCACCTTCTAGTTAAGTCTACCCGCTTAAAGTCTATTTTGCCCTCGCTGTCCCTAAATCCCAGTGCTTCGAAAAACTCTGCGCCATCATACTGAACTATAGGGTGAAGCCCTTTACAGAACATTATCAAGTGTTCGGCAGTTTCTTCTTCCTCTCCACACGCACTGCATACTGTGTCAACCCCTTCGTATTTGGCCCGATATGTCTTGGTTCGCAGTACTCCCGTCCTTGCCTCAAACAGTAGAGAACTACCCCGAGTATTATCATAGATCCTTTCCTTGGCAATTTCCTGCTTAAAAGTTCGATAGATCTCTAGTGCGGACTTCTTAATCATGCCCATTCTCCACATGTCAGTCTCCGTTTCCTTCACTTTTTTCTTAACCGATAGTTCTTTTTGGTTTGGCCACCTGCTGTTTTCTAAGTATTTACCAGTCAACTTCCTGGTTCGCTTCCTCCATTTTGTATCGACATTCTTCATGTACAAGTAGCTGAAAACCTTCCTAGCCCAACGCTCTTCCCCCATTTCTCTCAATCGCTTCTCAAATTTTATCTTGCTGCTAGCTTCCCTGCCCTCAAATGATGTCCATCCCATATCACCTTGTACTCCCTGATTTGGTGTATTCCCGTGAACTCCTAAAGCAAGCCTACCTATTCCACGTTGCTTAATTTCTAATCTTGCTTGAACTTCATACCTCATGCACAAGACCGCATTGCTGAACGTCAGCCCAGGAACCATGACCCTTTTCCATATTCCTCTCACAACATCATACCTATTGTAATTCCACAGTGCCCTATTTTTCATGACTGCTGCATTCCTGTTACCTTTAGTCGTCACGTATATTTCGTGTTCCCTCAGATACTCGGTCCCATTGCTTATCCATACGCCCAGATATTTGTATTTATCTGTTATCTCTAGCGTCACCTCCTGTATTCTAAGCTCACTACTTTCGTTGTCATTGAAAATCATGACTGCTGATTTATCCCTACTGAATCTAAAATCTCCCTCATTACCGCAGATGTCCATCAATATCTGCAAATCTTCCTTGTTGTTGGCCATTAGCACTATATCATCTGCGTACATTAATGCTGGTAGTGTCTGATCAATAAGTTTTCCTTGTTTGACTAAAGAGAGGTTGAAGCCCAGTCCACTTCCCTCTAATTTTGCCTCTAATCCTTGTAGGTACATCATGAATAATAAGGGTGACAGGGGGCACCCCTGCCTAAGCCCCCGTTTTACCTCTGCAGGCTTGGATACCTGTTTTTCCCACTTTATAACTACCTTGTTACCTTTATAGACACCCTTTAAAAGAATAGTGACTACATGTTCCACGCCTAGTGTGTCCAGTATTCCCCACAATTCCTCTTGAACCACGCTATCGTACGCTCCCTTGATATCCAAAAATGCTAGCCACAGGGGCCTGTGCTCTTTTTCTGCTATTTCGATGCACCGCGTCAGTGAGAACATATTGTCTTCCAACCTCCTGTGTTTCCGAAACTCATTCTGCAGTTCCCCCAGCACCCCCTCATCCTCTATCCACGCCTGCAGTCTTTCCTTTATAATCTGCATCGCCAGCGTGTAGACCACTGATGTCACTGTTATAGGACGGTAGTTGTTTATGTCAGCTTTGTCCTTTATAGATCATGCTCATCCTGCTAAGTTTCCATCCATCGGGAACTTCACCATCGATTATTATTGTACTCACTGCCTCTCTCAAAGCCTGCTTAGACTTCGTCTCTAGCGACCGAAAAACGCCACGTGCGGCGAACGGCGTTATTAGAGAGTTTTACTACTGCGGAATGGTGCTACGTACGCATCACGCAAGCGCCTTGCGTTACGTGGCGTCGTTTGCCACTAGTCGGCTTTTAGTAGGCCGTAGTACCCGCGTACGTAACGAGCGTGAAGCGTGTTGCGCCGCCTGGTACATCAAAATAAAAGCACGTGTTGTTGACAGCCAATGTGAGCCAATCCAAGTGGTATAGCCAGATTATGGCCATATTTTAAGCCACGGTATGGTGGGTAGAAGGGGGAGGTGACGCCAAGGGCCGGTCAAAAACGATGCGCCGTTTCATGCCTGGCGCACGGTGGCGCTGCTTGTCGTAGTTCAATGCCCACTCGGCCGCTCGCTCTACGGCTGGGCGCGCGGCGGAAGCGCAAATTAGAAGTTTGCCGCACGCGCAAGTCTAATTTTACTAAGCACGCAAGTGGCCTTAAGTGGCATATACTTCGTAACTCGTACTGAGCACGTCGAAGTGTTCTATTCCAATACGCATGAACGATGCAATCCCGAACGGCACTGATCCCTCGCTTCCGACTTCCATGCTCTACTCCACACTTCCCAATTTGCACTCGACGTTAGTTTCGATAAAATACAAGGAAGAGACCATACCCGCTGCTTGAATGAGTACACAAAGCATAAAAAAACGATTTATTTTTTCGAATCCGAACAACTGACAAGAAATCGATAACTGCACGTAACAGAAAGCGTCTGTATCTGCGACTGCAGCACATCACTTTCACTAATAAAAGAAAGACTGTTCAGTTTTTAGGTACAGATTATTTTTTTGCAAATTTAGAACACATTTCACTGAAAGCAGAATGAAAACATGAAGTCTGCAATTGGGGGAAAAGGTAAAAGCGCTTCACATCATTGAAAACATGCACAAATACAATAAAAACGTTTGCATTAATTTTATTTTTTGATTTATACACACTGCAGCCTCCAATTCGGGGCTATGGCAGGAGTGAGCATTTACAGAATAAAAAAATAACAAACAAACAGATCAACAGAGCAATAAAACAAAAGAACACTTAACGCAAATCAGCAAGGGCAAGTAAAAAATTTTCCAGCGGAAGGGAGCGAATATCACCGGACAGTTGATTCCACATTTCGGTGTGAAAGGAAAAAAACTTAATTTGAATGTGTTTATTCGACAATGGTAAGGCTTGATATTAGGGTGGTGATTACTTCTAGTTAAGGACGGCGAGGCAAATGAGATGTAGGTATTGTGGGACATGCGATAGACCGAGTTAATAAAACAGTAAAGCAGTTTCATAGAATCTTTTAGACGGCGCATGCGTAATGCGGTTAGTTCAAAAGAAGACAGGGCAAGGGAAGGTGAAAAGTAGCGATCATAGCGGTTACAAATGAATCTGATAGCTTTTTTTTGAATGGCCTCAATTCTATCGATTTCACCCTGCTTGTGTGGATTCCATACGGGGCATGCGTAGTCAAGTATAGGATGAATCAGTGTTTTATACTTTAGTAATTTAGTGCTTTTGGGGGATTGGGACAGTGTTCGTCTTAAATAACCTATTTTTTTAGAGATTTTGTGCTGATAAGGTTAATACGCTGAGACCAAGATAAATTGCTAGAAAGAACAACACCAAGATATTTGTATTCTGTTACTTTTTTCAAGGTGGATCCGTTAAACGAGTACGTGAAGCAGGAAGGGGACTTACTATTCGTGAAAGACATAAGCACAGCTTTGTTAAAATTTATACTCATTTGCCAGGTTGCACACCATTCACAAAATTTAGTAAATGAGTCATTTAGACGATAATGGGCTTCAGGAGAGTCGATGGGTTCATACAAAACACAATCATCCACGTACAGACGAATTTTACAGGTGACGTTATTAGGCAAATCGTTTATGTACAGTAGAAACAGCAACGGGCCAAGTACAGAACCTTGTGGACCGCCTGAATTAACACTAACAATGTCGGAGTCAGTTGAGTATAACAAACGTATTGCGAGCGCTCAGAAAGAAAATTAGAAATCCAGGTAACTAGTTGCGGGTTGTTTAATATGCGTTTAATTTACATCGTAATTTAAAGTGAAGTACAGTATCGAATGCTTTCGAAAAGTCGATTAATAGTGCGTCAACCTGATTACCAATGTCCATATTACTAGAAATGTCGTGCACGAATTCGGTTAGCTGCGTAACAGTGCTATAACTTCGTCTGAATCCATGTTGGAAGCTAGACAACAAATTGTTAGATTCGAGAAATGCAATAATATGTTTGCATATAATATGCTCTAATAGCTTGCAGGAATGAGGGGTAAGAGAGATGGGCCTCTAATTACTGAAAACTTGCTTGTCACCAAATTTATGCAAAGGTACTATTTTGCCGTTTTTCCAAGATCTTGGAACAGTTCCAGATTTTACGGATTTATTGAAAATTATTGTAAGGTATTGAGAGGTCCAAAGGAAGTAGCGAACGAAAAACATGTTGGGGATACCATCGGGTCCATTACACTTTTTAGTGTCCAAATTAAGTATGAGATTTACCACGCCCTCTTCAGTGATCACTATATCGCTAATTGGAGACGTTGGATTCAAGGTGGAAAAAGAAGAAACAACCAGTTGTCGACTGTGAAGACAGACTGAAAGAACGAGTTAAAATTGTTCGAAATTTCCGCCGGATCATCAATGATTCTATCGTTTATTTTGAAAGAATTACAAGAAGCATCGCGAGACAGGACCGAGCGCCAGAACTTGCGGGGATTGTCGGATAGTAAACTTTGTAGTTAAACACGAAAAAAGAAATCTTTAGCTATATTTTGCTGCTCTCGAAGTTCCCTCTTGTCCTCAGTAAACCTGAGAATGCTTTCTGGATTGCTCGAAGATTTGCAGCGCCGAAGTCTTCGGACTTTGCAAGATAAGTGTAAAAGATCGCGGGTCATCCAGGGAACATCAGTGTTTTTCTTTTTAGTCTTTGTAGGGATAAACTCTGAAATGCATGATTTTACTAGATTTTTCAAAAGTGGTAGTTAGTGTTTCAATGTCTCCTGAAGCACTGAGAAGCACAAAGTCATCGTACGCATCCGCCAAAGCGTCTAAAACAGAAAGGTCATCCGCACGTTCAAAGTCAGGAAACGAAGTGAAAACATATCGTGGTTTATTGATTACGCATGAGAGGGAAACGAGAACAGCCTGATGGTCAGACAGGCCATCAATTATTTCATAGTCAAAGCCTTTATCCGAAAGGTTGGAGCTTAAAAATAAGAGATCGAGAACAGCATTCAACCTGGTGGCACCATGAACAATTTGAGTTAAGCCGAAACTTACTGTAAAGTCTTTAAGTTCCTTGCAAATATTACTTTCGCGACCATTACACGTAAGGGAAGGCCAGTGGATACCTGGGGCGTTAAAATCGCCCATGCAAATGAAGTTCGACGCACTAAAATTGCGCTCGTACATGAAGTTACTAAGAATCTGTAATGTTTCAATACTCGAGGCAGGAGGCCGATAGAAAACGCAAACGACAATTGCACATTTTTTGAGGCAAATCTTGCACCAAACAGACTCGGTGTCGGCTGGGCCTGTAATCACGGCAAATTTTAAGTGCGAACGGATACGAAGAGCAACACCACCCCCTTTCCCAACGAGTCTATCGGTGCGAACTGCTGTATACCCTGGGGGAGGGAACTCGGAATCAAGGATACCATCATGTAGCCACGTTTCAGTAATGCCGATGACGTGAGGCGAATACGCTGAGACAAAGGAGAGAAGGCTAGGCAATTTCTTTATTACGCTCCTAGCGCTTAAGTTTAGAAGGACGAAATTTTCATTCCTGCCGGGACGACGTCAACCGGAGACAACAGGCGCTGCTGCCGGGGAAGATTCACCAGGAGAAGATCGTAGTTCCGAACCGGATGCAGCCGGGAAGTGCATCGCATCGGAATTATTTGGAAAACTAGGTGCTTTGACAAGGGAATTCAGTGCTTCATCCCGGTAGTACCGAGCTTTGTTTATTAGAATGTAATCAAACCTCAAACTAGTAGAACCTCTATAACACGAAAAGGAGCTGCGGCGTCCCACATTTTTTTACGCAGAGCGTGAACTCGCGGAGAGAAATCTTCGTTAATATAAATTTTAGTTCCTTTAAGCTTTGCAACGTTCTTAAATATGGTCATTTTATCCCGATAATCAAGAAGCTTAAGTATAACAGGACGGGCACAATCTAGTTGCTGTCTACCAAGTCTGTGACAACGTTCAATCTGAGGACATTCAATCTGCAGCTTTTCAGTAAAAAACGCCTCAATCTTAGTTACCAAACAACCACCGTCTTCGAAGGCTTCCTCTTCCAGTCCATAAATTACAATATTGTTGCGCCGTGAACGATACTCAAGATCATCAATCTTGGAAGCGAGTTCGGCAATGCATGTGTTAGGTGACCCAACAGAAGCAGAATTGGAGTTGGAACCCGTGGAAGCTTTTTCCAAAGCACATACCCGAGACTCGAGTGCAGCAAATCGGTTGTCGAAATGGAGCTTAATGTCAGCAATATCACTTGCGATTTGGTGCTGAGTAGCCAGCAGTTGTGAAAGCAAAGCAGTGACATCGGGTTTGTCTGATATAGAACAATCAGCTATTCGGGAACGTGCACCGAGCTCAGCGGTCGAAATAGAATTCCCGAATGAACGAGTAGCGGGACGAGTGCTATGCGACCGGTTTTAGTTCCAGGTACAGTTTTGGGGGGAAGGGGGGGCTAGGATTAGGTTCGACATCACCACACAGTAAAATAGTGTTAAAGGAAAACACTGCATCCGAACATGACAAAACAAACACTTGTGGGCAGAGCAGCAGCAATAAAAAACGGTCATCGCTACCGACTACGTACGCGTCAGAAAAGTAACATTCCTGCGTCAAAAAAAGGCATTGTTTTAGCATAGTGTCCTCGTTGCTGCCACTATGCCCACTGAAGCTGAAGCTGATGGCCGGTTCCTTTATAGCTTCGCTGCGGGACGTCACATGTCGTGCGTTGGCGATGATTGGAGGATCGATGACGGCGTTGAAGAGGGCGCGGAGTGGAATCTTCGATAAGGCACACGGGTGGACACGTCGCAACTATCGCGCACGGGGGCGATAGGAAAGTCCAGGGGCGTGCCGCCACCGAAGACCACATGACCCTCTAGGCAGAATGGCACGTCAGAAGGCGATGCAGCGCTGAAACCAGGAACGGCACTTGCGCAGAGCGGGGGTCCGATCAGGCTGACAAGGAGCTGCGTCAAAAAAAGGCATCGTTTTAGCATAGTGTCCTCGTGGCTGCCACTATGCCCACTGAAGCTGAAGCTGATGGCCGGTTCCTTTATAGCTTCGCTGCGGGACGTCACATGTCGTGCATTGGCGATGATTGGATGATCGATGACTGCGTTGAAGGAGGGCACGGAGTGGAATCTTCGATATGGCACACGGGTGGACACGTCGCAACTATCGCGCACGGGGGCGATAGGAAAGTCCAGGGGCGTGCCGCCACCGAAGACCACATGACCCTCTAGGCAGAAGGGCACGTCAGAAGGCGATGCAGCGCTGAAACCAGGAACGGCATTAGCGCAGAGCGGGGGTTCGATCAGGCTGACAAGGAGCTGCGTCAAAAAAAGGCATCGTTTTAGCATAGTGTCCTCGTTGCTGCCACTATGCCCACTCTGAGTACGTTGAGTACGGCACCAATTCATCTCGACGACAAAAAAAAAGTCAGTCATGTTCATACATTTTCAACTATGGTGATCACTTTTGAACATATTTACACAACTCATACAAAGGCTGCATTGAAAGTAGAGTGAGGAAAAGCAAATAATCCACTCAATTCACAGCACTTTTCTTAATTTTAGCATCTTCATCTTCTTACGCTTGTCACCTTGGCTGGCATTCTGAGTTTTCACAAGAAAATGCAGCCTGGTGAGGACGTAGAATTTGATAACCTTGTTTGTGAGTTCCGTGCTGTGGTCGGGGCAGCCCACGACGGTCAACTTAGCCAACTGCAAAAATTAGATCAAGTCCAGGATACTGTCACTTTTGATCTCCTTGATGCTGAAGCAACGTGTGAATGCGTTCTCAAGCGAAGTCAAGCGTTCTCAAGCGAAGTGGCGTTTGGAATTAGCAGCGAACTCGCCCTTTTCGCCAAATCCTTTGCGCGGTATCAGAGAATCCGCTTCCGCAAGCAGCTCTTGCGCCATTGCAGTGCTACTGACCTGTACGTTCTTCCCTACCGTGGCTTGAACGGAAACTTTCGCTTGAACGCTGCACTCGTTTGCAGTGAAGAGAACGACTTTTTCTAAGGCGAGGTTACCGTTATTCATGGCACAAACTGTGAATGCTGTAGCACTGTCCGCCCCAGCGATCCTGTGCTTCGCCCAATAGGCACTTGGTGGTTCACAACTCACGATATCAAGCGCGGTTGGAGAGTTGGAAAAGCTTCCGTCTTCATGGGAGTCGGCAGCGTTGTCGTGCACAGAGGCGCTTCCTTCACACCGTGGAATCTTTGCAGGTAGGCCCCCCGTAGACGTCCTCGACGTTCTTTTCTGGGCCGGTTTCTTCGATAAATACGCAGGGACGTTCGGATAAACGGTGGGGATTGCATTATCCGTAAGCTTAGGTCGGTCACGAGAAATTCACACTGTCTCACCATTGATAGTGTGGGTGAAAAACCGCACGAGGTACTGTTCGTCGAAATGCAGCTCACAAAGAACTGAGGTTGCTTCCAGTGGTTTGTCCGCACGTGGCACTGCTCGCTGCCAAGCTTTGAAGCGTTCAGGGTCTTTGGGCACAGAAAACAACGACACTTGCCGCCCGGACTTCCTCGTAGAGACGTAGCCCGAAGAACAGCCAGGCGCGAAGCAGTGCGTCTGCGACGCTTTCCATTTCACGCCAGAGCTCATTGCGCTTGAGATCACCGCACTCAGTACTGACTGGAAATAAGTTTGTGCGACATACTTGTTACACAAAAAGCGACGAACTCAGCCTGTAAAGCACAAAGAAACACGTGCGCGAAATGGTAAAGAAACGACGGAAGAAACAGCGCCAACCCCCTCGCTTCGCTTTCGACAGGCATCGAAGAGCTCGCCGGAGCGCCACCCCGGCTACCGCGGCCGTGTCATGAAACGACGAATCGCTTTCACTGCGGCTAAGCATGGGCGCTGATGCCACCTCTCCCTTCTAGCCACCATAGCCACAGAGCCGGTCGGTGCTTGCCTTCGATGCCACCATTTTGCAAAACGAAGTCTCCCGCTGTCGCGAACTCGTTCGAGAGCGGCGGGATCCCTTCATACGTACGCACGCACGCGTCTCATGCGTGCGTACGTAGCGGCTGCGTACGTAACGCGATATGTGCGCGTTGCGGTCTGCGCATACGCACTACGCAGAACGTGGCGTCCTTACGTACGCAACGCCGCCACGTACGCAACGTACGCAGTACTAAAACTCTTTATTGTCTGCATGGTGTCACGGCCGGGCTTGAGGAGCGGCACGCGCGCACTCTCTTACGGACTGCACTTCTTGTCTAGTTCCCACCTTTCACCACCACTAGTTCATGGCACTGCGGTCCAAACCTCATTAAACCTTGCTAAAACCTAGGAGGTTACACCCAGCGAGTTTAACGTGACAACCTTTTCTGGTCAGGTAAAGCTCAGAGTGCGTCCTTCTGTTACTGGTTTTCTGAAGTGCGCCTCAAATTCAAGGCAAACTTAATTGGAGATTAAAGCACCGATACTCCTCACCAAAAGTTCTTTCATCAGAAACGACTATCGTTTAATTGATTATTTCCGTGAGCGGCTTCTCTCCTCGATTGAAATCCAAACACGTGCGGCTAGTCACAAGCCAGGAGTCGCCTGGGAAAAGGAAGAAGGGAAGGACAGTTGGTTGGCTCGAAACGCCCCCAGATGCAACTAACAGTGAAGAGTCTCCCCTATTTTTCCCTCTTAGGGTGCATAGGCCGTAACAGAGTGTGCGCTTGCCGCTCCTCCAATCCAGCCATGACAAGTTAAGAAAAAAGAAAACATTATTCTTCCAGTGCTTCATGTTGTGCGAAAATAAAGTTTCTCTCTCTCTTTATAACGCTGGGTTCTCACATGTGAAACTCTGTTAGAGATGCTACGCAATGCATTCGCATTAACACACGATTTCTTTCGTGAAGGTAGGGATATTTTTTTTCCTCCATTGCGGCACGGTGCTCGCCCTTCTCGTTTACGTTTTAAATGTGAAGCCCTTCTTAGCAAACTTCGGTGACTTTCAGTGCATCTATTTATCTATCTATCTAGCCGTTTACGTTTGGGTGCTTTTGTCGTCACCCTCTTCACCTGGCGTGAATCAAAATTAGCATGGGAGGGTAAAATAGTTTGGTGAATATGAGGTGCTGGTCAAGACATGAATTATATCACATTTCTGTCGCGCGTGCCGCCGTACACTTCCCCCATGACACATGTCCACGGGGTGGTATGTGCCACTACTATGCCGGTATGTGCCACAGTTAATTGACACTTAGTATCTACTCCGGAAGAACGAGAACACACAAGGGCCATTTGAACGCGCAAACGTTAAAGAACACCCGACATTGGTAGCGTTGACCCAACGAATGCAAAAAAATGGCAATCCCACGTACAGTGGGAATCGATGATATGCAAAGCACGAACGGGAAATGTTGATATGTCACTTTAAAATCAGCACAACGTTACGAGGTGGAGGTAAATGATGCCGTACATCATCTCTGTGTCATGAATATCATGTTTAGATGTGTCGTTTAGCTTCGTCATCTATTCACGTCACGTAATACAAAATTTAGTTTATGTGAGACTAGCGAAACGGCCGTGAGCACGCTACGAGCGTAGTATGTTGTCATGTTCTTACGTGACACGCGTGTCAGGATTATCATGTTTGCACCATTCATATATTTCGCCCTTCGATCACGTCCCATAACACCAAATATGGTATAAGTGGAACTAGCAATACGGCCGCGAGTGCATCATGAAGAACCCAATATACTTCAATGCAGCGTTGACGCGCGTACGCGCTGGGCACAGCGACGCTACTTAGCAAAACGCGAGCACTCTAAGTCTGACAACACATGCGACCAGCGTTCGTCGGCGCGGCCCGACGGCAACCGTCGCGAAATGCGACAGGCTGCATTTCGCACCAATGCTTTACCCAGACAGGACTTCGTTTCTCCCTTTTCGTGACGAAGGGACGCCGGACGCTCTGAAACGTGCACGTGTCAAAGAAACGCAGCACAACACGCACCTGCGAGTAAATGGCAGGACTGGCGCCTGGCGTGGCAACGCCTACGTGAAGCGACAAAATGAACGCCTGCGAGCACGCGCACCACCTCAGGTCGACATGTATTGCCGCCTTGACTGTGGCATGTAGTCAACTTCTCACATGACACGCATCTCATGATTATCATGTTTCCACCAGTCACATACCTTCAGCATCCATTGGCGTCACGTAATTGCAAATTTGGTATATGTGACGGTGGCGAAACGGCCACGAGCGCATCATCAGTGTGGCATGTAGTCATGTTGTAACATGACACGCATCTCACGTTTATCATGTCTGCACCAGTATAATACTTTCGTCATCCATTCACGTCCCGTAATACCAAAGTTGGTATAATTGAAGCTAGCGAAATGGCCACTAGAGCATCATGAGCATGGCATGTAGTCATTGTTATACATGACACACATCTCATGATTATCAGGTTTGCACCAGACTCATACACTTCATCATTCAGTCAAGTACTGTAATACCAAATTTGGTGTATGTGACGCTAGCGAAACGGCCGTGAACGCATCATGAGCGTGACATGTAGCCTTGTTGTTACATGACACGCATGTCATGATTTTCATGTTAGAATTTGTCGCTTGTGTTCACCATGCAGTCAGGCCATACCATACCAGTTCTGCAACATGCCATGTGAACGAAACAGCCGCAAGAGCTACAGGACCATGAAATGTAAATCATGACATTCATGACATACAAGTCATGATTTTCATGTTATAACTGGTCAGATATGTTCTTGATACAGTCATGTTATGCCATACTAAGATTGGTATTAATACCATAATCAAAACGGGCACTAGAGCTAAATGTCGTAGGTGGTTAAATAGCTAAATAGATACGCTAAACGTTGGCGGGAGAGAGAGAGAGAAAACTTTATTTGCGCATAACGCAGAGCATTCAAAATGACGGGCCCCTATTCCAGGGCTCCGCTGTCCATAGCCATCATCTCTACCCGTTGAACCAGCCAGCGCTGATCAGCAATGGCCGATCTGGACAGCAGTGCCTCCCATTGTTCATCTGTGTTGTTCATGTTGTGGTGTTCTTGAAGTCGGCTAAGTTGGCTAAGAAATGCTTCGCATTTAAAATTACTGTCAGGGTCCCAGCTGGAATCTAACCCAAGCAATCTCATTGGCAATGAATCAATCTACCATTTAGCTACGCCAGGTCTTGGAAATACTTTTCAAGTAGATGTTATTCTTTTTGTAAAACATCAATAATGGTTTCTTATGGTATTCTTAAAAAGAAAACAAGAGAAAAGAGAGCCCCGTAACTGTCTGCTTCAGAGTGCGACTCCTCAATAGTAGCTCACGAGGTATGGGGGTAAGCAGGGATTAAAAATAGAGGATTAAAAGGTAAATACATAGAGGTAGGAAGGAGAGAGTGAGGCGCAGGAACAGCGAACGAGAGAAAACGACGGAAGTAGAGAGGAGATAGGAAAGATGGACACGGTCGCAGGAGTCCGAGGGCGGGGACCTGCTCAGTGAGAGATCTTGTCCGCGGTAGGAGATGGCGTAGGGCGAGATGGTCGGCCAGAGCTGCGCTGTCGTCGGAGATCGCGGGGGCAGAACCGGTCGGCACGGAATCCAGAGAGCGATGGTTCCAATGCACCTGTTCAATTTTATAAAAATTGCATATGTACTCCTTTGATACATCCGTCACGTCGGGTTAACGTCAATTGTGGTTAGGTACCACGCGCTGAAGTATTTATGTAGCAGTGTCCATGGCCAGCATCCTCGCGAGCGTTGGCGCTTCATATCTGCTTCCGGTGTTGCTAATACGCATATTCTTGTTGACATCGTTACGCGAGTGCAAACAACTGGTTATATAAACATTCGCAACTCTTCAACATATAATTGTGCGTGTGACATTTGTACATACATTCAGCGTCATTTGATGGTGTGTCGATCAATAAAAAATGTTGGACACGCTCACCTTTCCTCCACAAGCTTCGCATAACGTCGATTCCCAAGGTGCGTAGGATCTGCCGAAATGTTTTTCCCTCTACTTTCTTTCTCGGTTTGGCGGCGCAAGTGCCGTTTATTTGCGGCGCAAGTACCGTTTATTTGCTGTGTCCGTGCGGTGCGTGCAGCGTGTTCTGTCGGCGGTTCGCGGCAAGCGTTGTCGTGAAGACTGTTACTCCCAAGGCTACCTGAAGTGATGATCAGCTTAATGATAGGTCTTTAGCTGTCGTCAACTATAGGTATGCTGTGCGGGCAATAAGAGACCTGAACGAGTCATCTAACCATCAAAATTTATCGATTGCTTCCTGAATATTCGCTATGCGTCTAGATTTAGCAGTGAAGAAAAATGGCAGCATATCCATGGGGTGAATGATGGAGAGTGCGGCGAAGCATCCGTCCGTCCATTCGTTCTTGCTTCTGTACATCCATGCGTCTGTCTGTGTGACCATCCGTGCGTCCATCCGCCTGTCCGTGCGTGCATCTATTCGTGCGTCCGCACGTCTATCCGCGCGTCTGTCCCAGCGTTCGTCCATGCATCCACACCTGCGTCCGTCTATGCATCTGTCTGTGTGTCCGTTCGTCCATCTAGTCAACACTCTAAGTACCACCATCTCGCAACTTTTCATCATTTATTCTGCATATAGAAGCACCGTCGTCCAGCGGACATTCCGAGGACTAAACGAGAACTGGCACACGCGCACTTTCTTACGGCTTGCGCTTCTTGTCTACTTCCCATCCTTAACCACCTCGAGTTCATGGTATATACTAGTTCACTGTATTCATGGCACTGTGGCCCAACGCTCACTAAGCCTTTCTAAAACAAAGGAGGTTACGCCCAGAGAGTATACCGTAGCAACCCTTTCTTGTCAGATAGTATTCAAATTACATGCCAATAGCTGCTAATGGGAAGTAAGATACAGGAGAATTCCGTTTTTAGTTAACGTGCACGCTGCGAAGTTTTTATTGTTCAGCAACACACAGGAGAAATCTCCCACCAGCACCACCTTGAAGGTCAAAGCGTAACACAAGTTACGTATACGAAGAGAGACGAACGGGTGCCGTTTTAGGGAGCTTCGCCCCTAAAAAAGACAGCACATTCACAATCCTTTATGGCTTCCCAGCACATTTAACCGACATCCCCCGCTTACTCTACACAGCCTTGAAAACGTCATTAGTAGTGGATGGCTATACATCTGAACCTATTGCAGTAAGTAGGGGCATTCGACAAGGCTGTCCCCTCTCCGCAATTCTCTTTGTATTATGAATAGATCCATTGTTGAAACAAATCCAGAACTGCACTTCGATACCTGGTTTTCCTCGCCCAGGCTTGGGCGAAGAGAAAGTAGCGACATACGCCGATGACATCTCGCTGTTTATTCGGAACATAGATAGCTACAGAGCCTTTCTGCGAATATTCCACACGTATAGTTACTTGTCGGGAGCACTTATTAATCCCGAAAAAAGCAAGGCATTGTGCTTTGGGATGCACACTGACGGGTTCCCTGATGGCGTCCAAGTCGTCCAAGGCATTAAAGTCTTAGCTGAAACTTTCCTCTCGACTGGCGAGGTAACCCGAACCACATGGAAAAAATCCAACACAAAGTGGACAGATGCATTGAAGTCGCCAGAACGTTTCAACTACCTTTTACCGAAAGAGGTTACCTAATAAATTCCAGCATAACAGCGCCACTGCTTTAGGTAGCCAGATTTGCCCGACAACCTCGATGGGTTTTGCTGAGAGTGGCTACTGCGTGCGGCTCCTTTGTCTGGGACGGCCACGCCGAAGCTGTTGCCAGAGGCTTGGTCTGCCTACCAATAAAATGGGGAGGGCTCAGTGTACCGAACCATGATGTAATGTGCCGCATGTTGGCTCTCAAAAACACCTGGCCACTCTTGGAGAACTCATTGTATCGAGGCAGGCAACTCCTAGTGTATCTGCTGGGAACCACTAGAAGATTTTTCGGTTTAGTAAACGACACAGGACTAGCTGCCGAACAGTCACCGGTGTATTACACACATGTTTTAAAATCTTTGCAACAATGGCGAAACGATTTTCCAGTTCAAGAACTTATGGAAATGTCCCCCACCGACATGAGTGAATTAATAGCATTTAAAAACCTATCTGAAGAACAACGCCGCAAAGGCCGGGTGAAAAGACGTTGGACATTTAAAAACACTTCTCTCCCCTCCGAGGTCTGTCACCTAAACTGGCTTAGGGAATGGGAGGCTTTACCAACGGCCGACCACCTTGCGGCGTGGGGCGTGGCGCCCTCCGCCACATGCCCGCAATGCGGTCGCGTCGAAACATTAAAACATGTCTTCCATGAATTTATAGTAGCACGCACCTTTTGGCGCATGGTTACCAGAATGTTCCAAAGAAGTATGCAGTGGAAGTCTAGCCACAGGGAAAACTTTGTCGTACTCTTAATGGTTATCGGAGCCTTCGTCTTATAGAAACAAAGTGGACTGGCCCGTCTGAGGGGACACCCCCAGAGAGCCATGTTTGCCCTACTACATCGGCTAAGAAACATAAGGCTTATGCATCTTAACGCATAACTAGTCATGCTGGGAGAGGAGGTTTTCCTCCGACATTGGTCTACGCGATTTTTTATCGTAAAAAACAACAGAGTGTCCATGCCTTTCCTCCCCTATTGAGGAGATGGGCTAGAGCTTGTACCACTGTGACATAACAGTGTGTATTTTTCTTTTCTTCCTTAGAAACATGTCCTTTTGTGCAATATTGTTCTTGAGCACGAGAGCAAATGGTCCTCACAGGTGAATGCAAAACATCGTCCTTCACTGTGAATGGCCTCCTCTTGTTTGTTCATATAGCCTTACTGTTTTTTAAGTTTAATCATCTCGATGGCAAGAATGTCCTGTCTTTGTTGAACAATTTTTCATTGTACGTCACTGCATACACTATAAGTTCTTTCGCTGTACATAACAGCTTGCATTGTACATTCGCATTGTTAACCATTGTCCATTTTTATGTGTGCACATAGGCTGTGTATGATATATCCGGAAATAAAATTCTCTTAAACCAGGCGGTGTTCGGCGCATGGTTACCAGAATGTTTCACACAAGTATGCAGTGAAAGTCTAGCCACAGGGATAACTTTGTCGTACTCTTAATGGCTATCGGAGCCTTCGTCTTATGGAAACGAAGGGGACTGGCCCGTCAGAGGGGATGCCCCCAGAGAGCCATGTTTCCCCTACTACATCGGCTGAGAAACATAATGCCTATGCATCTTAACGCAGAAGTAGTCATGCTGGGAAAGGAGGCTTTCCTCCGACGTTGGTCTACGCGATTTATTATCGTAAAAAACAACAGAGTGTCCATGCCTTTCCTCCCCTATTGAGGAGGTGGGCTAGAGCTTGTGCCACTATGACATCACAGAGTGTATTTTTCTTTTCTTCCTTAGAAACATGTCCTTTTGTGCGATACTGTTCTTGATCGCGAGAGAAAATTGTCCTCACAGGTAAAAGCAAAACATCACCCTTCACTGTAAATGACCTCCCCTTGTTTGTTCATATAGCCTTACTGTTTATTTAAGTTTAATCATCTCGAAGGCAAGAATGTCCTGTTCTTGTTGAACAATTTTGGCATTGTACGTCACTGCATACACTATAAGTTCTTTCGCTCTATATAACAACTTACATTTTACATAGGCATTATTCACCATTGTCCATTTATAAGTGTACACATAGGCTGTTTATGATATATCCGGAAATAAAGTTCTCTTAAACACTTAGCCTCTTGCCCTCGACCAACTTTCCACAAACACTGAATTCCTGCATAGATATGCCTTTTCCGATCGTTGAACTCAGAGCAGCAATAACATTGTGTGGACGGACGTCGGCACCAGGACCCGACGGAATTCCTATAGGGCCCTGTGTCACTTGGGTGAACGCGTGAGAATCCTGCTCCTGGAGTTGTACAACAAATCCTGGCAAGATGGAACGCTCCCGACAAGCTGGAAGACAGGTCGCCTAGTTCCACTTCTGAAGCCAGTCAAGTCACCGTTGTAGCTCACATCTTATCGCCCGATCGCATTGGCCAGTTGTGTAGCAAAGTTATGGAGAGGATGATCTTGGGACGCCTGGAGTGGTTCTTGGAGTGCAACAACATCTACCCAGATGCCATGGCAGGATTTCGGCGTGGTCGATAATTGATTGACAATGTAGTCGACCTGGTCACTTACGTCCAACATGAGAAAGGCCGTGAGCGTCTCTGCGCATCTTTGTTTCTGGACATCAAAGGGGCGTATGACAATGTTACGCATGAAGCTGTTCTCATCGCTCTCGAAGATGTTGGAGTAGGTGGTTGGATGTATCGCTGGATACGTAGTTATTTGTCAATGCGATCCTTCTTTGTGAGCACTGGAGACAGTCAAACCTCTCAACATTACAGCCACCGTGGCATCCCCCCAGGAGGTGTACTCAGCCCTGTGCTGTTGAATCTTACGCTAATTGCTCTCACTGAGCATCTGCCAAGCACAATCAGGCTTTCAATTCAAAAGCTGCTACTGAAACAATACGTTATCTCCGAAATCGAGGCTTCGAAATTTTTTCCGAGAAATTCGTCCTCGTAGCTTGTACACGAAAGCCTATGGATAAGTACGCCATAAGCATCAGTGGTAAAACTGTACCATACGTTCGATCGCACCAGTTTTTGGGCGTCGTAATTGACAGGAATCTATCATGGAGCGATCAGGTTTCGTACATGAAGAAACTGTTAATAGACATCTGCAACAGAGTGAAGTTCTTTGCAGGAAAGACTTAGGGAATGTCTCCCAGTGCAATGCTACAGCTTCACAGGGTACTTTTTCTCGGTTTCCTGCGGTACAGCTCACCAGCATTGACCGATACAAGCAAAAAAAGCCTACGAACTCTACAGAGTGTTCAGTCCCAGACACTCCACATCTGCCTCGGCTTGCCTCGTAGTGCGTCGACAATGGCTACTATACTATAGCAATCACCGGTGACCACCTCATCACGACACATATCGACATTGAAGCACTCAGGACAAATATAAGGCTTATCGCTCGACCACCCTGTCACCACCTAGCCTCTTTACCGACAGACAGACCACGTTCGTCATTTTGCGAAACGGTAACCACATATCGCGATTTTTTGCCAACGTGCTTCACACCCGCCGCCTTGTCTTCGACTCCTCCTTGGTGCGTGACTCAGGCTAACATCAGCCAAATTATACCTGGCATCCAGAAAAAAGCAGATGTATCGTCACCTGCTCTTAGGCAGCTTGCTCTGCTCTTGTTATATATACGAGACGTATCAAAGCTGTATACACGCATACACCGACGGCTCTGTTTTACAGAAGAGTTCAACGGCGGCATTTGTTATACTTTAGAACACACCTCAAGAAAATTTAAGACCTACCACCTTAAACATCAACGGCAGCAGAGCTCACAGCTCTGCGTGCCGCACTGCAATTGATCAGCGATCAACAGCCACAAAAATGGACAATTTTCAGTGACTCGAAGCTGGCACTGCAATCTCTTCTATTACCTTTACGCCACGGCCCATACGAACAGCTGATACTCAATATTGCAGAAAAGACTCACCAATTCATTGAGAAAGCACAAGAAATAGCCTTTTAATGGCTTCCAAGTCATTGTGGAATAATTGGCAATGAAGTGGCCGATCGAGCTGCCCGTCCTGCCTATACTGAAAGCGATCAAATGTCGATTCCGCTCTCCAGAACTGACGCTGCACGGAAACGCCGCATGCTTGCTCGCAAGCGCACCACGTTACACTGGAACGCCTCACATTTCATCCGTGCACGGTTATGTACCATGGACCCAACTCTAAGTCTTCGAATTCCTCCGGAATTACGCTGACGAGAAGCTACTGTGCTGTGCAGATTACGGTTGGGCGTCGCATTTACCTATGCATACGCGTTCCACATAGTAATGGCTGACACCGCTGCATGCGACTATTGCGGCAGTGACTAAACAACTTGGCACATTCTTTGTGAATGCCCACAATACTGCTTGCAAAGACAGTCACTTTGTAATGCACTAGGTGAACTGCACAACGAGACTCTTTCGGAAAAAAGAATCCTGCGCTACCGACAGGACCTTATGTCGCAGAAGAAGGCTGTGAAGGCGATTCTGCGCTACTTGCGTTCAACCGGCCTGTCCAAACGACTGTGATTGAAACTCCCGTGTATGTGTGCATGTGTTTTTTTTCTAATTTATTTTTATATCTATCTTTATCCTCTTTCGACTTTTTTCCCAACGCCTGTACAGGGTAGCAAATCAGTTCTTCTAGGTTAACCTCCCCATCTCTTTTTACTCATTTCTCTCTCTCTATCTCTCAATGTATACCAGAGGCCGATGTGTCACCAAGGAGCTTTTTGTAGTGTTAGAGTGAAGTCCCTGGTTTCAACTAGTTCTGTGTTTATGAATGCTAGATGAAAGCGCATATCGACACATTAGGAAGCCATTTATTCGATCATTCCAGCGAGTATAGGTGTCGCAATGGTAGGTCAAAATGGCAGATGAGACGGTGATTTCGCGAGCGTGCACGTCAGCGTCGCGGAGCATGAAGACGCGTTCTTTGCTTCGTGACTACTGAGAAACCGAACTGCATCATAATTTGTGACCATGTGACAGCTTTGATGCGCGGCTACATGGCGCCGCTATGTCGCTAGAATGACCGAATACATTCTTATATTTACACTTGTACAAGTCTCTTTATGTCCGCTCATGACCGTCTGACTTAAGGCAGCCATGAGAGTGGCCATCCTCATGACGATGTAACCCTTGGAGATACTTTTGTATCCCATTCTGTCGATAAGAAGACTCGTGCAATGTTTTATCGCACCTCAAGCCACAAACGTCACATGGCAACGCACGCCGGGAACCGAGCTGTCAGAACATGCCACAATCACCGCACGCACACCGCAAACGAATGGCGCTTGCACCACCAAAGCGAAAGAGAGGGAGAAAGATACGGTAAAAAAAACTTGCAAACTGAGCACTGCGTCCCAACAGAGAGACAAAAAAATGGTGGCAACGTCATATGGAGGGCCCTGCCCTGCACAGATTCGTTGTGAAAACAGTCTTACCCAAACAACATACACGGGACAAGAGCGATATAATAACGTTCACAGCTCGATGCCTAATGCGCTGCTTAAACAAAAACAACGCAAGAAACGATGCTCCATACCGTATCATACAATAATACTTACAAAGGAATCTCGTGCTGCGATAGTGTACCTTCATGGGAATTATGGAAAGTATAGGATTCGGATGCGGTAGAATTAGCTAGCGAACTGTCTACAGACTTTTAACTACAGTTTAGTTTCGTTTTTCGCGCAGCGCAAGTAATGGAGTGCGGTGAAAAGCATTGAAGCAGCACCATTGTTGTTCAAAGAGGCTTAACACCACATGGTCTGTAACTTGCTGCGACGTTGAAGCTTTACTAGTCGTTTTTGACAGTTTGAACGAACCACCGTCCCCTCACCGCTGCTCATAGATGCAGCGCCTCATGCTAGTGCAGGATGAGCGCGTCTTGCCTAAATCCACATTATATTGACTGCGAAACGATGACGAAGCCAAGAAGATACATCGTCACGCTCCACTGGCTCTACGTCACAACAAACCAGAGCTGTGTAGGGGGCAGGCCACTTGGACAGACACACCTAGCATCGCACAAAATGAAACTTAAAAGTTTCTCACTTAATATTGTAGTGTTATTTCAATGAGTAGATAATGCGAACTTATGCTTTATGATAATGCGATGCACATTATGATAATGCGACTTATGCATTAGATAATGCGATGAGTAGATAATGAAACAAGCATGCTTGTTTTCAAGGGCTGTAAAAATAATTCCTCAAATGTTGATGCCAAATATGGAACGCAATGACAGAACAATGCATACCCTGATGGCTAAGTTTGCCCAGGATTCCCTTTTGTCGCCTCGTCACGACAACCGTTTGCAACGAAGCTTGACACAAATAAATGAAGCAAGTTTCCATTAAATATAAGATCATATTACCTTGTTTTACACTCGAAAAAGAAGTGCCGCGAATATCAAGAACGTAATCTATCCGAAGCGGATCTCAAGCTGGTACTTCCATAGGTACTTCCCATATTTCCCACAGTGGTACAAGCGCTGCTGAAGGAGCCCGTATACACACTAGCTCCACATTTCCTTCTAGGTATCATTGTTTTAAACTGTACGCGACGCCCCAGCGCTACTCTTGTTTTCTTGCCAAGTGGAGTCGGAGAAGCGTGACGGTGAGTCTACTTAACTTCGCCATCATTTTTCAGCCAATTTAGACGAACTTCGGCAAGATGCGTTTACGGAAAAACGTCGTTTAATTATGATATTCTGCACTGGCATAACACACTGTATCTATGCACAGTGGTCAGGGGACGACGCCTCACTTAAACTGTAGTGAAGTAAAATATTCTAGTTCACTCTAACTTAAACGGTCAAATATGATTTGCAAAGCTTCATACCCACCACGAATATGAAGCCTAGTGCTCTTTAGTCTATTGAACAACAAAGGCGCTCCTTTAGGGCTTTGCACTGCACCCCACTCACGCTGCGCGAAGAATAAAGCTGGAACTGCATAAACAGATTTGTAGGCAGTCCGCTACCGAACGCAATTGCATCTGAAGCCTGTACTTCTCAATAATTCCCACGGGGTTACGCGGTCACCGCACCAGATTACTATCTACGCCTTGTTGAAACAAAATTATGGCGGTAGAAAAAATAGCTTGACGTTTGAACTTTGAAGGAAGTGATCGAGAATGTTTAACTTCGTTTCTAGAATTTCGAAGATTGCAAAACTATATGCCGAATAGGGTACTGTGCATTGAATCACCAGTGTATATGAAGCAATTGTAAGAAAATTGTGCTGGTCGAAATTGCTAAAGCAGGGCAATTAAAAAAGCTTCTTCGTGGCTTAGTGACTGTAGCAAGAGAGCAGACTTTCGATTCCGTGTGGCGGAGTTTTTTTCTGGATAAGTTTTTGCGTTATATATATATATATATATATATATATATATATATATATGTGTGTGTGTGTGTGTGTGTGTGTGTGTGTGTGTGTGTGTGTGTGTGTGTGTGTGTGTGTGTGTGTGTGTGTGTGTGTGTGTGTGTGGTGTGTGTGTGTGTGTGTGTGTGTGTGTGTGTGTGTGTGTGTGTGTGTGTGTGTGTGTGTGTGTGTGTGGAAAATGGCGGCGGTGGGCGGCAGTGGGTGGTGTTGAAAAACGCTGCCGATTGCGGCAAAAACTATTCGAGGTTCTATATATATAATCGCAATCAAAATGTATGGCATTATGCTTCACCGTAAACTGTTCCTCACGAGGAAAATAAGATTATTTATGACTTGATCTGTATTAAAATGCACCTGCTGCTGAGGCTTCTCAAGGAAACACGTAACACGTCGAGCACTACATGCCGCAGCACACCACCCTCTTTGAAGTGGTATCTTGCCACCAGTAAGATGGGAGGTTCATCGATTCACTGTCGAGGTATATTCTTCACTCCAGCCGTTTTCCAAATCCTGCTTGAATGGCCTAAGACGACTGGCAGCCGAAATAAGTTTACATTATTTATACATCATGTATTGATTATATACATTACTACATACACTATATGGGGCAACGCTCGGGTAACGTTGTACCTTTACTCGGCTATTCGATACCACGAGCTTCTCCCACTCGTGGTGATTTCCTTCTATAGAAGGTGCTAGACTTTTTTTCGAGGGGGGGGGTCTAGAGTAACTTCAGTGAATGGCGCTTAACTACACCATTCACATCGAACAGGCGTGATGGTTGTATCGTAAAAGTTCACCTGTCAGCAAAATAAGTCGCGACGTGCGATCGGGGACCGCAGTCCAGTACTGCTCCATCACCAGGCCGTCTGACGTTGTGTGCCAAGTTTCGGGACAACGCCGTGCACATGCGCATTCTTGAACACTCGCACATGTCTTTTTACTCGCTTGCAAAAGGCTAGCTGATAACACGTAGCGTTATGAGGTATGTGCTGCTTTCTTTGCTCAATATTCCACACCCTCACTCAAACGGGGGGCCTGCTGGCGGTGAGGGGTAGGCCACTTGTTTTGCGTTTACTGAACAGATAACCTATAGAAAACGATCCTTCTCATGCAGGGAAGGCAATTTGAATTTTTCAGCCTCAACTGCGTTAAGACTTCTGTGCCCTCATTAGCGGCTAATTACCAAACAGAACGTTTCCACCTATAAGAACATGCACAGAAGGCAACTATTGTTATATGTGGTAAAGTCTCTTGAGTCATACAAAGTTATGTTTATTCAGGTAAAGCGAACAGCACACGCCTCTCACCAACCATGCACCCGCCGAATGGAACACACGAGCCATTTAAAAACGGCAGTGCACCGCTGTCAAAAAGTCTGTATATATATTACGCTGCAAGCGAGTAAAACGACGTGACTGTGTGGCGATGCAGCTTTAAGAGGTTGAGGTTGAGGATGTTGTAGGTAGGCGGCGGATCTAGCCTTGCATAATTCGCAGGCAACTGCCCCGCCCGGTTTTCTTTTTGCGAATTGTAGCTAATGTCTATTGTTTGTTTTTTAATTAAGCACGAGCAGACTTGTAAAATTAAAATCGTGCAAAGCGCGACGTATGTCTGCATAAGACGGCAGCCTTTGTGCTATTCCACTTGCAGTATTGTGCCGGTACTCTATCTCACTGCACTATACCCCAAACATAATTGTCACTTATCACCAGTCACATGCGAGGTCTGTAGTAATCAAAAATTTCAACAGAAGTCGTGACACCTGGTTTTTGAAGATCGAGGAAGCACGCGGAAACACAATATCAGTCACGCACTGTCACATGGCGAGCTTAACTGATGCAGTTCCTCATATAAAGTTTGCCGTTCCTTCTTAAGCTCACGACATTTATGCAAATAGTGTTCTATATCACCGTTTTACTTGCACTTCGAGCACAAGGGCGTCTCAGAAAGTTATCTTGTGGAACCATGCTGGTGTACGCGCTGATCCCGTTCGGATGCGATGAAGCAAGCAGGCCTCTTCCCTTGATAGCCCTTGTGTTACACATGGCTGGTGAGGCGTCAGCCATAATGAGTGAAAATGCTTACTCACAGCTTCTCGTAAGATACGCTGATTGTCTTTCGGAGTCTTCTTCGTTAGTGTAAGCTCCAGAGCACTCCGGAGAAGTCTGTCAGCCACCTCATTACCCACTCTACCCACACGTGTAGGAATCCGTTTAACTTAATGGTTATACCAATGTCATGCAGGTCTTCAAGATATTGCAGTGATCTTTGAGTGCATCGATTTAAAATCAATTCATGTTTTAGCCGCTGCAAAGCGGGCTTACTGTGCGAAAACAGCACGACTTGTTGCTGCCTACAAAGCTTCAGTTTCTTCAGGGCTGCCTGAATTGCCACGCTTTCACATGCTGTCGATGAAACAACGCACTCGAGTCGCGCTGCCCAAGACGCCTTTAGAGACGGGATTACAAACGCTTCAGCGCTTGCTCCGCGCACTATGTCGACTGATCCATCTGTGAAAACTTTAAATGATCGGCGTACTTTTTCTTCAATATATTCCAGTACCAAAGAACGTACTTCTGCTGTGAGTGCGGAACCGCTGATGTGCATCCGTGGAATCGTCACCTGACAGTCGGCATCCTCAAGTGACCCAGGTGGGTCTTGTCAAAGTTGTCTTTGTTTGGGAAACTTGATGATAAGATGGCGGAGGGTGTTGAGGGCCACGAAAGCTCGCGATTCCGTGCGTCGCCGAAAGCAACTGAGTAGTGCTCGCCCTGGGCTCGATTCGCCAAGTCGGCAAATCTGTGTCAGCAGTCGTTGAGAGGCGAGAAGACGTAACGGCGGACGACGAAGTTCATGAAGCACCTTTATGCTTGCTGCAAACTTTGGCGCTCCCAAAGCAACTCAGAGGCCTTTACAATGACGTTTTTCTAGCCGTTCATACTGTGACTGACGCGGAGAAATCAGAGGCAATTGGAAAAGCACACGATTGGCAATTACTGTCTCGTGTATTTTATCATTGATGTTGGGTGGCTCCTCCAGCTTGTTCCTGCCATCCTTCGAAAAATATTTACACGGAGTGACAGCGCTGACAGTGTCTTGTCTACTGCCTGTCGCCGATCTATCCTGGTGTCTAGTGTGACTCCAAGGAATCCCGTTTACCTAATTTGTTTAATTATGCATCAGGATGTAATATTTTCATCCTTGTTTCTCGCCCTCGCATACCAGGGAATAGCATGAGTTGAGACATTTCAGCTGATATTGTTAGTCCAATAGATTGAAGATAGGTTTGTGCGGAGAGTAGAACTCTTTGGCCAATAATTTTCAATCGCTTATGCTGATATCCCCACAACTAGATGCATATGTCGTCGGCATAAATTGATAATTGTATTGCCTTGCTCACAGTCTTGAGAGCATTAGGTAAACCTGTCATGGCCACATTGAACAACATTGGAGACAGGACACTGCCCTGTGGCACTCTTCTGGTGATTTTCCTTGAGCTACTGAGCACTGTCCCTAACTTCACCTGCATCGAGTGATCACTAAGAAACGCCTGAACAAAGCGTAAAAGGTTCCCCGTTATTCCCATAGATACAAGACCACAAATTATCGCACCTTGGAACACGTAGTCGTATGCCTTTGAAACGTCCAGAAATAATGCCAGAGTTGAAAAGTCGTACGCATGTTGGTGTTCTATGTGACTCACCAAGTCCAAGATGTTGTTCTGTGCACTCAACCGTTGCCCAACCACAATCATACATGCAGGAAGGGCCTTGGGATTCTCCATTCACCATGTCAGCCGAACACAGGCCAGCTTCTCCGTCAGCTTCACTACGCACAAAGTTAGTGATACTGGTCTGTATGATGCCAGTTATGTTCTGTGCTTACCTGGCTTCAGCATTGGCATGACCCAAGCTAAATTCCAGGCTTCAGGAATGTTTCCAGACTCCCAAACTTAGTCGAAATGCATCAGAAGCCTCCTCTTCACTTCTGCAGGCAGATTTGAGATCATTTGGTTTGTAATTCTGTCAAGTCCAGGAGCACAGCGTCGATAGAGACAACTTACGGCGGAGGTAAGTTCCCGCAGCGTGAAAGGTGCGTCGATGGCAGATGTTAAATGAGGCGGCGTGGGTAAGGTGGTTCACTTTCTCTTCCAATTACATATACGTCAGCAAACTCTTCGGCTAGAGACGGCATTTATGTATCCTTGAATAACGAGAAGGCAATAAACGGTCTCAAAGGCTCGGGTGGGATTCCGACCCAATTTACTACTTGCCATATCCTTGACAGTGGAGTAAATACTCTTAAACTCTCACAAATTGTTGCCCATTGTTTCTTCCGGTTTGTTGCTGTATCGCCGTATTGCTGCATTAGGTCTGTATAACTGATTTTTGCTATCAGGTTCACCACCTGTTCGCATAAGCCTTTTCTCTGCCCTTCTAGCCCCACACAAATTACGGAGCTTTAAGTCCGGGCCTCGAAAATGTGCAGGTAGCTTAAGCATAGTGGTTGCAACCGCTTTGCTCGCTAGCATATCCTTAAGCATATCCCCTGATCGGTGATCAAGATGCTGTCGGTGGCGATCCCAATAAGTTACTTTGCAGGATTAGCTACCGTTAAATGGTAGCCAGTAACACTGATCAATATAGGGAAATGGTCACTGCCCATTCTGTCCGGAGATGTGCAACACGTGAGTTGAACGTCACTTGAATGCAACGTCAAGTCAATAATACTTGTACAAGCTGGGGACCTAAAAATGTTACATTCCCATCATTCAAAATGCATAAGTCTAGCTTATTAATGGCTTTTACTAGACAACGACCACATGCATCCGAACTCTTGTCCCCCCATGACGTGTGATGGGCCTTGAAATCAGCACAAAGGATGCGCGTAGCTGGGCAACGATGACACAGGTCTTCTAAAAACTTTTCGATCGAAATTTTCTTGTGAGGAAACGCATACACTGATGCAATGCTGACTTTGCGGCTTCCCAACTGTGCCCTGATCGCAAAAACTTCTATAACATCTGTGCACAAGTCGGCCACATTGAGTGCTACGTGTGGTATCTCTCTTCGTATATACACAGTGGCACTTCCATCTGTTGGCTTTAGTGAATTGTGGTTGCCACTCGTTGCGTGTCAGCTTATTTTGCCAGCATGTGTACATATATAATGCTTTAATAAAAGAGATGCAGAAAAGCAACAGCAATCGACATTTCACTAACATTAGGCCGGCAAAGTATGTCTTTCTAAAGCAACTTCTGAGAACAGTCGTGGCTCTGTGGTAGAATATTCGATTGTCACGCACTATGATCGGGTTCAATTCCTCCTGGAACCCTGATTTATATTCTTCACTGTAGTCAGGTCAACGATGTAGATGTGAGAATTTAGGAGTGAATATCCTGAGACTCCTACGATGTCCTTTGATGCCGTGCTCAATGCTTCCTGTCAGACCAAAACACAGGTGTTGCATTTACCGTACATAGAGCGGTTATAGCTAACATTGAGGTTTACAATTTACCATATCGCGTGTGTACATTCATCTGTCAGTGCATCTGGGTGTGCGTGCGTCCATGCATCCGTGCATGTGTCAGTTCATTGTAATAGTCGGTGACTTCAAAATAAACATTAAAAACCTGAAGACCCAGCTTCTTTCCAATATTAGCTTTCACTTCATGAATCTGAACTTCTTTTTTCGAATTGTTATTGTGATACAAGATAAAGGCCTTCTACTTAGTCTAGAACATAGTCAATGAAGCGACTAGGTATAGTCCGCTTCCCTCTAGAGCGGCGCTTCTGAGACCGGCTTGGCGATTGTACGGCCCTTGGGGATGAGACCTCAATAGGTCGAGAAGGCACTGGGCCAGACTCTGGGCTTGTATTCGCGGCCTCATTACATGAAGTAGCAGCTTCAGCGGCAGCAAGACTTTCCGGAGCAATTCCCGGTTCGACAGACTCTGATGTTGGTGAATGCTCATTGTTAACCATGTCGCTAGGTGTATAGGTACCAGCTACACCTACTAGAAGGCCCTCCACCCATGCGAACGAAATATTTGGCATGGGGGGCATATGCAAGAGTCTACCGAGTACTGAAAAGGGGGGGAAATTTACTGATCAGAGTTTATAGGCGTTCGAGCTGAATGAGTGTGGAAACTGGCAACACGAAATGAGTTCCATGTTGCCATCACTCAACCGAATAGAATTTGGGCTAACTTGCTCCAAGACATTGTACTGACCCCAATATTTCGGGCGTTTTCTTGAGACACGAAGCTTAACTGTGTCGCTGACTCGAACTTTGGAAGGTCTGGCTCCTATACAGTTGTCCACATACTACTTCATTGCTTGATGACGGGAAAAGATACTGGTATGAAGTTGGCGACTCGGAGCACATGAAGTGTTGTCGTGTGAGGAAACTATGTCGCGCGCAACTCGAGGTTGCCTACCATGAAGAAGTTGAGCAGGAGACACTTCTGTGGTGCCCTGTGGAAAAAAAATGTACGCAGCCAAGCAGTGAGTCGAGACTTGGTTTTGCCGACGCTGTTTCAATTGTGCAATCTGAATGTGTTTCTTCAGTACATGATTGAATCGCTCGACTTGTTCATTCAATTGCGGGTAAAGGACACGGACGAATTTAAACGTGAAATGTGGCGTTGTGAAAAAAAAAATTTCGAACTAGGGAGACCAAATTTGTGGTCCATTGTACGCGACTATTGCATAAGGAAAGCCTTCACTGCTGAAAACGGAAGACAGAAACTAATGGTACACAGAAGTTACACTTCAGACAGCAAATGGAACACCTAAGTTACACTATGCTGCGACAAATTTTGGGCCACTTGAAGTGATAGTCAATGAGAGAATTAATGAACAGAACATTTTGCGGAACATCATGCAAAGGACCAATGATGTCCACACCGAGCTTTTGCCAAAGCTGATGAAACCACGGAACAGGCTGCAATGCAGCGTATGATAGTTTGGCAGACTTATCTGCCACCTTACTTATGTATCAGTTGAGCACAGCATCTTTAACCTGGCTTGTCCAAGGCGGGTCACCAGTACCTGTCAGGAACGTTGTGTTTAGTGTGAACTTGAATGTGATTCAAGTTCACACTCTTCATGTACTCTTCATGTACATATGTACTCTTCATGTACATATTGCTACGGGGCGCCACAAATGAACATTGTGGAAAAGAGGACAATGTTTAGGGCAAGCTCGTGCTGACTGGGCTCCATATTGTATGCCTGCCGGTTTACCAAAAGTAAAGGTATACTTCAGATGCCTTCTCCCCGTAACATTTTGGTGGAGAGTGCGGGTCTTCCCACAGTCAACACCACGACGATTCTACGCAGTGGACGTTTCTTGGCTGCCTGTCCGATGCCTGATCAAGACGAGAACGAGGATTCTTCGGAGACTACCCCAACCGTGCTTCGTCCAACTACGCAGCAACCAACAGCACCGCATCCAGCTGCTACTAACCGCACCGTCGTCCTGACTCAACCGCGTGACTCAGGTACCTTTTCGGGCAGAGACAGTACTGACGTGGAGGAATGGCTTCAGCTGTACAAAACGGTGAGCGCTCTTTACAACTGGGATCCGACGCTCGTGTTGGCCAATATTATTTTCAACCTTGATGGTACAGCTAAAGTGTAAATTTCTAACCACGAGGAAGATATCACGAGTTGGGACACCTGTAACCAGAAGCTAATCGATCTCTTCGGCAAGCATATCGGGCGTCGTCGTGCTGCGCAGAAAGGACTAGCGTGTCGAATCCAGGCATGTACCGAGTCGTACGTTACGTACATACAACATGTGCTCACCCTCTGCCGGAAGGTTGATGACAAGATGGCGGAATCTGAAAAGGTCGCGCACATCCTCAAAGGAATCGCCGATGACGCCTTCAATCTCCTCGTATTTCGAAACTCATCGATCGTAGACGACGTTATTAATGAATGCCGACGCTTCAAAGACGCGAAAAGTCACCGTATTACTCCACACTTTTCGCGTCTACCAAACATGGCTGCAACATCTACCTGCGAGGACGCCCGTTTGCCACCAGCCCCTGCTGCATCCGACAATATCGTGCGCATCGTGCGCCACGAAATCGAGGCTGCGTCTCCCCTGTCTGACCAAGTCCAGGCCGCCGACGACTCTCGCGCCACGGTTTCTTTGATCAAGAGTGTCGTACGCTAGGAACTGGCCAACGCCGGACTTCAGCCGCTATGCCCCGTTAACCGACCTGACTACCGTCTGCCCAGTACACCTAGTATGTCCAGCGGACCGAACAACCGCCCACGTTACCGGAACCCGGCAGAATGACGAACTTCCGCTGACAGGCCGATCCGCTTTAACTGTGCACGAGTCGGCCATAACTCACGTCATTGCCGCACTTCCTGGGGTTGGCAGCCATGGTCGCATTATGCCAACACCCGACGCCCACCTGCTGGCTCTCGGATGCCCATCTACACGGCACAAGATGATGCTTCGTCATCCAGGCCCGCCCAACCAAGCTGCTCCCCGTCGCCCTATGGACGCATGTCCCGCTCAACTAACCGACGTCGCTCCCCCTCACCCTCCTACCACCAGTCCTCGGAAAACTGACGGGCGCAGCTCTTAAAGGTGAGCCTGCTTCGACGACCCGACCCGAAATTCCTCTACACACGATACCCGGACACAACTTGATTAATGTAAATGTTGACGGTACTTCTGTGGTAGCACTCATTGACACCGGCGCTCACACATGAGTCATGAACTCCAGCCTTTGTGCTCGACTCAAGAAAGTGCTCACTCCTGCTCCGATAACTGTTGCCGAGTAGCTGATGGTGCAACACCAGTGGTCACTGGGATGTGTGCCGCCCATGTCACTGTTGCTGGACGTCATACCACAGTTCGGTTTTACGTGCTGAACCACTGCCCACATGACATCATTTGGGGACTCGATTTTCTGTCGGAGCATTCCGCCCTAATTCACTGTTCTGCTGGTGTTGTTCAGCTCGTCCTACCACACGCCGTTGACCCTCCTGAACCTTCACCGCCAAAGCTATGCTCCGCCGACTTTGTTCGCCTGTCTTGTCAAGCTGTGACGTATATCGACGTCTCTTCTGATCCACCTGTGGCTGACGGCGATTATGTCATTTCACCTAATCCTACAGTCCTCTGTTCGCTCAATGTTGCGTTCCCCCACACCATCATCACAATGAAGGACAACGTGGCATGTCTCCCTATTGTGAACTTTGGACTTTGCTCTAAAGTGCTGCCACGAGGGATATCCCTCCCTTGCAGCCCTTGCCCCGGCCGGCGACTACCACATATCGGCCTTAACAGAGGATACATCGTCATGTGCAAGTATTCAGTCGGGCAGTACACTAGACTGCATAACTGGAATGATTGCCTCTGATCTCCCGGCCGAGCATGTGTCTGTGCTTCGTGGCCTTCTTGCGTCGTATCAAGACGTCTTTGATCTCTGCGACTGACCCCTAGCTAAAACGACCGTCGCAAAGCATCGGATCAGCACCGGTGGTGCAAATCCAGTACACCGGCGACCCTGTCGTTTTTCCTCCACCGAGCGCCACGTGATCCAGCAAGAAGTCGACAAGATGCTTGCCCGAGACATCATTGAACCTTTTTCAAGTCCTTGGGCTTCGCCCATTGTGCTCGTGAGAAAGAAGGATAACAGCTGCTGCTTCTGTGTCGACTACAGAAATCTTAACAAAGTTACAAAAAAGACGCGTACCCTCTGCCGCGGATAGACGACGCTCTTGACTGCCTTAGTGGAGAAAATTATTTCTCTTCCATTGACCTACGTTCCGGGTACTAGCAAATATCAGTTAATAATCTGGACCGTGAAAAGACGGCATTTATAACTCCCAACGGGCTCTATCAGTTTGAAGTAATGCCGTTCGGGTTATGCAATGCCCCGGCTACATTAGAACGAATGATGGACGCTCTTCTTCACGGTTTCAAGTGGTCTATCTGCTTATGCTATTTTGATGAGGTCATTGTTTTTTTGCCAACTTTTGAAACTCACCTCGAGCGTCTCTCAACAATTCTTTCAGTTTTCCGCAAAGCAGGGCTCTAACTAAGCTTGTCGAAATGTCACTTCGGCCGCCGGCAGCTCGCTATCCTTGGACACCTTGTCGATTCTTCTGGTGTTCGTCCCGATCCTGAGAAATTCCGCGCCATCAAGGAATATTCCTACACGGTTGCCTACAAATCAGGTCGCCACCATGAGGATGCTGATTGCTTGTCGCGTCATCCAGTAGACCCAGCAGACCTTTCTGAGAGTGATCAGCCTACTTGCGTTTTGGCACTTTCCGCGTTTAGCAACATCGATGATCAGCAACGCCGTGATCCTCACCTCAGAGATAATCCTTCGGCTTAGTGGTCCCACAACTTCTTTGTCTCTTCGTATGCTCTTGCTACAAGATGGCGTCTTATATCGCTACAGCATGCATCCTGACGGACCTGAGCTGCTGTCGGTCATACCACAACATATGCGTCAGACTGTCCTTGCACAGTTGCATGATATTCCGACAGCTGGTCACCTGGGAGTTTCAAGAACTTATGACCGCGTTCGACATCGCTTCTTTTGGCCCGGTGTTTACCGATCCGTCTGCCGTTACGTCACCTCATGCAAATCCTGTCAACACCGCAAAAAACCAGCAACCCTTCCAGCGGGTCGCCTTCAGCCCATTCAGATCCCATCCGAACCATTTTATAGGGTGGGTGTTGACTTACTAGGACCGTTCCCTATATCGGCCAGCGCAAACAAGTGGATCGCAGTCGCCACGGATTACACCACTCGGTATGCCATCACGCGAGCACTTCCTACCAGTTGTGCGACCGACGTCGCTGACTTTCTTCTAGAAGATGTCATGTTATACCACAGCGCTCCTCGGCAACTGCTTACCGATCGGGGTCGCTACTTTTTATCACAAGTTATCTAAGGCATATTACACTCTTGCGCTACAAAGCACAAGTTCACAACAGCGTATCATCCTCAAACCAACGGGCTCACGGAGCAGCTAAATAGAACCACCCCAGACATGCTCGCCATGTACATTTCTTCTGATTATCGTGACTGGGACTCCGCCCTTCCATTTGTAACATTTGCGTATAATACGTCTCGGCATCACACTGCAGGTTTCTCGCCATTTTTCCTCCTGTACGGACGAGAACCTACGTTGCCTTTTCACACGCTCCTTCCTGCCGTTAGCCACACGTCAGAATATGCCCGCGATGTGATCTCTAGAGCTTGTTGCGAAGCGCGCCTCCGACGACGTTACGAAGGGTGTCACGAATCTCACCGCTGCAACCACTTTTTCGAAAGAAGGCGACGCCAACACGGTCCCGATGGCGCCACTGCTTCAAACTCCGCCGGGAAGGTCACCAGCCGTTTGGTAGCGTAGGTTTCTCAGCTCGCGAATGCTTCTGCGCAGAGGTAATAGACGAGCGGACGAGACGACGGTGAGTTAAACAAGGTTTATGTACAGCATATTTACTGAGGCGTTACAAATTCGGCACTGGGGCCGACAGAGACTCGAAGAGCCGAGCTCTCCTCTCTAACACACAGCTCTCTTCTCTGACACACATGTCTACTCCTAACACATAGCTCAACTGCTCGCGCCGCGCCACAGGGCTTCTTTTATATGCACTGGGTGGATTCTTTGAGTGACCAAATGTCCAACCAAAAGTGCCGCTGGTCGTGAGGTCAGACTCCTCCAATGTTGTAGGCCCGTGTGCTCAGATTTGGGTGCACGTTAAAGAACCCCAGGTGGTCGAAATTTACGGAGCCCTACACTACGGCGTCTCTCATAATCATATGGTGGTTTCGGGACGTTAAACCCCACAAATCAATCAATCAGACTCCTCCAATGGGGTCGCTGCTGGGCCGCGTCATTCTTTCTCATCGAATCTGGAGCCGCTGCGTTGCACGTGGCAGCACCCAAGGACGAGTGATGTCGCCACGAATTGCGTCAGACTCGCCAGACAGGAAGGCGCCGGCTCGCAGGCTTACGTGACTCACTGCACGTGCGCGGCAGAAAGGCGCCGTCGCGTGATGACGCCATTGAGTTGTTCATCGCGTCAGGCGGGCTCGCGTGCTGGCCTTGACACAGATTTCCTTTTTCCGAGGCATGGACGTTCGCTGCGGACTCGCAGGCATAACAAGCTCTAGAGGCACGTGAGATTGCTCGCCGGCGTCTGAGCGATTCGCAGGAACGACAACGACAGGTCTACAACGCGTGCCATCGTGATGTCCATTTCAGTCGAGGTGACACAGTCCTTCTCTGGACGCCGTCGCGGCGAGTTGGCCTGTGCGAAAAGCTGACTTCACCGTACTCGGGTCCGTACCGTGTGGTGCGCCAAGTCAGCGACGTGACATATGAAATTGAACCTCTTAACGCCACCAGCGCGCGATCGTGTTCTGACTTTGTTCACGTCACGAGGCTGAAGTGATATTACTCGGACCAACCAAGCACCGAGACTGTGCCTTCGCCGCCAGGGGTGATGCTACGGGGCGCCACAAACGAACATTGTAGAAAAGAGGCCGATGTTTAGGGCAAGCTCGTGCTGACTGGGCTCCATATTGTATGCCTGCCGGTTTACGAAAAGTAAAGGTATTTTTCAGACGCCTTCTCCACGTAACAATATGTAAGAACTTGAGACAATGTCGGCTAGCAGAAGTGACAGCCTGAACCTCAGCTGTGTTAATGTAAGAAGTAACTAAAAATACTTTCTTGATCCCGGCCTTCAGTAAACGGTATCTAAATGGAAAGACGCCACAGGCCATTTGCAACGACTAGTTTGGCCCCCTTACAATACTGCCGAGTGAAGTAGTTGTACATGACTTTTGATCACCTCCTAGAAATGCGAAGGGGCTGGTTGCGTTCAGAGCCAGCAGAAAAAAGTGCGACAAGTGCTTGATGATCGGTACGCATGGTGAAACAGCAACCTCATAAATGAACATGCCATTTCCCAGAATCATAAAGACGCGCTAGAGCTTCACGCTTTTTAGTAGAATAGCTGCGCTCGGCAGGGAGAACGTGTGAGAAGCAAGCGCAATGATGATCGGCTGGTCACCTAACTGTTGTTGAAGCACTGCTCCAAGTGCAACATCGAACGCATTCGTTCCGATGACGATGGGCAGCTTCTCATTGAAATTACTGAAAAATGACTTCGAAGTCAGGATTGACTTCATCCTAATGAAGCTTTTTTCAGCTGCAGCTGACTAGGTAATAATTGGCAGATCCCACGTGCAGCGGGAACCGATAATATGCGAAGCATGAGTGAGAAATGTTGATATGTCACTTTAAAATCAGCACAACATTACAAGGTGGAGGCAAATGATGTCGTACATGACTTCCGTGTCATGATTATTATGTTTCGATGTGTTGTTTACCTTCGTCATCTATTCACGTCACGTGATACCACATTTAGTATATGTGGCGCTAGCGAAATGGCCGCGAGCACACTATGAGCGTGGTATGTTGTCATGTTCTTACATGGCACGCGTGTCAGGATTATAATGTTGCAACACAAGCGGAAGGAATCATCGTGTTTTTTTTACAACGAAGAGTGGAGACGCCCAATGGGAAGCGGAGACACGCTCGATGGTTCCACTGGCTTGAAGACGGGACAGTTCGGCAAAAACTTGCTCACGGAGCACAAAAAGAAGACGTCGAAGCTTAGCGCGAACCAGACACTCATCTGGTAGACACACTACTATATGCACAAAGCCGCGCACACAACCCAGTTCACGGGTTAACAGCTGACGGAATTCATTGGACTCGTGGACCGGAAGATCAGGTTGCACGTCAACTTGGGCACAAGTTATGGAAGCAGTGAGAATATTTTTGAATAGCGCCTCTATAGGCACGAACCACTAAAGGGCTGCCACTTGCAGTGACGTAGGAAGTGGCACTAGCAGTATGATTGCAACTTCTGACTTGTGGTGTGAAAAGTCTTAAATTGTCAATTGTATTCTTTAGATGACGCCTGCAGAACGATGTTTGAAGGATAATGCTTAACGCCTGGGAAATGTCTATAAATGTCAGCAGCCCCAATTAACGAGATGGATGCACCAGTGTCAACGAGAGAAGTCAGGGGAACAATGCCTGCTGTTGCTACAATGGAAGGCGCGTATGTTGTGTGGCAAACAGCCACACTTATGACGGTGATCGTATTTGCTTGGCCGTCACGCGAAGTCTTCAAAGCGGCTGCATCTTGACATGAGGTCCAACTGATTACGGCTTGATAATTTCCGCATTCACCTCACGCGAGACAAGTTCGGTTACGTGTCAGACACTGAGTAAAATTCGCTAAATGGCGAACTGGTCCACAACGGAAGGGACTCACTCACTGGATTCCGTGCCGACCGGTTGTGCCCTCGCGATCTCCGACGACAGTGCAGCCCTGGCCGACTGGGTTGGTCCCACGCCTTCTCCTGACGCCGGTCCCTTACGACAACGACAGCGTAGCTCTGGCCGACTTCATTAGCCCTACGCAATCTCCTGTCGCCGACAAGAGCTCTCGCCGCTTCATTGACTATGTTCTAGACTAAGTAGAAGGCCTTTATCTTGTATCACAATAACAATTCGAAAAAAGAAGTTCAGATTCATGAAGTGAAAGCTAATATTGGAAAGAAGCTGGGTCTTCAGGTTTTTAATGTTTATTTTGAAGTCACCGACTATTACAATGAACTGACACATGCACGGATGCATGGACGCACGCACACCCAGATGCACTGACAGATGAATGTACACACGCGATATGGTAAATTGTAAACCTCAATGTTAGCTATAACCGCTCTATGTACGGTAAATGCAACACCTGTGTTTTGGTCTGACAGGAAGCATTGAGCACGGCCTCAAAGGACATCGTAGGAGTCTCAGGATATTCACTCCTGAATTCTCACATCTACATTGTTGACCTGACTACGGTGAAGAATATAAATCAGGGTTCCAGGAGGAATTAAACCCGATCATAGTGCGTGACAATCGAATATTCTACCACAGAGCCACGACTGTTTTCAGAAGTTGCTTTAGAAAGACATACTTTGCCGGCTTAATGTTAGTGAAATGTCAATTGCTGTTGCTTTTCTGCATCTCTTTTATTAAAGCATTATATATGTACACCTGCTGGCAAAATAAGCTGACATGCAACGAGTGGCAACCACAATTCACTAAAGCCAACAGATGGAAGTGCCGCTGTGTATATACGAAGAGAGATACCACACGTAGCACTCAATGTGGCCGACTTGTGCACAGATGTTATAGACGTTTGTGCGATCAGGGCACAGTTGGGAAGCCGCAAAGTCAGCATTGCATCAGTGTATGCGTCTCCTCACAAGACAATTTCTGTCGAAAAGTTTTTAGAAGACCTGTGTCATCGTTGCCCAGCTGCGCGCATCATTTGTGCTGATTTCAAGGCCCGTCACACGTCATGGGGGGACAAGAGTTCGGATGCATGTGGTCGTTGTCTGGTAAAAGCCATTAATAAGCTAGACTTATGCATTTTTAATGATGGGAATGTAACATTTTTAGGCCCCCAGCTTGTGCAAGTATTATTGGCTTGACGTTGCATTCAAGTGACGTTCATATCACGTGTTGCACAGCTCCGGACAGAATGGGCAGTGACCATTTCCCTATATTGATCAGTGTTACTGGCTACCATTTAACGGTAGCTAATCCTGCAAAGTAACTGATTGGGATCGCCACCGAGAGCATCTTGATCACCGATCAGGGGATATGCTTAAGGATATGCTAGCGAGCAAAGCGGTTGCAACCACTATGCTTAAGCTACCTGCACATTTTCGAGGCCCGGACTTAAAGCTCCGTAATTTGTGTGGGGCCAGAAGGGCAGAGAAAAGGCTTATGTGAAGAGGTGATGAACCTGATAGCAAAAATCAGTTATACAGACTTAATGCAACAATACGGCGATACAGCAACAAACCGGAAAAACAATGGGCAACATTTTGTGAGAGTTTAAGAGTATTTACTCCACTGTCAAGGATATGGCGAGTAGTAAATTGGGTCGGAATCCCACCCGAGCCTTTGAGACCGTTTATTGCCTTCTCGTTATTCAAGGATACATCAATGCTGTCTCTAGCCGAAGAGTTTGCTGACGTATATGTAATTGGAAGAGAAAGTGAACCACCTTACCCACGTCGCCTCATTTAACATCTGCCATCGACGCACCTTTCACGCAGCGGGAACTTACCTCCGCCGTAAGTTGTCTCTATCGACGCTGTGCTCCTGGACTTGACGAAATTACAAACCAAATGATCTCAATTCTGCCTGCAGAAGTGAAGAGGAGGCTTCTGGTGCATTTCGACTAAGTTTGGGAGTCTGGAAACATTCCTGAAGCCTGGAAATTAGCTTAGGTCATGCCAATGCGGAAGCCAGGTAAGCACAAACATAACTGGCATCATACAGACCAGTATCACTAACTTTGTGCGTAGTGAAGCTGACGGAGAAGCTGGCCTGTGTTCGGCTGACATGGTGAATGGAGAATCCCAAGGCCCTTCCTGCATGTATGATTGTGGTTGGGCAACGGTTGAGTGCACAGAACATCTTGGACTTGGTGAGTCACATAGAACACCAACATGCGTACGACTTTTCAACTCTGGCAATATTCCTGGACGTTTCAAAGGCATACGACTACGTGTTCCAAGGTGCGATAATTTGTGGTCTTGTATCTATGGGAATAACGGGGAACCTTCTACGCTTTGTTCAGGCGTTTCTTAGTGATCACTCGATGCAGGTGAAGTTAGGGACAGTGCTCAGTAGCTCAAGGAAAATCACCAGAAGAGTGCCACAGGGCAGTGTCCTGTCTCCAATGTTGTTCAATGTGGCCATGACAGGTTTACCTAATGCTCTCAAGACTGTGAGCAAGGCAGTACAATTATCAGTTTATGCCGAAGACATATGCATCTGGTTGTCGGGATATCAGCATAAGCGATTGAAAATGATTAGCCACAGAGTTCTACTCTCCGCACAAACCTATCTTCAATCTATTGGACTAACAATATCAGCTGAAAAGTCTCAACTCATGCTATTCCCTGGTATGCGAGGGCGAGAAACAAGGATGAAAATATTACATCCTGATGCATAATTAAACAAGTTAGGTAAACGGGATTCCTTGGAGTCACACTAGACACCAGAATGAATCGGCGACAGGCAGTAGACAAGACACTGTCAGCGCTGTCACCCCGTGTAAATATTCTTCGAAGGATGGCAGGAACAAGCTGGGGGAGCCACCCAACATCAATGATAAAATACACGAGACAGTAATTGCCAATCGTGTGCTTTTCCAATTGCCTCTGATTTCTCCGCGTCAGTCACAGCATGAACGGCTAGAAAAACTTCATTGTAAAGGCCTCTGACTTGCTTTGGGAGCGCCAAAGTTTGCAGCGAGCATAAAGGTGCTTCATGAACTTCGTCGTCCGCCGTTACGTCTTTTCGCCTCTCAACGACTGCTGACACAGATTTGCCGACTTGGCGAATCGAGCCCAGGGCGAGCACTACTCAGTTGCTTTCGGCGACGCACGGAATCGCGAGCTTTCGTGGCCCTCAACACCCTCCGCCATCTTATCATCAAGTTTCTCAAACAAAGACAACTTTGATAAGACCCACCTTGGTCACTTGAGGATGCCGACTGTCAGGCGACGATTCCACGGATGCACATCAGCGGTTCCGCACCCACAGCAAAAGTACGTTCTTTGGTACTGGAATATATTGAAGAAAAGTACGCCGATCATTTAAAGTTTTCACAGATGGATCAGTCGACATAGTGCGCGGAGCAAGCGCTGAAGCGTTTGTGATCCCGTCTCTAAAGGCGTCTTGGGCAGCACGACTCGAGTGCGTTGTTTCATCGACAGCATGTGAAAGCGTGGCAATTCAGGCACCCCTGAAGAAACTGAAGCTTTGTAGGCAGCAACAAGTCGTGCTGTTTTCGGACCGTAAGCCTGCTTTGCAGCGGCTAAAACATGAATTGATTTTAAATCGATGCACTCAAAGATCACTGCAATATCTTGAAGACCTGCATGACATTGGTATAAACATTAAGTTTAAATGGATTCCATCACGTGTGGGTAGAGTGGGTAATGAGGTGGCTGACAGACTTCTCCGGAGTGCTCTGGAGCTTACACTAACGAAGAAGACTCCCAAAGACAATCAGCGTATCTTACGAGAAGCTGTGAGTAAGCATTTTCACACATTATGGCGGACGCCTCACCAGCCATGTGTAACACAAGGGCTATCAAGGGAAGAGGCCTGCTTGCTTCATCGCATCCGAACGGGATCAGCGCGTACACCAGCATGGTTCCACAAGATAACTTTCTGAGACGCCCTTGTGCTCGAAGTGGAAGGAAAACGGTGATATAGAACACTATTTGCTTAAATATCGTGAGCTTAAGAAGGAACGGCAAAGTTTATATGAGGAGCTGCATCAGTTAAGCTCGCCATGTGACAGTGCGTGACTGATATTGTGTTTCCGCGTGCTTCCTCGATCTTCAAAAACCAGGTGTCACGACGTCTGTTGAAGTTTTTGATTACTACAGACCTCGCATGTGACTGGTGATAAGTGACGATTATGTTTGGGGTATAGTGCAGTGAGATAGAGTACCGGCACAATACTGCAAGTGGAATAGCACAAAGGCTGCCGTCTTATATGCAGAAATACGTCGCGCTATGCAGGATTTTAGTTTTACAAGTCTGCTCGTGCTTAGTTAAAAAACAAACAATGGACATTAGCTACAATTTGCAAAAAGAAAACCGGGCGGGGCCGTTGCCTGCGAATTATTCAAGGCTAGATCCGCCGCCTACCTACAACATCCTCAACCTCAACCTCTTAAAGCTGCATCGCCACACAGTCACGTCGTTTTACTCGCTTGCAGCGTAATATATATACAGACTTTTTGATAGCGGTGCACTGCCGTTTTTAAATGGCTCGTGTGTTCCATTCGGCGGGTGCACGGTTGGTGTGAGGCGTTTGCTGTTTGCTTTACCTGAATAAACATAACTTTGTATGACTCAAGAGACTTACCACATATAACAATAGTTGCCTTCTGTGCATGTTCTTATAGGTGGAAACGTTCTGTTTGGTAATTAGCCACTAATGAGGGCACAGAAGTCTTAACGCAGTTGAGGCTGAAAAATTCAAATTGCCTTCCCTGCATGGGAAGGATCGTTTTCTATAGGTTATCTGTGCAGTAAACGCAAAACAAGTGGCCTACCCTTCACTGCCAGCAGGCCCCCCGTTTGAGTGAGGGTGTGAAATATTGAACAAAGAAAGCAGCACCTACCTCATAACGTTACGTGTTATCAGCTAGCCTTTTGCAAGCGAGTAAAAAGACATGTGCGAGTTTTCGAGAATGCGCATGTGCACGGCGTTGTTCCGAAACTTGGCGCACAACGTCAGACGGCCTGGTGATGGAGCAGTACTAGACTGTGGTCGCCGATGGCACATCCCGACTTATTTTGCTGACAGGTGAACTTTTCTGATACAACCATAACGCCTGTTTGATGTGAATGGTGTAGTTAAACGCCATTCAATGAAGTTACTCTAGACCCCCCCCCCCCCTCGAAAAAAAGTCTACGCACCTTCTATAGAAGGGAATCACCACGACTGGGAGAAGCTCATGGTATCATATAGCCGAGTAAAGGTACTACGTTACCCGAGCGTTGCCCCATATAGTGTATGTAGTAATGTATATAATCAATACATGATGTATAAATAATGTAAATTTATTTCGGCTGCCAGTCGTCTTAGGCCATTCAAGCAGGATTTGGAAAACGGCTGGAGTGGAGAATATACCTCGACAGTGAATCGATGAACCTCCCATCTTACTGGTGGCAAGATACCACTTCAAAGAGGGTAGTGTGCTGCGGCATGTAGTGCTCGACGTGTTACGTGTTTCCTTGAGAAGCCTCAGAAGCAGGCGCATTTTAGTACAGATCAACTCATAAATAATCTTATTTTCCTCGTGAGGAACAGTTTACGGTGAACCATAATGCCATACTTTTTGATTGCGATTATATATAGAGAACCTCGAATAGTTTTTGCCGCCATCGGCAGCGTTTTTCACCACCGCCCACCGCCGCCCACCGCCGCCATTTTCCACACACACACACACACACACACACAAACACACACACACACACGCACACACACACACACACGCACACGCACACGCACACGCACACACACACACACACACACATATATATATATATATATATATATATATATATATATATATATATATATATAACGCAAAAACTTATCCAGAAAAAACTCCACCACACGGAATCGAAAGTCTGCTCTCTTGCTACAGCCACTAAGCCACGAAGAAGCTTTTTTTAATTGCCCTGCTTTAGCAATTTCGACCAGCACAATTTTCTTACAATTGCTTCATGTACACTGGTGATTCAATGCACAGTACCATATTCGGCATATTTTTTTGCAATCTTCAAAATTCTAGAAACGAAGTTAAGCATTCTTGACCACTTCCTTCAATGTTCAAACGGCAAGCTAATTTTTCTACCGCCATAATTTTGTTTCAATAAGGCGTAGATAGTAATCTGGTGTGGTGACCGCGTACCCCCGTGGGAATTATTGAGAAGTACAGGCTTCAGATGCAATTGCGTTCGGTAGCGGACTGTCTACAAATCTGTTTATGAAGTTTCAGCTTTATTCTTCGCGCAGTGTGAGTTGGGTGCAGTGCACAGCCCTAAAGCAGCGCCTTTGTTGTTCAATTAGACTGAAGAGCATTAGGCTTCAGATTCGTGGTGGCTTTGAAGCTTTGCAAATCGTATTTAACCGTTTAAGTTAGAGTGAACTAGAATATTTTACTTCACTACAGTTTAAGTGAGGCGTCGTCCACTGACCACTGTGCATAGATACAGTGTGTTATGCCAGTGCAGAATATCATAATTAAACGACATTTTTCCGTAAACGCATCTTGCCGAAGCTCATCTAAATCGGCTGAAAAATGACGGCGAAGTTACGTAGACTCACCATCACGCTTCTCCGACTCCACTTGGCAAGAAAACAAGAGTAGCGCTGGGGCGTCGCGTACAGTTTAAAACAATGATACCTAGAAGGAAATGTGGTGCTAGTGTGTATACGGGCTCCTTCAGCAGCGCTTGTACCACCGTGCGAAATATGGGAAGTACCTATGGAAGTACCAGCTTGAGATCCGCTTTCGATAGATTACGTTCTTGATATTCGCGGCAGTTATTTTTCGAGTGTAAAACAAGGTAATATAATCTTATATTTACAGGAAACTTGCTTCATTTATTTGTATCAAGCTTCGTTGCAAACGGTTGTCGTGACGAGGCGACAAAAGGGAATCCTGGGCAAACTTAGCCATCAGGGTATGCATTGTTCTGTCATTGCGTTCCATATTTGGCATCAACATTTGAGGAATTATTTTTACAGCCCTTGAAAACAAGCATGCTTGTTTCATTATCTACTCATCGCATTATCTAATGCATAAGTCGCAATATCATAATGTGCATCGCATTATCATATTGCATAAGTTCGCATTATCTACTCATCGAAATAACACTACAATATTAAGTGAGAAACTTTTAAGTTTCATTTTGTGCGATGCTAGGTGCGTCTGTCCAAGTGGCCTGCCCCCTACACAGCTCTGGTTTGTTGTGACGTAGAGCCAGCGGAGCGTGACGATGTATCTTCTTAGCTTCGTCATCGTTTCGCAGTCAATTTAAAATGGATTTAGGCAAGACGCGCTCATCCTGCACTGGCATGAGGCGCTGCATCTGTGAGCAGCGGTGAGGGGACGGCGGTTCGTTCAAACTGTCAAAAACGACTAGTAATTAAAGCTTCAACGTCGCAGCAAATTACAGACCATGTGGTGTTAAGCCTCTTTGAACAACAATGGTGCTGCTTCAATGCTTTCCACCGCACTCCATTGCTTTCGCTGCGCGAAAAACGAAACTAAAACAGTAGTTAAAAGTCTCTAGACAGTTCGCTAGCTAATTCTACCCCATCCTAATCCTATACTTTCCATAATTCCCATGAAGGTACACGATCGCAGCACGAGATTCCTTTGTAAGTATTATTGTATGATACGGTATGGAGCATCGTTTCTTGCGTTGTTTTTGTTTGAGCAGCGCATTAAGCATCGAGCTGTGCACGTTATTATATCGCTCTTGTCCCGTGTATGTTGTTTGGGTAAGACTGTTTTCACAACGAATCTGTGCAGGGCAGGGCCTTGCCTATGACGTTGCCACCATTTTTTTTTGTCTCTCTGTTGGGACGCAGTGCTCAGCTTGCAAGTTTTTTTATTACCGTATCTTTCTCCCTCTCTTTCGCTTTGGTGGTGAAGCGCCGTTCGTTTGCGGTGTGCGTGCGGTGATTGTGGCATGTTATGGCTTCCTAATGAGTCGCTATGCGCTTTGATCTAGCATTCATAAACACAGAACTAGTTGAAACCAGGGACTTCACTCTAACACTACAAAAAGCTCCTTGATGACACATCGGCCTCTGGTATACATAAAGAGATAGAGAGAGAGAAATGAGTAAAAAGAGATGGGGAGGTTAACCTAGAAGCACTGATTTGCTACCCTGTACAGGCGTTGGGAAAAGGGTCGAAATAGGATAAAGATAGATATAAAAATAAAATAGAAAAAAACACATGCACACATACTCGGTAGTTTCGATCACAGTCGTTTGGACAGGCCGGTTGAACGCAAGTAGCGCAGAATCGCTTTCACAGCCTTCTTCTGCGACATAAGGTCCTGTCGGTAGCGCAGGATTCTTTCTTCCGAAAGAGTCTCGTTGTGCAGTTCATCTAGTGCATTACAAAGTGACTGTCTTTGCAAGCAGTATTGTGGGCATTCACAAAGAATGTGCCAAGTTGTTTTGTCACTGCCGCAATAGTCGCATGCAGCGGTGTCAGCCATTCCTATGCGGAACGCGTATGCATAGGTAAATGCGACGCCCAACCGTAATCTGCACAGCACAGTAGCTTCTCGTCAGCGTAATTCCGGAGGAATTCGAAGACTTAGAGTTGGGTCCATGGTACATAACCGTGCACGGATGAAATGTGAGGCGTTCCAGTGTAACGTGGTGCGCTTGCGAGCAAGCATGCGGAGTTTCCGTGCAGCGTCAGTTCTGGAGAGCGGAATCGACATTTGATCACTTTCAGTATAGGCAGGACGGGCAGCTCGATCGGCCAGTTCATTGCCAATTATTCCACAATGACTTGGAAGCCATTAAAAGGCTATTTCTTGTGCTTTCTCAATGAATTTGTGAGTCTTTTCTGCAATATTCAGTATCAGCTGTTCGTATGGGCCGTGGCGTAAAGGTAATAGAAGAGATTGCAGTGCCACCTTCGAGTCACTGAAAATTGTCCATTTTTGTGGCTGTTGATCGCTGATCAATTGCAGTGCGGCACGCAGAGCTGTGAGCTCTGCTCCCGTTGATGTTGTAAGGTGGTAGGTCTTGAATTTTCTTGAGGTGTGTTCTAATAGTATAACAAATGCCGCCGTTGAACTCTTCTGTAAAACAGAGCCGTCGGTGTATGCGTGTATACAGCTTTGATACGTCTCGTATATATAACAAGAGCAGAGCAAGCTGCCTAAGAGCAGCTGACGATACATCTGCTTTTTTCTGGATTCCAGGTATAATTTGGCTGATGTTAGCCTGGTCAGGCACCAAGGAGGAGTCGAAGACAAGGTGGCGGGTGTAAAGCATGTCGGCAAAAAAACGCGATATGTGGTTACCGTTTCGCAAAATGACGAACGTGGTCTGTCTGTCGCTAAAGAGGCTAGGTGGTGACAGGGTGGCCGAGCGATAAGCCTTATATTTGTCCTGAGTGCCTCAATGTCGATATGTGTCGTGATGAGGTGGTCACCGGTGATTGCTATAGTAGCCATTGTCGACGCACTACGAGGCAAGCCGAGGCAGATGTGGAGTGTCTGGGACTGAACACTCTGTAGAGTTCGTGGGCTTGTTTTGCTTGTATTGGTCCATGCTGGTGAGCTGTACCGCAGGAAACCGAGAAAAAGTACCCTGTGCAGTTGTAGCATTGCACTGGGAGACATTCCCTAAGTGTTTCCTGCAAAGAACTTCACTCTGTTGCAGATGTCTATTAACCATTTCTTCATGTACGAAACCTGATCGCTCCATGATAGATTCCTGTCAATTACGACGCCGAAAAACTGGTGTGATCGAACGTATGGTACAGTTCTACCATTGATGCTTATGGTGTACTTATCCATAGGCTTTCGTGTACAAGCTACGAGGACGAATTTCTCGGAAGAAATTTCGAAGCCTCGATTTCGGAGATAACGTAATGTTTCAGTAGCAGCTTTTGAATTGAAAGCCTGAATGTGCTTGGCAGATGCTCAGTGAGAGCAATTAGCGTAAGATTCAACAGCACAGGGCTGAGTACACCTCCTGGGGGATGCCACGGTGGCTGTATTGTTGAGAGGTTTGACCGTCTCCAGTGCTCACCAAGAAGAATCGCATTGACAAATAACTACGTATCCAGCGATACATCCTACCACCTACTCCAACATCTTCGAGAGCGATGAGAACAGCTTCATGCGTAACATTGTCATACGCCCCTTTGATGTCCAGAAACAAAGATGCGCAGAGACGCTCACGGCCTTTCTCATGTTGGACGTAAGTGACCAGGTCGACTACATTGTCAATCAATGATCGACCACGCCGAAATCCTGCCATGGCATCTGGGCAGTTGTTGTTGCACTCCAAGTACCACTCCAGGCGTCCCAAGATCATCCTCTCCATAACTTTGCTACACAACTGACCAATGCGATCGGGCGATAAGATGAGAGCTACAACGGTGACTTGACTGGCTTCAGAAGTGGAACTAGGCGACCTGTCTGCCAGCTTGTCGGGAGCGTTCCATCTTGCCAGGATTTGTTGTACAACTCCAGGAGCAGGATTCTCACGCGTTCACCCAAGTGACAAAGGGCCCTATAAGAAATTCCGTCGGGTCCTGGTGCCGACGTCCGTCCACACAATGTTATTGCTGCTCTGAGTTCAACGATCGAAAAGGGCATATCTATGCTGGAATTCAGTGTTTGTGGAAAGTTGGTCGAAGGCAAGAGGCTAAGTGTTTAAGAGAACTTTATTTCCGGATATATCATACACAGCATATGTGTACACTTATAAATGGACAATGGTGAATAATGCCTATGTAAAATGCAAGCTTTTATATAGAGCGAAAGAACTTATAGTGTATGCAGTGACGTACAATGCCAAAACTGTTCAACAAGAACAGGACATTCTTGCCATCGAGATGAATAAACTTAAATAAACAGTAAGGCTATATGAACAAACAAGGGGAGGTCATTTACAGTGAAGGGTGATGTTTTGCATTTACCTGTGAGGACAATTTTCTCTCGCGCTCAAGAACAGTATCGCACAAAAGGACATGTTTCTAAGGAAGAAAAGAAAAATACACTCTGTGATGTCACAGTGGTACAAGCTCTAGCCCACCTCCTCAATAGGGGAGGAAAGGCATGGACACTCTGTTGTTTTTTACGATAATAAATCGCGTAGACCAACGTCGGAGGAAAGCCTCCTTTCCCAGCATGACTACTTCTGCGTTAAGATGCATAGGCAATATGTTTCTTAGCCGATGTAGTAGGGGAAACATGGCTCTCTGGGGGCATCCCCTCAGACGGGCCAGTCCCCTTCGTTTCCATAAGATGAAGGCTCCGATAGCCATTAAGAGTACGACAAAGTTATCCCTGTGGCTAGACTTTCACTGCATACTTGTGTGAAACATTCTGGTAACCATGCGCCGAACCCCGCCTGGTTTAAGAGAATTTTATTTCCTGATATATCATACACAGCCTATGTGCACACATAAAAATGGACAATGGTTACCAATGTGAACATACAATGCAAGCTGTTATGTACAGCGAAAGAACTTATAGTGTATGCAGTGACGTACAATGAAAAATTGTTCAACAAAGACCGGACATTCTTGCCATCGAGATGATTAAACTTAAATAAACAGTAAGGCTATATGAACAAACAAGAGGAGGTCATTCACAGTGAAGGATGATGTTTTGCATTCACCTGTGAGGACAATTTGCTCTCGCGCTCAAGAACAATATTGCGCAAAAGGACATGTTTCTAAGGAAGAAAAGAAAAATACACACTGTTATGTCACAGAGGTACAAGCTCTAGCCCACCTCCTCATTAGGGGAGAAAAGGCATGGACACTCTGTTGTTTTTTACGATAAAAAATCGCGTAGACCAATGTCGGAGGAAAACCTCCTCTCCCAGCATGACTAGTTCTGCGTTAAGATGCATAAGCATTATGTTTCTTAGCCGATGTAGTAGGGAAAACATGGCTCTCTGGGGGTGTCCCCTCATACGGGCCAGTCCACTTTGTTTCTATAAGACGAAGGCTCCGATAACCATTAAGAGTACGACAAAGTTATCCCTGTGGCTAGACTTCCACTGCATACTTCTTTGGAACATTCTGGTAACCATGCGCCAAAAGGTGCGTGCTACTATAAATTCATGGAAGACATGGTTTAGTGTTTCGACGCGACCGCATTGCGGGCATGTGGCGGAGGGCGCCACGCCCCACGCCGCAATGTGGTCGGCCGTTGGTAAAGCCTCCCATTCCCTAAGCCAGTTTAGGTGACAGACCTCGGAGGGGAGAGAAGTGTTTTTAAATGTCCAACGTCTTTTCACCCGGCATTTGTGGCGTTGTTCTTCAGATAGGTTTTTAAATGCTATTAATTCACTCATGTCGGTGGGGGACATTTTCATAAGTTCTTGAACTGGAAAATCGTTTCGCCATTGTTGCAAAGATTTTATAACATGTGTGTAGTACACCGGTGACTGTTCGGCAGCTAGTCCCGTGTCGTTTACTAAACCGAAATATCTTCTAGTGGTTCCCAGCAGATACACTAGGAGTTGCCTGCCTCGATACGATGAGTTCTCCAAGAGTGGCCAGGTGTTTTTGAGAGCCAACATGCGGCACATTACATCAAGGTTCGGTACACTGAGCCCTTCCCATTTTATTGGTAGGCAGACCAAGCCTCTGGCAACAACTTCGGCGTGGCCGTCCCAGACAAAGGAGCCGCACGCAGTAGCCACTCTCAGCAAAACCCGTCGAGGTTGTCGGGCAAATCTGGCTACCTAAAGCAGTGGCGCTGTTATTCTGGAATTTATTAGGTAACCTCTTTCGGTAAAAGGTAGTTGAAACGTTCTGGCGACTTCAATGCATCTGTCCACTTTGTGTTGGATTTTTTTACATGTGGTTCGGGCTACCTCGCCAGTCGAGAGGAAAGTTTCAGCTAAGACTTTAATGCCTTGGACGACTTGGACGCCATCAGGGAACCCGTTAGTGTGCATCCCAAAGCACAATGCCTTGCTTTTTTCGGTATTAATAAGTGCTCCCGACAAGTAACTATACGTGTGGAATATTCGCAGAAAGGCTCTGTAGCTATCTATGTTCCGAATAAACAGCGAGATGTCATCGGCGTATGTCGCTACTTTCCCTTCGCCCAAGCCTGGGCGAGGAAAGCCAGGTATCGAAGTGCAGTTCTGGATTTGTTTCAACAATGGATCTATTCATAATACAAAGAGAATTGCGGAGAGGGGACAGCCTTGTCGAATGCCCCAGCGTTATAAAGAACATGTGAGAACCCAGCGTAATAAAGAGAGAGAGAAACTTTATTTTCGCACAACATGAAGCACTGGAAGAATAATGTTTTCTTTTTTTCTTAACTTGTCATGACTGCAATAGGTTCAGATGTATAGCCATTCACTACTAATGACGTTTCTAAGGCTGTGTAGAGTAGCGGGGGATGTCGGTTAAATTTGCTGGGAAGCCATAAAGGATTGTGAATATGCTGTCTTTTTTAGGGACGAAGCTCCCTAAAACGGCACCCGTTTGTCTCTCTTTGTATACGTAACTTGTGTTAAGCTTTGACCTTCAAGGTGGTGCTGGTGGGAGATTTCTCCTGTGTGTTGCTGAACAATAAAAACTTCGCAGCGTGCACGTTGACTAAAAACGGAATTCTCCTGTATCTTACTTCCCATTAGCAGCTATTGGCATGTAAATTGAATACTATCTGACAAGAAAGGGTTGCTACGGTATACTCGCTGGGCGTAACCTCCTTTGTTTTAGAAAGGCTTAGTGAGCGTTGGGCCACAGTGTCATGAGTACAGTGAACTAGTATATACCATGAACTCGAGGTGGTTAAGGATGGGAAGTAGACAAGAAGCGCAAGCCGTAAGAAAGTGCGCGTGTGCCAGCTCTCGTTTAGTCCTTGGAATGTCCGCTGGACGACAGTGCTTCTATATGCGGAATAAATGATGAAAAGTTTCGAGATTGTGGTACTTAGAGTGGTGGTACTTAGAGGACGAACGGACACAAAGACAGATGCATAGACGGACGCAGGTGCAGATGCATGGACGAACGCTGGGACAGACGCACGAATAGACGTGCGGACGCACGAATAGATGCACGCACGGACAGGCGGATGGACGCACGGATGGTCACACAGACAGACGCATGGATGTACAGAAGCGAGAACGAATGGACGGACGGATGCTTCGCCGCACTCTCCATCATTCACCCCATGGATATGCTGCCATTTTTCTTCACTGCTAAATCTAGACGCATAGCGACAATTCAGGAAGCAATCGATAAATTCTGATGTTTAGATGACTTGTTCAGGTCTCTTATTGGGCGCACAGCATACCTTTAGTTGACGACAGCCAAGGACCTATCATTAAGCTGATCATCACTTCACGTAGCCTTGGGAGTAACCGTCTTCACGACAACGCTTGCCGCGAACCGCCGACAGAACACGCGGCACGCACCGCACGGACACCGCAAATAAACGGCACTGGCGCCGCAAATAAACGGCACTTGCGCCGCCAAACCGAGAAAGAAAGTGGAGGGAAAAACATTTCGGCAGATCCTACGTACCTTGGGAATCGACGTTATGCGAAGCTTGTGGAGGAAAGGTGAGCGTGTCCAACATTTTTTATTGATCGACACACCATCAAATGACGCTGAATGTATGTACAAATGTCACACGCACAATTATATGTTAAAAAGTTGCGAATGTTTATATAACCAGTTGTTTGCACTCACGTAACGATGTCAACAAGAATATGCGTATTAGCAACACCGGAAGCAGATACGAAGCGCTAACGCTCGCGAGGATGCTGGCCATGGACACTGCTACATAAATACTTCAGCGCGTGGTACCTAACTACAATTGACGTTAACCCGACGTGACGGATGTATCAAAGGAGTACATATGCAATTTTTATAAAATTGAACAGGCGCATTGGAACCATCGCTCTCTGGATTCCGTGCCGACCGGTTCTGCCCCCGCGATCTCCGACGACAGCGCAGCTGTGGCCGACCATCTCGCCCTAAGCCATCTCCTACCGCGGACAAGATCTCTCACTGAGCAGGCGCCCCGTCCTCGGACTCCTGCGACCGTGTCCATCTTTCCTATCTCCTCTCTACTTCCGTCGTTTTCTGTCGTTCGCTGTTCCTGCGCCTCACTCTCTCCTTCCTACCTCTATGTAGTTACCTTTTAATCCTCTATTTTTAATCCCTCCTTACCCCCATTCCTCGTGAGCTACTATTGTGGAGTCGCACTCTGAAGCAGACAGTTACGGGGCTCTCTTTTCCCTTGTTTTCTTTTTAGGAATAACATAAGAAACCTTTATTGATGTTTTACAAAAAGAATAACATCTACTTGAAAAGTATTTCCAAGACCTGGCGTAGCTAAATGGTAGAATGATTCATTGCCAATGAGATTGCTTGGGTTAGATTCCAGCTGGGACCCTGACGGTAATTTTAAATGCGAGGCATTTCTTAGCAAACTTAGCCGACTTCAAAAACACCACAACATGAACAACACAGATGAACAATGGGAGGCACTGCTGTACAGCTCGGCCATTGCTGATCAGCGCTGGCTGGTCCAACGGGTAGAGAAGATGGCTATGGACAGCCGAGCCCTGGAATAGGGGCCCGACCATTTTGAATGCTCCGCGTTATGCGCAAATAAAGTTTTCTCTCTCTCTCTCTCCCGCCAACGTTTAGCGTATCTATTTAGCTATCTAACCACCTACGACATTTAGCTCTCCTGCCCGTTTTGATTATGGTATTGATACCAAACTTAGTGTGGCATAACATGACTGTATCAAGAACATATCTGACCAGATATAGCATGAAAATCACGACATGTATGTCATGAATGTCATGATTTACATTTCATTGTCCTGTAGCTCTTGCGGCTGTTTCGTTCACATGGCATGTTGCAGAACTAGTATGGTATGGCATGACTGCATGGCGAACACAAGCGACCAATTCTAACATGAAAAACATGACATGCGTGTCATGTAACAACAAGGCTACATGTCACGCTCATGATGCGTTCACGGCCGTTTCGCTAGCGTCACATACACCAAATTTGGTATTACAGTATCTGGTGCAAACCTGATAATCATGAGATGTGTGTCATGTATAACCATGACTACATGCCATGCTCATGATGCTCTAGTGGCCATTCCGCTAGCTTCAATTATACCAAATTTGGTATTACGGGACGTGAATGGATGACGAAAGTATGATACTGGTGCAAACATGATAAACTTGAGATGCGTGTCATGTAACAACATGACTACATGCCACACTGACGATGCGCTCGTGGCCGTTTCGCCACCGTCACATATATCAAATTTGTAATTACGTGACGCCAATGGATGCCGAAGGTACGTGACTGGTGGAAACATGATAATCATGAGATGCGTGTCATGTGAGAAGTTGACTACATGCCACAGTCAAGGCGGCAATACATGTCGACCTGACGTGGTGAGCGTGCTCGCAGGCATTCATTTTGTCGCGTCACGTAGGCGTTGCCACGCCAGGCGCCAGTCCTGCCATTTACTCGCAGGCGCGTGTTGCGCTGCGCTTCTTTGACACGTGCACGTTTCAGAGCGTCCGGCGTCCCTTCGTCACGAAAAGAGAGAAACGAAGTCCTGTCTGGGTAAAGCATTGGCGCGAAATGCAGCCTGTCGCATTTCGCGACGGTTGCCGTCGGGCCGCGCCGACGAACGCTGGTCGCATGTGTTGTCAGACTTAGAGTGCTCGCGTTTTGCTAAGTAGCGTCGCTGTGCCCAGCGCGTACGCGCGTCAACGCTGCATTGAAGTATATTGGGTTCTTCATGATGCACTCGTGGCCGTATTGCTAGTTCCACTTATACCATATTTGGTGTTATGGGACGTGATCGAAGGGCAAAATATATGAATGGTGCAAACATGATAATCCTGACATGCGTGTCACGTAAGAACATGACAACATACTACGCTCGTAGCGTGCTCGCGGCCATTTCACTAGCCTCACATAAACTAAATTTTGTATTACGTGACGTGAATAGATGGCGAAGCTGAACGACACATCCAAACATAATATTCATGACACAGAGATGATGTACGGCATCATTTACCTCCACCTCGTAACGTTGTGCTGATTTTAAAGGACATATCAACATTTCCCGTTCGTGCTTTGCATATCATCGATTCCCACTGTACGTGGGATTGCCATTTTTTTGCATTCGTTGGGTCAACGCTACCAATGTCGGGTGTTCTTTAACGTTCGCGCGTTCAAATGGCCCTTGTGTGTTCTCGTTATCCGGAGTAGATACTAAGTGTCCATTGACTGTGGCACATACCCGCATAGTAGTGGCACATACCCACCCGTGGGCATGTGTAATGGGGGAAGTGTACGGCGCGCACGCGCTACAGGAATTTGATATAATTCTTGTCTTGACCAGCCCCTCATATTCACCAAACTACTTTACCCTCCCATGCTAAATTTGATTCACGCCAGGTGAAGAGGGTCACGACGAAAGCACCCAAACGTAAACGGCTAGATAGATAGATAAATACATGCACTGAAAGTCACCGAAGTTTGCTAAGAAGGGTTTCACATTTAAAAGGTAAACGAGAAGGGCGAGCACCGTGCCACAATGGAGGAAAAAAATGTCCCTACCTTCACGAAGGAAATCGTGTGTTAATGCGAATGCATTGCGTAGCATCTGTAACAGAGTTTCACGTGTGAGAACCCAGCGTTATAAAGAGAGAGAGAAACTTTATTTTCGCACAACATGAAGCACTGGAAGAATAATGTTTTCTTTTTTTCTTAACTTGTCATGGCTGGATTGGAGGAGCGGCCAGCGCACACTCTGTTACGGCCTATGCACCCTAAGAGGGAAAAATAGGGGAGACTCTTCACTGTTAGTTGCATATGGGGGCGTTTCGAGCCAACCAACTGTCCTTCCCTTCTTCCTTTTCCCAGGCGACTCCTGGCTTGTGACTAGCCGCACGTGTTTGGATTTCAATCGAGGAGAGAAGCCGCTCACGGAAATAATCAATTAAACGATAGTCGTTTCTGATAAAAGAACTTTTGGTGAGGAGTATCGGTGCCTCAATCTCCAATTAGGTTTGCCTTGAATTTGAGGCGCACTTCAGAAAACCAGTAACAGAAGGACGCACTCTGAGCTTTATCTGACCAGAAAAGGTTGTCACGTTAAACTCGCTTGGTGTAACCTCCTAGGTTTTAGCAAGGTTTAGCGAGGTTTGGACCGCAGTGCCATGAACTAGTGGTGGTGAAAGGTGGGAACTAGACAAGAAGCGCAGTCCGTAAGAGGGTGCGCGCGTGCCGCTCCTCAAGCCCGGCCGTGACACCATGCAGACAATAAAGAGTTTTAGTACTGCGTACGTGGCGTACGTGGCGGCGTTGCGTACGTAAGGACGCCACGTTCTGCGTAGTGCATATGCGCAGACCGCAACGCGCACATATCGCGTTACGTACGCAGCCCCTACGTACGCACGCATGAGATGCGTGCGTACGTACGTATGAAGGGATCCCGCCGCACTCGAACGAGTTCGCGACAGCACGAGACTTCGTTTTGCAAAATGGCGGCATCGAAGGCAAGCACCGACCGGCTCTGTGGCTATGGTGGCTAGAAGGGGGAGGTGGCGTTAGCGCCCATGCGCCGCCGCAGTGAAAGCGATTCGTCGTTTCATGACACGGCCGGGGTAGCGCTCCGGCCAGCTCTTCGATGCCTGTCGAAAGCGAAGCGAGGGGGTTGGCGCTGTTTCTTCCGTCGTTTGTTTACCGTTTCGCGCACGTGTTTCTTTGTGCCTAACAGGCTGAGTTTGTCGCTTTTTGTGGGACAAGTATTTCGCACAAACTTATTTGCAGTCAGTACTGAGTGCGGTGATCTAAAGCGCAATGAGCTCTGGCGTGAAACGGAAAGCGTCGCAGACGCACTGCTTCGCGCCCGGCTGCTCTTCGGGCTACGTCTCTACGAGGAAGTCCGGTCAGCAAGTGTCATTGTTTTCTGTGCCTAAAGACCCTGAACGCTTCAAAGCCTGGCAGCGAGCAGTGCCACGTGCGGACAAACCACTGGAAGCAACATCAGTTCTTTGTGAGCTGCATTTCGACGAACAGTACCTCGTGCGGTTTTTCACCCACACTATCAACGGTGAGACAGTGTGAATTCCTTGTGAGCGACCTAAGCTTACGGATAATGCAATCCCCACTGTTTATCCGAACGTCCCTGCGTATTTATCGAAGAAACCGCCCCAGAAAACAACGTCGAGGACGTCTACGGGGGGCCTACCTGCAAAGATTCCGCAGTGTGAAGGAAGCGCCTCGGTGCACGACAACGCTGCCGACTCCCATGAAGACGGAAGCTTTTCCAACTCTCCCACCGCGCTTGATATTGTCAGTTGTGAACCACCAAGTGCCTATTGGGCGAAGCACAGGATCGCTCGGGCGGACAGTGCTACAGCATTCACAGTTTGTGCCATGAATAACGGTAACCTCGCCTTAGAAGAAGTCGTTCTCTTCTCTGCAAACGAGTGCAGCGTTCAAGCGAAAGTTTCCGTTCAAGCCACGGTAGTGAAGAACGTACAGGTCAGTAGCACGCAGTGGCGCAAGAGCTGCTTGCGGAAGCGGATTCTCTGATACCGCGCAAAGGATTCGGCGAAAAGGGCGAGTTCGCTGCTAATTCCAAACGCCACTTCGCTTGAGAACGCTTGACTTCGCTTGAGAACGCATTCACACGTTGCTTCAGCATCAAGGAGATTAAAAGTGACAGTATCCTGGACTTGATCTCATTTTTGCAGTTGGCTAAGTTGACCGTCGGTGGCTGCCCCGACCACAGCACGGAACTCACAAACAAGGTCATCAAATTCTACGTCTTCACCTGGCTGCATTTTCTTGTGAAAACTCGGAATGCCAGCCAAGGTGACAAGCGTAAGAAGATGAAGATGCTAAAATTAAGAAGAGTGCTGTGAATTGAGTGGATTAGTTGCTTTTCCTCACTCTACTTTCAATGCAGCCTTTGTGTGAGTTGTGTAAATATGTTCAAAAGTTGAAAATAGTTGAAAATGTATGAACATGACTGACTTTTTTTTGTCGTCGAGATGAATTGGTGCCGTACTCAAAGTACTCAGAGTGGGCATAGTGGCAGCAACGAGGACACTAAGCTAAAACGATGCCTTTTTTTGACGCAGCTCCTTGTCAGCCTGATCGGACCCCCGCTCTGCGCAAATGCCGTTCCTGGTTTTAGCGCTGCATCGCCTTCTGACGTGCCAATCTGCCTAGAGGGTCATGTGGTCTTCGGTGGCGGCATGCCCCTGGACTTTCCTATCGCCCCCGTGCGCGATAGTTGCGACGTGTGCACCCGTGTGCCTTATCGAAGATTCCACTCCGTGCCCTCCTTCAACGCAGTCATCGATCATCCAATCATCGCCAATGCACGACATGTGACGTCCCGCAGCGAAGCTATAAAGGAACCGGCCATCAGCTTCAGCTTCAGTGGCATAGTGTCAGCAACGAGGACACTATGCTAAAACGATGCCTTTTTTGACGAGGCTCCTTGTCAGCCTGATCGGACCCCCGCTCTGCGCAAGTTCCGTTCCTGGTTTCAGCGCTGCATCGCCTTCTGACGTGCCATTCTGCCTAGAGGGTCATGTGGTCTTCGGTGGCGGCACGCCCCTGGACTTTCCTATCGTCCCCGTGCGCGATAGTTGCGACGTGTCCACCCGTGTGCCTTATCGAAGATTCCACTCCGCGCCCTCCTTCAACGCAGTCATCGATCATGCAATCATCGCCAACGCACGACATGTGACGTCCCGCAGCGAAGCCATAAAGAAACCGACCATCAGCTTCAGCTTCAGTGGGCATAGTGGCAGCAACGAGGACACTAAACGATGCCTTTTTTTGACTCAGGTATGTTACTTTTCTGACGCGTACGTAGTCCGTAGCGATGACAGTTTTTTATTGCTGCTGCTCTGCCCACAAGTGTTTGTTTTGTCATGTTCGGATGCACTGTTTTTCTTTAACAGTATTTTACTGTGTGGTGATGTCGAACCTAATCCCGCCCCCCCCCCCCCCCAAAACTGGACCTGGAACTAAACCCGGTCGCATAGCACTCGTCCTGCTACTCGTTCATTCGGGAATTCTATTTCGACCGCTGAGCTCGGTGCACGTTCCCGAATAGCTTATTGTTCTATATCAGACAAACCCCATGTCGCTAATTTGCTTTCACAACTGCTGGCTACTCAGCAGCAAATCGCAAGTGATATTGCTGACATTAAGCTCCGTTTCGACAACTGATTTGATGCACTCGAGTCTCGGGTATGTGCTTTGGAAAAAGCTTCCACGGGTTCTAACTCCAATTCTGCTTCTGTTGGGTCACCTAACGCATGCATTGCCGAACTCACAAGATTGATGATCTTGAGTATCGTTCACGGCGCAACAATATTGTAATTTATGGACTGGAAGAGGAAGCCTTCGAAGACGGTGGTTGTTTGGTAACTAAGATTGAGGCGTTTTTTACTGAAAAGCTGCAGATTGAATGTCCTCAGATTGAACGTTGTCACAGACTTGGTAGACAGCAACTAGATTTTGCCCGTCCTGTTATGCTTAAGCTTCTTGATTATCGGGATGAAATGACCATATTTAAGAACGTTGCAAAGCTTAAAGGAACTAAAATTTATATTAACGAAGATTTCTCTCCGCGAGTTCGCGCTCTCCGTAAAAAAATATGGGACGCCGCAGCTCCTTTTCGTGATATAGGGTGTTCTACTAGTTTGAGGTTTGATTACATTCTAATAAACAAAGCTCGGTACTACTGGGATGAAGCGCTGAATTCCCTTGTCAAAGCGCCTAGTTTTCCAAATAATTCCGATGCGATGCCCTTCCCGGCTGCATCCGGTTCGGAACTACAATCTTCTCCTGGTGAATCTTCCCCGGCAGCAGCGCCTGTTGTCTGCGGTTGACGTCGGCCCGGCAGAAATGAAAATTTCGTCCTTGTAAACTTAAACGCTAGGAGCGTAATAAAGAAATTGCCTAGCCTTCTCTCCTTTGTCTCAGCGTATTCGCCTCACGTCATCGGCATTACTGAAACGTGGCTACATGATGGTATCCTTGATTCCGAGTTCACTCCCCCAGGGTATACAGCAGTTCGCACCGATAGACTCGTGGGGAAAGGGGGTGGTGTTGCTCTTCTTATCCGTTCGGACTTAAAATTTGCTGTGATTACAGGCCCAGCCAACACCGAGTCTGTTTGGTGCAAGATTTGCCCCGAAAAATGTGCAATTGTCGTTTGCGTTTTTTATCGGCCTCCTGCCTCGAGTATTGAAACATTACAGATTCTTAGTAACTTCATGTACGAGCGCAATTTTAGTGCGTCGAACTTCATTTGCATGGGCGATTTTAACGCTCCAGGTATCCACTGGCCTTCCCTTACGTGTGATGGTCGCGAAAGTAATCATTGCAAGGAACTTATACACTTTACAGTATCTTTCGGCTTAACTCAAATTGTTCATGGTGCCACCAGGTTGAATGCTGTTCTCGATCTCTTATTTTTAAGCTCTGACCTTTCGGATAAAGGCTTTGACTATGAAATAATTGATGGCCTTTCTGACCATCAGGCTGTTCTCGTTTCCCTCGCATGCGTAATCAATAAACCGCGATATGTTTTCACTTCGTTTCCTGACTTTGAACGTGCGGATGACCTTTCTGTTTTAGACGCTTTGGCGGATGCGTACGATGACTTTGTGCTACTCAGCGCTTCAGGAGACATTGATACACTAACAAACACTTTTGAAAATGTAGTAAAATCATGCATTTCAGAGTTTATCCCTACAAAGACTAAAAAGAAAAACACTGATGTTCCCTGGATGACCCGCGATCTTTTACACTTATCTTGCAAAGTCTGAAGACTTCGGCGCTGCAAATCTTCGAGCAATCCAGAAAGCATTATCCGGTTTACTGAGGCCAAGAGGGAACTTCGAGAGCAGCAAAATATAGCTAAAGATTTCTTTTTTCGTGTTTAACTACAAAGTTTACTATCCGACAATCCCCGCAAGTTCTGGCGCTCGGTCCTGCCTCGCGATGCTTCTTGTAATTCTTTCAAAATAAACGATAGAATCATTGATGATCCGGCGGAAATTTCGAACAATTTTAACTCGTTCTTTCAGTCTGTCTTTACAGTCGACAATCCGGTTGTTCCTTTTTTTTCCACCTTGAATCCAATGTCTCCAATTAGCGATGTAGTGATCACTGAAGAGGGCGTGTTAAACCTCGTAAATAATTTGGACACTAAAAAGTGTAGTGGACCCAATGGTATCCCCAACATGTTTTTCGTTCGCTACTTGCTTTGGACCTCTCAGTACCTTACAATAATTTTCAATAAATCTGTAAAATCCGGAACCGTTCCCAGATCTTGGAAAAATGGCAAAATAGTACCTTTACATAAATCTGGTGACAAGCAAGTTTTCAGTAATCACAGGCCGATCTCTCTCACCCCTCATTCCTGCAAGCTATTAGAGCATATTATATACAAACATATTATTGCATTTCTCGAATCTAACAATTTGTTTTCTAGCTTTCAACAAGGATTCAGACGAAGTTATAGTACTGCTATGCAGCTAACCGAATTCATGCACGACATTTCTAGTAATATGGACATTGGTAATCAGGTTGACGCACTATTAATCGACTTTTTGAAAGCATTCGACACTGTGCTTCACTCTAAATTACTATGTAAATTAAACGCCATATTAGACAGCCCGCAACTAGTTACCTGGATTTCTAATTTTCTTTCTGAGCGCTCGCAATACGTTTGTTATAACTCAACTGACTCCGACATTGTTAGTGTTAATTCAGGCGTTCCACAAGGTTCTGTACTTGGCCCGTTACTGTTTCTACTGTACATAAACGATTTGCCTAATAACGTTACCTGTAAAATTCGTCTGTACGCGCATGATTGTGTTTTTTATGAACCCATCGACTCTCCTGAAGCCCATTATCGTCTAAATGACTCATTTACTAAATTTTGTGAATGGTGTGCAACCTGGCACATGAGTATAAATTTCAACAAATCTGTGCTTATGTCTTTCACGAATAGTAAGTCCCCTTCCCGCTTCACGTACTCGTTTAACGGATCCACCTTGAAAAAAGTAACAGAACACAAATATCTTGGTGTTGTTCTTTCTAGCAATTTCTCTTGGTCTCAGCGTATTAACCTTATCTGCACCAAATCTCTAAAAAAGTTAGGTTATTTAAGACGAACACTGTTCCAATCTCCCAAAAGCGCTAAATTACTAATGTATAAAACACTGATTCGTCCTATACTTGACTACGCATGCCCCGTATGGAATCCACACAAGCAGGGTGAAATAGATAGAATTGAGGCCATTCAAAAAAAAGCTATCAGATTTATTTGTAACCGCTATGATCGCTACTTTTCACCTTCCCTTGCCCTGTCTTCTCTTGAACTAACCACATTACGCATGCGCCGTCTAAAGGATTCTATGAAACTGCTTTACTGTTTTATTAACTCGGTCTATTGCATGTCCCACAATACCTACATCTCATTTGCCTCACCGTCCACAACTAGAAGTAATCACCACCTTAATATCAAGCCTTACCATTGTCGAACTAACACATTCAAATTTAGTTTTTTTCCTTTCACTCCCGAAATGTGGAATCAACTGTCCGGTGATATTCGCTCCCTTCCGCTGGAAAATTTTTTACTTGCCCTTGCTGATTTGCGTTAAGAGTTCTTTTGTTTTATTGCTCTGTTGATCTGTTTGTTTGTTATTTTTTGTTATTCTGTAAATGCTCACTCCTGCCATAGCCCCAAATTGGGGGCTGCAGTATGTATAAATAAAAAAAATAAAATAAATGCAAACGTTTTTATTGTATTTATGCATGTTTTCAATGATGTGATGCGCTTTTACCTTTTCCCCCAATTGCAGACTTCATGTTTTTATTCTGATTTCAGTGAAATGTGTTCTAAATTTGCAAAAAATTAATCTGTTTTTAAAAACTGAACAGTCTTTCTTTTATTAGTTAAAGTGATGTGCTGCAGTCGCAGATACAGACGCTTTCTGTTTACGTGCAGTTATTAATTTCTTGTTAGTTGTTCGGATTGGAAAAAATAAATCGTTTTTTATGCTTTGTGTACTCATGCAAACAGCGGGTATGGTCTCTTCCTTGTATTTTATCGAAACTAACGTCGAGTGCAAAATGGGAAGTGTGGAGTAGAGCATGGAAGTCGGAAGCGAGAGATCAGTGCCGTTCGGGATTGCATCGTTCATGCGTATCGGAATAGAACACTTCGACGTGCTCAGTACGAGTTCCGAAGTATATGCCACTTAAGGCCACTTGCATGCTTAGTAAAATTAGACTTGCGCGTGCGGCAAACTTCTAATTTGGCTTCCGCCGCGCGCCCAGCCGTAGAGCGAGCGGCCGAGCGGGCATCGAACTACGACAAGCAGCGCCACCGTGCGCCAGGCATGAAATGGCGCATCGTTTTTGACCGGCCCTTGGCGTCACCTCCCCCTTCTAGCCACAATACTGTGGCTTAAAATATGGCCATAATCTGGCTATACCACTTGGATTGGCTCACATTGGCTGTCAACAACACGTGCTTTTATTTTGATATACCAGGTGGCGCAACACGCTTCACGCTCGTTACGTATGCGGGTACTACGGCCTACTAAAAGCCGATTAGCGGCAAACGACGCCACGTAACGCAAGGCGCTTGCGTGATGCATACGTAGCACCATTCCGCAGTAGTAAAACTCTCTAATAACGCCGTTCGCCGCACGTGGCGTTTTTCGGTCGCTAGAGACGCGGTATGCCATTTCAGCTTTTGTAGCAAGCGTCCACGGTGAAAGAATGTCAAGAATTGAACAAAACAAGCAGCGTTATTGGCTCGGCGTTTCGGTTTCACAGCGTCGTCTCGAGTAGACATTTTGGGATCTTCTTGAGAGGTGCCCAGCCAGGGAACGATCGAGAGTGAAGCGAACGATTAAATTTAGTCGGCGTTGGTGAAGCACGAGCACACGAGTAAGTGGGGCGGAGGGCGAAGGCCGAGAGAAGGAGCAGTGAAGCACCGCACCTGTCATTGTATCCGACGGCCATAATGTCAGCATCTTCTGAACACAAACGCTACACAAACGCTGGCAGCATAATCGCTACAAACCAAAGCCACGTAAAAAAAATATCATGGCCACCGAATCGCCTCCTCCAATCGTCAATACGTCCCGACAGTGAGATGACAGCGGTAGATGGGGGAGGGGTGGAGGCAGACAAAGCGATGCGCGCCATGTCGTGAACGCAACAAACGCTCGCCGCGTCGAAAAACGTTTTCTCCCTGGCTGCAACACTATACAGCGAACTTCAGCGGCCGCATGTAGAGCCACGGCCGGGCTGGAAAGGCGTGCGCGTTCCGCAGAAGGAATGTGTGCGTCTTTCTTGGGCGGCCGTGGTAGAGCATGCTACATCACTTACGCGCTTGCTATCTGTCGCGTGCGCGCTGGGTAGTCATTGCCATGGTCATTCACTGAAGCGCAACGATGCCTGGCTGTTGCGGTGACATCAAGACAAGAAAAGTTGTCAAAGTCACCTTGTAGAACAGTCGTCTGAAGTAAACGGCAGTGTGGAGCTCGTTCCGAACACCCCGCCTACTTATCGAGGCCGCAACCGTGCGTTCGGGAAGCAGCGGATCTGAAAAGAGTGCGATTAGAAGCCGCTTTTTTGCACAATGCAAAAATGCTTTCGCTGCAAACGCAAGTAGAAGAAAAAACCAAAAATAAGCTAAGCAGTTTTGTGGCCTTGCTCAACGCCTTGCCAGGATTGGAGCATACAGGCTTCTGGACTGTAATCTACAAGGACACCAAGGTTTACTTTTTGTATTTGGCTCTACATTCTGCTGCAACCTTCCAAACTTCGCTGGTTGTGTCTACTGACCTTCACACTAAAGTATTTTTTTTTTTGGTCAAACGGTCTGATAAATTGTGATGTGATAGTTCCTGAAAAAAAAATATGCGACTTTAAAGGGCCACTCACCAGGCCCCATACAGAATTTTAGTTAGACAGTGGATGTTGTTGGGTGTTTCGATAAGGAACATTTTGCCACAAAAATTTCTCTAGTCGAGTGGAGAAAACAGGTGTTTTGAAGCAGTGCGAAATGAGGGTGAGAGGAGATTAGTTCGAAACCCTTGCCGCTCCTCCGCGTAGCCTTCGCAAGCCGAACCTCTTCCCCAACCTCTCCGGCAACCGACCAAGGGGTGACGTTCGCATGACGTGCCCGAACAAGCCCAACCCCCGTGCACGTGAGCGGCGTTGCTTTGTTGACCAGCGTTATTTTGTGGTCTTCTGCCTGTTTCTGCGGGATTGTTTGGAAACGCTGGCATAGACGCGGTAGAGTAGATGAGCACAATGAGTGCGCGAAAGCGTAGGAGCGTTCCATGGTGGTCGTCTTCTCAATGCGCTGACCGTGGGAACCCGAACGCATGTGAAACGCTGGCACATTAGCCCTGCATCTCGTAGCATTTCACGGGATAAAGAAATTTAAGAAAAACGTGCAGAATTTTAAGTGTGAATACACTCTATATACGACCCGAAACCATCCACCGCCGTCGGCGGCGTCCGCAGTCTTCTCTCTATCTTTAAAAAAAAGAGGACTTGGCGGGCCGCAGCGCGACGCTCTACCGAATAAGCCACGGACGTGACGCTGATATCGGTGTCACTCCTCCGCTCTCGTGAAACCCTAGGCAGCGATCACTTTTTACTCCGCATTTCGTTCACACCGCGGCAGAAAATGCGCCAACACTGGGGCCAAGCCCGTCTCACCGATGGGACTCAGTTCAGAATTCAACCATTACCCGCCATCCTCTCCTCGACCGAATATGCAGCGTGGGCATCATACGCTCTCCATATGAAACAAGCGAACACTCGCACCCTTGCAACCTCAAATTTGACTCCTGCAATCGATCCACACCTCCTACATCTTTGGCACGCTCGCCGCGGGCTCATAAGACGCTGGAAACGCAACAAACTTAATCGAAAACTTCGCGCTCGCATTGAGGCGCTCACTGCAGAGGCGGCCGCATACTCCGCACAACTTTCCGATGCTAACTGTGCAGACACCTGTTCAAAGGCTGCAAACCAGATGAGCTCTAAGAGTGCGTGGCGACTCTTTAGAAGCCTTTCGATCCCTCCACCACCAGGGAAGAAACGCAACGCCAGCTCCACCGTGTTCTGCATGCCTTTCAGGGCACTACGGATGAACTCGCGCGAGAACTTTGTGACCGCTACATCTGCCGCACATTTGATCCCGCAGGCCCAGCATATACGTATTCCAGCGCCCCTAACACCGACCTCGACGCCCCATACACGCTTTCTGATTTACGATTTGCACTCACGAAAATGCGACGGGGCACGGCCCCTGGACGCGACGGAATCACAGTATCGCTCCTGGCAAATCTTCTTGACCAAGCACACCTCTCGCTACTCCACCTTATAAACTCGATATGGGACGGCTCTCCGCTTCCAACGGAATGGACCACATCGGTCGTGACATTAATTCCCAAATTGGCAAAGTCCGTTAGTATTGAGGCACCGAGACACATCTCACTTACGTCTTGCGCAGGCAAACTCAAGGAAACCATGGTTCGCGAACGCCTTTCCGCCTACTTGGAGGCCAGGAGGACCTTTGCCGACACGATGTTTGGCTTTCGCCCGCATCTGTCGGTGCAGGACGTCTTGCTCCAGCTTCATCACGATATCATAGAGCCGACTACTATGCGCCATAACGATAAAGCCGTGCTCGCTCTCGATCTCCGCGGGGCGTTCGACAACGTCAAACACAGCACTATACTCACTAACTTGTCTACCAAAAACTGCTGGCAGAAGACTTTCAACTACATTCGCGCCTTTCTATCACATCGCACCGCCTTCATTTCGCCTTAATTCTACTGGACGCGGCCCGTACTTATTAGGCACGCGGGGTACACCTCAAGGGGCAGTCTTGTCTCCTCTGCTCTTTAACCTGGCGATGATGAACCTCCCCTCTCTTCTAAGCGAGGTCGAGGGAATACAACACGCACTATATGCGGACGATATCACAATCTGGACCAACACCGGCTCCTTAGCGCAAATCGAAGAACACCTGCAAAAGGCTGCCCTTCTGATGGACACCTACGCAGGTTCCTGCGGCCTGGAGTGCTCTCCAGCTAAATCGGCTCTTCTTTCAGTCTCTCCACCACCGCCGCCTCAAATTTTTCTTCCGTCTGGGCCCGTCCCGTCAGTGCAAAATACTCGGGTTCCTGGCCTTCACCTCACATCGTCCTTTGATCCAAAGGGCACAACAGCAGGCCTCAGACGCACCAGCGAACAGGTGAAGCGCATGATACGGCGAGTTTCTACCAAGCGCGGCGGCCTCCGCGGGTCTCAGTCCCTCCGATTGGCCCACGCGTTTGTGACCAGTCGCGTCCTCTACGCCTTGCCTTACCTTCGCCTGTGTCGTCGACACGAGCACCAGATGGACGTCCTTCTTCGTTCAGTATACAAACGCGCTCTGGACCTACCTATTGCAACTTACAACAGCCGATTCGTGGCTCTGGGGGTACACAACACCTTTGCAGAGGTGCGCGAAGCTCATCGCGTTAACCAAATCAATCGATTGTCGCAGACGCCATCAGGGCGCCGTCTTCTACACAGACTTGGCCTTAACCCGATATCTGACCAAGACCCTCTGCAGCCGGTACCAGAGCTCTGGCGTCAAAAGCTATGGGTGAACCTCTACCCCGTAATATGAACCTCGATGGACAGCCCAGAGCTGATCTGCCAAGGACGAGCTGCGGATTGCCGCCTCCCATCTGGCAGAGGTGATGTTTGATAAATGAGCAAATTTGGTGCACTGCCAGAGCATGTGTTCTAATGAAGCTATTTCCTCACAATGTGGACAAAGATTACTTTGGTATAGGTCAGGGTACATGATGTGTAACATTTTCAAAGTAGGGTACATCCGCGTTTGCAAAAGCCTTAAAGTAAGTGCTTGGGGCCGGGTTAGATTTTTGTGAGGTGGAAGTAAAATCCTTCTAGACAGGTAGAAATGTTTAGTGAGCTCGTTATATGTTGTAAGAATTTCCCGGTTATCCCCTTCACCGGTAGAACGCATCCCCGGGGAGGCGCGGTTGGAGAGTTCTCGCGCCGCCTCATGTGCTGGTTCGTTGAGATTGGGAGGGGAATCGTTGATTTGCCCAAAATGAGCTGGGAACCAACTCAGAAGATGATGCGTTATGTTCTTGCCTTGCAGTATTCTCAGCCTTTGTTCAGAGACCGTCCCCTTGGCGAACGCCCGTAGTGCTGCCATGGAATCACTGTAGACGACTTCAATGTTATTCATCTTGAGTGCTAAGGCGATGGCCACCTGTTCCGCAATGATTGGGTATTTCGTCCTGACCGTCGCTGAGTTGACGCCATGGCCTGCCTCATCAACCACCACTGCCACAAACGCTTTCCCATTGCCGTTGGAAGCCGCGTAACAAATACGACCCCTCCTTCCTCGTTTAAGACTTGACGAAGTATATTCCTGGCCCTCGCTACTCTTCTTCCGACGTTGTGTTCTGGATGCATGTTTCTTGGTAAAGGAGACACAGTGATATTCTCCCTGACGTTGTCGTGGATATCATTGTAATTGCGTCTGATTGCCATCGGGTGTAGGCCCAGCTCCTGCAGGATCATTCTCCCCGGCCTTGTTGCAGATAACCTTGCAAACTGTGCTCTCTCTTGGGCTTCTGCTATTTCTTCGAGCGTGTTGTGAATGCCAAGCTCAAGCAGACGCTTGGTGCTGGTATGTATGGGTAGGCCCAGGACCTTCTTGATAACTTTCCTGAGGAGCACATTCAGTGTCTCGGACTCTGCTCTTGAGCAGTTGTGCATTGCTGCCTCGTACGTGAAATGGCTTAGAACAAACGCATGCATTAACCTTATGAGGTTGTCCACCTTGATCCCATTTCTTTTGTTGGCCACTCTGCGTATGAGGTGCACCGCACTGTCTGTTTTCTAAGTTAACTTGGCTATAGATTTGCTGTTGGTGCCGCTAGACTCTATCAGCATGCCCAGGACTTTGATGGAGTCGACCCTCTGGATGGCATTCCCTTGATTTGTACGGAGGTGGATGTCCATCTGGTTTAACGGCTTCCATCCCCTGGGCTTCGGTCCCCGGCGTCCAGTCCGATACAGTAAACGTTTTGACTTACTCGAGGAGCACTTGAGCCCAGAAGGACGAAGGTACTCTTCTACAGTGTCAATCGCCTCTTGCAGGGCGCTCTCAATCTGCCCCTCACTTCCACCAGTGCACCAGATGGTAATGTCATCTGCGTAGATGCTGTGCTTCAATCCTTCAATGCTCGATAATTTCTTTGACAGTCCAATCATGGCAATGTTGAACAGCATTGGTGAAATCACTGCCCCTTGCGGCGTGCTCTTTGCTTCTAGTTCGATTGCTGCGGTCTCGATATCTGCAATCTTCATTACGGCTTTCCGATCTGTAAGAAAGGACCATACGTAGTTATAGAAGGCTTTCCCCAGACCAAGCTTGGAAATCGCTTCGAGTATGAATGAGTGGTGGATGTTGTCAAACGCCTTTTCTAGATCTAGGCACAGAATGGCTCTCACGTTTCTGGTTTTGTTGTCGATGACCTGGTGTTTCATAAGCTTCAGTGCATCTTGTGTGGATAGCGCTGCCCTGAATCCAACCATATTGTGTGTATATCTGTCGTTATCTTCCAAGTACTTCTTTACCCTGTGCAGTATGGCATGTTCTGCAACCTTGCCGATACATGATGTCAAGGATATTGGCCTCATGTTGTCCAAGGTAGGGGGCTTTCCTGGCTTAAGAATAAGGATCGTCCTGGCCAGCTTCCACTGCTCTGGTACCCTGCCTTCTTTCCATGCTGCATTGATCATATCCTTCAGGGTTTCAATTGAACCGTCATCAAGGTTACGAAGGGCCTTGTTTGATATACCGTCCGGGCCAGGGGCCGATCTGCCGTTGAGATCATGCAAGGCTCTTCTGATCTCTTCGATGTTGAAGTCGCCCCCAAGACCTGGATTGGGCCTGCCCTGGTACTGTCTACTTGGTGGCGCCAATCCTCTTTTGATTGGGAGGTACTTATGCACGAGCCACTGCACAACTTGCTGTTCTGTAGTGCGCCCTATCTCTTTATGCAAAATTCAAGCGATAACACGCTTTTCATTTGTTTTAGTGGTGTTTTCGTTGAGGAGATGCTTTAACATATTCCATGTCTTGCCGGTGCGCATCTGACCATCGACGGAGTTGCAGATTTCGTCCCATTGCTGCCTGGATAGTGCGCGACAATGATCCTCGACTGATCTGTTTACCTCAGCTATCTTCTTCCTCAGTCTTCGGTTCAGGCGCTGACCCTTCCAACGGTTCAGTAGTGCTTGGTTTGCCTCAAGATGAGCGAGCCAGCTATCCATTCTTTCAACCGGAAAATCTGTGGTAATGGTGGAGGAGACAGATTTGATGTCATTTTTAATTTGTTTGACCCACTTCTCCAAGCCTTGTCTGTGGCCATCTTGTTCCCTATCCATCCTTATCTTCCTGAACTTATCCCAGTCTGTGAAGTGGAATTCTCTCTGCTTTTTACGCTCCACGGAGAAGGTAGTGGCAAGAATGCAGTGGTAACTTTCTACGTCTACAGCAAGATTCATCCACTCGGCGTTCTTGATGTTCCTTACAAATGTAAGGTCCGGAGTGGAATCCCTGCAGCAAGATGTACCGAGCCTTGTTGGTAGGCTGGGGTCTGTGATTCGGGTGAGTTCAAGTTCACTGGCACTTTGCCAAAATCGATTTTCTTTCCCAGTGTTGTACTTGTAACCCCATGTATGATGAGGGGCATTGAAATCACCTGCTATGACGAGTGGGCATTCCCCGGCGATATTAACAGCTTTCTTTAGAACCGTCTTGAACACTTGCCTTTGTTCCTTTGGACAGCTGTATATATTAAGAATGAAAATGCTCTGACGGTTGCTGGTACCTGGCACGATCTCTACCATAACGTATTCCAACCGGCCTGCTTCTATCTTGAGGTCGTAGGTTACGTGCGTTAGTTTGTTGCATACGAAGGTGCAGACTCCCCTCCCTTCAGTATCCCCTATTACAGGCCGGAATCCAGGCAACGTTGCCTGCGGTGACAGGGTCTCTTGTAATAATATAATATGAGGCTTTTCTTGGCTGCTCCTGATATACTGCTGTAGGGCTGCCTTCTTTTTAGGGTAACCTCTATAGTTCGATTGCCAGATACGAAATGCTTCACGCAGCGCTGCCATCAACGTTAATACATGGACGGCCAGAGCCTGATGCTGCACCTGTCGACAGGTTTGGTACAACTAATATTGGTGGCCGAAGGCGTGAGTTTGGTGCATGAAGAGGCCTTGCTGTATTCTGCAGATATGCTTCGACCTTTGTAATGCGCAAAGTCACATGCTCTTACAGTGCCGCCACGCTTGACTGTAGCCTACCCATCTGCTCGCTAAGTTTGGCTACTACTTTGGTGAGCGTGTCAAAGACCTCTTTCATATCTGACATGGTCGTTTGGTTGGATTCCACGTGTTCTGCCATGACTGCCCTCTTTTTTGTGGTTCTCGAGTCCCCCACATTTTCAGCCACAGGGACATCAACTGGCTGAGGCATTGGCTGTGAAGACTGCGCGCTGGTTAGCTTAGTGAGAAGAATCTTTATTTCCTTTAACTCAGCTGATAGCCTCTCCTTCGATTTTGTAAGTCTCGCGTTTTCTTGCTCTAGCTGTGCAATTCTATTATGCTCTGGCAGCTTACTTGTCATCACCTCTGCCGCGCCGTTGCGCACTCGCTCAGCCCAGCTGCCTTTCGATGTAACTGCAGGCGTCCTCTCCAGATGTGAAGCCGTGATCTCGGACTGAACGCCAGGCAGCTGGCCATTCGGGTGCCGTCCAGGCTGATCCCGACCCTGATGGTGACCTTGAGAACTCGAGCACCCCCGAGATGGGGAGCGGGCCTTGGGTCTAGAACCTCTTCTGGAACGCGACCTCCCCCTGGAGTGAGGCCGCCTTTCCTGTTCTTGTGTAGTCTGGATGCTCTGGGTTCCGTAGGCTGGAATAAGCTGCTTGTCGTTGATGTCTGGACTCGATGTGATTGATGCGTCCCGGGCTTCTGCGGCTGCTCTCGATCTTTTCCAACGTCTGCGTCTGACGACGTATGGCACCAAGAACCTGTTCTTGCACTCCTTGTCTGCCGTAGGGATGGTGACCGTCGCACAGCCTTCATCTTGGATTGCACTGGTGCAGGCTATCTGGGTTCTTGATCTCGCAGCCTCTGCAGATGGTTTCAGCTGGGTTCGGACAGACGTCAGACCGATGTCCACGCTTTCCACAGACGTAACATATATCGATGTTCTTGCGGTAAAGGCAGCACTGCAAAAGTGAAGGTCTATATCTCACGAATCTGGGCACTTTGTGTCCTTCGAACGCTATGATGATTGTCCCGGTGTCCTTGATTCTCTTGGCCTGCAGCGCGAGCGGGTTGTTCAAGTTCACAATCTTTCGGGTCAAAATGTCGTGAGTATCGCTTACGGGGATCCCGCAAATCACTCCTTTACAAGTATCGTGGGGTGCCGTGGCGTACGCGCTAACCTCGGAAACTTTGCCTCCAATGTCAATTTGCTTGACCTTGAGGTATCTTGAAGCTCTGTCTTGGTCCGTAGTGCTTGCCACCATAATGTTCTGCTGCAAGTTGGAACAGATGATGTCCTGCATGGCCTCCTTCTTTTTGATGCCGGCCGCCAGCACTATCACGTCTGCCACGGCTCCAGTGCCAATTCTCGAGATACTTATTTCTCCACGTGGTCGTAGCACAATTTTGCTGAAGTCCTTAGGTAGTGGCGGCATGCGTCCAGCTCGCACGATTGTATGCTTGGTGTCATGCCTACTACGACTGGCTCGAGCGTCTCCCGCAACGCCAGCCTTGGTCGAACCCTTGGCAGCAGGAACGCTAACCGCGGCTTGCTTATTCCTTGAGCGTCTCGTTTCGGCTTCCTTCCAACCCATGTCTTCCGTGCAATCCTCTGGAGAGATGTCCTCTCCATCTACTTGGTATTCCATTCTCAGTTGCAGGTTCTGGAACGCGCAGAGTGTTGAGTCACGTTGGGGCCGGTTCGGCGCATCGGCAACAATCGCCTCCTTGGTTAGGCTTAAATCCCCCGGTGGCTTTGCCGTGTGAAAATGTCCCCAAAACGGTTTAAAAGACCACTCACCAGCACAAAGGTGGTATCTGCTGATTTCTTGAGAACTTAGGCACACGATGGGACTGAAAACTCAGCGACAAATTCGTGAATACCACAGGAAAGCATTCTTGAAAGCAGGAGCCGATCTTCGCGTGTCCGCACTGGTCGGCACCTAGAGCGTCTCCTCCCACCGCATTGGTGGAGTGAGGTTATTTAGGGAGCCTATATTTGCGAGGGGGAGAACCTCGATGTCACTATGAATTGACTTCTATGTCTGTGCGCCATTCATGAAGCATATTCACCTTTACACTGCAAATACCTCAAAGGCCTTTTAGTGCAAGGCTCGAAACCGTGGTGTTTATATGATAGAACTCGTAACGACAGGGAAGGCAGAATAAACAACCGAGTAGCTCACGATGTTCCCTGTAAACTGGATAGCTCGGCTAGCCTGTTTCTCATACCCTAAACATTGAGTTTCTCCGTAATATAATTTCCTACAGCAAGTTTAATTCCTGCTAACGAATTTGTACAATGACTGCTTAAATACCTTACAAGCTGTAAGCATTGCCTGAAAAAGTATGACATTCAATCACATTACACCGCCCTCCCCCTATGCCCACAAGCCTGTATATTAGGCTAGAAGAAAAGCAAAGGGGAGCAACGAGGGACAAACTAAGTTTTCCCAGGTCAGATTTTATTGCAAACAGCCTCCAAACGGCATCTGGCCTTGTGTCTCAAAACCATCCTGCCTCCTCTGCTGGAAGCTTGTGTCCTCGCAGTGGGCCTAGGGTAAAGCAATAAGACAAAAAATTATACATTGCTCCGACCACATATACGGAGTCCATACACATTTTCTCTGCGAGCATGAAATAAAAGCGGAGTTTACGATATCAAATCATCTGTGCGTCTGGTTATGAGACAAAAGGACGACACAAATAGTGATGCACCACATTGGGCATATTTGAGTTATCGGCTGACAACCGACTTGCTTAGTGCACATATACTGCTTCGTTCAGGACCGACAGATAGACAGAAAAATGTACGGACGCGAACAGTAAATCTGTCGCATTCTATGTTATTAAAGAGAAGTCCTGTTTGCAATTATTTAGCGCGTTTCGGTGTGGTTGTGCGTGTCATTGAAGCGAAGAACCAATACCCCAAGGCAAGTCACTCAAAAAGTTGCGTTGCAACTTTGCAAGACAAGCACCTACAGGGAACGCATTCATCGGCTCGTCTGTCTGCTTCTCCAAATGTCCTTCCTCAGCAACCGAGGTAAAATTGCAGGAATGCGAACATCTGCCAGAAAAGGAAGAAGCAAACGGGAGCGTCTGTAGGTGGTTTACGGGCCTGGCGTTTTGCGTGACGAATGCAGTGACGGCTTCGGAAACCGACAAATTGCAGATAGTGAATGCATTCAGGACCACGCGTTCGACTAGTCATATCATTAGATTGAGGAACTGCGCTTCGACTACAAGCATAAACAAACATACTCAACCTTCTTCCGCCCGCACAGCGTAGCCGAAGGAAGCCTAATTCATCATTATTATACTGTACACGTTGTCGTGTTTACTTTGCTCAAACTGCTTTTCGTTGCATGGCTCAGTCAAACATTTCACGAAATATGCGCTGATATACTCAACCCACTCGCAATACAACGGGTACTCACCTCACAAACACGGTGAGAAGTAGTCGCCTCCAAGCAGTCTCACTTCACCTGTGTAGCCCAGCGTTTCCGTTGGCTAGACCAAGTCGGGAAGCGGGAAGGTCTCCAGATGGTTTTTCATTGTGGCACGCAGCACGCTGGCATTTACACTTCAAAGTTCTTGTAGGTGCGCTTAGCGCGAGGATGGTGTTGTAGCGGAAGCTACGTCTACGCGGTAATCAAACGCAGCTCATACCGCAGCTCGCATACCCGCACCAACATGCACCTGGTGCAGTGCGACGGAGCAGGAACGCCTGGCCGCAAGAACCAACATAGCGCCTGTTGCCACGAAAACCGGGATTGGCAACATTGTGTTTTAGCGGGTGGCGGCTAGTGGTGGGACAAAGTCTGACACCAACCTAAAACACGGAGACGGGCGCACATGAAGGCTCCCTACTGCGAGTATATGGCAGGACAGGTGCCTGGCGTGGCAACGCCAGCGTGACGCAACAAAATGAACGCTGACGAGCATGCACACCGCGTCAAGTCCAAATGTATTGGCGCCTTAACTTTGACATGTAGTCATGTTCTCACGTGACATGCATCTCAATGTTATCATTTTTGCACCAGGCACATACCTTCGTCATACATTGGCGCACGTAATATCAAATTTGGCATATGTGAAGCTAGCGAAACGCAAGTGAGCGCATCATATGTGTGGCATATAGTCATGTTGTTACATGATACGCATGTCGTGATTATCATGTTTGGATGTGTCATTTACCGATGTCGTCCATTCGGGTAGCATAAAACCGAGTTTGGTGCATCTGAAGCTAGCGAAACTGCCGCGAGCGCATCAACAGCATGTAGTCAAGTTGTTACATGACACGCATCTCATGTTTATCATGTTTGCACCACAGTCATACCTTTGTCATCTATTCACGTCCCGTAAGACCAAATATGGTATAAGTGAACCTTATTGTCTTGATATCATTATCGAAACGGCCACGAGAGGTAAAAGTCGTTGGTGGCTGAGATAGATAGATAGATAGATAGATAGATAGATAGATAGATAGATAGATAGATAGATAGATAGATAGATAGATAGATAGATAGATAGATAGATAGATCAATACATAGATAGATAGATAGATAGATAGATCAATACATAGATAGATAGATAGATAGATAGATCAATAGATAGATAGATAGATAGATAGATAGATAGATAGATAGATAGATAGATAGATAGATAGATAGATAGATAGATAGATAGATAGATAGATAGATAGATAGATAGATAGATAGATAGATAGATACGCTGAAAGTCACCGAAGTTTGCTAGGAAATGCTTCGTATTTAAAACGGAAGAGTGCTTTGTGAATATGTCTGAGTGGTTATGACATAAATAATGTGAACATCCTGACACGTACGTCACCAAACGCTATCTCTCCCTACATGTTTGGCACATACCTGTGAACCGCGAGCAGCGGTATGCGGGTAAGTGTTAAATGTGATTGACAGTTTATATCCAACCGCCATCAACGAGAATACGCGGTGGGGACTCTGTTGTGTTGTGGTGTTAAATTTCTTTCGTTTTCGGCTCTGGTTGCGTGGTGTCTCGGATGATAGCGATCTATTATCTATCTATCTATCTATCTATCTATCTATCTATCTATATATCTATCTATCTATCTATCTATCTATCTAGTCGCTTACGATTTTTAGCTCTTCTGGCCGTTTCAAGAATGGTATCGATACCGATATTGGAATGACATAACATGACTGTATGTCGAGCATAACTGACTAGCCATAAAATGAAAATCATGACATTTATGTCATAAATGTCATTGTATACATTTCATGGTTTTACTGCTCTTGCGGTGGTTTTGCTCACATGACATGTTGTAAAACTGGTATGGTATTACATGACCGCAGGCTGAACAGAAGCGACCAACCCTAACATGAAAATCATCACATGCGCGCCATGTACTAACATTACTACACGCCACACTCATGATGTGCTCGCAGCCCTTTCGCTAGTTTCGCATATACCAAATTTGGTATGATGGAACGCGAATGAACGACAAAGGTGTGGGACTAGTGCAAACACGTCAATCATGAGATGGGTCACATGCAACAACATGACTACATGGTACGCTCATGATGCATTCGCGGCCGTTTCACTAGCTCCACGTGTACCAAATTCGAAATTACGTGACGCGAACCGATGACATAGGTAAATTGCACGTCCAAATAGGATAATCACGACATGTGTGTCATGTAACAACATGACAACATGCCACGCTCATGATGGCCTTCATGTGCGCCGGACGCGCATGAAGGCCATCATGAGCATGGTATATGTGAAGCTAGCGAAACAGCGCTCGCGGCCGTTTCGCTAGCTTCACATATACCGAATTTGGTATTACGTAACGGGAATGGACGAAGAATGTAAATGACACGTCTAAACACGATGATTTTGATATACGTGTCATGTAAAACATGACTACATATTGCGCTCATAGCGTGCTCACGGCTGTTTTGCAACCTCAACATATACCGAGTTTGGTACTACGTGAAGTCGATAGAAGATGAAGGTAAATGACACGTCCAAACATGATGATCATGGCATGCGTTTCATAAAAACGTGACTATATGCTACGCTCAAAGAATGCTCTCGGCCATTTCGCTGGCTCCACATATATTAAATTGCCCCGCCGCGGTGGTCTAGTGGCTAAGGTACTCGGCTGCTGACCCGCAGGTCGCGGGTTCAAATCCCGGCTGCGGCGGCTGCATTTTCGATGGAGGCGGAAATGTGTTAGGCCCGTGTACTCAGATTTGGGTGCACGTTAAAGAACCCCAGGTGGTTGAAATTTCCGGAGCCCTCCACTACGGCGTCTCTCATAATCATATGGTGGTTTTGGGACGTTAAACACCACAAATCAATCAACATGTATGAAATTTGGTTTCAAGTGACGTGCATAGATGACAAAGGTAAATGACACGTCTAAACCTGATAATCATGACATGGAAGTCATATACAGCATAATATACCTCTACCTCGTCACGTTGTGCAAATTTTGAAGTGGCGTATCAATTCCTCATTCCTGCTTCACATATCATCGATTCCCACTCTTAAGTGGGATATGCCATTTTTTTACTAATTTCAACCAAACAAAATATTAAGATGACATCATGAGAGTAACGTGACCCAAGTGGCTAGATAGTCAAAATAGGTGCATGCAGATGCAATGAAACGGCCTGCAGTTCGCAAAAAAAGCTTAGCACCTAAATAAGAGACGCCATTAAAACAGCACGAGCTCTCGCGTCACTAGAGTTCCATGCAAGAACGGATGGTGGCGCTTGTTTTTCTAGATTTTCTTTTTCTTTTCGCAGTTTTCAGCGTTCCTCTTGCCCGAGCAGCACGTGCACCTAGAGACAGTGCACTGGACGCATACACGCAACACTTCCAGTTCGTTTTGTGGATGCACCGCCATGTGTCCAGGTAAGCAGAATTTTTGGTCTTTCAAGCGTGTTTCAGGAACGAAACAAATTGCATCTTGAACTGGGTTCAGCCATGAGCGGTGTGAAAACGCATAGGTCTTTAGCGCAACTAGGAAACTTGTCGGCATCGTCATCCAAACGGGACGCAATGAGTTGACGAATACAAGATATGTAGCGTTGTGCCTGCAATTATTATTTTAACGCGATTGTTTCGTTTATTAAGCGCTCGTTTTTTTAATGCAATGTAATATGATGCAACACGTTGTCTTCCTTCAACGTTCATAAAACAGTTGGTATCACGTTCGGATTAAAAGCCTAATCTCCAAGGACGCGACGCCTTTAGCTGAACGTCTGTTCTTGGCAGAGCTGTTGCGCTTAAGTGATTAGCGTCTGAAGGTGTTGATGCATGCGTTATTGATGTTAGCGTGGCGACGTGCAAGTACCACTGCTTTAGCGTTTCGAAAGCCACAGAAGCAAAAAGGAGAATATCTGTAAACAGTAGAAGTTCAAGTTTTGAAGAAAAGCTTTATCTACAAAATTTCGCTACTTGTATTTTATTTACCCCGTTTTTCTTAGGCATTCAATGTTCGATATGTATAAGTGGCCTTAAAACTAGTTGGGTTGAACATCTTCGGGTAATGGGATGCGTGTAATTTGTTCGACTATTTGGTCAGCATTGCCAAGGCCGCATTGTTTTGTGAGTGTGTTTAGAGTCAACACAATGCCTAATCATTCGCGCATACATTGAATAGGTGGGCACTGTAAATTACGACAGGCTCACCGGATAAACACAAAGCTGTCTGTCAGCAACGCAAAAAGTTTTGCTGAAGAATTTTCCCCTAACAGCTTACCAAGAATAGAAACAGACAACGTTTACTCCCAGGCGTGTTTGTAGCATCGTTGCCAGCATGCATTGTAAACGCTGAAGATTGCTGTTAAAAGCACTGTACCTTTGCAGCCCCGCCAATGTGATCGAACTGAATCATGATCGTAACCATAACCAATTTTTTTTTTCGGAAGGCAGCGTTGGATAAAATCTACCAAGTGCAGATACTTGTAATCACCAGCTGAAGCCTGATGACATAGTATACACTATAGTATGACATAGTATGACACATAGTATGACACTAAAGATCTCGCAATATTTAGACAGTTTCTTGATATTCTCGTATATCTATTTGTCACTGAAGGATTTAGTAGCCACAGCCACACTTTTTCCTTTCTAGCATTTAACTATCTGCGTAACATAGACATCAACAAAAGACAACTTTTTGGCTGAAGGCCATTGCTGCTAACAAACTTCACACTTTGGAACATATCCCGGATATATTTTTAGTTGACTTTTATACCAGCAGCTGTTTATCCAGACGACACGCTCTGCCTAGTTGAAATAATAGCCGAATTGTTTTGCGATTTCTGACACAACTTCCTGGGGTTCATTCAAAAAAATTTTGACATTCAAACAATTACCTCGATTTTGTCAATTATTTAGGAAAACGCTTCGTGCCTTATCGTTTTTTCCCATTTGATGGTCGCTTTGACCTCATTATATGTTCGACTATCATGGTAGTATGCAAGTTGCTCAAAAAAACACTTTTTGTACAAAAGCTTTTTTTTTCAATATAAGAGCCGTAAGACGGCTTCAATAAATCAGTGAATCGCGGTGATGCCCTGGCGGTATCGAAGTTGTCCATTACTGACGAGGCGCCGTTGTTCAAAATGGCTCGCCAGACCAGAAATAAGAAACTATAAACAATTTCCCCGAAGCGAACCCTTATGGAATGCGAAGCACAAGCGGTGCGCACGGCGTTGACTCCGCGTAAATGGGCATCAACGCTGTTGCTGAAAGGACAGTTTGAAGCGAAACTCAGCGTAACGTTTACTCGAGTAAACGCTTGTTTGAGACGCAATGACACGGGAGGCGGGACGCGTCAAAACGCTTTCGCTCGGCTTATTCTGCTCGCATCTCGTCGGTGTGACCCACGCACCATCTGCACCTCGTCAGAGTCGCTGGTCTTCCACTGCCGACGATTGCGTTCGGCTTCCCTGGCTCGCGCCTCGCCGGTGTTCACGTCGCCATTCACCAACGCGATAGGCTTCGCCAACTTTTGCAACGTTAGTGACAACAGGAAAAGGTACGCGCACACTAGTGGGAAGTAGGCCGTGGCGGCGTCCCGCCCGTCAGCGCGATCGCGCCGCGAACATCCACAGTGCGGCGTTCTCCAGGGGCGTGTTGCGTGCGCACCAACCGGCTCACAGCTTCTTCTCGCCGATAGATGCGGAGAGGTGGCGCTGGTGAGATGATGCCCAAGTGAGTAGTGGGCTCTAGCGTTGCAAGTGGTTAAGAGGTTAAAGGAAGAGAGCGGACACGAGGCGAGCGCCTAGCAGGCGAGGGAGAGAGACGTCATCGTACACTGCTCAGAGGGCGTGAGCTACTTGGCACGACTCCAATACCTGCGAGGAGGGGAGTGGTGAGGACGGAGGGACGGTGTTACGCAGGATAGTCAAAGATCTGCTTCGCATCTAACGAAGAGCGCCTGTACCTGAGTAACATACGTAAAAATGAAGCTGTTGGTAATTATTATCTATTCGAATGGGAAGCGTTGATGAGGGCTATAAAGTGCACCAATTAGGATTTGAAAGTTGGGCTGGTCGACAGGGCCCCAATTTTTCGGCCATATGCCTGTTTCATGCTACGAGCACGTCATAAATAACGTTGTAGTATTAGCATTCAATGCAACATTTTTGTTGTATGATGGAATGTCTGGAACCCTGATTCCCTACTAATGTACAAGACAGAGGCACAATATTGTACACAAACATTCTTTCCCACTTTGTGGCTTTTTAAATAGAATACTGAAGTTTTACTTGTTCACATCGACTTATCATTCAGGTATGCGTAGCGTTGGGAGGCGGAAATTTGACAACCTAGTTTTCTGTAACGTGCATTCCGTAAATCACGCATTTGGTAAAACTCCACAGCTTTCGACGGATATTTAAGCAGGGGCTATAAGGTGTGATTCGTATTTCAATAAGTATCCTATTTTCGTGTCATTTTAATTACTTCAGGAGACGAGAACACGTTTTTTTGTTAGCTGCCCTTACGTCCTATTTATGCAGATCAGCATACTCAAGCCAGAGGATACCCACACACTTCGACGATTATTCAAGTGACTCAGCCACTTCCCGCACTTGTCACATGCTTAATACATCATGTCGTTTACAGGCATATAGATATACATACCGCTTGCTATGCTATATGTACATTACATACAAGGCAGTGAAAGCATTCGACGATTCGACATGCCTAGGTAGTCTATACTTCGCGGAAGGGTCGAAACATTTATGCGTACAGCGTCCTCAAAGGCAGCCCATGGAGAGCTTCAATATATATCTTTAGATTGTTCCGACTGGCGTGATACGCCAGTTCCATTTTGCCGGGTGGGATGTGTAACAATAATATGTGAAGCTATGTTAGAAGTCTCATAATACACCCCTGAAGATTGTTTCGAGCTCCATTGAGAGAGCACAAATATTTCAGCAGATCGCACGTATCTGGGAATAAACGTTATTCGAAGCATGCGAAGGGAAAGTGAATAAGTTGTAACTATCTTGTTGAACGACATATCATGAGATGGCGCTAAATTTATGTACGAATGTAGCACGCACAGGGATATGTTGCAGAATCACAGATGCTTATATGAACACTCGTTTGGAATTGTGCTACAAAGCCAACAGGAACATCAGTATTAGCAACACGAGAATCGATAAGCTGATATGAAGCGCTGGTGCACGTGAGAGTGGTTGCCCTAGACATTGCTACATAAATCAAATTTAGCGCAAGACAACGGAAGGTAACTCAGGTGACTTCTGTATCATAAGAATACTTATATAATGATTATAAATTTCGATAGCCACCGCTACAACCACACTTTATGCTTGACGAACAATAAGGTCTCTTTGAAATGTAGTTACAAAATCTGCCGTGGCTCATTGGTAGAATTCTTGACTTCTACGCATGATGCTTGGCTTCAGTTTCTTCTGGAATCATGTCATTTACTGTTTGCATTCATCGTATCCACACTGCCAATTTCAAGATTTTCTTTATTCTCACGCGTTCTAATTGTTCATGTGTGTTCTTGTCGTTCTTGTGTAGATACTAAGTGCCAATCACCTGTTGCACATACCCGCATACCAGTGGCACATGGCCGCCTGCGGCTACGTGCCACACTTTAACGAGAAGTGTTTGACGACATACGTGATGTGATTGCAATATGATTCTTGATTAGCGCGTTATATTCGTGAAACCAACTTAACCTCCCGTGCTAATTTTGGTTCTAGACAAGTTAACGGGGTGATCATGAGAACCCCCATACGTAAGCGTCTAGATAGATAGATAGATAGATAGATAGATAGATAGATAGATAGATAGATAGATAGATAGATAGATAGATAGATAGATAGATAGATAGATAGATAGATAGATAGATAGATAGATAGATAGATAGATAGATAGATAGATAGATAGATAGACAGACAGACAGACAGACAGACGGACGGACGGACGGACGGACGGACGGACGGACGGACGGACGGACGGACGGACGGACGGATGGATGGATGGATGGACGGACGGACGGACGGACGGACGGACGGACGGACGGACGGACGGACGGACGGACGGACGGACGGATGGATGGACGGATGGATGGATGGATGGATGGATGGATGGATGGATGGATGGATGGATGGATGGATGGATGGATGGATGGATGGATGGATGGATGGATGGATGTGGAAACTGCTTGCACAACACGAAGAAATGCTTTGCATTTATTATGTATGCGGAAACTGACTTGAATGCGACTAAAGACAATACATCTGCAAGATTTTCATGGTGAAACTCAGCAGTAGTAATCGTACTTTGTGTTACCTTTTTTTATTTGAAATCAGGCAGCTGAAACCTGCTGACCAGCGCCTCAATCACCTTAGCACCAGGCTTGTGCAAGACTCCACGGTAGTTACAATACGAAGCGAACAGCTTGTGGGTCAGCCCTTGTACCATGAGTTATAGTCAGAATCCGGACACTGCCGCCACTCACGAGCGCCTAATGGATGAACTGACGCAACGCCTGGGGTCCATCAGTGATGCCCGCGACTCTGGGGAACCCACGCCGGCCAACCCACCACAGGCTGACTACGGTGCGGCTGGCGAACCGAGTTGCAAGCCTCTGCCTCCGTCGGCTGTGTCAGTGATCTCCTGCAGTGGCCACCAGCACGACAATATGCACGTCCAGATAACAATCAAGTGTCCTTGCTCTCAGTCAAGCACTGCAGAAGCTTCTACTCAGGTACGGCACGAAAACCATTACACTTTTTCAGCTATCCTTAATGCAGCCACCGTTCTACCTCGCATTCACCTGAAATGTGCCGCTCTTCACACCTGGTCTTTTTCAGTGTACGCCATGGCTCCCCGTTTGAAAGGATAAAAAGTCACACAGTTTTATTTTAATGCCTAAATATTTCTGAACTCACGTGATTTCACAATCTCTCTGGGATTCGCCCACCCGTGACCAATTGATGGTATCATAACATGACGTCATGAAGAAACGTCACTTTCTGTGCCATCATAATGATGTTATGAAGGCCTACTGTGGACGTCACAAATATTTCGCATATTGTGTCGCTACTACGGCATCATAAAGTGACATGATGACATAATAGTTATTTTTTGCATCCTTCTTCTTTGCACCTATGGTCGCATTTTGTATTTCATAAGGCATCTAAGGCTTTGCCTTCAAAACCGTCTATATCAGTCTCTGCATACCAGTTTAACTAAAGGAATAAGGCGCAAATGAAACATACTCAAGAAGGAACATGAACAAACGCCTACTAACCACTGATTTTATGCCTTCTTGTGTCCTTTGTTGTGTCCGTCTCGTTTGCGCCTTATTCCTTTCGTTAAATATGCACCAACTACTCCAACAAAAAGTGCTTATTTCTCCGCATATTTTAAGTGGGCATCATAACAATTCGTTCATCCTTCTTTATCTTTGTGCCTTCACGACATTGACATCAAGTAACTGTTTAGGGTTTTTAGCTTAAGAACTAGTGCTACTCATTACGTTGCTGAAGTGCCAGCAGATGCGCAGATAGGTGTAGTTTTTGTCCTCAAACTGTGTCTAACGCTGTTCAACAATTGCTAAAGTAACGTGCAAGTACTCCAATTTGTTCAGTGTTCTTGTGAATTATTTGCGATTAATGAAATATTGTTCACCTGTTTTCAAGATCAGATGCTCCTACTTTATTATTGAAATGCTCATGTCCTTTTCAGCTATCTCCTCAAGTGAAGACGTTTATTTTTCTAGATATCTTTTTATTATATCGATATTCCTAAATGAAAGATGATGGCATTTTTTTTGACAAGACAACTTAAATGTCGGCTTAAAAACTGCAATGTCACAACTTAAAGCTCATAACATTGAGTTGTTTTTGCTGGCTCATTTCTAACGCTTCATTTTCTGAACTTATTTTAGTAATGTGGCCTATACTGTGACATGCTTAATATATTTTTTTAGGAATGTGCACCTTTTTATATGTACAGACGGATGAATCGGCCGCGGAGAGACAGCAGCCGATCTGTAATTGCCAATGCGCTGGAAGAGTCCCGCAGTCACTCCAGGAAATCTGTGAAAAGGTCTGCCAGGCGTCCTCGATCCATCAGGCAATGAGTGCTGTCGGTGCGGCGTCCTCGACATGTGTTTCAACGGCCACAAGTCTTGCAGCAATGCCATGTAAGTCGAAGATCGTTTTCGCAAAGGTGGGCTGGCTTTGTATTCAGATTTGCGGAGAAAATGTGGATGTTTTCAGTTTCAAGGAGGGTTCCAGCTTGGGCTTCTTGGCCATTCAGCTTGGTGGGGCTTACATGTACAAAAACAAAAACAGGGACACCTGATTTCGTTGCAAACCTGAATTTGATATAGTGAAAAAAAAGCGTGAAAAAAACTAGAGAACTGACGAAGAACTGCACATACAGAGCACCATTGATGTATACTTCGTCGTCTGAAGTCCCGTTTTTTTTTTGGGCTCTTTCTTTCTTCATTATGTCGTACAAATATGCCCAAGCAACCACTTTAGCTGCATTTATTTCTAGTACATTGGGCCCTTTCAATTGTTTCACCGTTCACAGTGCTCTTTATGAGTACTTCTTTGTCAGGTGTCTTGTTTTTCGCGCTGTTTGTTTTTTCACTACGTCGTACCGAAACGCCCAAGCTGAATTTCAGCTCAATCTAAAATTGTAATCGCCAAGAACATAAGTGAGCAGCACACCTAATCTTGGAAGCTCACAATACATCATGTCTCAAACCTAAATGCATCGGCATGTCATCCATTCCTGTACCATCTGAAGAAATTGTATATCTCACTAGAGCAACACGTGTGTGCTGTTTGTCCTTGCTTTTTTTCGTAATGCGCAATGAGTTTTAGACGTTGGTACAAATCAGGTCACATTTATAGCTAACAAACTGTTGCTAGTTTGCGCTTTGCCTGTTTACGTTGATTTTTCTGCCCCTGTCTTGGGCACATCAGTCCTCATCAACATGTTTGTGACTACAAACCGTGTCCCGAGCCAGCGTACAAAAAAGTTGGCGTTGTCTGAAAAAAAAAGGATCCTTAATGGATAATAATGAAACTGTGCATGCGCTTTGTGGATATTGATGCATATAAATGTGCATCCAAAAGCTGAACTACAGAGAAGACAAGCATGAAATTACTGAGTGGCTATTTGAATCTTTACCTCCAAAAAATCCTTCAATATTGCCTTTTTAGGGTCGTTTTACAATTTCATGATGCCCGATTTCATATTAAATAGTATATTCTACTTCCAGTATGCCGTAGCACCAACATTGGCGTAGGTTCTTGATTGATAAGTGAACACTAATCCAGAAGGGAAAATCCTATCTGATTAAAGTGACGGAGTCAGGTGATCAGCCCAGTAAATATAGTCATGCCTTACGTTTTCCGACTTTCACATCAGCTTAAGAAAGCAGATAAAACTTTCAATGTCAGTGTTTTACTTTCTTAAAATTTAAAAATTCGTTAACTTTAAGCTGCGTTTGAACACGAGGCTGGAGGAACAGCAGGTGTAGGTTTCTTTGTTACTACCACAATCTCACCATTTTCACCTTCATTGGTGCTGTATATTGACTTTCCTTTCCTGCCGAAAAGTTCAGCCCTACTTACGCCAGTCTGATAAATGCATAAAAAAAGACTTCGCCAGCACAATAACACCGTAAAGAGAACGCCTGCATCACACTTTTTGGCGAAATAGATCTCGTGTAGGTGTCAAGCTTTGTTCAGTTACACTGTCAGAATGTAGAAGCCCAATAACAAAGGAGCTCGTGAAGTCGCTGAAGTGTTTCTTACGAAGAGAAAATAAAAGGGGGGGGAGATCAATGCGTACCTGAACCGCCCGTTTATTTACGAAGTTGCGAGCTGCGCATGACTAATAAATTATTTGACGTCCCTTAAAATTTCTGTGTATACCTAGTGTTGTTCATCAATTTATTGATTGATATGCGGGGTATAACGTCTCAAAACCACCATATGATTATTAGAGACGCCGTAGTGGAGGGCTCCGGAAAGTTCGACCACCTGGGGTACTTTAACGTGCACCCGAATCTGAGCACACGGGCCTACAACATTTCGGCCTTTATCGGAAATACAGCCGCCGCAGCGGGGATTTGATCCCGCAGCCTGCGGGTCAGCAGCCGAGCCTCTCGACCACCACGGCGGAGTTAGTGTTGTTTATATCAATTTTTGCGTATGCTAGTGATCTTTATAGGTGCATTATTTTTTTTTTCACTAAACTTCAGTTGTTACAGTGCTAGATTTGTGCCCTTCCCGTCTTGTGCTGCGTCCTATTCGCACTGATTTTTCACGAACATGTTCTTGGCTAACGCGACATTTATTTTTGCATTTTGAAGTATTCAACCTATGTTACGAAACAATGATAGCGAGGTAAGCGTCACTGACAACGGAAGTTTTACCAGTGAAAAAAAATTCACCCGTATGTGTATTAAAATATTGTAAAAGTGTCATATCAGTGGGAACTCCCTATGGCTTGATCGCGTTACTGAAGCCCTCTTTTCTTGTTTTGCACGTTGTAGCACGTGTTATGCAAAAAAAATTACATTTATTAGAAAACGCAAACGTACGCTGAAACATATGCGAAGAGGAGTTGCTTGCTTGAATCGACGTTCTGACAAAGAACTTGTTTTTTTAGGGCTGTAACTGATTTCCTTCGCCCTAGTGTGTTATAATTTTATTCCCGCAATAACTCTTTCCCTTGACTTGCACAATTCGTCATGGCAGCTTCTCCCCCACCCACAAATTCCCCTCCACAGTTCCTTTTCATAATTATTTCTTTGAATTCGAGGAATGGACACAAAACACACACACTTGCGCTAAGAAAATCAGTTCCAGCCTTCAAAAAAATTAGTTCACTTCTCGAGCTCAAACAATGGCTCGAAAACGGATTTCTACGTTGGTTCATAAAGCTCGCACCCAAGACCAGGGCGTGTGGTGAAATTATTTTAGTGCTTTGTGGCACTCACTACGCAGAATAAAATGAACAGGGAAGCTAAAATTCTGACGACAATCAATGCAAAGCATTTCTTTGCGTACTGCAAGCACTTGTAGTGTCTATCTGTCAATATATATCTATTCAGCCGCTTACGTCTTGGTGCTCTAGTCAAAACCCCCTTCACTTGGCATGAACGAAAATTAACACGAGAAGTGATATAGTTTCACGATTATGATGCGCTGGTCAATACAGGAATATTATCACAATCCCGTCGCGCACGTCGTCAAACACTTTGCGCCAGAAAGCGGCACATACCCTCGGGAAGGTATGTGCCACTGGTATGCGGGTAGGCGCCACAGGTTATTGACACTTACTTACCCAGGAACGGCGATAACACACAAGGTTGATTTAACGCGTTAACGTTAAGAGAAGGCTTACATCGGCGGCGTTGACGTGTCGAATGCAATGAATAATGTCAGGATATCAGCTAAAAATGAACCCTACCATTTTACGTGGCATTCAGGTGTTCTACCACAGAGCAACGCCAGGTATCGGAACTGCTTTTCGAAAGAGACCCTAATATTCTTCACACGTCTATAGTGGTTTCAGTGCTGGTCATGCAGTTTTATAAACATTACAAATGTACTACTATGATATGGCCGTCACGTCGAGTTGACGTCAACTGTAGTTATAGGTGTTATCCGCTGAAGTTGATTTATCTAATAGTGTCCAGCACTACCATACTCGTGAGCACCAGGACTTTAAATAGGCTTACCGTGTCTGATGTTGTTAATACTCATGTTCGTGTTGGCATCATTGTGCAAGTACACACAACTGGTTATATAAACATCTGAGACTGTTCAACATATGAACAATCGTACACAAATTAGCATCATTTAGTGACGTTTTGCTTAATAAAATCATTACCGCAAGGTCCCCTTCTCTGCCCATGCTTCGCATAGCGTCAATTCCAAAGTTACGTGGATTCTGCCGAGTATTTTAAACAGGTTTATAGCAAAGTAAGGAGGTGTACTACTCTCCTGTGAATCAGTCCTGTATATCTATAACAGAACATCGCCAAGAGTATGACGGGATGCATAATAATCTTTGGCAGTGTTCTGAGGCGATCCCGTAAAGCACAAAATGGTGTCTTTATTGTAAGCCAAGCTTGTACAAGCTAGCCGGCTCTGCGGCTGCCGCAACACAGATTTTGAAAAAAAAAATAACACACGTTGTCTTATATGATTTTTAAATATTTGAACCTAGGCGTACGTACTGTAAAATGGTGGTGTCCGCTTCAAGGCTTCATTTTAACCGATTGCACCATCGCAAAGGAATACGACTGAGAGACAAAGAACTTGATGCGGGCCAGCTGTTCTTTATCAGACCTCTATTACTTCGTCCTCTATCACTTGCCCAAGCTAAATTCTCTTGTCACTGCCTAGATGGTATAGTCTTACTGTGGTGCATTAAGAATAATATTCAAACATAAGTATGCACTCACCAAAATGGCCTGCAGTTTTTTTAATTAATATTACTATCTCTTAATTCTATTACACCACGTTTGCTTAGTCCGAAAGCAAAAACGCATTGCTACTAGCTTTTTTATGACTGCAAGCGCCTTTTTTGAAAGCCGTAACATTGATAGTCATCCAATAAATACAGAACATTTTTGAAAATTCTCGGGTTTGCATGACTCCACAAGACAACTCGATCATTTGATAAATTTTATAAGTATACATTTCTTTCAAAGAAGTTGACCGCAGTTTCTTTGCACTTAGGTATCAAAGACACTGAACGGTACTCAGATGATCAAAGCCAACCTTTCCGAATGAACATGAGACTTGCTGCCAGCCCAGCTTCTGCGGTATCGTTTGAATTCGATGCATATTTTGTTTCCGCCAGGAAGGTGGCCTTTGTGTGATGGCGTGCCAAGTTCTAAAAACGGGAACACTACTCAATTCATGGATATAGTAATAAGCAGAAAATTTCTTCCAATGTTTCTGTGGCTACTTTTTCTCTCAATCGAGCAGGTCAGTTACCAATGAGATGTATTGCATAAATGACTAGAATACCGTTTTCAGCACGTTCTGCTGCCGAGTAATAACTTCAACTTCAAAAAAAAAATCCTTGGGTAATCGCAGAAGGGTGACTTGGTGATACATAAAATATTGGCTCAAGATAAGCAGCGGTTCTCTTAGGTGCAAGTTAGAAATGAAGTGCGCAGTACAATGTGGCACTAGGGCTATAAGTTAGCTCAATTTCTCATTCAGAAAACTTGATGAAAAAATGTGACAAGTTTGTTGTATGACTACGTTACATAGTTTGATACAATGTTTAGTCTAATTATTACGTTTGAACTGAACCACCTAGAGAAAAGTAAAGTAAAGCGGGGAGCGTATTTGAATCTATGCTGCGCTTGAAGGACACATACATATATTTTTTTAAAATTTTTTGCACTAACGTTAAGTTTGTTCAGGTATTTCGAGCTATATATTCTACCATACAACAAATGCGCGGAGGTACTGTTTGTGCAGCACAAGAAGCCTTTCAAATGCAATACTAGTGAGATCTTGCCGATAATCATGCCAAGGAAAGTACAGAGGCTGTTACTAGAAGGAGTTGTAATGTAAAAAAGAAGAAAAAAAGTGGGTGGAATGATAACTTGAGGTGGTATGGGACCAAGCCAGCGCCTTCGAATAACGCGTCCGATGCTCCACCAACGGAGTTACCATGGCGGCTATTTCCCCATCAACTTTATGGGGTATGTATGTGCATTAAACGTGGAAGAGTTAGTCAGCGCTGCAACTAGTGATGGCGGTTTGTGTGGAACACTGTGTACGTGCTACAAAAGCCACCGAGGAAGTGCTACCAGGGGAAATGCGTATCGCAGCCTTGATATTGCTGCTGACGAGCAAAGGTGAAGAGCCCAGGATGGTGAGCAGCCATGGCCACTGAGGAAGATGCCCTGCAAGCGTTCGATGCAGTGAACGCTACGCGGCCACAGAGAGAGCGAGCACCGCTGCACACTCGCGATGCACTTTTATAGGCGAAGCTCCTTATAGCGGCACCCGTTCGTGCCTCGTAGTCGTAGTAGTAGTATGTAACCAGTCTTACATTTTGACCTCCAAGGTGGTGCGGGTGAGAGATTTCTTCTGTGCGTTGTTGCACAACAGAAATTTTGCAGCGTGCGCGTTACCTGAAGCCGAATTCTCCTGTCTCTCATTCCCCCTTAGCAGCCATTGGCATGTACATTGAGCACTATCTGACAGGAAAAGTTTGCTACGTTATGCTCGCTGGGCGTAACCTCTTTGGTTTTAGAAAGGTTTAGCGAGCGTTGGGCAGCAGTGCCATGAATACAGTGAACTAGTATATACCATGAACTCGAGGTGGTTAAAGGTGGGAAGTAGACCCGAAGCGCAAGCTGTTAGAAAGTGTGCGTGTGCCACCTCTCGTTAAGTCCTTGGAATGTCCGCTGGATGGCGGTGTTTCTATATGGGGAATATATGATGAAAAATGCGAGATGGTGGTACTTGGAGCGTTCAATAGATGGACGAACGGACACACAGACAGATGCATGAATGGGCGCATGAACGGACGCAGGGGCGGATGCATGGACGAACGCAGGAACGGACGCACGCACGGACGGGCGGATGGATGCATGGACGGTCGCACAGACGGACGGAAGCAAGAACAAATGGACGGACGAATGCTTCGCCCCACTCTCCATCATTCACTCCGTGGATATGCTGCCAATTTTTTTTTTCTTACTGTTGACTGGTTAATAGAAGGGTGTCGCTGAGCTCGGGAAGATCTCGAGTTTCACGAACTTGGGTGGAATTTGGCCGATCCTGCATAGCGCCCCTGCATAAGTAGCAATTGACCGATAACCTCTCGTATACTACCTGAAGGCATGAAGTCTGCCAGAACGAGACCCTCGCTATGAATGAAGTAAATAAGTGTACGTTTAAGGGCTCAATTTCTGTGTTAGAAATCGCCTGCCTTCGTCGCTGCGGGCGGCGCTGACTAACGCTCTCACATTGAATGCACATACATTCCCCATAAAGTAGACGGGGCATAGCCACCGTGGTTGCTTAGTTGGTAGAGCATCGGACGCGCTATTCCAATGTCGCAGACTCGGTTCGTGCCCATGGCAAGTTATCTGGTTACCCTCTCTTCATTCTTCACATTTGCAATACAATTAAATATCATAACCTCTGTAACTTTCTTTGGGATGAATGTACAATATCTAGCAAAACAAAACGAACCCTTAAACGTCATCTTCATTATTTCATTCAGAGCGAGGGTCTCCATCTCAAAGACTTGATGTTTTGAGGTAAAACACGAGGGGTTATTGGTCAGTTGACAGCTTTAATAAGAGCAAGCGCTACGTGACGCCAAACGGGCAGAAAGGGAATGTTCTACACTAAACCTAAGGGCTACTGGCGGCGCTGACTAATGCTGCCACGTTTATTGCACCTACATAACCCATAAAATTGACGGGGAATATCCGCCAGGCAGCTCAGTTGGTAGAGAATCGGGAGCCTTATTTGACCGTCGCAAGTTCAGTCCCTGCCCACGGCACGTCGTCGTTTCGCTTATTTTTTTATTCACATAACTATTACTTCTATTGATATTCCCTGTACTTACCTTGGCATGATTGTCTGTTAGATTTCAATATTCTTGTGCTTAACTAATAAAATGGGCCCCTTGAGCATAGACTTCTTTCCTTGCGATTGTAAGTGGTCTAAGCAACATATAGAGCGTAGTGTGATATTTTGATGCACACATCCACTTCAGAAAAACAAAAAAAAACGTTTGCGAACCTGCTGTTCAGTGTCATCGTTTAATAAGTATACGTGATGATGATAATTGTTGTGAGCAGCACTTGCTAATTTGTCATTTTATTTAATACTTGATACCACCACGATAACCATAAGGTCTTCATTATTGGAGAAGAATTGACAGTGGCATCTTCATATATACGTAAACTGCAGCCGCCCATAATATTATTTGCCCTAAATTTCAATACATATGTAACGCTCAGATGCTTTGTCATGGGAACTTCAATATTAAATGGGACTGAAGAGGCTGTTTTCACTTGTATTTAGGCAATTTTCCTAAAAGTGTAATATTAGAAGTGATTTGTAAGACAAATATTTGAGAATTCTACATTACAAAACAGAAGAGAATGAACTCTTCAGAGAGCGTTTATAAGACGTGATAATACAAAAATCTTAGACTTTGGAATTGCTGTAAGCCTAATTCTGATAAGCCTCAAGTTTTCTTTTTCTGAAACATGACCGTGTTTCATAGACTGAAAATCGAACATGGCCTATGTCTTCACATTGCCAGCGCCGAATACATTGAAACTATCGAGGATGCTTCAGAACGTTGTCTTAGGGTGATGCGTACGACGCCAGTATTTCAGTTTATTCTAGAACCTAGGGAAGCACCAGCGATAAAGGTGACGTGTAGGTTGCCACCACTACTTCTCCCTGATGCGCTTCTCTCATGTATGAGGTTATCGTCGACAGCTTACCATACTTTAGGCTTCCACTGCATTGGCAGCGTTTTTGTGTGTGTGTGTGTGTGTGTGTGTGTGTGTGTGTGTGTGTGTGTGTGTGTGTGTGTGTGTGTGTGTGTGTGTGTGTGTGTGTGTGTGTGTGTGTGTGTGTGTGTGTGTGTGTGTTTTCAACAGGTGTTTGTCTAAGGGAAAATTCTCTCCTTAAAGGAGCTTTCACTGCTGCACTCCTGAGACACAAAATGACAAGGTTGCATGAAATTTCCCCCAAATTGTAACCCTTATGTTCCTTTAGGTATGTTAAAATGTTCGCGTGGGAGAAACATCTTTTTATAGGTGTGCGCTTGGCCTGTATTCTGTGACTTTAAATCAATCAACTTTAAGCAGTTCAACACCCTGCACGACTGGTTTATAATCATAATATGTTAGGTTTAACGTCCAAAACCCCCATAGGATTATCAGAGACGCCGTTGAAAAAGGCTCTCGAAAGTTTTACCACCTGGGGTTCTTGAATGTGCGCCCTAATCAGAATGCGCGGGCCTACAGCCTTATCGCCTTCATCGGAAACGCAGCTGCCGCAGCCGGTATTCAATTCCATGACCGGCCGGTCAACAGCCTCGAGCCTTAGCCACTAGACTACCATGACAGGGCGACTTGTTAATATATAGTTGAATACTATATCCGTAATAAAACCTGTTTAAAGTGCCACTGTAACAGCCAGTAAACGGGCAAACTCAAAATAATCGAATGGGTATAGCTCTAGTTCTCACCAGCAAATAAGAATGCATAAGGACTACAGGACTATGTAACGTAGAACTGCGCTAAAGCAGAGGCTAACAGATGAGGTGAACGAGCACTGGCCTCTACTCTCGTTCGTAGACCTTTTACGTTTTCTTGCATTGTCCTTCTATTATTCAGCCTCGATATGAGTTGACCGATCTATATTCATATAATTTTTATTTCACTTGTTGTTCACAGCTGCCGTTCCTGCAACAGAGAACCAATTTGACACAAAGTACTGCGACCGGTAAGTCCTAACATTTTTATGCACGTTGTCGAACCCATGCGATTCATCGTGGCTCCGGCTTGGTATAGAAGCACTGGTTTACTCTCTATTGATTGTCTTGCTTCATATCTGCTTCAGTAACAGAGCCTTCCATAATGGATCATTGTCCTCTTTCATACGATGGGTCAGCAGAGTGCGTCAGTGAAGAAATGGGCAGAATAACCGCTAGCCATAAGTGTAACTGACTGGATACTAAGGGAACACGAACGTGCGAGGGGGAGATAGAAAATTAGGTAGGCACATGAGATGAGCGAGTCTGGAGGTAGGATGTGAAAGCCGAAAACATGGAAGAGGTTTTTGCCTTGCATGCAGTGGGCGTAGTCATAGCTCCTTAAACATACACTATATAGAAAAAGCTCTCAAGCTAGTGTCTATGGGAGCTGCAACGCACTGCGGTTCAGTGAGCAAGGGAACGATCGGTAGTACACAGATTTGTCCAATTTTTATTCTTGCAGCTCCGCATGTGTTCGTGTGCCTTGGAGCTGTTCTCTCGCGAGACAAAAATCAGCAAATTTTCAGCGCTTGCCCTTCACCACGCTATTTTTTAGGCTTTTCATTTCAAATCGGGTCGAGATATTAAGAAGGGTTTGTCGTTTCCTTCGAAACGAAACCAAAAAGCCGCAAGTTGGATTCACTGTCCGCAAGGACGAGGACTAGGCACATCCGTGTACTACCCAACATTTCCATTGGGGCTGAACGATCGCAGCGCCAGAGTCCCCTCTAGTTAGTGTTGGGAAACTGTTATGGGCGTAGTTAGAAGGATTATGATGACAATGATGATCTCAAAGAGCAAGCTCACCTAAAAGACAAACGTATCCGTTAAAGTATAGAAAGACTGCAAACAAAACCAGAGAAATTTAATCGGTTTCAAACCATAGGCGAGAGAAATGTAGGAATTTCATTCAATAAAATATAATTGATTGAAGGCCCATGTTTTAGCTGGTAAGTGTTGTCCTGTTGTGCGGTGTTAAAGAGTTTGGTTAAGCTACTTGGTGCGCATTACCTGCAGACATGTCTAAAATTGTCCAATAAAACAATAATTACAACAGACAGGACGCTACGGTAAGCTTAAGTATTGTGTAATTTTTGTCTTCTTCTGCTCCTCAGCTCAAGACATGGTGGACAACCGTTATTTTGGTCCACACAGCTACGCATGTATGGCTGTGTGATGTACCGGATGCTGCTGAACAGCTATAGCAGTAAAACTTAGTTTTGGAAGAAGTAGTAAGACAGTTTTGTTTGCATAATCATGAAGAACTGTAATGCATTGTACTTACTTTGATATGTAAATGAATTCCATTGCATGTGGGCATAGTGAATACTGAGGCGGTGGAAGGCTTGCTGAAATTGACCTATAACGTAATGCAGTAGAGTCAGCACTTGGATATCCACAATGGCGTTTGAGAGAAACTGTCATCAAGCTTATTGATCGTTGATTCTTTACCAGTTGGGCTGAGCGAATCATTGAAAAGTTTCAATAAGGGATGAAATAGTGACATGTTATATTCGGAATTCGAATGTAACAGTACATAATAAAAGCTACTGAAAGCACCGAGCGTTTTTGGAGTAGTTATTCAATATTAAGCACTGACCACACAACCGCAAAACCGCGAAGCTTCGAAACAAGTCACGCTTCCTCTTTTAATTCCACTGATGTTTGGTGCAGAAACCATGTTGTGATGACAGTTTTATCTCTGCCATTACATTTTTAGCTGTGTACGTGGTGTATATTGATTTTTTGTCTTTGTCTCGCAAGTTTATTTAAAATGAGAAAGTAATGTCTCAGATTGAAAATGTTAATGAATGGTGCGTCTGAGCCTATACAGTTAAAACTTATTACGAAGGCTTTAGCTTCTGCTGTATGGGAGGTCACTGTAATTTTGATAATTGTGTTATTTTCAGTATATTAAAACTAACTCTAAATGACTTTGGTGAAAGTTTGTGACTATTCGTTAGAAGGAAAATTTAGAGTTCTGATACTGTATTGAAAATGGTCTCTTACTATTGGAAAATTATTCGAACAATATTCAGTGATTATTTGTATTACATTCATTGACATGGCTATTTGACTTCGCCCCAGGAATCACTGTTCGCACATCCCTATCCACCAGCCATGCGCAATAAAAGTAATAACCATGGCAAATGCTTCAGCTAAGCGAGCATGGTTCTACAAGACCAAAGTTGCTGCTGTGGCATTCTGTCCGAAGGTGATACTGATCATTGCTTTTTGAATCAGAACGTTCCTTATAAAGACTGAAAGTGTTTTTAGAGGCAGTACCTCATTTGGCACATTATATGACACAGTGAAGGATGTGGTGCTTCCAAATGGACATTGGGCGTTCAGAAAGGAAGTTTCACGAGTACTGTATAAATTTTAAACGCTGCAGATTTCGTATGCAAGTGGTGAGGAGTCGCCCTATATTGGATTGTTGCGGGGCGAAGTGGGAAACAAGTGGAAGGTCGTCCTATAATTGAGAGAAGTTATGGGCCACCAGCTTGTGATTTGTTCCACTGAGTCTTACTCTGTATTTTTCTATGATTTGTTTTTTTTTCAAAGTAAACTTTTAAATTAGGAAACCAGACTATGTGACTCACTGCATATCTCGTAAGACAACACGTCCACCTGCAGCCCCCCGTTAATATATTAGCCCATCAAACTTGACTTGTGTCTGTATTACAAAACGTCCTAGTTAAAGAGACCCACGCCTGCTGGATAGTACCAAAATAACATCGCTTCCCTTCACTTTTAACAAGATAGGTAATAAATATTCAGCCATTTAAAAAAGAGCTCTTAGAGAAGCGTCAAGGCGATAACTGCAGCTAATCGTGCGAAAGCACGCACACAACCATCCATTGCTCTTCAAGTGCTAATAAAAGCGTTTTGTGTTCCTGGGTCGTGGCAACATGAACAAGCACCAGCGGCTATATATAGATATGCTGAAGAGGGACACCATAATATATCTCATGCCTTAGCTGAGTGGCGTCGCACGATACAGATTTGATATGTTGCGGAAGCCCGAAAGACATGTCCAAAATAAACTAGGGTACGATTAAAAACATTCAAGAATGCAATCACCAAATTACTGTTCTAGCTTGTGTTGATCTGCCGTGAAACTTTCTTCTAATCTTCTGTCACGGCAACCACTTCTTTCCCCTCTAATTCTGCATTCACCCCGGCGTCCTTCGAGGGTGTCGCGCCCATCGGGCAATTCATTGCCTCTTCGTCTCATTTATATCCTTTGCCATATGAATGTTCTTACGTCAAAAATGTTTGCTGGTGCGATCACTGCAAAGCTGAAATAAAATAGAAATGCAGCTCGTACGCATAGGTGACACTATCGGCTCCTTCAAAGACCTTCAGAACATACTTACAAGTTGCGCCTCAAAATACATTTTGCTGTCATAAAAGTGAGTATCTCACAAAACAACATCATGCATTTATAGTGCCTATGCGTTAATAGGCTATTTAAATACGCTGCACAAGAGACATTTTTGAAATCATGCCAAAACAAAATATTCATTGTATGTGGTATATACCGCTCACAAAAATTTTTTGGGATTGCAGCCAAAGCTAGCGGTAGGATGAATACCTTAATTTCTAGCAGAGCCGTGAGTCCAAAAATTTGTAAGAATCGCAATTAACAAATATGGTCAATGTTGACTTTTCAAACCAATTGAAAGCAAATAAGTATTCAGTTGCTGGGGTGTAACGCCCCAAAACCACCACAAACTCAATGAGATTGTATAAAACAAAAACTAAGACACAATCTAGCAACAAAGAGCAAGATAGAGGCTACAACAGATACATTGAAAATACTAAAGAAGAGTCGAGTAGAAAAGCTGCAGTCAAAGCTCCCATGTCAAAACAAAAATTACCAATCAAGAAACTACTTCACTGATTCGTAACCGTATAACCACCTGAGCAATTGATGAGCCACCTAAATGTGAATCGCAATGTTTCTTGCAGAGAAAAGAGCCGCACGCCTCTTTTTTCTGCCGACGACTTCAGCCCACGGCGCATCTCCAGTGAGCGCCGACGCAGTGTGCACGAAGCGTTGGCTCGGGTGCGCGAGGTTTTGTTCGAGGTGTTACGTGAAACGCCTCGCGCCGTGGCGACGACGACCTCGACAGCGGGCATCTTCGCGACCATGTTCCCGGAGCAGCCATCACCCACCAAGATGGCGCAAGAGTCCCCTCCCTCACAGGTGCGTCTATCTTCATTGAATGTTGTGGTCATGTGCTATTTCAAAGCTTTAAAGACAGTCACTAGAACCTGTTGGATAAGCGAATCAAAGCAGATTCTTTCGTTGCAGCTGCTGGCACCAAAACGAGAGCGCCGCTACGTTGTCTTATGATACATGGGTTGCATGTCTGTTGCTCCACAGTGTTTATTTACTTTATTTATTTTATTGCATACTGCCGGGCCTTCCATGACGGCCTTAGTTAGGAATGGGGCATAAATAAGTAAGACAACACAAGCTCGGAAAAAGGAAGATAAATAAAGAAGTACATGAAGTGATACATTGGGAAATTGTGACATCGCAAAAAGTGCCAAAACAACAAGATCAAACAAACTTTGTGGAAGTAAGTGGTCACGAAGCCCAAACGACCCATATTACAATAACCCGCGTAGCATAGAGCCCAAACAAGCACTGATCCCGCACTCACATAGCACAAAAAAAGGCAGATCCCACCTACAGTGGGAATCGATTATATGCGAAGCACGAATGAGGAAGGTTGATATTTCAGTCTAAAATTAATACAATGTTACGAGGTGGAGGTAAATCATGCCGTATATGACTTCCGTGTCATGGCTAGCATGTTTGGATGGGTCGTTTGCCTTCGCCCTCTGTTCACGTGATGTGCTGCCAGATTTAGTAAATGTAGAGCTAGAAAAACGGCTGCGAGCACGCTATGAGCGTGGTGTGTTGTCATTTTCTTGAATGACACGCTTGCCAGCATTATCATGTTTCCACCAGTCTTTTGTCATCTATTGACGTGACGTAACACAAAATTCGGTATATGTAGAGTTAGCGAAACGGCCGCGAGCGCATCATGAAGGGCCCATTGATTTGATTCATATGCGGGGTATAACGTCCCAAAACCACCATACGATTATGAGAGACGCCGTAGTGGAGGACTCCGGAAATTTCGACCCCCTGGTGTTCTCTAACATGCACCCAAATCTGAGCACACGGGCCTACAACATTTCCGCCTCCTTCGAAAATGCAGCCGCCGCAGCCGGGATATTAACCCACGACCTGCCGGTCAGCAGCCGAGTACCTTAGCCACTAGACCTATGTGGTAGGGCTCATGAAGGGCCCAATATACTCCAATATAGCGTTGACGCACGGGCACGCTGCATGGGCACAGCGACGCTACGTTAGTAAAACACGAGCACTTTATAGTCTGACGCCAGGCGCGACCGCCACGACTGGTGCGTCCCGACACCAACCGGCGCGAAATGCGACATGCCGCATTTCGTGCCGATGCGTTACCCAGACAACACTGCGTCTTCCTCTTTTCGTGAAGAAGGGACGGCGGACGTGCTGAAACGCGCATGCGTCAAGGCAACGCAGCGCGGTGCGGACCTGCGAGTACATGGCAGTACAGGCGCCTGGCCAGGCAACGCAGGCGTGAGGCGACAAAATGAACGCCGGCGAGCACGTCACCGCGTCCCCCCAAAATGTATTGGTGCCTTTACTGTGACATGTAGTCATGTTCTCACGTGACATGCATCTCATGCTTATCATTTTTGAGCCAGGCACATACCTTGGTCATCCATCGACGTCACGTGATACAAAATTGGGCATATGTGAAGCTAGCGAAACGTGCGCGAGCGCATCATAAGCGTGGCATGTAGTCATGTTGTTACATGACAAGCATGTCATGATTATCATGTTTGAATGTTTCAGTTACCTATGTCGTTCGTTGGCATCGCGTTATACCGAGTTTGGTACATGAGAAGTTAGCGAAACGGCTGCGAGCACAACATGAGCGTAGCATGTTATGTTTTATATGGCACGCCGTGCACATGTTAGTCATGTTTGCATCAGTCACATACCTTTGTCATCCATCGACGTCACGTAATACAAAATTGGGCATATGTGCAGCTAGCGAAACGCCGCCAGCGCATCATGAGCGTGGCATGTAGTCATGTAGCTACATGACACGCATCACATGATTATCATGCTAGGGTCGGTCTCTTGTGTTCGGCATGCAATCATGTCATACCATACAAGTTTTTCAACCTGTCATGTAAATGGAACTACCCCAAGAGCTGCAGGACCACGAAATATAAATCATGACATTCATGACACACATTTTATGATGTTCATGTTATAACAAGTCAAATATGTTTTTTGTACAGTCATGTTATGCCATACCAAGTTTGGTATCGATACCATTATCGAAACGGCCAGGAGAGCTAAAAGTCGTAGGTGGCTAGATAGATAGATAGATAGATAGATAGATAGATAGATAGATAGATAGATAGATAGATAGATAGATAGATAGATAGATAGATAGATAGATAGATAGATAGATAGATAGATAGATAGATAGATAGATAGATAGATAGATAGTAAGATAGATAGATAGATAGATAGATAGATAGATAGATAGATAGATAGATAGATAGATAGATAGATAGATAGATAGATAGATAGATAGATAGATAGATAGATAGATAGATAGATAGATAGATAGATATGCTCAAAGTCACCGAATTTCGCTAAGAAATGCTTCGCATTTCAGTAGTTTTGGCATTCATTCCAACATGGTAAAACAAGGAAATACATGACGTCACATTACGCCCACACGTGCCGCAGTGCCTACGGAGTCACATCTTTTATCGCGTGCATAAAATGATCAATGTTATGCAGTGCTACCACATCAGAAAGTAAGGCATTCCATTCAAGGATTGTCTATGGAAAGAAAGAGTAGAGAAAAGTGTTTGTGCTGCACTTCAGCTCGGCCAATTTTTTTGTGTGATAAGACCGAGTTAAGCGGCTAATGGCTGTTGCTATGAGTTGAGACGGATGAACACGTAACATTTTGTAATAAAATAAAGAAACAGTAGATTTGAAAGTTACACGAGTTGGTGGCCATTCATGTTAATACTGCTGCGTGCATAGAGAACACTGACACGGTGAGATTGACATGCGCATATACACTTCATCACCTCTTTTTGCTTCACCACACTGCGACTTCAACTTTAACGGTGTTTTATTTGGAAAGCCGAAACGCAGGTATATTTTCCGAGATTTCATACGTTGAATGTTTGTTCATTTCAATGGTTAGGAAGCATTTATATTCAATTTTTGCGAAACAGGCGTCGCTTCGCTGCCAAGCCTCGAACCTTCGATTTCTACATCCGAGGGCCCCAAGTCCTAATATCGTATACCGTTTGCTACTTGAACCGGTGCTTTCTAACGTCGTGTGATGATAGCGTCTAATCATTGGGGCCAGAATACTGCTCACAACTCGATATCATTGGTCATTCATTCACACTTGATTCAAAACAGTTTACAGTTTTTTGAGAAACGCAGAAAAATGCCCGAAAGGTGACTGACAACGGTGCGTCACCCAGGCAGCAGCTGCATCACTGTCATCTGTCATTCAAAATGTACTCGACTGCAAAAAGCACACCTGTGATACAATACAAAAAAACAAACGAAAGTACTATTTTCGCTTTGAGAGGACAAAAGTAAGAACAAAAAACATGAAAAGCTACAAATGTACACATCTGCGAGGAATTTACTAGGAAATTTTCCAAGGCTATAAACCTGCTGGCTACCTACAAGATCCTCATCACTAATCCACACATGTGGCAGCATTTAGTGCTGTAGGCAGAGGCATGGCACTCGAGGTCCGTGCCCCTCCCCACCATCCCAATTTTTTTTCGCTCTAGCGTACAGGTTGAAAACTGACAATTCAAGGACATGGCCCCCCCACCTCCCCTGACTATCAAATAGTTGCCCCCCTCTCCGAAAACTGTCTGGGCGTACTGCCCTGGCTGTATCTATTTCGTGTAAGATTCGCATGTAATTTTTGTATTCCCGTACTCCGATGTGTGAGAGAGCTCCTCTACGACGCTGTCTAATGACGAAATGATGGGGACTTATCGCAGGTCCAAGCCACACCAGATGCACCCGCAAAGGGGCAGGATACCTTGGATACGGCAGAAGACCAAACAATCCAGGACTTGTTTGAGGATAGCCTTAACCCACGCACGGATGCGCGGCGGTACACAGTCAGCGATGAGCTGTGCGCAATCTACGAGCGCATTGAGTCGCGCTGGGCGGAGGTCTGCAAAACCATCCGTGCAGATCTGAACAGAAGGTGAGGAGCACACAAAACACACTTTGTCAGACTGAATATTGTGTTAGCAGGACAAATTGTGTCTCGTATGCTTTTCCCCTACACCGTTTTTCGGCACACACGTGCACACGTGATGACTCTAGTCATGCGGTGAGCGCGAGTGTGATACTTATTCAGGCGTTTTCTAGTCATCTCTACAATATTGATTACTTAAGTGCTGTTGGCTCCATAAAGGTGCCTTGAAACACTTTTTTAAGCAACCATGGAATGAATTCACTGGAAAAGCTTCTTCTTCTTCATCATCTTCATTATCATCATCATCATCGTCAGCCTGACTACGTCCTCTGCAGCACAAAGGCCTCTCCCATGCTCCACCAGTCAACTCAGTCATGTGGTTGCTGCTGTCAAATTATACCCACAGACTACTTAATCTCATCTGCCCACCTAACCTTCTGTCTCCCTCTAACCTGCTTTCCTCCTCTGGGAATCCTGTTAGTTACCCTTAATGACCAGCAGTTATCCTGCCTACGCTTTACATATCCGGCCCATGTCCATTTCCTCTTCTTGATTTCAACTATGATATCATTAACCCCGGTTTTTTTCCTAATCCATTCTGCTCTTTTCTTGTCTCTTAAGGTTACAACGACCATTTTTCTTTTCATTGCTCGCTGCGTCGTCCCTAATTTAAGCTGAAGCCTCTTTGTAAGTCTCCACGCTTCTGCTACGTAGCTAAGCACTGGCAAGATGCAGTTATATACCTTCCTCTTGAGCGGTAGTGGCAATCTACCTGTCATGAATTGGGAGCACTTGACAAATGGGGTTCACCCCATCCTTATTCTTCTAGTTATTTCAATCTCGTGGTTCGGCTCCGCGGTTATGAACTGCCCTAAGTATAGATAGTCTTTTAAACTTTAAGTGCACTATTACCTATCTGAAAGTGCTGCTCTCTTGTGAGTTCGTTGTACAATATGTATGCCTTCGTTTTCGGCAGAATATTTTAGGACCTAATTTTCTACTCTTCTTGTCTAACGCTGGTGCCCTGAGCTTATCTAATATAGCCCCGCGGCGGTGGTCCAGTGGCTAAAGCACTCGGCTGCAGACCCGCAGGTCGCGGGATCGAATCCCTGCCGCGGCGGCTTAATTTTCGATGGAGGCGAAAATGCTGTAGGCTCGTGTGCTCAGATTTGGGTGCACGTCAAAGAAACCCAGGTGGTCAAAATTTTCGGAGTCCTCCACTACGGCGGCTGTAATAATCATATTGTGGTTTTAGGACGTTAAACCCCACATATCATTTGCTGAGTTTGATAATTTATTGTGAATTCTAGGCCGCGTGTTGCGCAATAATATTTCTCTCATGTGTTTTCGGGAGCCTCTACTATTGATCGGCAACATTTTCTGACCATGCTAGAAAAGTGTTGCGGGGCCCCTTTAAATCCGCTATTTACCATGTTATAGTCAGTGTCAACCTGATCTACTGAACGGTACTACAAAAATATTATAATAAAGGTTTCCCCCTTCCCCTTTTCAATGTATACTCCCAATGATTACCTTTCAAGTTGCAATATTTTAGTGGTTCAATATAATTGATAATTTTGTAAATATTTTACTTACATGCAATATTCATAGCCCTAGAGTTTTGAAACAATGCAGGCGTAACAGTCACTATATTCTCAATGCGCTCGCTTTGTCGTCGTGTTAAACTTTTAAGCTTGCTTTATGTCTTTGTTAAACAAGCCTAAAATTTGGGCCTGCACTTAACCACACCTGTTAACATCGCTACGTTTGCTTTGTCACATTCTCAATAGCATTAAGATGCTCTTTCTCTGTGATTATTTCTTCCTGTGGTGCTTTAAGCGTCTAGAATTAACCCTCCGTATTAAAACGTACCTTTAAGCCTTTCTGAGTGAGTTGGTGCAGGCGTAATTTTGCTAAGTAATCATTCTGTTTCACAGCCCAGCAGCTTGTTTCACATTATCTCTGAACTCTATATGTGTCATCCACAGAAACGAGGTCTACGCTGAATACTGCTCTGCAAAGTAACTCTATGAGTGTGTGCCTAAACAGACAACTGTCTACTACACTCCAAGTTAAACATCAGGTACATTACTGTTCAGGCTACCTAAGAAGTTCAGTCACGAATGCTCGTTACTTTATGGGCCTCTTGGTTAGTTTTTGTGGTTGCAAACGCTCGTGCGAGCCTGGAATCAGGTTTCAGGCAATGAATCGCTACCATTTGCAAATTAAATACCAAAATTCGATGATAAAGTAATGCTAGTCAAGTGGGAAATCTTATTGACAGCGAAATAATCTAGGTAATTTTAATTAACAACTTGCATCGGTACGCCTATATTAAGGGAAGAACTGGGAATTTCTGTGGCTTCTCGTTTTTTTTTTGTTAGACAATATAATGAGAACTAAATTACAAGAATGCCAGGGAAGGCATAGGGAATGATATCAGTAATAAATGTAGCGTAAATGTCAAGAAATAAAAGTAGACGAAAATTAAACTTGCCGGGGGCAGCGTCCGAACATGCCACCTTCAAATAACGCGTCCGATGATTTACCTATGAATTAGCGTGGTGGCTACTAGGAAGCCTTTATGTCCCCCTCGCCTCGGAGGCGGCGCACACATGAAGCCTCCTTAGCGGCAACGTATCTCCCAAGTCCCAAGTTTTCTGCCGCAAATAACCTGTGCAGCTCTCTTTTCTACCATGTCCCAATCTTTTTTTTTTAGATTTTGGCGCAACAAAATTCACTGCCATGAACCGAAAGCAACTAGTCCATGCTTCTACGCTTAGGAAGTTCTTCATAGTATGACAAACCTTGACATTCTTTCTCACTGCATGCGACGCTCAAAGTGGAGACTGGAGGTGCCGGTACCTAGAGTATATGTTTCGAGCACGCATATATATCTATTTAGAAGAATAAAGCATCAGAGCTGGTAAACCATCTCATTAGTTTCTACCTACAAATCGTAACGCTAATTTCAAAATTTTTCGCTTCATCACACAGATACAATCAGTTTGTGGAGGGCTGTCGCGAGTGCCTGAAGCAGCAACCCGGCGAGCCTTCACGTGACGAGCTGCGCCAAGATATGTCCAATGTCCGGCGTGAGCTCATCGCCGAAATGAAGGAAGTGTTCCGTTCGAGCTGCGAAGAGTTCGACAAGTGGCGAGTGTGGTACTTGGAGCGCGAACTCCAGCAGTCTTTCAGCGAAATGCAAGATGGCGACCGACTCAGTGTGATGGCCGCCGTTCTCCGGTACGAGATACTAGAGGGCCTGCCGGAACTCGAAAAGTGCACGCGGGAACGAGCTGCCGCACTTTGGAAAGAGCTCGTTGAGGAGCAATGGATCGACGTCGACGCATTATTCGATTCTTAGTTCACCTATACCTTGCCTGTGCTCATGTGATTGTCTTCAGAAGGCTCCCACTTCTGTCTCGCACTCGGCATGTCATCAACATACTCCGTCATCCTTTTTCATGTCGATGCGCGACAGTCACTAGGGGTTTCTAGAAATCATGTATGAGAATAAATCACTTGAAGAATTCTGAATTGCTTCAGCTTTTAATATTTCACATGGTCATGACGTACATTTCCACAGAATTGGGCAAACATATTGGTAAAGGCCTGCCAGATAGAGCAGGTACTGGCAGCACTGATCGTCCAGGTCATGCTGACATGTCTGTTCAGCTTCTCCTACGGCCAGAAGAAGGTGTACGGACACTTTCTAAACATTGTGGTCTAGAAACGTGTAAAAGCTTGCCTGTGCGTCTTGGCAGCAGTGATAGCGGATTCTCACTTTTGCACGTGTCGTCAGATTGTTGTTTGTGATTTGGGTGCACTTTATTCGCTCGTCTTCAATAAAACTTGTGCTTTTTCATCTTTTTATCTACAACGCCCACCTCTTGATTGCCAGTCTTCCTGTTATATTTTCATTTGGAGTGCATGTACGTTAGGCCCATCAAGGGAAACCGTATAACAGGTGCTTATGCTACCTGACTAGGCTCCTCACCGTACGTTATGATCATCTTGAAAACAACGACACAGAAAAATTATTGATGCATGCTTTACATGTCATTGACTGTCACGGTACGAGGTATCTGCCAGACTTTTGATTATAAAGTAAGTGGCCTTACCTCTAGGATGGTGCCCTTAGTTTCAGGGCTCTACTGTCTCGCAGCACTCTACGTGCCCACCCAATCAGGCGATGGTGAACAACTCTTCCGATGCTGCCAGCTGCCGAATTAGCACAATAATGACAATGAAGGGAGGCTCGTTCAGGTGTACGCACTCCATGTAACAATGAAGGGAGTAGTCAGTAGAGGCCGAATGTAGAGGCACTAAAGAGCGTGTTTTAGGCACCACAAAACGGGCAGCCAAAACACCGTTCTAGGCTTCAAAAATCATGGTTATATGCTCAGTACATGCTTCCATAGATTCAAAATATTTTTAAGAACGACGTACGAAACTTGCATTCATGGCAGGAAAGCGAAAAAAATGTTATTGTTCGTGATGGCACAAAAGCACGAATGATTAAACTTAGCTATGTAGTTATCTTTTTTTTCTCCTCTCAGTTTCTAGAACAGCGTGTCTTTTTTTTTTCTACATCAAGGTCACTCGAACGTCCACCTTTGGATCAACACAGTCTTGAACCTCTTTATTTTCGGCCGCGGACTGCAATCGCGAGCACGATGGCTGAATGGCAGGGTTCTAGCAACAGCACGGTTTTGCGGTGGCAGGTAGAAACGGACGCATTGCGAAGGCTTGAGACGTACGCTCGCGCGTCTTTGCAGTCGGGCAGTGTTACGACATACCCAAAAAGAATTCAACTTGAACCTTCACAGACTAACTGTTCGTTCACAGCAAAAGCCGTATAAATCTATAGGTGAAACGTAAAGCCGTTCGCCACGAGAGACAAATTTCGGCATTGACTGCGGCACAGTTAGATTGTTGTCTACGACGTACCCTACAGAGTGCGTCATTGGATACACAGCCACTGACGTCGTTTATCCCTTCGTTGCCATTTCTCCGAGCCCACTAGTTTACACTTCAAACGAAGTGGCTTTGAAAGAAAAAAGAAAATGAAAAAAAATCACTGCCCAAAACTCCGTACAAGAAGGAGCGTAAATGTGTAGCCCGCTGTTTAGCAGTACGTTCAAGCCGACGCTGCGCTCATGCCTTCCACGTTTACCGCTGTCATGTTCACGCTTCTTAATGAGGTTGAACACACGTTTGGCTTGAGTTCACTAAAGTGTTTATTACACATGCCGCCCACCGTGCCTCGCCTGATCATGGTCATGGAGGAGTGTAATGCGTAGTTAAATACGGTTCCCAATTTCTTAATCACAGTGGATGTTCTCGAACAGAAGGCAGTCACAGACAGCGTGGTTCAAACCAAAGTGTCACTGGAGAAACTGCCGCTGAAAACGAGCGTTCACAGCGAAGAACGCGCTCCCGTATTCGTCACGGTGACGCGGTCCTGCCCGCAAGGTTTTTAGTTTGACGTTTCTGTGGTCCGCCCCGCTCCTGGAGCACCCGCGAAGCCGCAGCGGAGTGGCGGCTGAATTTTCTCGTTTAGTTGTTCGTTGCCGACAGCGAAGCGTGCCTTTCGCAGTTGCAGCGCCCTCTGGTCGTTTTTATCGTCGGTAAACAAAATAAAAAACATTTTTTTCACGTATACAAAGCAAAACAATGACGTATAAATTATCTTTTCATGATGTATTTAGAAATCCACTTTCGATGTATTAACCGCTATTTTTTTTTTTTTTTTGACAAAGAAGCAAGCTCTGACTTGATAGTAGCCACTCAAAAGCCAGCAAGGTTCCGTTCCAGATCCATTGCAAGCATACACTGTGTGTTGTTTGCGCCTTTGACGCGTGTGTGGTGGCGGCGTTTTCATTTTTCACCGTTGAAACTGTGTTTGCATAACCATTGATGCCTCCGATAAGTGTGCTAGAAAACCCATTTTTGATGGGTTTCTTAAAGTGGTCTGAAATTGAGGACTTGTGCCTTGAAGTCTTCCAATACACTCGGCGAGACCCGCTGTCACGACATGGCCTCTTGAACATCGACAGCATGGACAGAGAACAATTTCGCACGTATTTTAGGTTTGAAAGAGATGATGTGCGAAGCCTGTGCCGTGCACTACAAGTGCCTGAAAATGTGACAACGCCGCAGGGCGTGCATGTTTCCAGAGTTGAGGCACTCTGCCTCACGCTACGGCGTTTGGCTTATCTTAATAGGCTGCGAGAACTGGAGCCGCTGTTCGGGCGGCATTATTCAGTGATTTCTTCAGCCACTAATGCAGTGCTCGCGCACATTGACAGCACGTTTGGACATCTCCTGCAGGATGTGAATAACCACACCTGGCTGGGCATCGCTAAACTCCAACTCTTTTCCGAGGTATGAAGTTTGTTAATTTGTTTTGTTACTTCTAATCTAATATACATTTTATCGCAGGCTGTGCATTCAAAATTGGCGCCGTTGCATAACTGTTGGGGCTTCATCGATGGGACGGCGCGAGCCATTTGCCGTCCATCGAAGGACCAGAAGCGGTTATTTTCAGGACATAAGCGCTTTCACGCCTTTAAATATAAGCCCATCATGTCTCCTAATGGAATCATTTGCCAACTGAACGGTCCATACGTCGGCAGCCGGCATGACGCAGGCAAGTTATTTTTGTTATACTGAGCCTTGTCCTATTTGTCCAAATTAAAAAAAAAGCATCATCGCGCCTATCTGAGGGAGTGTTCTGTGCTACTTAAGCAAACAAGCTATCACTTCGTAATAATTTTGTGAAGTACACTCAGTGTGGGACAACTAATTGTGGTTACAGCAGAAAGCAGCATATTAATCAAATTGAATGGTGTTGCAAAGAGAAACTGAAAAAATTGTGAACTGTTTATTTCGAGAATAAGGTGCAAGCTAAAATGATAAATGCATGCCCCAGTTACCATTATAATGCTGTGGCCATGTTTTCTTTGTTACTCTGCAACAAGTCTTCAGTCATAACTCGTCACAGGTAATGCCATGCAGGTTCTATTTATAAATGCAGTATAAATGTGTTTTGCTGCATAGCACTGTGAAGAAACCTTCCTACTTGGATAGGCATCAAAGCTTTTTATTTATTTTTTTATTCGAGAGATTGCATCTAAAAAGTGCACACTACAGATTCCACTTAACATTTGTGTAAATTTATTGGGGAAGTGGCAAGAATTTTATGAAGCATTCAGTGTCGCATATCATGTGGCAATATGTTTTCATGTGCTCCTGTATTTCCAGGTATCCTTCGGAAGAGCAACACCTATCGCAAGCTAGAGAAGCTTGCCAAAGGCCACAGCTTTTGTTTGTATGGTGACCCTGCCTATCCACTGCAACCTCTGCTGCTGAAACCTTATGGCGGGAACGTGACTGTGCAGCAGCGGGCTTTCAACAAGAGAATGAGTTCCGTTAGACAAGCAGTCGAATGGGGTTTCGGAAAGATTGCAAGCTTGTTTGCTTTTCTGGATTTCCGTAAAAATCAGAGACTCAAACGGCAGAACGTGTCACGCATGTACGTGGTTGGCACAATAATTGCTAATTGCCACACTTGTATGTATAGCTCACAGGTATCTTAATACATTCAAGTTGAACCTCCTCAGCTGGAAGAATATTTGAGACCAAAGAACTGAGCGGATTCCTTCGACACAGTTTCTTTCTTTGTGTAGGCTAGTAACTTTTTTTCTAATTGGTCGAGCTTGTTGCTCATTTCCTGGAGAATTTGAGTAGAATTCTGGCGCTGAGCCTCCATTTTCAGGCGCTCTTCCTCCAATGTTAGTTTTCTTTGTGCTAGTGTCGTACGACGTTCCTCGAGGTCAAGCCGTCGGTGTTCTAGCTCCATTTCCTTCTGCCGGAGAAGGAACTCATTCTCTTCTCTTTTCAGAAGCAGCTGCCGTCCAAGGACCTGGAGGCCTCTGATTACTATAAAATGAAGTAGAACACAAATGACATACTTCTAAAGTGTTACAGCTCAAAACTAATTCACTCTGGGATCAGCACCATCTTATCACATTCGGGTATGATGAACGCCAAGCCTCGAATAGGCATTGAAAAAACAAGCAAACAAATCACATGTAGCGCATGTATGTTGTTTCAATGCAATGAGAGCTATGCATCATCTGGTGCAACTTGAAAAATTATGCAAGTTTGATTTGCAATACCTGTCGGAACAGCAGACTGTCTGTAACGCCGCCGTTCCGACGCATGAAGGGGCCCTTGAGCATCATGGGCAGCGTTGCCCCCTTGAGCGTCCTGGTCAGCGTCGCTGTCCTCTATTGTCTCTGTTTCCAAGGTATCCTGTGCTACAAGGGCATGAATGATCATCAGAAGTTAGGCACTCAGCATATTAGCTAAAATATTGTGTATATCACTTTTAATTCATGTTTTGTAGTATATTGCACAACGATTACAGGGTGCAACTTGCGTTGCAGCATCGTGCATAAACACTTTCATGTGCAAATTTCTGCTAGTAGTCGTATTAAAGAATATACATTTGCATAGCAGTAAGGGTGCACTTGCTTCTCATGTGTTTTTTGCCTACGAACATTTGTTTATTGTGCCTTGTTGTAAATGTTGTGAATGAGTAAATAAAAATATATTTTGCTTCTAATGTACTTTGCACATACTTGGTGCAGCAGCCGGAACCTCTCCAGCCAGGCTGGTTGTGGTTCTGTCGCCTGCTGTCCCGTCACCTTTATGTGGTGGCTCACTGAGGTCATCCTCATAGATTGCCAACAGAATGTTTGTTGCTGTTGCCTCATCTGCACATGGAAAACGAGGCACATGAGTGAGAATGTCATTAGTAGTACTATACGACCCCTGAAGAAATAATTCACACAGAATAAAAACTACCTTTCTTCCCTATATCTGTCAAAATAGATATTTGTTTTCCCAGTTCATAAGCTTAATTCACAAATATGTTCACTGAGGTTATGAGAGAAATTCAGCAAGCTGAAACAAAGCATTCGATTATTTTTAAATTCAGACATTTCTCACTGAGTGCCGATTAAGTACATCACACATCCACAACGTGGGACTGTAGTATATTGACTGCCTGAGAATCAATGTCTTATAATGAACAGGCACAGTGGCCAGCATATTACTGAATAATGTAATATTTATAGTGAAAACTTTCAGCTAAGTAACCTGTCTGACTACTGTTTCACAACAATTCATCCTGTGAACACTGCCATTGAAATACATGTCGTCACTCCCGATACAGAAATCGCTAAGATGAACACTTCACAGTTTTCATAGTACAAGTTTAGGTGTGGGTTGCTGTTAGCCTCCACTCCAGATTACTTGCCATTTTTCTGTCCGTCGTCTGAGGCCCGGACAGCGGGTAAAGATGCCATTGCAGCATCCCTAATTAGCAGAGCCTGGGCTCTGCGCGCCTTGGCCGATGCTAATTGTTGAGCGGGCTGTCGCAGCCCCACGCCGTTTTTTTTTCGACAGCCGCATGCCGTTTGCCTTCCGCAGCACGGTTCTGGGGGCATAATCGACCTCCCTCATGAGGTCCGATACGTCTTGAAGCAGCTGCTCCCGCTCTCCATATTGTTATAGAGGCTAGAAGGTTTTCCTAGTGTCCGGAGCGGGCGTCTCTTATCCCGGCGCCCGCGGAAAGCAGTTTGGATGAGTGGAACGGCGGCCGTGTGGTGGCGCTGGGTGTCGGCGGCGCGCTGTCAGCAGCGGCTCGCGCAGCAGTCGAGGGCGCGTAAACGTATACCTTTCTTCGGTGTGCTTAGCACGTGCGTTGTTGGCGTGCTCCTTGTTTCTTCCCTGTGTGCTCAAGACACGATGTGAGGCAGCGTTTTGAACTGTTGTGTGTGCCATAATGCCATCTAAAAAGGCAAGAACGTGTTTCGTGCCGCTTTGTAAAGGTGGATACAAGTCGTCAACACGAAAGGTATCGTTGTTCCGTGCTCCGACCGACCCTGCTCGCTTGAAGGAATGGGCAAGAAATATCAAGCGGGAGGACAAAGTTTTGGATAACACCTGTGTTGTCTGTTCGCGCCACTTCGATGAATGATTTATCTGGAAAAAGTTTACGCACGTAATCAATGGAGAAACTGTGCAACTTGACCGTGAACGTCCAGCGCTTACAGAGGACGCCGTCCCTACTATATTTCCTGAGGCTCCTTCGTATTTCACGAAGCAGGTGCCGAAGAAAAGGAAAGCTAGAGACTTCGGTAACACCGAAGCCGCACCGGCGAAACGAAGTGCTTCCAACACCGAGGTTGATGTAGTCGTTGAGATGGATGTCTGCCCGGAGGAAACGCCGCAGCCATCCAAGCTTGGGGATATCATTTTGCCGTCCCCATTGTGCAGCAAGGTTGTCTTGCCAAGTGAGCCTACAGCCCTCTGTTTCGCCTGGCACACAAGCTCAGAACCCGGCGACTTGCGTGTTATGAAACATGTTACAATTTCAGCGTGCACAGAAGCCACTGCAGCACAGAAAAACTCATTTCTTTGCACCGTGTTCTGCCGCGGCATTAAGACAGTTGAACTGCCCGTAAATAACGAGTGTGACGCTGCGGATACGCTGAAGAAGGCCGATGGACTGAAACTTTGCCCAGGATGTGGCATTGCGCCAGTAGCAAGTGGCCAGTGCGTGAAGTTTGGTGCAGCCCACTTCGCAAAGAACTGCCTGGTGACCAGCCCCGACGGGAAACCATGTTTGCGCTGTAAATACACTCGGAAGCTGGTGCAGAATCACATGTACAGGCTGAAGAAGAAACACAGCACAAGCTTCAAACAGCGGTTGGCCAGAAAGTCGCTCGAGTTGTTCCGAACGAAAAGAAAGCTGACAAAGGCACGCAGAAGCCCGGAAGATCTTAGGATAATGAACCAGAATATCGATAGTTCAACCTTGGATGAGAGGATCGAAGGTCTGCCTCCCAAACAACGCCTTGCTGTGAAAACATGCTTTGATGCTGCCTCCAGAAAGTTGACCAGAGGCATGGTGTACGACCAACTCTGGGTTTTTGGAGTGTATACTTATGCGCATAAAGAGCCCCAAGCTTTATGAGCACGTGCGGAGGCATGAGATACTGGCTCTGCCCAGCAAGTCCTGTTTAGACCAACACATGGCCGGTTTTAGGAGTTCGTTTGGCTTTAATGCCAGCGTTTTCGAGGCACTGAAGAAGAAGACTGAAGGCACGGGTGCACACAGCGGCCATGGTGGTGTTGTGTTCGGCAAAATAAAACTCTCAGAGAACATCAGTGTCAAGACCTCTGGAGAACTGAGCGGCTTTGTGGACCTCGGCCTATTTACTGAAAGCGACGAGACTACAGTGAGTGACCACGGCCTTGCCATCTTGTTCCAGCCTTTCCAGGGTGAGTTCTCTGTAGAGCATGTGATGAAAGAGTAATCTTTTTCACGTTTTGATACTTTATACTTTGGAACTAAATTGTACTGCACAAGCATTTCTCTTTGCAAAGTTGTTGCACTTAACAAAGCCCTTTTATTTCCTTTTCCAGGGAACTGGACCCAGATACTAAGGGTTTTCTCTTCCAAGGGAAACGTGAAGGTGAACATTCTTTCAAAAATTCTTCTGGTGGCCACAGTTCTGGCTGAGAAGTCTGGCCTTTTCGTCGACTACTGGACCAGTGATGGGGCTCCTTGGAATCGCAGTTTATGGAAACTGTTTGGGATCAAAAGTAGGCCAAATTTTATCACGACACTTGTATTTAATCTCGTCGAGCCTGCTCAGTTGCCCTAAGTAACAAAGTTTTCTTACCTCTGCAGCATCCATCAAAGAAATTAAGTGCAAAGTTCCCCATCCAGTGGACGCAACAAGAAGCCTGCATTTTATCTCCGACTTTCCTAATTTGGTCAAATGTGTGCGAAATGCTTTCATGTCAAAAGGTCTTCAAATTCCAACAGGTCATGCCTATGCCGATGTAATTAAGGAAGCCTGGAAAGAGGACCAGAATTCTCTAACACTGAAAGTTATGCCACGCATTACCAAGTCTCACGTTCAGCCAAATTCTTTTGAGAAATTGCGGGTGAACTTAGCTTTTCAGTTGTTCAGTGAAGAAGTCCTTAAGGGGCTTTTTTTTTCTCTAAATAACACTTGAACAAAACATTCCGAGCAGTCCAACCTACAGAAGAGCTTGTAAAGCTCATGGAGAAGCTGATTTTTGTCATGACATCTAGAACACCATCGAAAGGCCTCCGACCAAACTCGCCGAGTGCGCAGTTTCTCGACAATTTCATTGAATTCCTGGCTGAGTGGGAACAACACGCTGCTGAGCATGGTGGCGGGTTTTTGAGTCCAGGAACTGCCTGTGGGCTGCGTGTGACATTGAAAACACGCTCTCACTTCTTTGCTACTTGAGTAGCTCTCTTGGTTTTAAATATCTCTTAACGGCAAATTTAAGCCAAGACAAAATGGAAAATGTGTTCGGCATTGTAAGGCAGTCTTTCGGATGCAATGACCACCCATCACCGGAGCAGTTCTTGATAATAATCAACAGTCTGTCATTCTACAGCATAGCATGGTCCCCTAAGAATGGGAACTCTCCCGAAGAAGTTGTCACAGCACTTTTGGGGCCATCTAACCCTGGTAGAGAAAAGTTAGCCCACATATCAGCAGTAATTGACGAGATTTTGGATGATGGCAACTTGGAGCGTGCAGAATATGTGTTGCGAACACAAGGGCTGCTTGATCACAAAAGCTGCATTGAAAAGCACAGTGACAGCCGCCTTGTATTTTACATAGCAGGCTATGTTGTGAGAAAATTCCTCAAAAGGTCTTAATGCCTTGAATGCGCTTCTTCTCTTTGTATTTTGCCTGTGCAAGCAGAGTGCAATGATAACGCTTCTTTTACGCGAGAATTTGATCATGCTGGGTTAATTTACCTTTCCAAGCTGGTCGAGGAGCTCGTTGGGAATCTTTAAAACACCTTTACTGTGTTTTTCAGCAGAAATGAGCTTCATGCTAGAAGCATCATGGCCTTTTTGCAGTTTTTGCACGGAGCTCAGCTGAAAGAAGTTGGGTGCAGCGAACACGGAAGGGATGTTACGAGGAACATAATTAAGCTCTATGCCCTGACCCGACTACACTTTTTTGCAAAAGCAAAGAACCTGGACAGGAGCACTCAGAGGCGAAAACAAAAAGTTCTGAAATAGAGGCGATGTCAATATAAACGTCTGCAGTTCAGCAAAGTGACCTAGTTTTGTACACGCACCGTCGTGCATACTTTTTTGGAGTGTAAAATATTCTGTGCTCGTGTGTATTTTTTGTTTTTCGCACGAAAGTGTGACTGTTTGTTAAATTATGTATCTATTTCTTGATTTGCTCCCGAAGATGGGAATGTGTGTTAATTTTCTAAATGTGTGATTTTTGAAGTTTTATTTTGTAACGCTGCAATAAATGCTCATTGACAATCTTGAATTCTGTTATGTTTGGGGTTGTTGTGTGGTAGTTTTAGATGCGGAGCATCTTATACTCGCGCCTTGTAGTGCGCCGTCCGCACCGCTTCTCGAACATTCGACAGCTGACGCGCGCGCATGCGCCGACGCGCCGTCGCCCACTCTTCCACCATCTGTGCATCCCTTCCTCCTCTACACACCGCGCGCGCTTCACTCCTCCACCATCTGTGCACCCTTTCTCCTCTACACACCGCGTTCGACATCTACAATTCTCCTGATTCTCCAGTGGACGCGCATGTGGCGTCGCGCTTCGAGAACATTCAACAGCTGACAGTGCATTGGCCGTCGTGCTGTATATATACTCAAGGTCGGCGCTCGCTCGCTCAGTTGCCGCTCGTCGGTTGGTTTGTACGGTGCGTCGACGTCCAAGGTCGCGGTGAAATGAATTCCAACGAATCCACAAACACAATGATCGACGTCCCTTCGACCAGCGCCGCCCTTTCGCATACGTGTGTACGTGTTCACTCATTTAACACCCCCTCCTACAACCACGTTAACCAATTTAGCCATCGACCCAAGTAAGTCGCAATTTAACACCCCATTTCACAACCACGTTAACCAATTTAGCCATCGACCCAAGTAAGTCGCACTTTAACACCCCGTTAACCAATTATATGGTCCGCATCCTCCTCAGTGTTCCCCCGAGGGAAGCTGCGGGCAATTTTTTTGTATTGGAAACTTCAGCTGTATTTCATAACTCGTTGCTTCCGCTATGTTCTTGATAGTAGTAATATTTTAATTACTACTCAGGGTGGTTGGAACCACGCGTACAGGGCCGATAAAGGAAAAACTGCCCCTTCCACTTGCTGCAGTGGCATAGTGCATGGCTAAAGCGTTGTGCTGCTGAGCACAAGGACGCGGCTTTAATTTCTGGCCGCGGTGGCCGCTTTTTTGAGGGAGTTGAAAAAAAAACCCCGTGTGTTCGAGATTTCGGCACACATTAAAGATCCCCAGGTGGTCGAAATTAATCGGGAGTGCTCCACGAAGGCGCAGTTTCAGCACGTTAATCCCCGCAATCAAACTACCCCTTCCGATGAGGTTTGCGCACCCAAGCTGTGGTCGCGTAATGTGCGCTTGTCAAGCTCACAAGATCGCCATCGTGAGTGTATGTAATCGCATGTTTGATTATTTTTCGTGTCTCTTCAAAGGACTTGTAGTGAGCGGCCAAAAAATATGCTCGCACGCGAACAGCCGCACAAAAGCGCGCAGACGCTCACGAGAGCCGCGTGCCAGCGAGCCGTGGCGCCATCTACTGTGGATCATTGCAGACTATTTCGCTTCGGCGCGCCCTTTCCCGGCACTAGGAAAACTTTTCTAGCCTCTATAATATTTTTCTTCGGTGCCGGACCTACGGAGCAATCAAGCACGTTACGATGCGACTGTTTCATCTACAGCACTTGAACAGCGTTTACTAATAAAGTAAGCAAGCACTCACTTCCTCAGGTTCACTGTGTCCTGCTGTCGGAAATAGCCGATGAGGAGGTCCACTCGCTCTTTGATGGCGCGAATTGTGAGCTCGAGATTTACCGCTCTCAAGACGTTTCGCAGCACGTCCTCCAATGCGGCGGGATTGCTGAAGGGATCAGCACAACCACTTCTTTCAAGAAGCACAAATCTTAATCGAATCGAAAGCGTTTTCGCGGCTTGCGCTGGGCAGGTGACAGCCAAGCTGCAGCACTCGCGGAAAGCATGCCATCTCCGGAGGCAGCCCAACACAGTGATCTGTGTTTTGGAGGACCAAATAAAAGTTTATCCAATACAATCCAATCCGGAGGCAGCCATCTTGAAATGAGCAAAGTTGCTGCACGCACGAGAGAGGGCGCGCGCGTTGTCCCCCTTCCGCTTGCGAAAACGGCAGCGACGCACCGCGCTCCACTTAGGCTGCTCGTAAGCGGACCGTATTCCCCGCTCCGGTAACCCGCTTAAGGCCTTAGCGGAGGGCGCATGCGCACTCGCGTTCCCGTTCCGCTTAGCTGCTAAGCGGAGCGTAAAAACGTCAAACTAAAAACCACTGTTTGTTCGGCGTTGTGTTGTTGGACGCGTTTGACAACGCGAGATATAAGTCAGTGGCATTGTTTGCAGGGTCCGCTGGCCACCGGCGCTTCCATTCTCACTCGCAACTTAGCGCGGCTTGGAAGGCTGCCGGATCCTCGGCACGCAGTTGTTGCTAGCACTCAACCTCCCGGGCCTGTTTTTGTGCCCGGTGTGCAGCATCGGCCCTGCAAATGTAAGATCTCTCACATTTGCCTATTGGCGCTCTTCTACAGTTATCAGTGGCTCACCCATATGGAATCTCTCAGGTGAAACTGATGCGTGCGTGCTCGGCGCCATGTCTGCGACGGGATAGACGGCGTCACTCACAGCGCAGCCAATCGCGCGCGTGGATAGGTAAGGCGCTCAGAACGACGTAACTGATAGCAGGCCCCATGTAGCTTATCTAGAACGATGCCTGCTGAACAGTTTTTCGTTTCTCGTAGCCATACACTGCTTTCGCTGCATAAAGTGCAGCGCCGTAACTGTCTCTTGCAATGGAGTTCATTTAAACCACGCTGCACAGGATAGGGGAGCAGGACAGAAAGCAATGTAGGAGATAAGGAAAAGAGTGAGGATTGAAAACAAGGTAATTCAACCCTCCCTGACCGTCTGCGTGTGCGTCGCCTCTCAGCCACGGAAAGCCGTCATGCGGATTGTATGAATGCCCGTATAGCAGGTAGCTGTCCAAAAACACCACCGACAGCTAATTCATGGGATAATTCACGTTCATCAGGCTGATGCAGAAGGACGGCAACAAGAACAAGTCTCTGTGGCAAACCGCAAGCGGCAGCTGTGCACCGAGTATACAATACAAGAAATACAAGAGTAAGCAAGTAGCAGACAGAAAAAAAGAAAGAAAAAGAAATGCACGTAAAAAGAGCGACAAAAGAACATACGATAGAGATAGAAGAGCATTGAACGAAACAAAGCTCAATGTAATAAAAGTGATACCAATAACAGCTAAAGAAAAATAGAGATATAAAAAGAGAAACTAGAAAGGCCGCACCACTCCGCTTTTTCTTCAAGCTTGGCAGTAGTACTTCAAAGATGCCGCTTTTATGCCGCTATTCAGGTATATTTTGTGTCTACAAGAGTATTGCCCGGCAATGTACAAAAACATTTGCGTCATCTTTTGCGTTACTTAGCGCTCCTCAAAGGATGGTGCAGCCATTTAGAAGTGGCGCCCTGAAGTATGGCGCCCTGGTTCTGCGGGAGCACGTCGGCGTGGCGGAAGCTTGAACATTACACTAGGCGGCTGCTTCTCTCATAACGAAATTGCGGGGCACATTCTCTTTCTCGTCAGATTAGCTTCTGATGTGTCATTTCCTTCGTAGGGAAGTTTCAGCAGCGCTTTACTGCTTCTAACGAGGGAACTCTCCAATTTCTGTTTAAAGCAGCTCTCGTGAAAGTGGGCTAAACTATAGTTCCTCTTTTATATGTCGTCAATTTTTTCCTACCTGAATCAACATAGAACCCGTAATGTTCACAAAATGTTTACAAAACCTGGTTTTTCTGAGAACCACCGAAGAAAAAGCCCGTGAATTGTGCACGTATGTTTTTTTTATTCTTTCCAACTGACCCCCGAAATGCCCGACTCAGAGAGCACCTCCTTAAGAGGCATCTGATATCGTTGGCATTTCTTGCTGCAACTTCTCATCATTCGTTCATTCAACTCAACTCGAACTTTCCACCATCTCCTCAACTGCCTATGAATGGAATAGCTTTATTACTTGCCCTGCAGGTTAATTACCCTGGCTCTAGTCCCTCATGTCAGGACGCCTGGGCCTTGCCTCTCTACCATTTTATGGTCCTGCTGGACTGCCCAGAGCTTTTCGGCGAGCTTGTAAGTCTGTAGAGTGGCTTCCCATCTCACCGGAAAAACATCGGAAGTAATGCGTTTCACGTTATCAACGCATTCCCAGAGCATGTGTGTTAGCGCAACTGGGTCTGAATGTCAGACCTTACAATTCGTGGTGCTATAAATATCAGGGTATATTCGGTGATGTAGCAGTGGATTGGGATAAGTGTTAGTTTTGCAGCTGTCACCAGGTTACTGCTTTGCATAGACTGCTAAAAGCACAACAAATATTGACGGCAGTAGCATGGAAAGCCGACCTAGTTAGTACTGCATTACAAAATACATTGCATAACAACTTTCTCGTTGGTAACAATACAGAGGGGCGTGCATACCGGCGAGGCGTCATGATTCCCTTTGCTTTTTTTTGTTTCCTACGTCGGTGTAATCTGCACACCAACTTCGGCTCCACTACTTTTTTCTTCTATCCAGCATATTTTTTTACATCCCGCTTTTATCGTTGCTTGCCCCTCTCCGCCACTGAGCCGATTGACGACCGTGGCTTTGGACGAACCACACTCACTCTACTTTAAGCGCTCAAAGCGAGCAGAAAATAAATCACTGCTACAACTGGGTACATTCCGAATGCTGCATTTATTGACAGATTTTTTTCTTCGCTAACACTCGCAGTCACGGCGTTTCACATTAAGCAGAGCCACACTTCTTTGTGAATCCAGATGGTGATCTGTCTATCGATCCAAACAATTTAGAAATAGGCGTAACCGACAAAGAGGGCTCCTAATTACCGTTTATGTACTGCTCGCACAGTAATTTTAGTAACATTTTTCACGCAATGCCATCGCAGGAACTCTTAGAAGTGCTTCGATCAGCTGTCAAGCGTGTGCCTGTTAGATCAGTTTTGGTCCCTAAAATCCCCTTATGCATTTTACGCACACGCGATCACGCTTGCTGGAGGACTAAAGGAAGCAGGTGGCGACAGCATGTGAGCTATAATGGAAGCCGGCGTATCGATTCGTGGGCTCGAGAGCCCCGCGCAGTAACTGATTGCAGAGGCCTACGTCAATCTCCTCAGAATTCCCCTACGTGGCGCTGCTTGACCATCGGTCTGTTTATGGAACCTTGATTCACGTGCATTCAAAAAGCACGCCATTCGTCTAGCCGTGCTAAACTGTTCTTTTTATAAAAAAAAAACATTCATAGCTTGCCGTGCCGCGGTCTTATATATAAAACACGTCAGCAGGTATACACACACACATCTCATTGGATGAACGAGCACTCTTCGAGAGGAACCGAAGTATATAGCTAAATGTGGTATACGAATAATTTATACTTTTTGTGTGCTGTCCCGGCGTGTCACACATTGTGTACAGGGGCACATGTGAAACGCAGTAATTTGACACGTAAATGGAATACGGTAAGCTACTACAGACATTTATAACTCTGGAATGAACAAGTGTTGCACTAAGTTGTGTGCCCTGTGGAACACTTTTCGAGACGCAGCTATCTTGTGCACTGCTATCTAAAGCCATCACAAAAGTAGCTTCTTCCCCTTCTTATAGGATCCTAATTATATTTGCTATGAAGATGAATTGCACTGCCAAGATTGTCCGCCTACCAAAAAATGGTTCCCCTTTTCACGTTTGCGACGTCCAATGCGCCTTTGTCCAAGACAGACAGTCAGCCATAAATGCATCTTGCTAAACTATAGAAACAACGCCAATCACGTTCTTGATAAGGGCCCGCTGAAATGCTGATCATTGTATTCCCATTTTCCTGGTAAGAAGTGCAAATGTAAGTGGTCGTTTTTTTTCTGGGGGGAAGAGGGACACGAGAATCTTGTATGAGAGCTGAGGGAAAATAATGCCAAGGGAAGAATGGGTAATGTTATTATACGTAATTATAATGTACACGTCACGATTTAAAATTGGGCAAAAAATGACTCGCCACCAGCAGGGTCCGGTAATCAATAGCCTTATCTGTCGTTAAAGAATGTTGTGGCTCCTCACTACGGACCTTGCGTATGTTGCGCATTCCGCGCGAAACCATGTACATTGAGTGCCTTCCGGGTGAATCCGTGGACCACATGTTTGAGACTCCTGCTCTAAGACATCGAACATTTTTGTAAACGGTGATGTGGCTGGAGTTTCAGTATGCTGTCGTCAAACTATCCATGGGTGTGATCTGAACTTCTGTTTTCGTTTAGAAGACAATACACACTCCATCTTCTCGGCATCTTCATTAGAAAGTAAATTATGAGATATAGAAATGGGCGTTTCGTGGCTTTGAGATTGCTTTAGTTAACCAGTAAATGGTGAAGTTTGCACCAACAACGCTCTTTATTGGCGTTGAAGTAAATGCTTCCTAACAAAAAACTAAAATTTTAAGGATTACACAGTTATGCAACAATAATAACAAGTGGAAAATACAACTTCAAAGAGCTCTGCATTTACTGTTTGTCATGGCCCTGGCATAATGCTAGGCTCGAGAGCGCACAGCCTCGTTTCTGGGACAATCGTGCAAGATATCCAAGAGCCTCATTGATTTATATGTGGGGTTCAAGGCCCCAAAACCACCATATGTTTTGGGGCTTCGCAAACTTCGACCACCTGGACCACCTGGGCAAATTTTGACGACGCGCGATTGCCACTGTTGTTGCCTATCAAATACTTATATTTACATTTTATAAGAGGTACAATGTCAGTGTATACTACGGGACCTCCTTCTGATATTTTCGTGTACACTGTAATATGAAACAATATATTCGATGTGATCTTCATTTGATTTTGATTTAGTGTGCGCCCGAATCTAAGCACATGGGCCTACATCATTTTCGCCTCCATCGAAAATGCAGCCACCGCAGCCGAGATTCATTCCTGTGACCTGCGGGTCAGCAGCAGAGTATCTTAGCCACTGGACCAGGACGGCGGAGCACCCAAGAGTTTCAGATTAAGGCAAAACAGTATTACCTAAGTTAGTGGACTTTTCATCAAATGATTGCTATCATGTCTTTATCTAAAGACACTTAGAGTTCACTAAACTTCGAGTTGACGAAACATTGCTCTCGGTCCCGAAAGGCTTGAAACTGGAAAATGGTGGACTAAACTCATAAGCGCTCATTTTGTTTTTGTGAACCTTTTGTCAAAAAGTGCCTATTTTTGTTGTTGATTTCCAGTGTGATTGAACTTAAAAGTAGCTCATCGATGTTGGAAAAAATATTTTCATCACACACTGGGTGAAATCAATGGATGAAAGTTTACTTCTGAACAATACATATAAAATCACCTAGCACTGGGAATAAAGTTAAAAATCTCATCAACAAAACATTTCACAAGTCACATCTTTGTTCATTTGTGTAGGTTAAGCACCGCTGGAAATTTCGCTCGGAAAGCTTCAGGAGCTGGGTGAAAAATTCTAAAACTTGGAATAATGCAAAGCGGTATCACTGGCGGGCACTCGCAACGTTCGCGTCCGGGCTGTCTTCATCATTACCGTAGGAGCTGCTCAATTCACTGCCACTGCGGTCTTCACTTCTGGACACACTCAATGAATATCACGACAACGAATAGCTTCTTTTTCATGTTCCCGGGCAAGCTATGCATGGGTCAGCTCCACCGCATGCTATCTCTAAATACAAAACGCGCTCCTGCCCAAGGAGAAAACTTTAAAAAACAATGAAGGCAAAAGACTAAACGGGTAGAAATGACAAGGACGAGGCTAACTGATTGGTAGCTACAATTGAGGCGCGAGTGAAATTCAATCCTTAAACACACGGTGATAGTACTTACCTTTATGGCCAGGTGTCGTGAGCCACCGCCCGATCTACAGGGCACAGCTGGATACATCCATCCATTCATCCATTGGCTGCCTTTTTAGTAAAAACCGGCCGCTCGGTACCGTGCTCCCGCCTCCTGCTTGCGCTCTCTCTGCACGTCCTCGCGCTCTGCACGCGCTGTTGTGTGGCTGCTTTGTTCGTGCAGCGTCACGTGTGCCTTGCTCCTAAAGTGTAAAAAGATTATATAAACGTTTTTACGGTGGGAATCTCATCATAATTCAGACCAATTCATTGACAACCTTTACGGGACCAAACAAGTCAAACACGATGTCTTTGAGCGAGTGCTATGTGCATGTCGATGCTGAACAGCTGCCTATGTGTTACATTAAAAGTGAGGTGACAGCGTGAATTCTCGATGTATGTTACCCGTAAAACGGGCATTTGATGCGGCAGTAGTGTCTTTTTTTCATACAGTCGTGTTTGATTTTGATTGCTTGGTAGCCAAGTTTGTAGCGTTGTTTTAAATTTGCTAGAAGATCAGTGTGAAAAGACTTAACTTACGCCTGCCCTGTTCAGTCCCTGGCATCATTGGAACGCGCACAGTTCAGTTTCCTAAGGCTCTCACTTTTGCCGAGGTTTTCATCGGATGTTAAGAACATCGTATCGTAAGTTCAAGGCGACATTTGTTTTTTCCACTGCTCCTTTGAAAGCCAAATGATAAATTATTTAATGCCCGCTGCGACCATACGTGTTTCCTCCTGCGCATGTTTAATTTCGAATAATATGAATGCCATTGATCGCACAGCATGTTCAGTGATCCGAATGTCACTTTGGTTGTTTTCGGTGCAGCTCGCTTGGTCTTCATCATGTTGTACAATACCCACTAGCATCGAGCATGTTTTTCTTACGCCGAGATTCGGCCCAGATAACAGCGCGTAGTTTCACGACACCACCGAAAATTTTATTGCCGTTGGCAGCTGTATATCACCCGCGGCTTGGTTAAAGTAGCTCAGGTGCATGCAAGCAGGAGGAGGAGAAAAACTTTATTCATACCAAGAGGGAAAGGTGTGGTGGTGGAGTGTCGGAGGAGCCTACCCAGCGTAGGTCTCCGCTATCCTCTTGGCCCAATCCAAGATCTGGTCCTGGACCTCGGCTGCCGAGCTGCACATAGCAGCCTCCCACTGCTCAAGGATATTGTCACGGCTTCGTGACATGGACGAAGGAAGCAGACTGAAATTACGAGATGAAACTGTTCTCGAAGTGGGCGTAATCTTAACAAAAGTAAACTACTGCAGTCCTGAAGCTTCTCTAACACTGCAGGCGTGGTTTGCGCTGAGGATCACTGGCAGTAAAATGGGTCGATAACAAAACCTTAGGACGGAATGTAGCAATAAAATATTTTATGTATCCTAACCATGGTACCATTGGGAAGCACGTTGTGGTGTGAGACTCCAGATTAGTTCCGGTAACCTAAGCTTTTTTAACGCATGCACTTAAATCTATTTAAGGTGCAAGGCACGACGAGGGCTATGGTCAGAGCGTGCACACGCACCGAGCGCCACTTCTGTTTGCACTGAGCGCCATCCCACCATACACTTGAAATATGCAAAACCAACATGCCCTTCCTGCCATTCTTACACCTAAATCTAAGCACATTGTTACTACGTTTCGCTCTCATGTAAATGCAGCTGGATTATGTGGCAATCGAACTCAAGAGTTTGACCTTACCATCACAACACATAAGCCTGCTAACTTATCGGTGGGTGTGCTTGCAAGACCTGTACGTATAAACAAACTGCTCGAACAGGCAGCATACATTTGTTGGCACGGAATGGCGACGAAAAGTCTACACCCATCTGCTGAAATAAACACTTGCATGGCTGACGGCATGGTATTTTAACAGTGGCGTATTAGGCTGGCAAACTCAGCCGCTTTCGCACTATAACATGCTTGTCTCGGAAAGCCGGTACACAAACTCGAAATGTACAGCGATTGTCTATTTGCTGTAGCTTCAGTTTTCAAACGTACCATCACGTTTCTCCCCATAATAGTTGGTAATGCTGTGCACAACAGAAAACAATTTCAATATGACAATACCATGGAAGTATCAGCAAACTGCCATAATCCACTCTTGACGCCTTTGCTCCTAGCATTGCTTGCATTGGACATGGTAGAACTTCACGGAAAGGTTTCAGCTCTGAGACATTTTTAAACTTTTGTAGCAGCTCACATTGCAGCACGCATGTGTGCCTGCTCTCCAGGATGACGAAACAGCGGTGCCCATAGCGGGCGAAATTAGAGATGAAAGCCCAAGCAACACGTTTTCAGTGCGCGCAATGGGAAAACCAAGCAAGCACGGCCCGGCCGAGCGAGCGGAGCTTCGCCCTCTCTCCGCTAGGGCAGTAAGTGGCGCGGCGCAAACTTGAGCCTGTCTTTCTTATAGTGGATGACACGCTATGTAAGCCGTATATGCCCGCTTTGCCGCCTGTACACTTGAAGACAGTACTTATCTCGCTAAAACAAGTTTTGTCGTTCAAAGCAGTTTGAGCAGGACGATCTTTCCTTGTCCAAAGCACTTAAAGAGTTATGAAGTGTAATCTAGTTTCTTCTAGGTTGTTAGTCCTAAGCTTGGTTATGGGTGGTTGTTTGTTTAAGCTGATTTTCAGCGCAGAGAGTATATCAATAAACGACAGTCAAGACACGGCATGGTCGCCCAAAGTACGGAAGTGGAGACTCGGGCATTCACGCCTCTCATATATTCAAGGATACGTCATCGGTAGCACAAAACTTTGAATGATTCAAACAACTTTATTTTGAGATCCAGCTAGTTGATGGTCCGAGCTCAACCACTGAGATTTAGGGTGGAAAAACGTGTCTCCCAGTAGCCTCCCTGACCTGCTAAATAGCCAAGGTTAGATCTTCTCAATCGCAGCTGAGCAACGCTGTACGCCATCGCTCCCGGAGAGGTTCTGCGGAGTCTGTATGCTACTTAGGACACCCCCATAGCATGTGGCTTAGGGAGAGCGCTTCAAATTTACAGGCTTTACATATCGAGTCTGGGTAGCTGAGCGAAGCTAAGAAAATAATTGGTTTGTAATTTGCGCCAATCTGTCGCCTGTTTTCTATCTAATTTTGGGTCAGTTGGAGGGAATATCCGCCTCAAGTCACGATGATACTTGGCGTGCTCTGCATAGCAGGTGATTCTGTCTTTTATAACAGGCTTGGTTTGATGAGGGTACCCTCGGGCTGCGCGACTGTTTAGATCTCGCAACAGCGCATACACAGTCTCGTTTGGGCAGTAGATGGCTGTGTTTGTTTGTGTTTGTAAACAGATTAAATAAGAATTCCTGGCTCTTGACTGGAAGCTTTAGGGCACTTTGTGAAATCCGTAGGCACGTAGTATTCCTAATCGCGACCTGGGGGTCGCTTTGTTTTGCGGAAGTGAGAGCCATGGCGATGGTCACCTCTTCAGCTTCCTCAATATCTGTCGTGAAGACAGTGATGACATTAGCACAGTGTCCGGTTGCCTCTACAGCAGCTGCAACATGCGCTCTCTTCTTTGAAATTGAGCTCGCACCTACAAACAGAGACTTTTACCAAGCACCTTGTGCCTTGAGCAGAGATTTTGCTCTGTGGCGCCAGTGTTCTGCATTCGTGGTGGTGTTCATAATTCTCGGAAGCGGGTTTATCACGGCAATTGAAAAAGATATGAATGGGTACGATGTCGCCTTTCTCTCTGTGCTTAACGTGGTATGTGATACCCAGTTTCACTAATACCTTCCTGTTCAATTTAGTTTCTGACAGCCTTTCTAATTGTGACACGGGATGGGCTTCGGCAATCGCCTCTAGCGTTTGGAAAACGCTCTGTTTGCGGGGTAGCTCTGTGCTTGTATATTGTGAAACGCCAAAGCCTGTTTGTACATATTATTTATCAGGGCGTTAATTTTTAACGTTGTTTACGGCGCGAAAAAAAACCACGAGAGAATTACCAGCGCTATAAGTGATGATAAGAATGAACCAGCTCGCCCAACAAGTCATTCTGCAGTAATTTTGTTGCTCTTCGTTGTGCAACAGTTGTGGAGAGCCGCTACGTGTGCAACATGGCTTATTACAAGCGCCCGTATCAGGCGCATGACGATGGCCTCCCGCATACCTCGGTGTCTGTTTGTAACCTTGTGCCTTAACTTGATGGCATTGTCGACATTGGTTTGTAGCTTGTGGGTCATTTTCCTATTGGTTCCCTTAGACTCAATCATCAGTCCGAATACTCGTATGCGCTGAAATATTGGTATACGCGTAAATTTGTCATGAGCCATGCTGACTCTAATCGCTTCGTACTCATTACTGCGTACGAGTTTGGTGACACACCTCTAAGCATGGGTCTATATGTTTGAATGACATATTTATTGCGAAAGTTTTGTTCAAGAGAACCCTGGGTGGGTCCCTATTCCAGCACTCCATTGGATTGCGCTGCAATTCTCGCCCACTCCATGAGTTTCCACTAGTCATTGAAATCTCTTCTGGACAAAGCCTCTCCTCACCTTTCCCACGTTGGCTGTGTAGTTTGCTTGATGCTTCAAATAAAATGACAGGCGCAAACCGCGTGAAACAGGTCAGCGCGGCTGCCACAGAATTCGCATATGGCGCTAAATTGGTCTGGGTCTGTTTTTGCTCTTGTGATCGGACTGCTGTACGACATGGATTGCACGCCTGCGCAGACAGGTATAAAGAAGGAGCTCTGATTTTTTTTGCGAACATGCATGGCCCGTACCTTCTATAGGTATCTCTTTATCAGTGCCACGGCTTCTTGAAAACTCTGCTCTATGTTGCCGTCACTACCGTTGACAATCTAGATGGTAGCATTATTGCGTAGGTGGAGTCATGAATTCCAGGAATTTTATCAAGTTCCATCGTTACCATTACCAAACCAAATAAAAAGCGTTGGCGAAATCATGGAGCGCTGTAGCGTTGCTGTGCTGCCAAACTCGTAGAGGTTCAATTTACCATCCTTTATGGTGATCTTAATTTTCCTGCTTGACAGGAAGTTTCTGACGTAGTTTTACGCTCTCTCTCCCATGTTTAGACTAGAAATGCGAGTTAGAATAGTGCTCTATGAAGCGTTATCAAAAGCTTTTTTGATGTCCAGTTTCAGGATAGCCCGAGAGGTTCTGAAAATATGGTCGAGTACTTGGTTCTTAAGTTGCAGCATGGCGTCCTGTGTTGACAAGTGCCGTCTAAAGCCTAGTGTTATATTGTAACGGGTGCAAGAGAAGAAACACCAAAAACTAGTTTATTATGGGTGAACTTGTGCCCTAAAAATTCTGTGCGAAAAAATTGAAGAGTACGCTAGAGCGTTTCAAAACAAAAAACTTCATCGCCAACGCACCTTCTTCTTCTTCGCAGCTCCAACCCACTCTGACTCGTGCTCGCGAACAAGAGGCATGAATCGTGCGGCCACAAGCAGGAGTGTGCACAAGACTGTGGACGCTGATTCTTCATACTATCTGATAGAGTAATTAGTCTCTGTGGCAATTTCTGTGAAGTGATCCTAATGCTCTAGGTAGTCGTTTACTCCATAGAAAAATGCGTGCTCCCTCAGATTTTCAACGCCCAACTTGAGCGAGATGGGTCTGATGTTTGTTTTTTTCATTGGTCTGCATGTTTTAGGGATTGAGATTGTTGCTGCTTTTTTTCGCGACCCGGGTATCTCACCGCTGATCAAGCACTAGTTTATATACTCGGTGAAGAATTCTATGGAGTCTTCATCGAGATTTCACAGCATCCGGTCCGTCACACTGTAGGGCCCTGGTGCTAATTTAAAATTTAATTTGTGAAATACCACAGTTATCTCCACCATGGTGTATTTCTGGTCTAGCGTTGGATTGGCGTCTCCCGAGTAATCTGGGTGTCGCACGGGTTGGGTCCGTTAAACGAATAGAACTTTTAGGTCTTCGATTAACTGGTCCTCGTTTTTTTTAATTGTGCATTAAGTAGCGAATGGTGTGCCACTGTTCTGTTTTCGTGTTTTTCGGGTCTGGAAGCCGCCGAGGCAACTTAAACGTTTGAAAATCTCGAACTGCCTGCCTATGCGTCTACATATTTATTCCTATTGTTGCTAGTTTAGTTGCTGATGATGATTAACCTCTTGTATTGGTGGCACTTACTCACAAACGGGCATTGGCGAAGAACCGAGCGTTAGGATATTTAGGTGAGTTATTTATGTATTTGAAAGCATTAAATGGAGTTTCACCTGAATGCTTCTGTTTCTTATTCTACCACAGAAGAAGATACGGAAGCACTCAGGCTTGTTCAGGCTCTGTTTACTTGTTCGATCATTTACGTAACCTTACTTGGTGCCTCTGCATCGGTTCAGGATTTTCGTGCATCCGCCATTGCTTTTCCCGTTCCCGGGAATTACCTCGTTGCACTTGTGTTCTTCGGCCTGGCGACATTGCTTTGAATGCTTTTTTTTGCTTTGTCGCCTAAAATATCTTGACTCATAACCACAAGGGGGATTGGCCACACTGTACTTTATAAGGAATATTTATTTACAATGTTTGTATAAAAAGAGAAAGATATATTATAAGAACGAGATGAATAATAACGTGCTATAAAAGAAAACAAACAACAAGAAAAGGACAAAAGTATCCGACAAACCAGATTTGAAAGAATAGCGGAAAAAAAGATGGGGGAAAATACTAAAAAAGCGGGTTGACAAGTAATTTTCAAAACGTGAATAAATATGAGACATACATCCCAAATAATCAATTTCGGCAAACTCAGCTGTCGGGTCAGCTCCCAAAGTGAAGGTATAGTTATTATAATATTGATTCTTGTGTTGTTGTTTTTCTCACTCTCTGACTCTTTGTTTTTTATTTACTGTCTTCCTTCTACAATTCCTTTTTGTAAGCAATTGTGCAGTTATCGTTCATATGATAATATATGTATTCTTGGTGAATCCCCCAGAGTGGGTATGTGCCATAGATTCCAGGCTACAAACAAACAAGCAAATCGAATTCGTCTGGTGTCTTGCTTTGTTTTGTCACCCAGAAAATCTTGGCTAATACCGACAAGAGGACTGACCACACTGTACTTTACAATGTAAACTTTGACACAATACTTGTGAAAAGACAGAGCAATTATCTAAGAACGACATGAATAATAACGTTAGTTGAAAAAGGAAGTGAGAAAAACAAAAGAATTCCGCATACCGGATTTTAAAAATAGCAAAAAAAGAAGGGTGACATAGGCGTATCAACCGAGAGCTTTGGGGCTCTAGCCCCACCATTCAAAAGAGGTATGGCCCCACTTCCGACAGAGGTCAATGTTGGCTGCACGCTTGGGAAACCAACAACTAAGACGGTGTTTTCTTTGACCACTGTAATCACTTAGTTTTAATGTTACGAGGACATGAAGTATTACGAAAAAATGTTACATATAAAGAAATATGTTCCAACAATTCTGCTGTGAAGATTTTCCTAGTAGGCTCTTGGCATGCGGACCTCTACGACGTTTTCGCGCCTTGTGCTGTAGCATTGCAGAGCAAGCTAACCCTGAAAAGGGTTAGTAAGGTTACATCACTGGCTCATGCTTTTATTCTCCTTTGACTGGCTGATGCAGCTACAGATGGGAATAAGCAAAGTGTTTATGGACCAGTGAGAGCACTTGCTGCATCACGAAAATAATGTTTTTTTGTGTAGAAGAAAAATGGCATCACCGCTGCTCTGTCGAAGCTGCTGTGAGCCTATGAGTGTGATGAATTCATTATCAACCTTTGGTTTTGCCCCTCTGAAAGAGCAAAAAAACACAAAAAAACAGAAGGTTTGCGCTTCAGTCTTCGATCAACCAAATTAGTGATCAGTTTTGCCACCTTTTGCCCTGCCGCGGCGGTCTAGTGGCTAAGGTACTCGGCTGTTGACCCGCGGGTCGCGGGATCGAATCCCGGCGGCGGCGGCTGCATTTCCGATGGAGGCGGAAATGTTGTAGGCCCGTGTGCTCAGATTTGGGTGCACGTTAAAGAACCCCAGGTGGTTCAAATTTACGGAGCCCTCCACTACGGCGTCTCTCATATTCATATAGTGGTTTTGGGACGTTAAACTTCACAAATCAATCAATCAACCTTTTGATGGTGACAGCAGCTTGCAAAGTGACGAAGAATAAAGCGGCGGATTCGAGCAGTGAAAAGCTCAGCTTATAATTTTTCTCTGAAACTTGATCCCACGAACCTTGGAGATAGTAAAAGTCCGTAGTTTTTTTTTTCACAAAGTAGACTTAACCAAAAGTCGCGCTTGTGGGTCTTCATTCAACTCGAAGAGTTTTGCAGCTCCATATGCAACTCTCAGAACAAAGAAGCATACACATGCAGCGCTACCTATTTCTCTAGCTTTCTCTCTTTCTTGGGTAGGATGAGCTAATTGTGTTTATGCAGAGACTTGTGATGTGAGGCATAAAAATCCCTGTTATATCCACAAAGTGATGTGATGTGAGAGGCGCTGGCTCGGAGGGCATCGCGCAACCCACGAATCTTCCGTGCACGCCTCCCGCCATCATATGTAGACGTCTCAATGTTGGTATACATCCCAGCATTGTCCATTTGCATGTTTTTACGCATACCCCATACTATGTAGTAGAAATCTGTGGCTTTCTCGCAATTTTTTCATGCAGTCATAACCACAATGCACTAGTGTCTATGTTTATTGATAGTGACATAATATATATGCCATATCTATGACGATAATAGTGAAGCATGTGGGCGGGGTTCCCGCCGTATTTATCTACCTGTAAAGTACGTTTTCGCGTGCACAATATGTTCCTTTATGAAGGCAGGCTCTCCTGGCGCGTCTTTGAAAAAAATAAACATTTTCGAACGGTTGTGCGTTGCTTCTCGATGCATATATATATATATACTCCAGGGACGAGTCAGGTCAGCTTGCCCCTCCAATCGCGATGGAGTAGTTGGTACGCAAAGAATTGGATTCATCTGGTGGTACCACTAGCAGCGTATCCTTCCGGTTGCCTGAATGAATTTCGGTAGCACTTACAAAATAGTACTGCGGTCCGCACTCAACTGACTGGCTCTAAACAATAATATAGTGGATGTATTACGGCCGATGCAGTCATTTCTTGGGCTAACTCAAACCTTCTTCATTTTTGGTGCAGTACTGGTCATTGGTGGGTTTTACCCGATATGCATAAACACTTTTCGCGTTTACTGGGGCTTTTTTTTCATTTTTAGCGGACCAAGGTTGAGCAGTGTTAATTAGCCAGATTATATGACAAACACGCATTCAGGATTACGATGTTTTTTTTTACTATTAATACATTTAACCTCGACCTTTCATGGTTTCGCTGTTAAAATAAACTCAGCCGACTGTCAGTAAAGGAGTTTACTGCCAAAAAGTGGCTACTTGGGCGGGTTGGTTTTGTATTTTTGAAAGTAATGTGCTTTTTAAGTGCGCAGGGAATGTTTTCAGAAGAAAGATAGAGCCCAGAGATAGGAAAGTGCACTTTGTCCTATCTCTCGGCTATATCTTCCTTCTCTGAAAACATTCCTCGCGCACTACGAAAGTATATTACTTTCAGAAAAAAATGACTGCCAGTATTGCCACACGTAATTCCTAGGATACATTCAGCCAGTTTCATGTAGGGGTTGCTGCATAAAATTAGAAAGAAAACACACCTCTTTGACTTTTTTCTTCTATGGTAACAGCATGGGCTCTGCCTGTCGTGTATGACCTGTTTTAAAGGTAAGCGGTGCCATGATCACCATCGCCAACAAAGAGTCACGATCTCGCAGCGCGTGCCCTGCAGGCAGTGCGCCTTCCATCACCAGTGCCTTAAGTCAGCTCATCCAGGTAAGCATGCATTTTCTCGCTGTCCTCGTTTCTTGTTGAATTCTAATGGCATATCGCGAGCATTCGGCTCGATCGTGAATGGAGCAGGCCGATGCAACCAGGATTGCTGTCGCAAAATATGTGCTTGGAACGCGAACTCCTCGATGGGAGCAGCCGATACACAAAAATCTTGTGAAGAGGCAACGAGGGAGAGGGCGAAGCGTTTTGCTACTCGTCTATGGCTGTCCGCCACTTAAAACATCCGGCTGTGACGGCAGGAAAAGCTGGCGCATTGATTACATCCCGCGAACTTCTGGTAAAATCCACCGATTTCGGCGGAGGAAGAATTATTACTCCAGGAAGCATTCCGTAACCTGCAATTGCTCTCAGTCTGCCTCTGGAACACACAATTCATGCTCCCAATTTGCTAATGAAGCATGAACGCTCCACTGAGAGCGCAAAACGTTAATCTGCATGGATCTGCCATTGAAATTCAACAACGTGCAAAACGCAGGTTCGCAGCAGTAACGTGGGCTTGCTGATGAGAAACGCGTCCGCCTGAGACCCAGTGCACACACGGGAGATGAACGCTTATGTTCAACAGGGAAATGAGCTTCATCTCATGACAACTCGCTACAGCTGGAATCTACACCATGCTGCGCGAGTTGACAGGGAACACAGATGAAGCGTTCGCTTTACGTCGGGAAAAAAGCGTTGCTTTAGCCGTGGTGGCACTGCGCGAAGAATTTGTGGGGGAAAGGCCCAAGTACTGCAATCAATATCAAAGCAATCTCTCTCAGGTTATAAAAGAGAAAAATTTTGAACTATCGAGCGTAGAAGGTTCTTATGTCAGCCATTCCAGCAATGAAATGGAGTGTTTTTTTAACTTGCGCAAATATCATTTTACATTTCGCTCCATTTCCTCCTTCCTACTTACATTTCTTTTTTTTTGCGAGGATAGCTTGAAGTAAACGTGCGTTGAAGGGGGAACGCGCTGCGGATTGAAGCTACCCATAGTACGTGATGGCTCAGCACCAGTACAAAAGCGAACAAAAAAAAACAGAAGATAGAACCATGGCCGCTGGTTTCATCCAGCTGCCGTCGATAAAACCAGTGGCCGTGATAGAACGGTGTCGTATTGTCGATTGCCTATAGTGAGGAGCGCTCAAAACCAACCAACGGGACGGGAACTCTCATTTAGCGTTCAATGATTTGTGTGCGTCAACTTGCGTTTCGACGACAATCTCTCTTTGGAGAAAGCAGCATTATTTATGAAAAGGACCCTCGCGAAGTTCGCATGCAGAGTTTCAGCCGGTAGCACTTATATTTATCGCTGCAGCTACTGCAGCGATGAGTCTCTCAAGCCAGCGGGTAAAATGAAAATTTAGTTTGACGTTTTTACAGCCCACTCTACACTGAGTTGGCCGGCTAAGCTGCAGTGGAGCAGTGGACAATTTTCGCGTTTTAGTTATGCGTCTTCAGTCCAGAATTTGGATAGTTGTAGCGCCCTCTGACCAAGTTAATCCTTGTTAAATTGAATTAAAGGCCACTTTTACAAAGTCAAACCAGTATATATACCTTAGTGTGTCATGAATTATTCTTACTTCCTCTTACGAGGCGTTACCAGCTAATTCCCTCGAAGAAGAATCAAGCGTTGTCTTAAATACCGCCATACGATAGTCATCCAGGCTGAATTCCAGAGCCAAATCAGTCCATTTGAAGGGCAACGCATCAGCGATGTTTTCTCTAGCTGTGCTGTCTTCCTTACTTCGTTTCACCTTCATTTCACGACCAAGCACAAATGTCTGTAATTGTTACAGCACTTTGAAGGCTTGCGCTGTGTAGATGACCGTGAAGCTGCTGTGCACGTTGGAAGCAGGTCGAGCACTTGACGCAGCCATTTTGAATTGAGCCATCTCGCTGCACGCACGAAGGTGGAGGCGCCCTGCGTCCCCTATCTTCTTGCGACCACGGCAGTGATACTTCGTGTCCAGTTTAGCCAGCCCGTAAGCGAAGCGTAGGCTAACCCGCTTACGGCCGTAGAGGAGTACGCATGCGCATTAGCGTTCCGGCTCCACTTATCTGCTGAGCGAGAAAATGAAACGCGGTGCTCGCGCCTCTCCCTGCATGAGTAGGCAAACAACTGCCGGGAGAGGAGAGACGCATGCAGGCGTCCCTTTTCTGTGCGTTCTAGCTGTTCTTCTTTCTTGTTCACGTCTTTCTTGTTCACGTCTGAGAAACAGACGAAAGTACGGAAGGCAAAGAGGACAACGCGAACGCTGAACACGAGCGCTCCTCTTTGCCTTCCGTACCTCGACTTTCGTCCGCTTCTTCTAGCACATTCGTGTTCGCGCTGCAACCCTTATTATCATGAATTCAAACCAACTAGCCCAAATCGCCATTCTTCGTCCATTCTTTCTTGCTTCCGTCCGCCCATGCGTCCGTCTGTGTGACCGTCCATGCGTCCATTCGCCCATCCGTGCGTGCGTCTGTTCGGGCGTCCGTCCCTGCCTTCGTCCATGCATCCGCCCCTGCGTCCGTTCTTGTGTTCATCCATGCATCTGTCTGTCCGTCAACACTTCAAGTACCACCATTTCGCATCTTTTGATCATATATTCCCCATATAGAAGCACCGCCATCCAGCGGACATTCCTAGGACTAAACGAGAGGATGCACACGCACACTTTCTTACGGCTTGCGCTTCGTGTCTACTTCCCACCTTTAACCACCTCGAGTTCATGGTATACCACTGGTTCAATGTATTCATGCATGCGGCCCAACGCTCGCTAAACCTTTCTGAAACCAAGGAGGTTTACGCCAGCGAGTATAACGTAGCAAGATTTGTCCTCTCAGATAGTGCTCAATGTACATTGCAATGGTTGCTATGCGAAATGAGAGACAGGATAAGTTACGCCCAGCGAGTATAACGTAGCAATATTTTCCTCTCAGATAGTGCTCAATGTACATGCCAATGGTTGCTAATGCGAAATGAGAGACAGGATAATTCGGCTTTTACTTTCTTACGGCTTCCGCTTCTTGTCTACTTCCCACCTTTAACCACCTCGAGTTCATGGTATATACTAGTTCAATGTATTCATGGCACTGCGACCCAAAGCTCCCTAAATCTTTCTAAAACCAAGGAGGTCACGCTCAGCGTTATAACGTAGCAATCTTTTCCTGTCAGATAGGGCTCAATGTACATGCCAATGGCTGCTAATAGGAAATGAGAGACAGGAGAATTTGGCTTTCACTTTCTTATGGCTTGCGCTTCGTATCTACTTCCCACCTTTAACCACCTCGAGTTCATGGTATAGACTAGTTCAATGTACTCATGGCACTGCGGCCCAACGCTCGCTAAACCTTTCTAAAACCAAGGAGGTTACGCCCAGCGAGTATAACGTAGCAATCTTTTCTTGTCAGATAGGGCTCCATGTACATGCCAATGGCTGCTAATAGGAAATGAGAGACAGGAGAATTCGGCTTTCACTTTCTTATGGCTTGCGCTTCGTATCTACTTCCCACCTTTAACCACCTCGAGTTCATGGTATATACTAGTTCAATGTATTCATGGCACTGCGGCCAAACGCTCGCTAAACCTTTCTAAAACCAAGGAGGTTACGCCCAGCGAGTATAACGTAGCAATCTTTTCTTGTCAGATAGTGCTCAATGTACATGCCAATGGCTGCTAACGGCAAATGAGAGACAGAAGAACTCGGCTTTTACTTTCTTATGGCTTGCGCTTGGCGTCTACTTTCCACCTTTAACCAACTCGAGTTCATGGTATATACTAGTTCTATGTATTCATGGCACTGTGGCCCAACGCTCGCTAAACCTTTCTAAAACCAAGGAGGTTGCGCCCAGCGAGTATAACGTAGCAATCTTTTCCTGTCAGATAGTGCTCAATGTACATGCCAATGGCTGTTAATGGCGAATGAGAGACATAGAGAACTCGGCTTTTACTTTCTTACGGCTTGCGCTTCGCGTCTATTTCCCACCTTTAACCACCTCGAGTTCATGGTATATACTTGTTCAATGTATTCATGGCACGGCGGCCCTACGCTCGCTAAACCTTTCTAAAACTAAGGAGGTTACACCCAGTGACTATAACGTAGCAGCCCTTTCTTGTCAGATAGTGCTCAATGTACATGCCAATGGCTTCTAATGGGAAATGAGAGACAGGAGAATTCGGCTTTTACTTGGTTACAGCTTGCGCTTCGTATCTACTTCCCACCTTCAACCACCTCGAGTTCATGGTATATACTAGTTCAATGTATTCATGGCACTGCGACTGAACGCTCGCTAAACCTTTCTAAAACTAAGTAGGTTACACCCAGCGAGTATAGCGTAGCAACCCTTTCTTGTCAGATAGTGCTCAATGTACATGCCAAATGCTTGTAATGGGTATCGCAAGGTGCACGTTACATAAAAGCCGAATGTTCTTATCTCTCATTCCTCCTTAACAGCCATTGTCAAGTACATGGAGCACTATCTTTTATTGTTCAACAACGCACAGAAGAAATTTCTCACCGACACCACTTTGGAGGTCGAAATGTTATACTTGTTACACACTACAACGGCTACGAGGGACGAACGGGTGTCATTATAACGAGTTTCACCCCTAAAAAAAGAGACAACACGGTTGCCAATGAAACAAACCAGGGGTCTTAGATTTGCAGATGCACTCATAACCAATGTCCATTGACATTGTCGACGAGTAGAATTGGAGGTTCCGATTTTGAAAAGTATTTTAGAAAATATAGTCGGCATTTATTAAAATCACACCCAATTAAACAACTGTGTTCGCGTTGCTCACACCATATATTTAACGACGGTAAGTGTTTACTAACCTGCATTGACACTAGTTTGAATAGTACTTCTGGAAAATAAAAGAAAAGCAAGACATGAAAGCCCGAGAATACAGGCAACATCTAATCTTTTTTATAACTGAAAGTTAAACGCGTGAAAAAAAGATCTACGAAAATGGGGGTGCAACGTGCGTGTTATAAAGAAGTACAAAAAGTCAAACAACGGCCTGTTTACAGTCGATTAATAAAGACGAATCTTGTAACAACCGCGAAGGTCAGCTTGCGCAAAGCTCGGCGTTGTTTGTGACATGATATGCTCCCGAAATGTCTCATAAAAATTGCTTACCAGCGCAAACGACAGGGCAGGAGGGGACAGGAGAAGAGACGCGACGAGACAGAGTGATGAATTGCCAACAATTTATTTCTTGTGAAGGTATTCGCTTTTGTAGAGGTACCAGTTGCGCTAGTCATGCGCGAAACACAATGAAAATGCATAAGTACATTACATTGACAAGCAAAGGAACAAAATTTCTTTATCGGTGAGCGCAACAGAAGGGGTGCTAACACAAGCATCTTTCAATGAGCAAATCTTCTCTGCCTCTATGATCTCGCGTGTGGTACTATTTCTGCATCTAGAAACTATAGAACGCTCAGAAAAAATTGGCCGGCAGCCACACGTGCCGCAGTGAGCGGACAGTCATCCTTGTTCATTGTGATCCACATTGTACATAATGCCACATTCCATTTCCCAAGTTTTTGTTATCGTCCCAAAACACCACACGATTCTCAGCGCAAACCGCGCTTGCAGTTTGCGAGAAGGTTCCGGAATGTAGTAGATCATTTTGATAAGATCACGCCCACTGTGCGAACGGTACAGATTGTTCTGGAACCTACGCCACCACCAGCGATAACGCTAGAACATTCGACGGCAAGAGTATAAATGCTGACGTGCTTCGCCGCTTGTCAGTAGTTGATCGAAGGCCGACGCTCCGTTCGCCGCTATCAGTCCGAGACTGCTATCTGTGCGAGACTGCTGCTGTAATTGGACTTTCCTTTTAATGGGCACAGGTTCGCCAAATAAACAACTAAATCCCCCACACGAAGTTTCCTGTCTTCGGCCACGTCACGACTCCGTGACATCTGGTGGAGGTGCTGCTTCGTTCATGTACCGGACGCCCCCGTCAAGCCGTGAACCCAGCCCACGTCGCGGAGAAGATACCGACGCCAACCAGGAGCAGCGAACAAGCCGCCGACAACAAGGGCTACCACCGGATTACGGGCTTCTACAAGACAAGGCGCGGAAGACCAAGGCCATGACCGCGACTGCAGCGACAATGACAACCGCTGCGTCCCAGCCCACGATGGTCATGCATCAACCCAGGGAACCACCAATTTTCCATGGGTCATCGTTCGAAGACCCCGAGTCCTGGCTAGAAACATACGACCGTGTGGCTGCCCTCAACCACTGGGACCATGACGAAAAGCTGCGTCGTGTGTTCTTCTATTTGGAAGACACCGCAAGGACCTGGCTCGAAAATCGCGAGCCCACGCTCCGAACGTGGGATGTTTTCTGCGGCGCATTCCTGCAAACGTTCGCGAGCGTCGCTCGCAATGAGAAGGCTGCTGCTTTATTAGAGACCTGGGTTCAGCTACCAAATGAAAATGTCGCCATTTCACAGAAGAAATGACCCGACTATTCCGTCACGCTGACCCAGACATGCCTGAGGAGAAAAAAGTTCGTTTCCTCATGCGAGGGGTCAAACAGGATTTCTTCGCGGGACTGATAAGAAACCCACCGAAAACCGTTCAAGAATTTGTAGCCGAAGCGACCACTATCGAAAAAACCCTGGACATGCACACCAGACAGTATAATCGTCACCTGACTGCAGACTGCGCTGCTGCTCAAGCCAGTAACTCCGAAGACCTGCAAGAAATGATCCGAGCGATCGTGCGGGAAGAGCTGCGCAAGCTGTTGCCTTCGGTGCAGACTCGAGTGGATTCAATCGCCGACATTGTGCGAGAAGAAGTTCGGCAATCGCTTCAAATTCCCCACGCACCGCTGCCCGAGCCGGAAGCTATGAGCTACGCCGCTGCACTGCGCCACAATGCTCCTCCCCGTCCACGCCAAAACGCCGCCCCATCGCACTTCCGTGGACAGACGCCACCGCCGCCGCCACCCCCACCGACGTCATACAGTTCGCCAGTGGCCCAGCGCAGTGCACCGAGGAAGACTGACGTCTGGCACACCCCTGACCATTGCCCGCTCTGCTACCACTGTGGCGAGGCCAGACACACATACCACCGTTGCCAGTACCGACAGATGGGACTGCGTGGCTTCGCCGTCAATGCACTGCGTCCCCAGCCAGGAGAACGACCAGGTGACATCGCCGAATACCTGACAGGAACTCGGTGGACACCACGAAGCCCTTCGCGTTCGCCGTCACACAGCCACCGCACGTCACCACACCATCGGCAGTACTCTGGCCCAACGCGGGGCCGGTCTCCTAGCCCGTATCCGGGAAACTAAGGGCCGCAACCGGTGGAGGTGCGGTTGCTGTGCGACGAGCTACCAAAGATCCTCCGACGACGACGACGCCGCGACGGAGCTTTCCGAACACCACGCCAACCAGGCAAAGCCCTGACGGCGAAAGCTCACTTACCGAAGGTGGCCTGACGACGCCACATGAAAGCAGCGGAACAAGCCGACGCAGCCGTGACCCGACGCCACGTCCTAACTGTAATGCGAGACGGCGAACTTGCGACCTCGACGTTCTTATCGACGGCCACAGTGTGACCGCTCTCGTCGATACTGGAGCCGAATATTCTGTCATCAGTGGGTCGTTCGCCGCGAAGTTAAAGAAAGTTAGGAGAGCTTGGAAAGGCCCTGAAATCCGCACAGCCGGAGGTCATCTCGTAACGCCTGCAGGAATCTGCACAGCGAGAGTCACCATTAACGGCCGTATTTATCCTACAGACTTCGTAGTCCTACAGCGTTGCTCGGGATATGTCATCCTTGGCATGGACTTCTTATGCCTCCATGGTGCTGTCATCAACCTAAAATCAAAGTCGATAACGTTATTCACAGAAGAAGCACTACCGCCGCGCACGCCGTCAGGGCACCATGCCTCGAATGTGCTGGAAGAACAAGTCACCATTTCGCCTCGCTCAAGCGTCATTATTTCAATCGGTGCTCCTAAATTACCTGACTTGGAAGGCGTCGTTGAAGGCAGTCAGAATCTGTTGGTAACCCGAAATATTTGCGTCGCAAGAGGAATCGCAGAGCTGCGGGGAGGCAAAGCAACGGTTATGCTCACGAATTTCAGCAATGAGTACAAACATGTGAACAAAGGAACAACGGTCGCATACATCGAAGAAAGTGTCGAAGCCACCAGTGCTTTCGCCCTCGCCGATTCTGCGGAACCTGCTCAGAGGAACCAAGCCCCTTCCATAGCTTTCGACGTCAATCCCAAACTTCCGAACGATAAGCAAGAACAGCTGAACGCCCTGCTCCTGCAATACGAAGATTGCTTTTCATCATCATCGAGAGTTCGGCAGACCCCAATCACAAAACATCGCATCATAACCGAAAAAAATGCCAGACCACTCCGTCAGAGTCCGTACAGGGTTTCGACGCGAGAACGTGAGGCCATGAAGAGACAAGTTGATGTAATGCTGCGGGATGACATTATCCAGCCGTCCAAGAGTCCATGGGCATCACCCGTGGTGTTAGTGAAGAAAAAGGATGGGACCCTACGTTTCTGCGTCGATTATCGCGGCCTGAACAAAATCACAAGAAAGGACGTGTATCCTCTCCCACGAATATACGACGCACTTGATCGGCTCCATAATGCCGAGTACTTTTCGTCAATGGACCTTAAGACTGGCTATTGGCTAATCGAAGTCGACGAAAGAGACCGAGAGAAGACGGCGTTTATAACACCGGACGGCCTCTTCGAGTTTAAGGTGATGCCCTTCGGCCTTTGCTCAGCGCCTGCAACTTTTCAACGTGTTATGGATACAGTACTGGCCGGATTGAAGTGGCAGACTTGCCTTGTGTACTTGGACGACGTCGTCGTGTTTTCCTCGAGTTTCGACGAGCATCTTCGGCGCCTTGAAGCTGCACTTCAAGCCATCAAAACTTCCGGACTCACACTGAAGCCAGAAAAGTGCAGATTTACGTATGAGGAGCTCTTGTTTCTGGGGCACGTTATCAGCAAGTCTAGAGTTCGTCCCGATCCACGAAAAACAGCCGCCATCGCTGACTTCACGCCGCCCACTGACAAGAAAGCCGTGCGCCGATTTATGGGCATGTGCGCCTATTATAGGCGGTTCGTGAAAAACTTCGCCCCATCGCCGATCCTCTCACTAACCTTACCAAGGCCGACGTGGAGTTCAAGTGGGAAACGCCACAGGAACACGCTTTCCAGCAGCTTAAACATCACCTCCAGATGCCTCCGTTACTTGCCCATATCGACTAATTCGTCGAGACAGAAATGCATACTGACGCAAGCAGCGTAGGTCTTGGCGCCGTTTTTGTGCAGAGGGCTGACGAACTTGAAAGGGCTATTAGTTACGCCACCCGATCGCTATCCAAAGCAGAAGCAAATTATTCCACAACAGAAAAGGAGTCCTCGCCATCATCTGGGCTACGTCGAAATTTCGCCCCTACCTCTACGGCAGGCTCTTCAAGTTGTGAGCGACCACCACGCCTTGTGTTGGCTAGCCACCTTGAAAGACCCTTCAGGTCGGCTCGCACGGTGGAGCCTGAGACTTCAAGAATATGACATTACTGTCATTTACAAGTCCGGCAAAAGCACTCCGATGCCGACTGTCTCTCTCGTGCGCCTGTCGACCAACCGCTACCCGACGACCCTGATGACGACTACTACTTGGGAACGATAACTACCGACGACTTCGCTGAACGACAGCGGGCCGACCCGGAACTTAAGGCCCTAATAGAATACCTCGAAGGCAGGACCACCGAAGTCCCGAAGGTATTCAAGCGCGCACTTGCGTCGTTGTTTCTACGAAACGGTCTTCTACAAAAAAAAACTTTTCACCGCTTCGAGCTAAGTACCTCCTTGTGGTGCCTTCAGCTCTGCGACCAGAACTCCTGCAGGCCCTGCACGACGATCCGACGGCAGGGTACCTCGGTGTTTCTCGCACGCTCGCGAGGATACAAGAAAGGTACTACTGGCCACGTCTTACCACTGACGTCACTCGTTATGTGAGAACATGCCGGGACTGTCAGCGACGCAAAACACCGCCGACAAAGCCAGCGGGACTTCTGCAGCCAATTGATCCACCTTGCCGACCTTTCCAGCAGATTGGTATGGACCTACTGGGGTCGTTCCCGACGTCGGCTTTCGGAAACAAGTGGATCGTGGTAGCTACCGACTACCTCACCCACTACGCCGAGACAAAAGCCCTGCCAAAAGGCAGTGCATCCGAGGTAGCTAAGTTCTTCGTCGAAAATATCGTCCTACGTCACGGCGCCCCGGAGGTCCTTATCACCGACAGAGGAACGGCATTCACTGCCGACTTAACTCAAGCGATCTTGGTATACAGCCAAACATACCACCGCCGGACGACAGGGTACCACCCACAGACCAACGGACTCACCGAGCGGCTTAACAAGACGATCGCCGACATGCTGTCAATGTTCGTCGATGTCGAACACAAGACGTGGGAGGCCATTCTGCCGTATGTGACCGCATACAACACGGCGGTGCAGGAGACGACGCAGATATCTCCATACAAATTGGTCTACGGAAGGAGCCCAGCAACGACGCTCGATGCCATGTTACCCAACGTCACCGACGAAGAAAACCTCGATGTGAGCGAGTACCTTCAACGCGCCGAAGAAGCCCGACAACTTGCGCGTCTCCGTATCAAGAATCAACAGACGACTGACAGCCACCGTTACAACCTTCGACGACGCTTCGTGGAATACCAGCCCGGTGAACGTGTTTGGGTGTGGACGCCGATCCGCCGACGTGGACTAAGCGAAAAGCTTCTGCGACGGTACTTCGGGCCGTACAGGGTGGTTCGACGTCTCGGCCCACTTGATTATGAGGTTGTCCCCGACGGCATCACTAACTCTCAACGAAGCCGATCGCGACCTGAAGTCGCCCATGTCGCGCGCCTCAAGCCGTTTCATGCGCATTAACAAACTGAAACAGTGTTTTTTTGTATTATTGTTGTATCGTAATTTATTCATTGTACTTGCTTGCACTATTATTGTACCTTCATCTTTAGTTAAAGCATCGGGACGATGCCTTTTTTCAGAGGGGGGCAATGCCACGTTCCATTTCCCAATTTTTTGTTTTCGTCCCAAAACACCACACGATTCTCAGCGCAAACCGCGCTTGCAGTTTTCGAGAAGGTTCTGGACTGTAGTAGATCATTTCGATAAGATCACGCCCACTGTACGAACGGTACTGATTGTTCTGGAACCTACGCCACCGCCAGCAATAACGCTAGAACATTCGACGGCAAGAGTATAAATGCCGACGCGCTTCGCCACTTGTCAGTAGTTGATCGAAGGCCGATGCTTCGTTCGCCGCTATCAGTCCGAGACTGCTATTTGTGCGAGACTGCTGCTGTAATTGGACTTTCCTTTTACCGGGCACAGGTTCGCCCAAATAAACAATTAAATCCCCACACGAAGTCTCCTGTCTTCGGCCACGTCACGACTCCGTGACAATATGTTCCCTCAGCCTCTCATTTATACAACGACCTGTTTGACCGACGTAATACCTTCCACACGATAACAGCAGCTGATACACCACATTACAGATGCAATCTCTGAATTTATTTGCATGTTTTATTTGCATGTTTTTTTCTGCGCGCGTTGTTCACCCTTGTGTCTTTTACGAAACCGAGACGTCGCAGGAGAAAGGTGGTGTAAAGACAGCACCTGTTGTTTTTTTTTCATACTGTGTGAGTGGATACTGCTATAACAATGACTGGGTCAGATAGCTCAGTGCCCTTGAAGACACACAACTCTTAGCCGAGTTGAACGAGATCTTAAAGCGAATAGACGCAAGACTGACTCCCGCGGCAGTCGTTTAAGAGAAACGTTTTTGTAATTGCTACATTGAGCGCTCGTTAAAAAAACTGTTGGTGGAGTCATCAATGAAATTACCCGTGAAAACCTCCAATCTATCGTTTTGTCTTTTGTCTTGCTTGCAACTAGCACATTTTTTTCTTGCATGGGCAAGATGATTTCTCGCTGAAACCAGCGTCGCCATAACAGGCATTTCTGCGAAATCAGCTCCTAACGCTAACACGTTATTGTGCATTTTTTTTGTACATGTCCGCATATCTTTCAAGAAATGTGTCCAAAGTGCCCCAAAATCAAGAAAATGAGATATTTGCTTTAGCTAGCGGAGCGTTAGTTATAAACATTCAATTACTTACTTTGATAAGCGTTAATGTCATGTAAGAATTTAGGTTCTTCATGCGACGAACTTATCTAAGTTTTGAGTAATAGAAGAAAGCGAGGCATAACCACGCAGTGAAAAATTATGAGTGGGACAAAGCTGCATTCATCCGTCTGGGCGTCCGTCTGTCCTCTCATCTGTGCTTCCGCCCTTCCATTCGTCCACCCATGCATCCGTCAGTCCGTTCATGCTTCCATCCGTCCGTCCATGCTTCCGTTCATGCTTCCATCAGCCCCTTGACCTCGCCGTGAACACCTCTAACAAGCACCTTATAGGCCTCTGTACGTTGAATTTATACGTTTAGGGAGACCCGGGAGGGTCACCTCACACATCAGTTCGCTCGACCGTCACAGATGGTAGCGGGTCGCCGCCTATTAGCCCGCCTACACATTCAAAGTATCGGCATCACGAAAGATCGCGTTCAACTCCGATTCGAGTGAAGATGCGCAATCCACGTTCGCCCTCTTCCCGATAATATGACAAAAGAAGAAAACACTGGCCGCAGCCTGGCGAGGGCGGAAGCCTCGGCCTGCTATGGATCGAAACCCCACATGTACCGTGCAGATGCTTCTAGCCCACACCATGGGGGATGGAACCAAGGAGGCTCTATAGAACCTCTGCAGTTGCTGTCCCTGCCGCCGCCAACGGGAGCAAGTGAAGCTGACGGCGGCCATATTGCTAGAGGAAAAACAGGGCGGAACCGCCTTAAACGGCAAGGGAATACACGCGTTGCGCACGTTGGCTTGCTGTTCTGCGATCAAAAATTGAGATGGAAATCACTTTTAGGTTACACCAACAAAATATTGGCGCTTCTCGTTTAGGAAACAAATTATTTCATGCACCCATTGTCAACGGCACGCTTTCAGAACAATCTGTTGTCGAGGGATGCTTCGCATATCGAGCTTGCTGGCACACTGAATAAGATTGCATATGTCTTACTGGGAACTAACTGGGAACTAGGTTTTTTGCAATGTAATATTTACATGCAGTGTTCAAAAAGAAACAGCCAGCTAATGTGAAAAGCACTTATTCGCTTTATTAGGCACACATTCGTCACACCGATTCAAATCAGCATAAGGATGCAAGTTTTGGCTAGATGTCATTTCTGTCAAGCACAGCGCGAATTTTTAAGGAGAAAACGAAGAGAAAAAACACAAGACAGCGCTCATATTGTGCTTTCGCTCATGAGGGTGTATTATCTCATGAGGGTATAATATCGCAGCGCCAGATTCCCTCCTAGGTATTGTATGAAACTCTGTGGCCTATTCCCTTCAGGTGACGTAGTGGGTGAGTAGCAAGTTTGAGAAGGTTTCCATGAACTAAGTGTTTGAAGCACGCACAATGACCAAGATAACGCTGTATCACGCTCAACTCCTAAAAGTGAAACTTTGGTGTCTCTTTTTTTTTTCATTTTCAACCCTTTCAAAGAAAAGTAAAAGAAAGGGGGGACTGCTGAAGTAATATATTTGCCGCAGTTGCCATGTTTCACGGCTTACGCAGTTTTATGCCTACCTCCCCTATTTTCACGGCTTACTTTAGCTCCCTCTCTTCGTTTTAGCACTGAAACTGACTTGTGTACTTGGTGCTATAGAGCATTATATTAGCAATCCATGGTCAACCACATCTCAACAGTGACTTCAGTGATTCGGCCGTTGCCTAGCAGCAAATCCGCACTGATACCGGTCGTTGGATACCCGGGACTGGCGGGTCTCCACATTAGCAGCTGGCCCCCAACGTTAAACCGATCGTCCAACATTGCTGAGAGGAGAGGCACTCTTACGAGAATAAATTTGTTGATTAAGTTTGGTTACAATGACTAAAGAGTAGAAAGGAACTTTAACAAAAGGTAATCGGCTGTTATAGCCCCACACCAGTGAACATTGAGGCACCACAACCAGTGTCAGAATTCTGAGCGAATACGATGTTCTGAGGTCTCGGTGCACCGCCTACGATAAAGGGGAAGGCACCACACAACACACCTGGTTAGAGCGTAGTCGAAGACGTCTATTAGGGTCTCGAGTGCACTGAATAAAGTCTATGCACAAGGCCAAGTGCTTGACCTCAAGAACTCTTCTGGCTAGACGAATGAGGCAGGCGTTAAATTAGGAATAACAAAGCTTACAGTTTATCAAGCCCAGCAGAGGAGGCCTGCTAGGAAATTCGTGAAGGGCATTTATGTTCACACCCTTAGAATGTGCGCAGCCAATGGGGCAGTGTTTTCAGCCCTACTACTTGCGGTAGAGTCGTAATAAATGGGGGAAAGGTCGTCTACCTCAACAGGTATGGCTCGATCTCTCGAACACTTGCTAACTCCCATATCTGCCATGGAGTAGAATACTCTGGTTTGGCAAGATTCTTTTCAAAGCTGCCGTCTCACGCAGCCAGTATGACGAAGAGAGCGGGGGTTGTCCCCGAATCCCTCAATGTTTGCTCGCAACCAGTCCACAACGGCATTCCTAAGCTCCTTGGCTTCACTGTCAATAACTACGTCCAGGAACATGCGCTGCTTGAAAATTCATCCGATGCAATTGACTAACAGGATTACGCACAAATTAGCCCGCCAGAAGAAGTTTAGGACAGGTAGTAACTGTGCGCATTTGTCTCGCGTTGTCGCTTGTCACACAGGCAGCATCAAAGAAACCAGTTAATAGAAGACGTCCCCATTGCATAATTACCTAAAGTGACCGTAAACGGCCGACCGGTGGGAAAAGAAGGGCCCGTTTAGTGAATGCACGTATCCTGATAGTCTCTGCCACCGATTAACATTTGCATGAGAAAGAGAGGTAGCAGATAAGCCTAGCGCAAAAAAGCTGTACATGGCGTTATCACGTTTCGTCACTTAAGTTATGCTGTTTTTCCTTCAGGTAAAGTTGCATAACGCTCCAAAACGGTCAGCGTTTTCTAAACGTTATGGTGCACATTGAATAGAAATATTGAGACTGGTAAACGCGAGCAAGTATAGCGGATGGCTTCGTCGCAGTGTGTGAAACCTCATTTATTCTATACATCACCGTTGGAGTCATACAAAACTCTCAAAAATGGAGGTAATATTATAAAAAAATACATTGTTGTCTTTCGTCTTTATTTGCTACAAGTTTTTACGGAACTCCGACTTCAAGGCTCCAATTATTCTTGATGCTCGCAGAGTAAAAGCAGAACGCCGACGTGCGAGAGAGCTATACCGTGGCACTCGGTAAAGCACACAGCGCACCATGAGCAGCAAGGAAGAGCCTAGTGATGCTGACACGAGAGGCAACAAGGATTCGTTGCCAGCCATCGGTGAGCTTAAGCTCAGTGAAGCAAATGATGACCCTCCAGCGAAGCAGAAAAACGACAGTGGGTCCACTGGGGAGCCGGGTGCAATCCCTTCGACGTCATCCAACACCTGCAAGCAAAAAGTTGCCGGTGTCTCCACGTCCACCTGGTGGGACCCTGGAAGTGTCGACGACCCGATGAAGGTTTGTGTTCTCAAGAACTTTTTCATATCTTCATGAGTCTGCATGTTAATCAACGCAGTAAATGAATCAGACAAACTGCGTAAACAAAACACTTGCGATTACTTTATTGTATTTTTTAAAGGCTAATCCACAGGCGAGTAAACCTTGTGCTCTATTTATGTATCTGTAAACTTCTTAAAAATGAGCAGGCGCCTTGCTCATGAGTAGCTTAGCTGCGCAACCTACTAGCCTTTTAAAGCGGAATATCATTCGTTCGTTTCTGGCCAATCAAAGATTTTGGCGGGCTATTTTGAACCTTGTGCTCTATTTAGGTATTTGTAAACTTCTTAAAAATGAGCAGGCGCCTTGCTCATGAGTAGCTTAGCTGCGCAACCTACTAGCCCTTTAAAGCGGAATATCATTCGTTCGTTTCTGACCGATGAAAGATTTTGGCGGGCTATTTTGAAATTGCAAAAGCACGAGTTGTCCTGTATTTTTATGAGCACTTGTGATCTGGCAAGAACAAGTCAAATTTATCAAATGATGGAGGCTCTGGCTTGCTCACTGATGCAAAAAACATGCAAATGATAGTAGTGTTTGTTCCTTTCTAACGCGCTGACACTGAGGCCAGCACACCCAATGACGAGAGTGTCTGCCAAATGACCATACTTAGGTGGATGCTCCTGAGTTCCGCGAAGCGGTGTGATAGTCTATGGGCCTTGCGAATGGATAAACGTAAGACGTTTGGGTATATCTTTGAATGTATACACTCGCGGTCATATTATTCAAGTTTGGGCAACAATATGGGAATATGAAACGTTTGAAAATTCAGTACTTTTTAGCGCGCTGCTCGGGAATAACAATAAAAACCTATTTATCATATTCACATCAACGAGATTGCACTGTATTCAGCATTCACAGTTACCGCTGTTTGAGAGTTATTTTGTCGGAAAGTTTGCGCCTATATTTGACAAAGGTACTTCCCCATTCCACCACAACAATACTTGATAGCATTTATCACCTCACCATTAGGTCGCATATGATTGACCCGCATTCCTCATATATCCTCTCATATTATATCAGAACACATTCAATAAATTGCACCTGACATTGTAAATATGGCGGAATCGGACGGTGTCAATATTGGTCTTACTGAAGGCGCCCAATGTGGTCATCGCTTAGCGAAACCAGTTCGCTAAACGACGACCGGACCCGACCTCGCAGTATGCGCATTGAAGTTGTCCACAATATGGTCGGTCATCATCGCGACGTAATTTGGGTACGCCAGTCACTTTGTTAGTGAATCACATTAAAATTTAGGCGGCCAACTTCGGATTAAAATCAGCATTTTTCTGTACCTCTCATCTGATGTCAAACTTAATATCTTAGTTAAAAAAACAGTTTGGCATATTGGCGTATAGTGGTTACAATGCCCGGCTTGTGATCGGAAAGTGATGGGTTTGATCTGTTATGGCGGTCGCGCTTCATTGAGCGTGAAGTGTGCGATATCAGTGCACGTTTGAGAACAACAGATGGGCGAAATTGCTGGCGCCTTCCTCCTTGGCGTGCCTATTATCATATCATCGTTTGGGCATTGGACACCCAGACACTTGTTACATGAAAAAAATTATGCACTAAATTTGGCTGTTTTTAGCGTTTAGCCAAGAGCGTAATATTGTTGACGAGACAGCACCCAACCCCCTCCGAACATAAAAATGTTTTTGACTGTGCCCCCACAGCTAATGTATTAATATGGCAGTTTTCCTAATGACTTTCTCGCGGCTCTGTATGAATACGTGTAAGCGAGGACAACTTTTCTTGGCAATGAAGCGCAGCTAAATTTGGGGAGTGCTGCCGAGAACGAGTATAGCCCCTCGATTTTGTCTCTGTGCTATTGTGATAGAAAAAAAATGCTTCATATTTACCTTCAAGCTCTTCGGTATAGCACGAAGCACAATGAGTGAGACATTTATAATTGCTTTATTTCATATTTTTTGCTGCGCATTGGCGCTGCACCGCCAGCTATGAACAACATCTTTCTTTGAAGTTCGCGACGGTGCTCCCCTTATCTCTGCCTGTAGTGAAAGCGTGTGTATCCGCACCCTTGAATAAGAAAGATATGCGAAAATTGGAGCCGACATCATTCCTCGACCAAGGTGTATTCCTAGACTCAAGGGGCCCCATCTCGGTGATCTAGTGGTTAAGGAACTCAGTTACTCCGCTGCTGACCCGCAGGTCACGGGATTGAATCCTGGCTGCGGCGGCTGCATTTTGATGGAGGCGGAAATGTTTTAGGCCCATGTGCTCAGATTTGGGTGCACGTTAAGAAACCCCAGGTGGTCGAAATTTCCGGAACCCTCCAGTACGGCGTCTCTGATAATCATAAGGTGGTTTCGAGACGTTAAACCTAACATATTGTTACCACATACGTAATTTAGGTATGTGCACCTGTGTAGCGGGGAACGGTGTGGTGGAAGAGGAAGAGGACGTTCGGTTGACGGCAAGAGCTCGCTGGTGCGCGTTCACTGCAAAATACCATCCAGTCGACCTTTACGTCGGCTCTAAATAAACCCCTCTCGTAGAGGAAACAGAGTGGCGGAGGTGCTGGGTACGGCACGTCAACGTACCACGGAGCCACAGCTGTTCGGAGTTCTTCGGAGCCGTCGTCGTGCCGGCCTGCCACCGACAACAACCGTCATGGCCGAGAGCAAAGGTCGGAAATCAACTGCCTCGACTTTGCGCAGATCTACGCTGGCTGCACCTAGGCACCACTACATGGAACCCCGCCCGTTTGCGGGAATGACAGGAGAAGATGTTGACGCGTGGCTAACGCACTACAAAAGGGTGAGCCGGTACAACCACTGGAACTCTACCGATCAGCTGGATAACGTATCACTGTTTCCCACGGACACTGCCCTGATGTGTTATGAAAACCACGAAGAGTCCTTGACTACGCGGGCCCTCTTTTCTCAGGAACTGAAGAAGTGTTTTGGTGACTCCGACTCAAAGAAGAAAAGCGTGGAGCGGACTCTGGCCGGAAGAGCTCCGACTCCTGGGGAAACGTGCCCTTCTTATATAGAGGACGTTCTTAAGCTTTGCAAGATTATAAACCCGCAGATGTCTGAAGAAGACAGGGTCGGATACCTCTTGAAAGCCATAGCGGAAGACGTTTACAATTTTCTGATAGGCAGGGATGACCTCACCTCTGTCTCCAACGTCCAACATCACTGCCGCACGTTTGAAAAACTGAAGACTCGTCGCAGTGCTCCGAAATTCGGTAGGCTGGCAAATGTAACAACGGTTGGCAGCGTCGACGTGAGCCCGCCCAGCGACCTTGCCGCTACTATTCGGGTAATAATGCGTGAAGAGCTATAGCGACCAGGTGGTGGGTTTGACGAAACCGTTCCTTATCCACCTGTTAATGCACCCTACTACACGGCGGTGCCATTAGCTCCTTCTCCACCATCGGTATGTGTGACAGGCGTCAGCGAAACTGGAACTCCGTGGCCACGTCGTGACTCATTCGTGGCCCCCCAGCGATATGGCCAACGCCTTCGTCACGGCCCCGCCACACAGAGGTGGGCAGCCCCCGCTCAGCAAGCTCGTCACCGACCCTTCACAGGTGAGCGGCCTCAGACTGGTTCGGCGGGCGTCCTCTACCAGTCTGCTACAACTGTGGCTTCGAAGGCCACATTGCCAAGGAATGCAAATACCGGCAGCCGCCAATGTACGACCGATCACTGAGGTATAACAGTTTCGGCATCACCCGAGCACCGACATTCCCGGGAAGCACGTGTTACGGAATCTCAGGACCGCTACAAAACCAATCTCCGGCCTCTGACCGCAGTGTGACACCACCACCTGCCCCTCGCGCCAACCGATCACCGTCTCCTCGGTGCCGCCATTCGACGCCTCTTACGGAAAACTGGCCGGTGCCGCCGTTGGAGGTGAGATCGCCGGACAGTCTTCGATTTCAGCAGATATATCCTCGTTAGCTTCCATGTTTAGAAATAAGGTTCGAGTGCTTATCGATGGTGTACCAACAATGGCGTTGGTGGACACAGGTGACACCGTGTCAGTGATGAGCTTAGTTTTCACCCGCTTCCGTGGACGAAAAGTTATGTTTCGTTGGGATCGTCCTGATAGGTTTCGTTCAGTGAGCGGAGAGGTGTTACAACCTGTTGCTGTCTGCACTGTGACTGTTAGTTTGGCGTGCCAGAACTTTGTTGCAGAGTTTGCTGTTCTCTCTCACACTACGCTTGACGTTATTCTGGGACTTGATTTCTTGAAGCTGTGTGGTGCCACTGTCGATTGTCGCACAGGACAAATTACAGTACATTCCGATATCCCAGTTGCGTTTATGGAAAAGTCGCCCTGTCAGGAAAGTGGTCTTTGCATGTCCGTGTATACAACTGTGCCGCCATTGTCTGCGAAACGCGTCCCTGTTTTCTGTTCATCTGCAAGCGAGAAAACATTGGACGCAACTGTGGAGCCCGTGCATCTCACTTTAATAAAGACAGTTTTAATACCCTACTGCACGCTATCGGTTGCACACGGGCATACTGGTTTATGGGTGATTAACTGCTCTGACGAACCAACAGTGCTGCCGGAGGGTCTGAAACTTGCAGAGATTCGTGAACACCAAGCATTCTAGAATTCCATCCTCGCAGAAAGCAATGATTCCCCGGATAAGATCCGTTGCGATAATCTGCACGCCAGGGACACCACTATTATGGCTGTGATTGACAAGTTACTCAGCACCAATGAACGTACTGAACTGGCGAGTATTCTGCTCAAACATGCTGTTATTTTAGGGCCGAAGCTCCTTATAGTGGCACCCGTTCGTCCCGCGTCCAGTCGTAGTATGTAACCAGCCTTAAGCTTCGACCTGCAAACATTTTGACCTCCAAGGTGGGGCTGGTGAGAGATTCCTTCAGTGCGTTGTTGAACAACAAAAAATAGTGCTCGATGTACATGCCAATAGCTGATAATGAGGTATGAGAGACAGGAGCATACGGCTTTTAGTTAACGTGCACGCTGCGATCCCCATTAGCAGCCATTGGCATGTATACATAGCACTATCTCACAAGAAAGGGTTGCTACGTTATACCCGCTGGCTGTAACCACCTTAGTTTTAGAAAGGTTTAGCGAGCGTTGAGCCGCAGTGCCATGAATACAATGAACTAGTATATACCATGAATGAACTCAAGGTAGTTAAAGGTGGGAACTAGGTACGAAGCGCAAGTCGTAAGAAAATAAAAGCCGAATTCTCCTGTCTCTCATTTCCCATGCAGCCATTGGCATGTACATTGAGCTCTATCTGCCAGGAAAAGGTTGCTACGTTGTACTCGCTGGGCGTTACCTCCTTGGTTTTAGAAAGGTTTAGCGAGTGTTGGGCCGCAGTTCCATGAATACAGTGAACTAGTATATACAATGAACTCGAGGTGGTGAAAGGTGGGAAGTAGACCCGAAGCGCAAGCTGTTAGAAAGTGTGCATGTGCCACCTCTCGTTTAGTCCTTGGAAGGTCCGCTGGATGGCGGAGTTTTTATATGGGGAATATATGATGAAAAGATGTGAGATGGTGGTTCTTGGAGTGTTGAATACATGGACGAACGGACACACAGACAGATGCATGAATGCACGCATGAATGCACGCATGAACGGACGCAAGGGCGGATGCATGGACGAACGCAGGAACGGACGCACGCACGGACGGGTGGATAGACGCATGGACGGTCGCACAGACAGAAGGAAGCAAGAACGAATGGACGGACGAATGCTTTGCCCCACTCTCCATCATTCACTCCTTGGATATGCTGCCAATTTTTTTTATTTCGCTCAGAACGATTCACCATCCTTCCCTACTTCTCGTATAAAGCACCAAATCGACACGACATCTCACAGACCTCTTCGACAGTAACCATATAGTGTATCGCCTTCGGAACGTGCAGTGATCAACGAACAGGTTTGCGAGATGCTCAAGAAAAATGTAATTCAAGAATCATGTAGTCCGTGAGCCGCTTCAGTAATTTTAGTGAAGAAGAAGGATGGGACATGGCGATTTTGTGTTGACTACTGCCGTCTCAACGCCATCACCAAAAAAGACGTATACCTACTCCCGCTAATCGAAGATGCTATCGACTGTCTATCATCGGACTCTTACTTTTCGTCTGTGGATTTGAGGTCAGGCTACTGGCAGATTTCAATGCACAAGGAAGACAAGGAAAAAACGGCATTTGTTACAACAGATCGACTATTTGATTTCAATATGATGCCTTTTGGACTCTGCAACGCAACTGCAACTTTTGAGCGCTTTATGGACAACATTCTGCGTGATTGAAGTTGGAAGTGTGTATGTGTTACCTGGACGACGTTGTATTTTTTGCGCGCACCTTTTGTAAGCACAACACACGCCTTGGCCTCGTGCTGGACTGCCCAAGCAAAGCTCGCTTGGTGCTCAACTCGAAGAAATGTCGTTTTGGAGAGCGCAAAACACTCGTCCTTGGACACTTAGTAGACAAAGAGGGCATACGACCGGATCCCGCCAAGACGGCCACAGTGGAAGCATTTAGGCAACCTCACTCGGTGAAAGAATTGCGCAGCTTTTTGGAGCTTTTTTTCGTACTTTCGCCGATTCATTCCTGGTTTTGCCAATATCGCATACCCAGTCACGTGTCTGCTTCAGAAAGGTGCGCAGTTTGACTGGACCCCTGAATGTGAGTCTGCTTTTTCGGAGTTGAAGTTTCCTTTGACGTCTCATGCGATTCTTCGACACTTCAACTCTCTGGCTCTCACTGAGATTCACACAGACGCCAGCGGTATTGGTGTACGTGCTGTCCTGGTTCGACACTTGGATAATCCAGAACACGTCGTAGCGTATGCAAGTCACTCGCTCAGCAAATCCGAGCGTAACTACACTGTCACAGAGCAAGAATGCCTTGCAACAGTCTTCGCAGTGCAGCGCTTCCGGTCCTACCAGTACGGACGCGTCTTTACCATCGTGACAGACCATCATTCTTTCTGCCGGTTGGTCAACCTGCGTGACCCGTCTGGTCGGCTGGTGCGCTGGATACTTCGTCTTCAAGAATATGACTTCACGGTTTCCTATAAAAGCGGCCGACGTCACGCTGACGCAGATTGTTTTTCGCGACTACCGCTTCCAACGACGGAATGTGACGCGGATAACTTCGACACCTACATCGCATCACTGGAGTAACCATTTCCCAAAGCCAAGACCTGATTTTCATGTTATGACAAATCATATATGTTTTTCTTACAGTCATGTTATGCCATACCAAGTTTGGTATTGATACCATAATTGAAACGGCCAGGAGAGCTAAAAGTCATAGGCGGCTAGATAGATGGATAGATAGATAGATAGATAGATAGATAGATAGATAGATAGATAGATAGATAAATAGATAGATAGATAGATAGATAGATAGATAGATAGATAGATAGATAGATAGATAGATAGATAGATAGATAGATAGATAGATAGATAGATAGATAGATAGATAGATACGCTCAAAGTCGCCGAAGTTCGCTAAGAAATGCTTCACATTAAAAATTGGCAGATCCCACGTACAGTGCGAATCGATGATATGCGAAGAATCATTGAGAAATGTTGATATGTCACTGTAAAATCAGCAACGCGTTACGAGGTGGAGATAAATGATGCCGTACATGACTTCCGTGTCATAGTTGTCATGTTTGGATGTGTCGTTTACCTTCGTCATCTATTCACGTCACGTCATACCAAACTTAGTACATGTGGAGCTGGCGAAATGGTCGCGAGCACGCTAATGGCTTGGTATGTTGTCATGTTCTTACATGACACGCGTGTCAGGATTATCATGTGTGCACTGGTCATATATTTCGTCATCAATTGATGTCACGTAAAAATAAATTTGGTATATCTATTAATCTATCTATCTATCTATCTATCTATCTATCTATCAATATATATATATATATATATATATATATATATATATATATATATATATATATATATATATATATATATATATATATATATATATATATATATATATATATATATATATATATATATATATATATATATATATATATATATATAACACAAAATTTGGTGGAGCTAGCAAAACAGCCGCGAGCACACCATGAAGGGGCTAATTATATACTCCAGTGTGGCGCTGACGCACGCGCACGCTGGGCCCAGTGGTGCTACGTTAGCAAAACGCGAGCACTCTATAGTCCGACGCCAGGCGCGACCAGCGTTTGTCGGCGTGGCCAGGTGGCAAGCAGCGCGAAATTCTGCTGCTGCGTTACCCAGAGAATATATTTACCTAAAATTAACTGGAGGGGACTCTGTCACTGCGATCGTTCAGCGACCATGAGAATGATGAGTATTAGACACATGTGCCTAGTCTTCGTACTTACGGACGGATAATCGTACTCGCAGCTTCGTTTGTTGCTGTTTTCGGTTTTGTTTTGAAAACAAATTCAACCCTTTTGCACTTTGTGACCTGATTTGAAAAGGTAAGTCTAAAAGAATAAGGTAGGCATGCGCAGTCGCTGAACATTTGTTGATTTTTGTTTTGTGAAAAAAAAAGCTCGGAGCCTTACTGGCACAAACGGAGCCAAAAGCAGGCCAGAAGTACGAAGATTAGACAAGTGTGTGTACTACCCATCATTCCCATGCTCGCTGAAGCGCCGTGCATTCTAGCTCCCATAGACACTAGCGCCAAAGTTCTCTATAGTGAATATTAAAACTCTATGACCCAGACAACACTGCGTCTCCCTCTTTTCGAGACGGGAGGACTCCGGACGCGCTAAAACGCGCATGCGTCAAAGCAACGTAGCGCGGCGCGCACCTGCGAGTATATGGCAGGAGCGGTGCCTGCAGCGTGGCAACGCCGGCGTGACGAGACAAAACGAACGCCGGCAAGCACGCGCACCACGTCACGTGCAATTATATTGGCGCCTTGACTGTGGCATGTAGTCATGTTCTCACATGACATGCATCTCATAATTATCACGTTTGCACCAGTGACATACCTTCGTCATCCATTGACGTCCCGTAATACCAAATTTGACATATGTGAAGCCAGTGAAACGACCGCGAGTGCATCATTAGTGTGGTTTGTACTCAAATTGTTACATGACCCGCCTGTCGTGATTATTATGTCTGAATGTGTCATTTACTTACGTCGTCCGTTCGCGTCACGTAATACCGAGTTTTGTACATGTGAAGCTACTGAAATGGCTGCATGCACATCATGAGCAAAGCATGTAGTCATGTTGTTACATGACACAAATCTCATGTTTATGATGTTCGCACCAGTATCATACCTTCGTCATCCATGGACGTCCCGTAATACCAAATTTAGTAAAAATGAAGCTAGCGAAACGGCCACCTGTGCATCATGATCGTGGCATGTAGTCATGTTGTTACATCATGCGCATCTAATGATTAACGTCTTAAAATCACTATATGATTATCAGAGACGCCGTAGTGGAGGACTCCGGAAAATTCAACCACCTGGGGTTCTTTAACATGCGCCCAAATCTGGGCACACGGGCCTACAACATTTCCGCCTCCATCAGAAATTCAGCCGCCGCAGCCGGGATTCGATCCCACGAATTGCGGGTCAGCAGTCGAGCACCTTAGCATCAAGACCACAGCGGAGACCCCTTCACGCCCCCACCCCCCAGAAGGAATTGGTGTCGGGGTGTCGGTAATCTAACAGCAGTTCAAATGTGTTTCTGTATTCAGTCAGAGCGTTATGCTGCCGAGCATTCACCTCTCATTAACAGCAAAAATAATGAAAACGTGGCCTCAGTATTGTACTCTTTCTTGTTGAAGGGCCACTCACCAGGTTTGACGATTTTGAGCTGACAAGTGCAATGCATAGACGAGGCGTTGATGATCACGTTTGCCAAAATTTGCAACGCTACGCGCCGCGGAATAGGGTCAAATTTCAAGATGAAAGCTGCTCCCTCTCCCCTCTGTCGGCGCACGCGTAGACAATGAGGGTATGACGTAGGCGTAAGAATGGCCCTACGTACACGGCAACGCAGTGATGTTGGTCCTCTACGTAGACGACTCTGTTCTAACGTTGTCACCAGTATACCACGTGACATGGCAAAAATAATTTATTACAACATGCTTAGTTCATGTATTTGTTGCTTTAAGAGATGAATAAAACTTGAAACATATAACGAGACGCAATAAAAAACTCCCAAGCATTTCCCCGAGGGTGAACATGGTTAAGTGCGAATACACGGGGTGATGCTATGAGGGGTAATTATCAATTCGCACTATTATATTTATTAATCACTATATGGTGCCTTTATGGTGTAATGGTTCTTGGGAATCGCAATTTGATCACACGGGGGAGTTTATGTTAACTCACTGGCGAATGCCAACGGATTTTAACTTTACTTCCCCTCACGACCCGCTCTCGACGGTAGACTGAGAGAGAAGGCCGGCGCACGAGAGAGAGGGGTGCGCGCGCAGCTGCAGCGAGCGAGAAGAGCGGAGGAGCGAGCGAAGGTGGAGAGGGTATAAGGCGCGTTACTGACACCGATATCAGCGTCGCGTCCGTGGCTTATTCGGTAGAGCGTCGCGCTGCGGCCCACCAAGTCCTCTTTCTTTTAAAGATAGAGAGAAGACTGCGGACGCCGCCGACGGCGGTGGATGATTTGGGGTCGCTTATAAATTGTATTCACACTTAAAAAATTCTGCGCGTGTTTCTTGATATTTTTTCTGTGAATTACTACGAGATGCGGGGCTAATGGGCCAGCGTTTCACATGCATTCGGGTCCCCGTGGTCAGCGCATTGAGCAGGCGCCGGCCGTGGAATGCTCCTACGTGTTCGCGAACTCATTGTGGTCATTTACTCTACCGCGTCTAAGCCAGCGTTTCCAAACAAACCTGCAGAAACAGGCAGAAGACCGAAAAATTACGCTGGTCAACAAAGCAACACCGCTCGCGTGCACTGGGGCTGGGCTTGTTCGGGCACGTCATGCACACGTCACCTCTTAGTCGGATTCCGGAGGGGTTGGGGAAGAGGTTCGGCTTGCGAAGGCTACGCGGAGGAGCGGCAAGGGTGTCGAGCTCACCTCCTCTCACTCTCGTTTCGCGCCGCTTCAAAAAACCTCTTTTCTCCGTCGTAATGAACCGATTCGAAACATTTGTGTGGCAGAACGTTCCTCATCGGACGTCCACTGTCTAACTAAAATTCGGGTTAGGCCTAGTGAGTGGCCCTTTAACAAAGATTTTGCTACATTCTATTCTTTAGGCCTTAGACCACTAGGTCGCACACTATCGATGCACGGAAGAGCTTACAGGCACAGCACAATGACCAGAGGGAGCTGCGTTGCTCACAATGCCCCGTCTCAAAGTTTTTCACATTCGCCGTTAGGGGCACGCAGAAAAGCGACGCGTGCGCACGTCCCCAATGTGTCCCCGGCACAATCTACCAAGAGATGAAGGCGCGGGACGTGCGTGTCGCGTTCAGTTTTCACCGAGGCCGTCTCGAGTTTGCTATTCTCATCCGCTACGCTTTGTATTCTGGTGCTGCAGTCAGAGTGGAAAACTCGACTGAACGGTGCCTATCTGGGCAGATGGGGGAGCTTCTGATGGGGTCACGAATGTTTAACAATGTTCAAGGGACACGACATTGCGCTTTCTTAGTCGTCTTAATGATCATATTTTATAAAGAATCAGGGCACATATAATCACCGAACTTGGAACCACGCCGTTAGCACGTTGTTTCCTGTGAAATCAGCCGTCCAAGTGGTTGCAGCCACCACTACTATTTCACAGATGCGTATCTCCATCTGGGCCGTAGTAGCGTGTTTTAAATATTTGGAAAAAACTAAATTTATAGAAGTGCAACAATTATGTTACCTTTTCTTGGTAGACTTCCTGGAAAGATATGTGTAAGAGTTAATTTTTAGCACGAATATTGCTTTTTAGGCAGCCTTCGTTTGTCACCTACACTGCAATTATGCCGAAATAAAAGTGATGTCACTGCCCATATTTCAAAATAAAATGAAAACGCACAATACACGTGTGTTCCTATTTACACGACGGGCAAATTTACAAGCGTGATCACCCACACTTCCATTTGTCACCAGTCTAAAAAAAGGTTGACCTAAAGTAAACCTGTGACATCGAGCCAAGCACATTGGCCGACCTCTCTCTAACCTGGCCAAATGGCGTTGGCTGATGGTAAATCTACAATGTCGAACCAAGCTCGGTGGCCGGCCTGCGGCCGACCTGGCTAAGTGGCGTTGGCAAATGGTAAATTTACGACGTCGGGCCAAGCACACTAGCCGACCTGTTGCCGACCTGGTCAATGGCCAGTCACGGGCCAACCACTTTTTTCGGTTGTTTTGCCTACTGAACTGGCCACTGACTGTTTTCCGTCTCTTAAAGAACCATTGGTCATTGCCAATGTCCTCTTGGGAATAGCGAAGGTTAACAACGAAGCAGCCGAGGCTCGATTGGTTCAATGTTCGCAAGACCCGCGAAGTAGTTGTGGGGGTGGGAGGGGACAAAGCAGCCGGCGGTACAGGCGTAAATAACCTACAGGTGCAGGACACTCTAGCAGAAAAGTCCTAGCACGTGATAATTGCTGCAGACTTCAATTTAATTCGATCTGCTAAAGCAATCAAACAGAGCGTAAAGGGCGAGTAGAGGGTTCAATAAGTACGTTCCAGGAACGTATATGCTAGAAGCAGTGTTGAGGCGAGCGAGCGCAAAACTCACAACTAAAGCTAATGAACAACGAAACCTCGTGATAATTGCGGGTCGTGTAAACGTTGTCTTGAATGAAAAATTGGCAGGACTTGCAACGACATAGGCGAAAAGGGTCGATACCATGCGCAACATTCCCTCCTGTATGCACAAGCATACCGGACGTAACAGTTTGTTACGGCAACCTACAAAAAGTGGTTGTCGGCCAAACAAGGAGATAAGACAGGTGAGTCGAGGTAAAGGCTTTAAGGTAGTGTAAATAAACAGAGAAGTACATAAGTAGGGTGGTTTTTCATGAGACGAATTCGCTTCGATAAGAGGCTAAGCCATGAGGTGGGTTGGTGACTTGCTGGATGCGCAGTAGCTTTTTCGGGGGCACGCGGGCCCTTCTGGGTACAGAATAAATTGTAACAAGGAAAATACCAGAGGGAAGTGCTCTTTCGCAGGTGATAAACACAGATACATTTTGACAGTGCCGCCAATATTTAAGACGCATAGAGTCTGGGGAAGAAATCGACGTAGGCACCAGGGCGGATCATATTAAGACGTAGGGTATAATTACATGCAGGGTGGCAGGAATAGCTTGAAGTGGGAAGAGATGCAACAGCAGCTAAGGTACAAAAAGCTGATGGTATATGGGCTTGTAGAAACACATCTTAAGCAGAGGGAACAACAACCTAGAAATCCGTACTGCGCGTGGGACTATTGTAATAGAACAGAAGGCAGCAGGAAGGGGGGTGGCTATAAGGCATTAATTCACAAAAGTAAAGACTGCCAAAGGGTCAAGCAAGAGTACACGGTAGATTTATGACTAAAAGGGAAAGTGCCAAGGCAGGTGACGCTCCTGAGTTTTCTACACTTGTGGACTAGAGCAAAAGCCACATAAGAAAACCAAGAAATAGTGCTTTGCATAGAAAATGACATTGATGAGCTAGGAGAGGAATGCGAGGTGATTACATTAGAAGATATGAATTCGCACATAGAGTATATGAATGAATATACTGGATACGCACATAGAAGATACGGATTGATATACTGACCCAACAGGCAGAATGGTAATGATTTGTGTGAAAGGCATGATTTAATAACTTACAGCAGTACCGAGAAGTGCGAAGGGCAGATAACATGGGAGGTGGGAAGGCTGCAATAGACGCTATATTACACAATATTGTCACACAGGATGTATGATTGGCTAAGAGTGACGAACATGGAAAAATATAGGTCCGGAGACTTAGGTAGTGATCAAAAACGTATCAAGCTCAGTTTTAGGAGAGAAATGAAAATGGGAAGAAAGCATTAGGAGCAGCCACACGGTATTATTTATTCAGAAAGGCAAAATGAAATAGCCACTAAACAGATCGAGAAAATAATCACCGACGATACTGAAACAGAGTGAACGTACAGGAATCTGAATCGATTGTTTCAGTTAGCGCTTGCTAAGGCACGAGTCAAATCAACCGGGAAAAGGAGGCACATACCCAAGAGCTCGTTGGATGAGGAAGTTAATAGAGTCATAGTAAAACGCCAATAAGCCTCCAGGGAACAAAGGTATTCTAAACGAACGGGTGAACCAGAAGATAATGTCAAACAATAGGGGATGACTTTTTTAGCTGCAGAAGGAAAGCGTTCAATCTGATCTGGGAAAAGAATCAAAGGAGACCCAATGGATGACGGAAGCAAACAAAAAAAGGATAGACAGGCAGCTGCAAAGTTTTGGAACCATCTCAATTCTCTGAGTAAAAAGACAAGAATGGAACAGAGGTTTATGACTACAGTTCAAGGTGTTAGACTAGAAGGGGATGAGGTAACGCAATATATTAAAACAATGATGACAGAAACGTTTAAGCACCAAGGACGTGCTGCATGCACCATACCGGATGAGGATGGACATTAGCACAGTGGCTCCACAGAGACAATAAGAGTGGGAAAGGGCATAAAAGAAGGTTTCAAATAGCGCATCAACAGGCACTGAGGGCATCCCAACTATGATAAAGAAGTTGAGACCAAACTCAAAGCAAGCATTAGGAGAAGCACCGAGCAAAACAATAGCGTGTGGTAAAGCCCCCAATGGTTGGAAACTAAGCAGGATGAGCATGATCTATAATGGAAAGCGGTACAAAGCTTATATAAACAACTACAGTCTTATAACAGTGACGTCATTAGTTTACAGGCTGGTGATGCAAATATCAAAGACTGCATACATAGGTGGAAAATTAGGGGGTGCTGGGAGAACTACAAAATGGGCTACGTAAGCTAAGGAGGTTGGAGGACATTCTGTTTTCATTGATGCAGAGTATTGAAATAGCGGGAAAAAAAGCACAGGCCCCTGTGGCTTGCATTTCTAGATGTCAAGCGAGCTTATGATAGTGTGATTCAAGAAGACTGGAGAACTGGAGAATCTAGATGTAAAAGATGGAATAACTAATCTTCTAAAGAATATCTATAAAAGTATTAAGGTAGTCAGAAATAGAAAAGAACAGGTATCCGATCGTATACAGGTATAACGCGAGCTTCGACAGGTATGTGTCTTGTAATCTTTGTTATTTATGCTCTATCTACAGTGACTTGAAGCAAAATTAGAGGGCAGTCGACTCGTTTTCAGCGTCTCATTTGCCAAGAAAGTAAACACGTTGAACAGTTATTGTCAGCATCGATGTATGTAGATGATTTTTTGACATAGTATAATAGCCAATAACAAGAAAGATCTGCAGAGATTGACAGACATCTGGGGCAATAGGGAAATAGGTTACAATTGAAGTTCTTTATAGAACAATTGGCAATCATCACATTTATTAATAATGAAGCAGTGAGCATAAGGTACAGAAAGTCAGGATAAAAATAGTGAATAAATACAGATATTTGAGCGCATGGGTGAAAAACGGGGCTGAGTACCTTAGGAAGCACGAAAGTTACGTAACCACTAAGGGCAAGAGGATTGTAGCTGTAATGAAAAATAGGGCACTGTGGAACCTAAATTGGTATGACATCGTGAGAAGGATTTGGAAGGTTGTCATGAACCCTGGCTCGACGTTCGGCAAAGCGGTCTTGTGCATGAGATATGAAGTTCAAGCAAGATTGAAAGTTAAACAACGTTGCATAGGTAGACATGCTTTGGGAGCCCTCGAGAACACCTCAAATCAGAGGGTAGAGGGTCACATGGGATGAAAACCGTTCGAGTGCAGGGAAGCTAGCAGCAAGATAGAACTTAAGAAGCGATTGAGAAAAATTGGGGAGGAGCATCGGGCTAGGAATTATTATAGCTACTTTCACATGAAAAATACTAAATGTAGGAAGTGAACTGGATACTTGTCTAGCAAGTATTCAGACGACAGCAGAATACCAAGCTACAAGAAAACATCGGTTAAGACCAAGGTGAAGGAAACAGAGGAGGACAGGTGGCGAATTAGAATGCTTACAAAATCATCACTAGTGAGCCACCTAACTTTCAAGCAGAAAATTGCAGAAAAAAGATCCCCGATGATTTTAGCGGTAGTTCTCTGCTGTTCGAGGCCGGAACGAGAGTATTGTGGACCAAGACGACCGAGCCAATTACGGAGGCACAAATATGGTATGTAGCGCGTGTGGAGAGCAGGGACAAACTACTGAACATTTGATAATGTTCTGTAAAGAACACTACCCTATAGTGCAAAATAATGGCGTGGATTTTTTCAAATCACTGAGGTTTACGGACAGTGAAGGCAAAATATACTTTAAACGGGTAGAAATAACCAAGAGGAGGCAAACTGATTCGTGGCTACATTCAAGGCGCGAATGAAATCCAATCCTTCAATACATAGTGATAGTACTTAACTTTCTGGCTAGGTGTCGTGAGCTGCCGCCCCATCTGAAGGGCAAAGCCAGATACATCTATTCATCCAGACAATATTGATGACATTAAGGTACAGTAGGAACCAACATTAGCTTTTGAAAGCCTGCTGTAATCAATTTTTCAGGGCGAACTCACGCTTGCCGGTATATACGCTCTCGGGGCCTTGGTCTATAATTTGACGCGAAAAATGATAACTGGAAAATTTTGTCTTAATACCACTATAAGTGGCGCTGCTTCTGTGCTAGCAAACTCGGTCTTTTCTGACCAGTACCGCTCAAGTGCTCCGACTTCATTTTACGAAACGCGGCTACATTATTAATTTGCCAAGCCATACTTTGCTGCCTAAACAGTTTTTTCTTACCATTTTGCTATATTTGCGAACAAGTTAATCAGTAGTCTATTTGTCCAACGTCGCTATGTGAATAAGCTTGTAAGAACAATACATAATTGGGTTTTGTCTTTGTAGCATGGAGAAAGTTACGAGTTCTCTTAGGCTTCGCAGTTGTATACTGCGAGCACATCAGAACAATAAAATTTTTACGTGCCACCGCGCACATCGCTCACACTTATGGGGTTCTTAAAACGCTAACCTTTGTCAAAACACTGCACAGTTTGTGCAATACCTACTACAGGTGCAGGATAACCTAACAACATTTTATTTTTTGTAAAACTGTGTAACTACGGTAACGCTATTGCAACTACGTTCCAAGGTTCTAATTGCGTCTGTGTATTTGTTTCCAACAGCGATATAGAGCCTTTTTAAGTTCTTTTATTTGTAATTACCATGCGAAATAGAAAATTATTATGCAATATTAATTTTTATAAGTTTAGTTACAGCTTCGTATTTGTAACGATGACTCTCAGCTATAATTATACTGGACGTACGTTCATGCATTGAGATCGTACTTTCCATAATGTTTTTCATTTCTAGCGCTCTGACATTCGCTGAAATAAACTAAAGTTCTCTTATTTATTAAGCTGCCTTGGAAAGGGGTACTCACCAGTGATTCCTGCTCTCTCCAGAACCTCAGGGTACCAGAGTTTAGGCACCGGCCAAACTGCGACTGTCGACGAGGCAGACGATCAGAACCGGAAGTCGGGTCAAACAACGAAAGCAGTGCTTTCCGTCTGCACTTACACACAGAAGTACAAGATACCATCTGTAGTGGCTGTCTCTCAGAAATCTGCCGCTTCAAGGACCTCAAAACTGCTAAAAAAGACGGAAAACTTGGTGGGTAACGAAAAATGGCAGGGGTTCATTGCTCTGCCCCTGTTAACGGGCATCTCACAAACAACAATTCAAAAATTTGACTGTCCATCGGAGGGTGCAAGTTGCCCGAAAATAAGCTTTACTTTAGCTAACGAAACAAATTCACAACAACATGGTACAGGTGCCCTCACCTATGCAATTATGTTGCCCACACGCGCCCTTGTAAACGTCCCGCAAGTGCCCACTATTGCTGTTGTCCATGGCGGCGTTACAAGCGCTCAAGGCCTGGGCCATTTGCGAGGGCGAGCGTGATCAGTAGAACGGTCACCAATTTGTGCCTAAATTGATTGAATATGTTGCTTGCACAGTTGATGCAACGTCTATACTCTTTTGCTGTTCATGTGTTATTTAAGGCTGGGTTAAACATTCATACAGGAAGCATTCACGTTGCCTTCCGAAAATTTTCCCATTAAGGTGTGTCTGGGATCCCTCTACCGCAATAATTTTTAGAAACTTTTTATTGCTCGAAACAGTAGCTTTTTATAACAGTCATAACGAGAAGCGTTTCCCTGCAAACGCGTAGCCTGGCGTTCACAAGGGGCATAGCTCTGTTGCGTTCTCTCAAGTGCGACATGAGCGAAAGCAGGTCAGTGTGACGTGCCTAGTCCCGCCATTACTTATTTTTCCTTTTTCCTTCTTGGCGCACCAGCACAGACGATGTTATATTGAAATCGCTTGCCATGGTTCACGTCGTATCACGACAAGTCTTCAAGCTCTTTAGCAGACGTAAATCTACGCCAGATAAGAAAACTGAAGAATCTGCTGGGCTACAGATATGCGGGCTTGTTTCATTCCATGTGTAAAGAGTGAGAAGTCGCTGATTAATAAACAACGGCATGAGAAATGACGACTACTGGCCTCTCAAAAGTTACTTTTTAGGATGCAGAAATTACGAGTGCACTAAGGCAAATGACGCGTGCCTTTCATGGAATCTAAACGACATAGACTAAGATATATACGGACTCTACTAGTAAGATGTGTTTGATCTGACACATACTCTATTCCCGCACAACTTTCATTAATATAGAGACGTAATGAGTTGCAGAAGTTTAGGACATGTCTGCAAAGGGTAGTTATTGCCATTTTCTGTCGGTTTCAAGGATTGCGTTCCTTTTTTTTGCTTCTTGGCATGCATTCTTCGTTTTTCTTGCCAATGTAGAGCCCGCTTGGAGCCACAATAACAGATATTCTATAACTTCCGCAATGTGTACCAAATATAAGAATGATTTCATGTCTTGTTCAGTCATTAAATGCACGATGCAACATGTACTTACGCAGTGAAGAAGGCTGAAGAAGAAAAGTGCAGACGATCGAAAGAGCGCCGATGGTGAGATCTCATATTTTCTTACCTCTATTTGCTGCAGTTTCCGCTGAGTGAAGACCTAGTTATTTAACTAAACACAAGCCACGTTATTTATTTCTCTATAACAAACGAAGAAAAAATATAACCAAAAAATGATTCTCTTCCTCTCTCTCAAAGCTTACGTCATCCAGAACTCTAAAGTAATTTAACAACGCGGACAGAGCAGTGACTCTTTGAAAAAAATACCTTTCTGTTTCTTGAACTTACCGTAATATCTCAGTATTGAATTATCCATTTTCCCTAGCTCCCCTCAGTGACTCCTCGATGGAAAGTCGCTATCGCCATTCTACGCTGCCTTTCTGCCTTTAGAAGCGAGCGTCGCTTATCAGACAGACGAGCAGGCGCAACAAGTCAGGCGGTAGATACTCATGTATTTTCGCATTGCCTAAAAGGACAGTATCCGGCGGCAACACATCTCGCCGACACCTTCTTTCTAATACCGTATCTGTGGCTGCATGCACTTTAACCCCAATTTTTAATCAGCCGGTTTGGATCGCGCACCAGCTGTTTTCCACTTGCGAAGACTCCTGGCACTGCCCTAAACGTGACAGAATACAGCGACGACGTTTAACAAGGAGCAAGAGCCGTTGCCAAAGTAAGCCCTCTCGCGAAGCGCTCCGTTGTCGGCGGTGGTTTGCAACTTCTGAGCCTTCCTCCAGATAACCATTAGGCAAACCTTGCCCCCCTCTTATTCCCCTTTCTCTCTCTTATCTTCTTCCCCTCTAGTTTATTTTGTATATCAGAATGACTGGCAATAACGTTTTTGGTTATACATATATATATATATATATATATATATATATATATATATAAGGGAAAGAAGTGTATACCTAAGGGCTCGTTTTTCCGTGTTTTTAACACAATAATAATGAGATATAACAGACAGTAATGCCAAGGAATGTACAGGGGAAGTTATTAACATTAATGGAATGTAAATAAGAAGAAAGAAAGTGGATGAAAAAATTACCAACTGTAAGCAGGAATCGAACCTACGACCTTCGAATTACGCGTTCGATGCTCTAACCACTGAGCTATTACAGCGGCACTCCCTCCATCCACTTTTTTGGGTTTATCTGTGAATTTAGAAGTAGGAGCGACAGTCAGCGCCATCTATAAGCCAAACAACGAGTGTGAAACACTCTTATGCGCATGTTTGGCGTCACGTAGCACGTGAACTTATTATTATGAGCGGGCAGCTGATTAATTGTCCCTCTTATACAACCTAAACACACCAAGTCTGCCAGTACGAGACCCTCGTTCAATGAAATAAGGGAAAGAAGTGTATACCTGAGGGCTCGTTTTTCCGTGTTTTTAACACAATAATAATGAGATATAACAGACAGTAATGCCAAGGAATGTACAGGGGAAGTTATTAACATTAATGGAATGTAAATAAGAAGAAAGAAAAGTGGATGAAAAAATTACCAACTGTAAACATTCCATTAATGTTAATAACTTCCCCTGTACATTCCTTGGCATTACTGTCTGTTATATCTCATTATTATTGTGTCAAAAACACGGAAAAACGAGCCCTTAGGTATACACTTCTTTCCCTTATTTCATTGAACGAGGGTCTCGTACTGGCAGACTTGGTGTGTTTAGGTTGTATAAGAGGGACAATTAATCAGCTGCCCGCTCATAATAATAAGTTCACGTGCTACGTGACGCCAAACATGCGCATAAGAGTGTTTCACACTCGTTGTTTGGCTTATAGATGGCGCTGACTGTCGCTCCTACTTCTAAATTCACAGATAAACCCAAAAAAGTGGATGGAGGGAGTGCCGCTGTAATAGCTCAGTGGTTAGAGCATCGAACGCGTAATTCGAAGGTCGTAGGTTCGATTCCTGCTTACAGTTGGTAATTTTTTCATCCACTTTTCTTTCTTCTTATTTACATTCCATTAATGTTAATAACTTCCCCTGTACATTCCTTGGCATTACTGTCTGTTATATCTCATTATTATTGTGTTAAAAACACGGAAAAACGAGCCCTTAGGTATACACTTCTTTCCCTTATTTCATTGAACGAGGGTCTCGTACTGGCAGACTTGGTGTGTTTAGGTTGTATAAGAGGGACAATTAATCAGCTGCCCGCTCATAATAATAAGTTCACGTGCTACGTGACGCCAAACATGCGCATAAGAGTGTTTCACACTCGTTGTTTGGCTTATAGATGGCGCTGACTGTCGCTCCTACTTCTAAATTCACAGATAAACCCAAAAAAGTGGATGGAGGGAGTGCCGCTGTAATAGCTCAGTGGTTAGAGCATCGAACGCGTAATTCGAAGGTCGTAGGTTCGATTCCTGCTTACAGTTGGTAATTTTTTCATCCACTTTTCTTTCTTCTTATTTACATTCCATTAATGTTAATAACTTCCCCTGTACATTCCTTGGCATTACTGTCTGTTATATCTCATTATTATTGTGTTAAAAACACGGAAAAACGAGCCCTTAGGTATACACTTCTTTCCCTTATTTCATTGAACGAGGGTCTCGTACTGGCAGACTTGGTGTGTTTAGGTTGTATAAGAGGGACAATTAATCAGCTGCCCGCTCATAATAATAAGTTCACGTGCTACGTGACGCCAAACATGCGCATAAGAGTGTTTCACACTCGTTGTTTGGCTTATAGATGGCGCTGCCTGTCGCTCCTACTTCTAAATTCGCAGATAAACCCAAAAAAGTGGATGGAGGGAGTGCCGCTGTAATAGCTCAGTGGTTAGAGCATCGAACGCGTAATTCGAAGGTCGTAGGTTCGATTCCTGCTTACAGTTGGTAATTTTTTCATCCACTTTTCTTTCTTCTTATTTACATTCCATTAATGTTAATAACTTCCCCTGTACATTCCTTGGCATTACTGTCTGTTATATCTCATTATTATATATATATATATATATATATATATATATATATATATATATATATATATATATATATGTGTGTGTGTGTGTGTGTGTGTGCGTGTGTGTGTGTATTATATTGTTACCAATATTATTAGTACCTAGTACTATATAAACTATTTATTTAGGGCGAACCTGTGCCAGCAAACTCGAAACCAAAAATATCGCAGCCTATCCACAGAGTGAATGATGGATAATGGGGCGAAGCATCCGCCTGTCCATTCGTTCTTGCTTCCGTCCATGCGTGCGTCTGTTCGTGCGTCCGCATGTTCATCTCGGTGTCCGTCCCTGCTTTCTTCCATGCATCCGCTCCTGCGTCTGTCTATGCGTCCATCAGTCGGTGCAGCCATCTGTGCGTCCGTCCATTCATCTGTCTGTGTGTCCAATCGTCCACCTATTCAAAACCAAGTACCACCATCTCGCATCTTTTCATCATAAATTCCTCATATAGAAGCACCGCCATCCAGCGGACATTCTAAGGACTGAACGAGAGGAGGTGGTGGTGGTGGTAAAAAACATTTATTTCAGAAAAAGTCTACTAGAGAGTGCCGACGTGGCCCATCGGCGTGCTAGAGTGGCAAGACCCTATTCCGGGACGCCAGTGGAGCTGGAAGCTGCCCGTGCGCGCTTCACCAAGGAGCGTTGTGCAGCCAAGGTAGAGCAGCCGAGCGGGTGCTCCTCCCAAGCCTCTCTAGTTGGGATAGGAAAAGGGGATGAGAAATGGACGGGATTAACGTGGCACGATGCTACGACGTGGTATGTGTCAGCGAGGACATGACAGGTCGAGCAGGTGCCATTGATTTCCGGCAAAAAGTGCCTGGCAACCGCCGGACTGATAAAGGTGTTCGTCTGCAGGCGGCGTAGCAGTCGTTCGTCCGCTTTCTCCAAACCGCGTGCGGGGTCCGGGTAGAGGCGGCGCGAAGCCCGGTATTACGCCAAAATTTCGCGAAAGTGCGTCAGGTTGGTATTGCCAGATTCCGTCTCGGGACATGGAGGGGCAACGGCCCGGACAGGAGAAGCGCGGGCAGCGGCATTTGCCGCCTCGTTGCCGGGCAGGCCCGAGTGGCCTGGGGTCCAGACTATACGAATGGGATGAGAGTTAAAGCGCCAAGAGGCTGCCTGTAGTAGGCTAGCCGCCAGCGGGGCAATGGAACCCTGAAGGTACTGAGAACAGGCCGAGCGCGAGTCCGTCAGGATGGTGCGTGAGGCAGGGTGAGAGGCAGCCAAAGCTATGGCAACCTCTTCAGCGTGCGTTACAGAGTCTGCTCGAAAGGAGAGGCCATCTACGTGTTTGCCCTCTGTAATCACGGCAGCCGTGAAGTGACCCGAGGGGGAGGGACCCGAGACGTCCACGTAGAAAACACCAGGACGATCGGAGTGTCGCGTATGAAGGGCCGCGGCGCGTGCTAGTCTACGGCCAGGATGGAGGTCGGGGTTCATATTACGGGGTAGAGGTTCCACCCATAGCTTTTGACGCCAGAGCTCTGGTACCGGCTGCAGAGGGTCTTGGTCAGATATCGGGTTAAGGCCATGTCTGTGTAGAAGACGGCGCCCTGAAGGCGTCTGCGACAGTCGATTGATTTGGTTAACGCGATGAGCTTCGCGCATCTCTGAAAAGGTGTTGTGTACCCCCAGAGCCGTGAATCGGCGGTTAAAAGTTGCAATAGGTAGGTCCAGAGCGCGTTCGTATACTGAACGAAGAAGGACGTCCAGCTGGTGCTCGTGTCGACGACGCAGGCGAAGGTAAGGCAAGGCGTAGAGGACGCGACTGGTCACAAACGCGTGGGCCAATCGGAGGGACTGAGACCCGCGGAAGCCGCCGCGCTTGGTAGAAACTCGCCGTATCATGCGGCTCACCTGTTCGCTGGTGCGTCTCAGGCCTGCTATTGTGCCCTTTAGATCTAAGGACGATGTGAGGTGAAGGCCAAGAACCCGAATATTTTGCACTGACGGGATGGGCCCGGACGGAAGAAAAATTTGAGGCGGCGGTAGCAGAGAGACTGAAAAAAGAGCCTATTTAGCTGGAGAGCACTCCAGGCCGCATGAACCTGCGTAGGTGTCCACCAGAAGGGCAGCCTTTTGCAGGCATTCTTCAATTTGCGCTAAGGAGCCGGTGTTGGTCCAGATTGTGATATCGTCCGCATATAGTGCGTGTTGTATTCCCTCGACCTCGCTTAGAAGAGAGGGGAGGTTCATCATCGCCAGGTTAAAAAGCAGAGGAGACAGGACTGCCCCTTGAGGTGTACCCCACGTGCCTAATAAGTACAGGCCGTGTTCGGTAGAATTAAGGCGAATGAAGGTGGTGCGATGTGATAGAAAGGCGTGAATACAGTTGAAAGCCTTCTGCCCACAGTTTGTGGTAGACAGGTTATTGAGTATAGTGCTGTGTTTGACGTTGTCAAACGCCCCGCGGAGATCGAGAGCGAGCACGGCTTTATCGTTATGGCGCATAGTAGTCGGCTCTATGATATTGTGTTGAAGCTGGAGCAGGACGTCCTGCGCCGACAGATGCGGGCGAAAGCCAAACATTGTGTCGCAAAGGTCCTCCTGGCCTCCAAGTAGGCGGAAAGGCGTTCGCGAACCATGGTTTCCATGAGTTTGCCTGCGCAAGACGTAAGTGAGATGGGTCTCAGTGCGTCAATACTAACGGACTTTGCCAATTTGGGAATGAATGTCACTACCGATGTGGTCCATTCCGTTGGAAGCGGAGAACCGTCCCATATCGAGTTTATAAGGTGGAGTAGCGAGAGGTGTGCTTGGTTCGGAAGATTTGCCAGGAGCGATACTGTGATTCCGTCGCGTCCAGGGGCCGTGCCCCGTCGCATTTTCGTAAGTGCAAATCGTAAATCAGAAAGCGTGTATGGGGCGTTCAGGTCAGTGTTAGGGGCGCCGGAATACGTATATGCTGGGCCTGCGGGATCAATTGTGTGGCAGATGTAGCGCTCACAAAGTTCTCGCGCGAGTTTATTCGTAGTGCCCTGAAAGGCATGCAGAACACGGTGGAGCTGGCGTTGCGTTTCTCCCCAGGTGGTGGAGGGATCGAGAAGGCTTCTAAAGAGTCGCCACGCACTTTTAGAGCTTATGTGGTTTGCAGCCTTCGAACATGTGTCTGCCCAGTTAGCATCGGAAAGTTGTGCGGAGTATGCGGCCGCCTCTGCAGTGAGCGCCTCAATGCGAGCGCGAAGTTTCCGATTAAGTTTTTTGCGTTTCCAGCGCCTTATAAGCCCGCGGCGAGCGTGCCAAAGATGTAGGAGGTGTGGATCGATTGCAGGAGTCAAATTAGAGGTTGCAAGGGTGCGAGTGTTCGCTTGTTTCATATGAAGAGCGTATGATGCCCATGCTGCATATTCGGTCGAGAAGAGACCGGCGGGGAATGGTTGCATTCTGAACTGAGTCCAATCGGTGAGACGGGCTTGGCCCCAGTGTTGGCGCATTTTCTGCCGCGGTGTGAACGAAATGCGGAGTAAAAAGTGATCGCTGCCTAGGGTTTCACCTAAATTTTCCCCTGTAGCATCGCGGATGTGACGGGTGAGGGAGAGGTCGGGGCATGTGTCTCGCGTGACCGAGTCCGGAACGTGTGGGTTGTGCCGGATCGGTAAGAAGCGTCAAGCTCAGCGAGGAAATGAGCTCCTTGAGCTCTCTACACCGGGCCTTTTCGTAGTGGTAACCTCAGTGAGGGCTGGGGGCATTAAAGTCCCCGACAATCACCAGTGGTGTCGGGCCGCTATAGGCAGCGCCCGATGGAAGAGATGCGCAAACGAAGCCCTCGCAAGGCGAGGGGGACAGTACACGTTTAAGATATGTATTGATGGTTCGCCCCTCCGCTGGGACAGCACTGATATCATGCAGTAGTCGTAAGGAAGATCCAGATCGAAGTCAATCTGTATCGCAATGTAAGCTTTATGCACGAGGAGGCATGTGGTGGTGCCGCCTACCTAGGAGCAGTATCCAGAAAGGGATGGAGCAGGGCCAGATTCTTGGAGCACCAAGACGGCCGGCTGAGAGCCAAGTGAGCTGAGGAAAAGGGAAAGATGTGAACGCTTTCGCCTGTTCCCGAAGCCTCCAGGGTTCCACTGTATGATCTCGAATTTAGACGCAATGTTTGAACGGGACGTACGATTGGTAGCCATCGTGACTGTCTTAGGTTTTATATTTGGTCCTCCATGTCCCGCTCGGAATCCTCAGAGGCAGGGAGGGGCACAGAGGCCGGACTGTCCGACGGTGGGGTGGTGGTAGCCACCTGACGACGACGCCGTGGAGCTGTACCCTCACTGCTCAGCGAGCAGGAGCGGGAACGCGATGCCTTGGGTTGAAACTGGGTGACTGCCCAGGCTTGAATAGCCTGGGTAACCTCTACTACTATGCGTTGGACCGAGAAGCTGGTGAGGAGGTGATTAATCGAAGCTTCGACGCGCGTGAGGCGTTCCTCTACGCGCGGGGTGCGCTCTTCGCTAGGGAGAGTTTGGTTAGCGGGCAAGAAAACCTGAGGTGCCCCAGGAGCCTCAAGAGCTTCTGGAGTAGATGTGGCACCGGTTTCGAGTGCCGGAGTACACATGGTTGCTTGAACCTGCGGTTTAATGGGAGTGGACTCCCGCTTGGACGTAGCTGGCGTAGCCGCCTGGACAGAGGAGGCAATACCGGAAGGCCTTGCAGTACACTGTTGTTGGGGTTGAAGTCGCTTATTTAAAAGTTCAAGTTGTTTAGTTAAAACAGAATTTTGCTTTTGAAGTGCCGCAACTTGCTGGCGAAGGACCGCAAGTTCGGGAGAAGGAGGATCGACAGAAGGGGGTGAGAGAGGCTTAGAAGCAGCTTTCCCTGCCCAACTGCTCACCTGAGGTACCGCCGCTGGTGCTTCGAGCGATGGGAATGCTTGAGCGTCGGCGTGGAGTGATGGAGCCGAATGATGCAGGTTGGTGCTGCTGTCTGGCTGTGACGAACATGAGGTGGTCCCTCGAGTAGATGTTGAGGGCTGCTTGCGTTTCCGATATTTTCGATATTTTGCCGTGTAGCCACTGGTCCCAGTCTCATGGGCGCCATGGCAGAGGAGGCACTTGGGGTGGCAGTCGTGGGCATTGACACCTGCAGGTGCGGGGGTTCCACATTTGGCACACTGGGTCGGAGTGGGGTGAGGACACTGAGGTGGTCGATGACCGATGGTACCGCACTTGGTGCAAACAGGGACCGTTTTCTTGTAGGCGCGGATATACGTCGCTACGCAGTGGTAGAAGAGGAAGCGGGGTAACTTCGTGCCCTCGAAAGTCACCACCGCCACCGCGGAATCTCCGAGTTTGCGGACAGCAAGGATAGTACCTCGAGGCCAATACAGTTCAGACTTTATCTTCTCCGGGCTTTCAGCGGGGTTTACGTTGATGACGCCCTTGCATGTATCCCCTGGTGCCTTGGCGTGGCCTCCAACGGGTAGCTGCTGATCCCCCACTTGCAGCTGGAAGTCCCCGAGGAGTCGCTGTGCCATAGGCAAAATGGTGGTGCTACAGACCAAGATGTTCTGTTCCCAGATTGGCCACACTTGAATTTGCGTGGTAGTCCGGTCGCCGAGGTAGCTGCGGATGGCGTCGCCCGCGCGATCGGCCGAAACAAATGTGCGTAGCTCGCAGGAAACGCGAGGTTTCACTACCACGATGTAGTCGTCACGAGAGAGGCGAGGAGTTTGACGCGGACGCCACTTGCGTTGCTTCGCTGGCTGCGAGGACGGAGCAGAGGTAGGCACACCGCCGGAGGGATGGCGCGCCGGCGTTCCTTGCAAGGCTGGGGAATGGTGGCCCGCCGTGGCGTCTCGTTGTTGTTGAGACGCAGACTTCGATTTCGCTTGCTTGCGTTGCCACTGTTTCACCATGTCGTCGAGGTATTCATCTTCTGATGGCATAGGGTTTTCGGAGGATGAAATCTCCATGGACAGCATTTGGCTTGAGGTAGGATCATAGCCCGTAACCACGTTAGCGGCCGCCATCGCCGGGCTGAGAGCCCTTAGCGAGGCGGCGTTGTAGCCGGGAGTGAAGGACGTCCCTCAAGTTGTCAAAGCTGGACCCACCTGGACGAAGGTGTTGTCTAGGCGAAGCGAAGAACTTGGCGGTGGCGTTAAATCCAAGTTTTAGGGGTACCAAGGTGGATGTCCGCAGAAATAGCATAAAATCTACAGAGGCGATGTGGAGTGCGTCCGTCACCATCGAGCGCTTGCAGCGCCCCCCTCCGAGAGGAGGCACACGCACACTTTCTTAAGGCTTGCGCTACGTGTCTATTTCCCACCTTTGGCCACCTCAAGTTCACTGTATTCATACTTGTTCACTGTATTCATGGCACTGTGGCCCAACGCTCGCTAAACCTTGCTAAAACCTAGAAGGTTACGGCCAGCGAGTATAACGTAGCAACCGTTTTTTGTCTTTTGTGCGTTGTTGAACAATAAAAATTCGCCGCGTGCGCGTTAACTAAAAGCCGAATTCTCCTGTCTCTCATTCCCCCTTAACAGCCATTGGCATGTACATTGAACGCTCTCTTTTATTGTTCAGCAACGCACAGAGGAAATCTCTTACCGGCACTCCCTTGGAGGTCAAAATGTCATACTTGTTGCACACTACTACAACGGTTACGAGGTACGAATAGGTTGGCTGCTATATGGAGCTTCGCCCCTTAAAGGGTCAACTAAAATGTCCCTTGCTCGCTGACTCCATGTTCGTCGGTCTCTTCCTCTGATCCTCGAGTCTCGTGCCGGTTCCGTGGTGTAGCATCGTGGCGCGTGCAGAACGGCGTTCCATGGTGCGGCTATCTTGCTATTTGTGTGGCGGATTTTACGAACGCAAATTGTGGCACGTGTCTTCTGCGATGGTCGAACTGGGGTAATAGTCCCCCTCCTAGCACGCATCGCCCCGATGCGTAGAGCCGGCTGACAGCTTGTAAACAATAGGACTTGTCTTTGTGTTAGACGACGTGAGTCAGTTCGTTTGTTCAGTTTCTGTTGTAGTACGGTCTCATCCGTACTACATGAACAAGTTCCGGGATATTCCTGCATCGTGTTGTGCATACTTAACTTTCAGGAATCACTTCGTAGTTTACTGGGCCTAGCTGACGAAGAACCTTGTAAGGGCCAAAATAGCGCCGCATAAGCTTTTCTGATAAGCCACGTGCACTCAGGCGTCCAGACCCACTTAGTCTCCAGGAGAGTACTGAACGTCCATTCGTCTTAAATTGTAATGGTGCGCGTCGGCATCCTACTTGAATGATGCGGTTCCGTGCTAGTTGTCGCGCCTCTTGGGCCCTTTCTACGTATTCGCTGATGTCAGGGTCCTCTTCATTCGTGCTGTTGACAGGCAGCATCGAATCTAACGTCGTTATTACTGTCCGACCATAAACAAGTTAACATGGCGTGAAGTTGGTTGTCTTCTGTACAGCGGTATTGCATGCGAATGTAGCATAAGGTAATATGGTGTCCCAAGTCCGATGCTTGACGTCCACATACATCGCGATTATGTCAGCAAGCGTCTTCTTCAGCCTTTCAGTTAACCCGTTAGTTTGCATGTGGTACGCTGTAGTTATTCTGTGGTCGGTGTGCGTTAGTTTCTTGACAGAGTGTACTAGCCTGGCAGTGAACGCAGTTCCATTGTCAGTTATAAGGACTTCAGGTGCACCATGTCACAGCACTATTTGGGTCACAAAAAACAGAGCCACTTCTGTTGCCGTTCCTTTGGGAGAGATGACGTATGGGCATACCGGGTCATGTAGTCGGTTGCTACAACTATCCAGCACTTGCTGAACGATGACATAAGAAATGGTCCTAGCAAATCCATTCTGACCTGCTCAAATGGGTCTTTCGGTGGCTTTATGAGTTTCAAAAGACCTGCTGGCTTTTGAGGCGGAACTTGGCGTCTTTGGCATTCTCGGCATGATCTGACACAGTGCTGTACTGAATTCATCAACATTGGCCAGTAGTATCTCTGGCGGATTCTTGCCAAAATTTTACTAATGCCCAAGTGACCTGCCGACGGGTCATCATGACACGCTTCTAAAATTCACGCTCGCAGTGGGGATGGTATAAGCAGTAGGAACGTTTCACCGATGTGTTCAAGGTTTCTCTTGTAGAGAACGTTGTTGTGGAGGACGTAGGAACGCAGTCCATGGACGAAAACTCGTGGTACTTCGACTTGCTGCCCCTCTAGGTATTGAATGAGCATAACGAATTCTGGGTCCATTCGCTAATCATGAGCCATCTCCGACCCATTGACAGCTCCAAGAAATGCGGGATCTTGTTCATGTTCAGGACACGAGGTCTTGACTGGTGCTCGTGACAAGCAATCCGCGTCATCGTGCTTGTGGCCAGACTCGTAGACTACGGTGATTCTTGTAGACCCAGGCTACATCTAGCAAGTGTTCCGGAAGGATCTTTCAGGTTCGCAAGCCAACTCAATGAATGATGGTCACTGATGGCTCGGCATGGTCTACCGTATAATTATAGAAGGAACTTACATATGGTCCATAGAACTGCGAGACATTCCTTTTTTGTAGCTGAATAATTATACTCAGCTTTGACAGAGTGCGGCTTGCGTAAGCAATAACTTTTTCTTCCCCGTTCTGCTACTGAACAAAAATAGCACCGAGGCCAACGTTGCTGGTGTCCGTATGAATGTCTGTTTTGGCATCTTCATCAAAATGAGCGAGTATTGGTGGTGACTGCAAACGCCGTCGTAACTCAGAGACGGGGTCTTCTTGCTCTTGGTGCCAGATGAATGGTACACCTTCCTTCGTAAGCCATGTCAGTGCTTCCGCAATTTTGGAGAAGGTTTCAACGGAGCACCTATAGTAAGCACAAATCCCCAGAAAACGTCGCATAGCCTTTTTGTCTCTTGGCCTTTGGAAATATTCAACTGCAGTGATCTTATCCGGGTATGGACGGACACCGTGAAAACTGACAATGTGCCCGAGGAACCGAAGCTCCCAAAATCAAAAGTGGCACTCTGCGGGTTTGATTGTAAGTGCAGCTATGCGAATAGCGTCCAGTACCGTTGTCAATCTCTGTACGTGCTGCTCGAACGTAGTAGAAAAAAATTACTATGTCATCAAGATAGACAACGCATGACTGCCATTTGAAGCCGGAGAGCACAGTGTCAATCATCTTCTGGGAGGTAGCGGGAGCCGAACACACACAAAATGGGAGTACTTTGAACTCGTAGAGTCCGTCGGGTGTCACAAACGCCATCTTCTCACGATCTCGATCGTCGACTTCTATTTGCCAGTACTCGCTCTTTAGGTCTAACGATGAAAACAAAGTTAGCATCGCGCAGTTTATCCATCGTATTGTCGACTCGTGGGAGTGGGCGCACGTCCCGCTTCGTGACGAGGTTGAGTTTTCTGTAATCAACACAGAACCGCATGGTGTTGTCCTTCTTCACAAGTACTATCGGCGATGTCCATGGTATTTTGAAGGGCTGTATGACATCGTCGTGGAACTTCTCTTGTACTTGCTTCTTTATCGCCTCCCTTTCTTTCGGAACTACACGGTATGGATGCTGACATACTGGTCTAACATGCCCTTCGATTGCTATGCGGTGCTTTGCTACAGGAGTACGTCCGACTTTCGATGAAGAGGAAAAACACTCTGCGAAAATTTTGATCAACTCTACAACCTGGTCTTTCTGCAGAGATGTAAGCTCTCAGTCGATATCTATTTTCTCGAGGACACTGTGCGCTGTTGAGGATGTTGTGGGTACTTTTTCTATAGTGCAGACATCTGAGACTTGTACGTAGTCAGGAAGTGATGCTATGTCTGCTCCCTTCCCCACATGTTGTACCTCGTTGGTATAGTTAGTCAATAGCACATCAGTATATCCGTTCCGCAGGTTCACTAGACCTCTCACCACGCGTATCCCCCTTGTGAGTAGGAGTTGATATTTCCATCAGCTAGACCAGCATATTCACGAAAAACGTCACTTTTCACAGAAACTGTCACGCTGCTACGTGGCGGTACTGTCACACCTTCATCCACAATACGAAGAGACGAAACAATTGGTTGCTCCGCATGACGCACGGCAACAGCGTTATCTGTAGAGAAAGAAACTTGGGATTTTTGCAAGTCGATGATGACACTGTTTGCTTGCAAGAAGTCCATGCCCAGAATTGCCTCACGGGAACATTTGGGGAGAACAATAAAACTGCAGACGTACACATGGCCTCTTATTGCCACTCTAGCTGTGCACAATCCTACGGGGCTGAATAAGTGCCCTCCAGCGGTGCGTTTCAGCAATCCGGTCCAATCAGTGAGCACTTGCTTCAGCTTCTTTGCGAGCATGCTACTTATTACTCAGTAGTCTACACCGGTGTCTATTAACGTTATGGTCTCGACCTATTCGATTCTGACTTGTAGCTCGGGTGCCACATCGCCATTACTCCGCTTGTTCATCATTGTGTTAGTGCCATCGTCTGATCCGGTTAACGATGGAGGGTTTTCAGTTTTCCGAAAATCAGCGGACCTGCTTCCACAGGTCACTGGTTCTAGTTTTCTTGTCGCGGGCTTGGTGAACGATGCCGCGTGAAAGTAGATGATGGGTGTGGACTCGGTGACCTGTTGTGCATTGGTGCAATCGACCACTATTTATGTCGCTGAGTGTTTGGAGAGGCATAGCGCGAAGATAAAAATTCTTCGATTTTGTAAGGGCGCTGACCAATACGAGGGCAGGATACATTCACTGGGAAGCCACGTAGCCTGGCCCGATGGTAATGGCATGTCCGATAAAGATTACCTGCCTCCCCACAGTGGTAGCAGAGGGGCCGCCAGTCTGCAGTGCGCCATATATCTTTTTTGTGGGGTCTCGCTTCTGGTATCGGCGGTGGCGTACTGCAAGGAAACATCGGTTGCATAACGGTAGCTTGTGCAAAGTTCGGGCATCTGATGTCTTGCCGCAGAACTTGCGCGTACGACAGCTGTGGCTGAGGTTCCGGTTGCGTGTGGTGGCTGTTTGAATAATTACCTAATAACGCCACACCCATTCTAAGAATAATAACGCCACACCCACTCTCCTCCACACTGATTCCAGCAGACATGGGCTGGGTGCTTTACTTTTGCAACGAACAGAGAGTTATGGCGAACGTGTAATCGCATACGCTAGTCACACCCTCACAGCAGCAGAGAAAAACTACACCACAACCGAGCATGTACAGAAATAGATAGATATAGATAGATAGATAGATAGATAGATAGATAGTAAAACATGACCTCGCTTTATATTGTTGCAGCTGTAACATGTAACCGCTCTCTTCTTGTGCTCAATAAACACACACTTTCATTTACTGTTTGCACGCGTGCGTTATCTTTACATGCATATACATATATATAACGCTTTCTGTTTATTATAATTCAATTGTATCTTTCCTCGTGTATTTCTGCCAACTCGATATGTATATGTACATGTATCTAGTGTATCACCCACCTTACTCAATGCCACCCCCCCTGGAGCCTGTAAGGTACCTTGAAATATATTAAAAAATAAAGATAGATAGATAACCACACCCATAGAGTTTCATACGATAATACCCAGAGTGGATTCTGGCGCTAGTGTCTACATGGGCTTCTTGAGCGGAGCTTGTACCCGCATAGGAATGATGGGAAGTACAGGCTACGGATCTGCTTCTGACGGATCACGCTCTTGAGATTCACGACACTTCTTTCTGAGCGTACAACAAAGCAATATGAGGTTATATTTATTTGAAACCTGCTTCATTCTTTTGTACGCAATCTTTTTTTGGAAAAAGTTTTCGTGATCATGGCGTAGAAGTGAAACATGGAAAAATATAACAACCAGGGTACGCATCGCTCTGCCATTGCGCTTCAGATTTGGCACCAAGATAAATTCATTCTTTTTTACAACACTTGAAAAAAAAACCTGCTTGTTTTTCTCTAAAAAGTATGCATTATCTATATATGGAAACAACAGTTCAGTATCAGGTGAGGAACACTTATCGTTTCGTCTTCTGCGATGCTACGTGCGTCTGTCCAAGTGGTCTGCTCCCAACGCACCTCTGATTTTGATGCGAAATTGAGTCAGCAGCGCATAACGTTTCGTCTATTCAGCTTCGTCATCGTTTTGCAGTCAATTTAAAACGAGTTTGTGCCAGACGCGCTCGTAAAAAACATGAAACTGGATGTGATATCCTGCACGGGTATTAGCCACTATACCTATGCACAGCGGTGAGTGGACGATGCTTCGTTTGAACTGTGAAATACGACTAATAAAGCTCCAATGTCGCAGCAGATTTGAGACCTAGTAGTTTTCGGCCGTTTTGAACAACAAAGATGCTGATTCAGTGCTTTTGTCTGCACCACACCAACCGCGCTGAACGATGAACGAAACTGCAACTGTAGAAAAATGTCTGTGGACAGTTCGCTAGCTAACTCTATCCAATCCGACACCTGCACTTTCCAAAATTCCCATGGGGATACACGGTCGCAGCGCCGGATTCCTCTCTAGGCATTACTGTATGAAACTTTATGACCGCAACAATCGACTGGGACTCAAACCTGCCCCACCTTTGTCCGCTACACGCTGCTTTTAAAAAATCTGCCACACACCCCCGTTTGTTTAGAATCGTCACAGTGCCGACACCACTTAACGCTAGTGTTCTGCAGAGCTCGGAAGTGCTTCTGACTGGGCTGTATTATACGTGAGTAAGACTGGAGGGCGCGCTTTAAAGCAACGTCCCGTCATTTTTCTTCAATTTCAGAACTGCCTTCAGTATAGCACACTAAAAGTGACTCGATTCTGCAGCCCCTCTCATTGTATAACGCCTAGGTAACAAGACGTTGAATGCCACTGCGTGGCTAAAGACGTGTAGGGGTCACTTCATATGTCACAGTTATCTCCAAAGAATTATCATATGCCAAAGAATTATCTAAGATGTTCGGGCTGTTGTGCACTGCCCAAACACGAAGTAAGAACTGTAGCAATTGTTAGTTCACACTTGTTTTGTCCATACTTGGGCTATATTTTGAGCATCCTTTCTTGTATTTGATTAGTACACTGCAACTGTCGAGCTAGGACCGTCGAGCTACACTGCAACTGTCGAGCTACACTCTCGCGCTGAGATTGTTCTATAGCACTTGAACGATGTGTTACAAGTGTCGAGCTTCTTGCGGTTCTTTGTGTGACATTATCCTTTGTAGCTATTGCAATGACTAATTCCCCGTTGCGGGAAAACTGCGGCTTTTTTTTTTTTACTCTGGGACTCGAGAAGCACACGGGTGAAGCCCGACGACATTCAGGAACGCCCACGCCGGTCGGCGATGGAGCGCAAGCGCAGCGTGGAGGCATCTCTCACCGAAGCAGAGGAAGCGCTCTACGAAGACGTGCTGGAAGTCTTGACCGAAGCGAAAGAGGCTGCCTGCGTCTCATCTCAGGACGACATCGTCAATGATGACAAGTCGAAGAGCGATGGACAGCCCTCCTCAGACTCAGCGTCCACAGACGGCGCTGACGCGAAGCTCCTGGAGTTTAAGGTAAGTGCACACGCCATTTTAGAATTTCTTCAGCTCTTGCAACAGAGTAAGAAAATGCTAAAATATTGTCGTGCTGAAGCTACAACTTATTGTAGTTCTGCTAAGCAAAGCAGGCATTATTCTACTTTAATTGCACTTGATCACTGATCAGATATCTATCTATCTATCTATATATATATATATATATATATATATATATATATATATATATATATATATATATATATATATATATATATATATATATAGGCAAAAACTAGAACAACTAGAACTTTTAAGGCTTTTTGTCCGCAATGTTTATTCGGGTAGGCTTTCCTTGAGCGTTAGGCTTTCCTTGATCAAAACCATTGATCTCTGTAGCTAAGTTCATCAATGAGACATTTGCACTGTTGCCCCGCCGCGGTGGTCTAATGGCTAAGGTACTCGGTTGCTGACCAGCAGATCGCGGGATCGAATTCCGGCTGCAGCAGCTGAATTTTTGATGGAGGCAGAAATGTTGTAGGCCCGTGTGCTCAGATTTGGGTGCACATTAAGAACCCCAGGTAGTCGAAATTTCCGGAGCCCTCCACTACGGCGTCTCTCAGCTTCATAGGGTGGTTTTGGGACGTTAACCCCCACCTACCAATCAGTCAACATTTGCGCTGTTTAATCAATCAGAATATTCCGCTTGGTTTACGCAATAGCAAACGACGTGGTATATCCGCAAAAACAGTGGGCATTCAAGGAAGAGTTTTCGTACCTACAAATTTTTCCCGCAACGATGTGAATCGACTACTGTGAGTGGTAATGAAGGGCCAGTGTGGCATATGGTTCATAATATTTATTATATGTGATGTTCACGATTCTACGTCACTGTGCACGTCGACCTGTTAAAAGCATGTGCGCCTTTTCCTTGAACCTTTTTAACCCTTACACTTCCTTTACGGTGTCCTACCCACATGAAAATCATAAACCAGACAGAAGTTTGGTTCTGGCCTACACTAACCTTCCTTGAAGCGTTATGCCCTCCTTACCACTTGATCTACTACTCCAAAACATGTTGATTGTGTTTTATGCTTGGCTAGTCAGATTATATGCTTTTTGACTACAGGCTGCAAATCTCAGCTTGTGCATTCGCAAACACAGAAACAAAGGGAATAAGTTCACTGCGCAGGATAGTCATGCCAGACAAATGAGAATGGTCAGGCGACTGTATGGCAAAGCAAACTAGGAGACAATTCACAGCCGATATCTCTCATGTATCAACTAATCGAGTGCTCACTTCACCCTCAAGTCACGTAACCAAACTGCTGGCGTCACGGATTGTTCTTCAAATACGGGGAACGTCGACCCAGAAGAACAGGATTGCTTTTGTTTAGAAAAAATTCATTGCCAAAAACGTCAATACAATTCAACAGAACATTTCCTTCTTAGACATACTCTAACGATGATGACGAAACAGACGTCATACACATGAACTTGGAAATGGGTTGAAAGAACATGTATATTCGATGGCTCCCACAAACACAACCACAATATATACTTTAAGGTAAGCAAGAGACACAAATAAAACATGAATATGTACATTTTGCATATTTACATGTTGGCATGCCATTTCTGCCAGCGCATCGAGACATCAGCCTACCAATACCAGGCTGGCCGAAAGACAAGTTCCACTCGTCCGTAACAGACCGACACAAAAGGGCAGGACCAGTGCCGAATAAATTCCTCTTCACCGATGAAGAAGAGCTCCTACGACAGCAGCTCCGAGTACAATCGCTCTAGGATCGGGCCCGCTGCAACCACCTCGCAGCGGTTGCGCCAGAGGCAGAAAGAGCCGGCATCAATCAGAACACAAGTGAAGCGGCCTCGCGAACAACGCCCGGAAAAAATGAAGCGATTTACTCTGAGGCAGAGAAATCCGGTATGTACGGCTCTCCAAAAAACGCGAGCAATTAATGACCCAATGCCTCAGAAAATGCTGATTTGTTCCCCGAAGGAAGCAATTCAGACATGTTGCTGGCTGGACCATTCTCCACCTTTCGAGGCGGTTGAGAGTGGGAAGCACATTCCATCCCAGGTGCCACATAAAGTTCCAGAGGTGTCCAGGCAGAAAAGAAGCCCTTAACGTGCTCCAAGACACCCGTCTAGAGCGAGCACAGCGGGCTGGCGGGACCAACGGAAGAAACAAAGCAGGAGTTGTCTTAACTATGTGGTTGTTAAAAAAATCTACGCCAGGACAGCTCGACTTGACACGGCGAAAAAATGCAACAGTTGTTGCATAAAACGCAGGCAGTGTTATTGACTGCAGTCCCTTGTTAGGTTGCACATTAGGCATCAAATGCCGAAGGTTAGTACCCAGAAAGTAATATGCAAGCGTTCGTGCGGAGGATTCCTCCCTTTGCACTAGGCTCAAAAAGAAGCGCAGTGCCAGCAGCCGATATCATATGGACACTGAAGGGAAAGCAAAGCCTCCCTGAGAACGCTGCTGTCCCAGTGTCGCGTGAGAGACCAACTCAGTGCCGCCTGGCCAAAAAAAAAGGAACACAAAGCAGACTGCAGTGATCGTACGATACGTAAAGATGGTTGCACGACGTGAGAAAGGTACCAAATGCGACCGCAAGATACAGTCTGCGCAAAGTACTTCCGCTCAAGAAGCGGGAAGTCAGAACACCGTGCATCCTGAATTTTCAGTCTTACTTTTCGAAAGCGTTTAACCAAACGGATTCGCAAATGCCGTAGTGGTTGTATAAAATACCTAAAATACGAAGGAACGCGGCCGGCTGAATGGGAAAACCGGCACTAAGCCTGGAGTTTGGAGAGTAAATGAAGAAATACCGGGATTTTGAGATGTTCAACGCTGCACCTGAAATGTCCCCATAATGGAAAAATACACGCAGGCTGTGTGAAAGGCTATCTTCATCTAAAAGGTACAAGGTTTTATCATCGGCGAAAGCTTTGAGTTTCACGATACCGCTACCAGGAACGCAAGACTCCGCACACGTGAATCCGCGTCAAGAGCACGCAAATATGGCTCAAAGCTGAGGACAAATAGCACATGTGACAATGGACATTCCTGTCGGACCCCAGGTGTTAAGGAAAAGGTGGCACTTTCCCAGTCATCCAGAACAAGTGTGCTTTTCAGACCAGTGTATGTATTTTTGATCACTTCCACAAACGAATGAGAAAATACAAAGCCTGTGAGCGCATTAAGGATATACGCGTGCTCTAGTCGTTCAAACGCTTTTTCCTGGTCCAAAGAGACTAGGATACCACGTGCAGATCACGAAAGAGTATAGGTTATGATATCCCGTGTGGTAAATGACAAGATGTGTATTTCTCGTCTAAGCACTGAGCACTGATGAAGTCTGGTGATGACCTACCAGAGTGTTTAAGAGACCCCTCAAACGTTGAACAGCTACCGCCGCGAATATCTTATAGTCAATGTTGAGGAGCGTGATAGGTCTGAAATCTTCAGGATTAACAGAGGAAGCATCACCTTTTGGAATAAGCACAATGCGTCCTTCTCGAAAACTTGATGGAAAGACACCGTCCTCGTAGCCTCGCCGGATAACCGCGGTAAAGGTAGCACCAATCTCATTCCAAAATGTCAAATAAAACTCAACAGGAAAACCGTCTGGCCCAGGGGCTGTTCCACGTTTCATAGATTTCATTGCCGCTTTTACCTCTTCAGCCGACGGAGGGATGTGCAGGATATCCGCAGCTTCTTGAGGAATACGGGGCAAACTTCTAAGCATTGGCGCTGTTTCATCACAGTTAGTCCGCATGGCCGAACACGACATTGCTTCAAAATGCGCAAAGAAAACAGATCGATCATGCGTAAGAAGCCGCTGCGCCGGTGGTGTTTTTGCTGTCATAAAGACATATGCCTGTGATTGCCCAAAAAACAAATGTCTCACGTAGCGCAGCACCTCCGGATGTGCACATGGGTTGTGTCTACAGCGCCATGCTGCTGCCGCCAGGGACGAAGCAGCAGTAGAGCGCTGAAAGCGTTCACGCAGTTCACGCTGCCAAGCTCGCATCAGAGGAGAACGCGTCTCGGCGCGCAAAGCAATGCGTAACTTCATCGCTGTATCAGCAAGCTCTTCAGTAATGCGTCGACAAAGCGAACGCCCCTCTACTGCGCAGCGCAGGTGCCACTGTGTATTAAGCGCATTCTAATCTTCAGGTTCAGACGCCTTGAGCGACACACGTATTGCGCGTGACAAATCTGGTCTTGAGCGCACGTCCTGCAGGACGCGAACATCAAGACGCCATGGTTTTTCCGAAAAGGAAAATGGAACTTCGAGCTTCAAGACAATAGGCCGATGATCACATACGTACACAGAAGGTGGGAAGGACGGAACGCATAAATCGGAGACAAACGTCTCTAACGCTCGTGGGATATAAGCCCGGTCGAGCCTTCTGGAGGATCGGCCGCGTCGCCGTGTACAAACAAACGTATTTCCGTGCACTAGATTGTGCGCGTCCAGTAATGAAAAGTGGTGGACAAGGCGTCGCAGCTCGCGTGAATTTCAAGCAGACCGGCCCCAGCCAGGACCTTGTACATCGGTTCGCGTATTTAGAACGCACTTAAAGCCGCCTATCAGAATGACATCACGACCATAAAAAAACAAATCCACGTCTCTAAAAATCATTAGACTGTCCAGCTTGCACTGGCCCATACACACACAGTATTCTTAATCTGAAAGAAACGTAGCTACAGTCTAAAGCCAAAACACTGCCCACACCATCATAAAAAGCGTGATGATCCCGTAATAGAGCTCGAATAAAAATAATAATACCTACTGCCGTAAAACGAGAAGTAGCGAAAGAGAAATAACAATCTAGGTTGAACTTTCATTTAAAATCAAGCACGCCGGATAGCGAGAAGAAATTTGTTTCCTTGAGGCACAAAACATCACAATTTGCAGCGCGGGCGACTAATCTTCAGCTTGCTTTGCCAGACTGCGATCACCCTGAACGTTCAATAAAATATTATGCAGTGTAGTAGCCATAATAAAAAGTAAAGAGTAACCTGGACGCATAGTTCTAGACGGTGTCCAGGAAAGTGTCCAGGGGACATTTCCTCAACCAAATACAAGGCACTGTACGACCCTCCAGAAAAGGGTCGAGGTTTTTGGGACCATTGGGATTTACCACGGCCATCACTGCGTTCATCGGAGCAAAAGCTGTAAGTGTACCCTCGCTTTGTTTCACGTGGAGCTCCCATGTCGACGTCAAAATCGGCAAGGCTAGACAGCCCGATGCTACTATCAAGTCCAAGTCTGAAGCCGTCTAGCTACTGCGGCAGGATGCGTGTTTCCTCGTCCTCACTGGTATTTTCATGCTTTGCATATATTTCTCGCTGGTATTTTACTGCCAGTTTCCCACATTAGACAAAAATATCACGCATGCATGCAACTAAGGTGAAGAACATGAGACAATCAAGTGCTAAAATTCAAATTGCAATCTTCTTTATTTACACACTTCAGGAAACAACTGTGCAATTTCAAATAAGTTTTGCCTTTTTTCTCTCTCTTTGTGATTTGACTGCGGAGTCGTTCTCTTGGAACTTTTTGCAAGCAAAAAAATGCATTCGAGTAACTAAATAAAAATGGATGAGTTTACCGGTGAGTTCGCTGTAGTGTTTTAAACAGCCAACTGTGTTGGTGCCATTTTCAATAAGGCTATCAAGAACCCTCCAAAAAAGATCACCAAATGTAGCTTGTTCACTTGCTTGACTCACTTTCTTTTCAATGGTACTTATGCATGCAAATAATTTTCTGGATGGGTATACAAGGCAACCAGAAACGTGATTAGCAGTGCTTCTGCAGGAAGGGCATCCTGGGAACCAACGTGATCTTTCTTGCAATCAGCACAATCTGCAGCTCTGTTAACTTTAAAGGCGACATAGCCAGCTTAATAATTCTGTGCAGTCTCCTCTGGCGACAACACGTTGTACGTGTGATCGTCGGGGAGATTGCACAAGTCATTGAATGGTATGCAATTCAGTGGCTTCCACACCTCTTCCTTGACTGCGTTTTTTTTCTGAAGTGCCTCACGGCGCTTTTCACCAAGGCTGTCGAATGCACTAAGCAAAACTTGGTCATTGCCTCCCTCACAGTTTCCCTTTAATGCCAATAACACTTTAGTGTAAAGCGAAAGTAGGCAAAATAACTGGCCGAAGTTTGTTACGGTAGGATGGTCTTCGTCTCCCCCAAATGATCTGACAAGTCCAAAGAACCTCTGCAAAAAAAATGGTGTTAATAGTGCCCCGTATCAGCATACAAAAGCTATATTACCTCAAGGGGATCTTGATTCAAGCTTGCTGTAAGCACGTAACTGACACCCCGGCTGTGTAGGAACTCAATTAAAGAAAGCACTGACTTGAGGGTGACACGAAAAAATTTCATTGTCTGGGTGGATGCAAACTGCTTCAAATTTCGGATTGATTCTGTGTCATTCATCATATTCAAAAAGTCTTCCAAGACCTGCAAGCATATTAAAATTGCAAAGCAGTTCATGAGAACATTGGTCACAGTGCACTTCAAAAGTACCGGCACTGTCACTGAAGCCAGGAACTTTCAGCTGCCTGTACACCTTCAAGCCAATAGCAACACTTCGGCTGAAAAGCTGCGAAGTAAGGAAACAACCATATTGTGCAAATGACGCACTCAACAGAAACTTACTGAACAAGAAATGGGATATGCAGGACAGGTAGAAAGTTTTATTGAAGTACAGTATCTGAGTGGCTAAACGGACATTCATTTTCTGGAGTGCCTGGGGTTTAACGTGGTACTCGGTGAGTTTTGGAACAACTCAAATGTTCACTTTCTTTTCAGCCTCATACAGCCGCACGTAATTCTCATAGCTTACTTGGTTGTTTCCTATCTGAAATAAATTCAAGGGAGGCAACTTAGAAAACAGAGTACGGCAGCACAGTGTACGGTTGAGAAAGAGAGTGGTGAGATTTTTTTTATCCTAGCTCACCTGGGCATACTTGTGCTTCATCAGATGATTTCTAATGCATTTCATTTTGTGGGGAACATCACAAATGAAGTGCAGGGATACATCTGGAAGACAAGGATGTTCAATCTTGCACTTGGGTTCTTCAGGTTTGCCGTTGACACCCAGGTGTGTCCACATGGATTTGTTGCTCCCGGCCCCATCACTGATGACTGCCAGCACTTTTGCACCATACTGATGGAGCTGCAAAACTGTACTTTTTACAATCTTAGCTAAAATCGAGCCAGGTGCCGCTCCTTTAGTTGCATATGCTGCAACTGGTTGAATCCATGGCTCGAACATTGGGTTAAACATCACAACCAAAGCATGATCTGCCAGCTCATCTGAGTTTGTGCTGGATACGTCCCCGTAATTGAAAAAACCATCAAAGGAGTAAGATGTTCTGTTAAACTCTGTGGTATCTCTCAGTTTAATCTCATCGATGATGATTAAGCCATATGTATGGTGCTCTGGCTTTCCATTCATATGAAGCTTGATGGACTCCAAGGCAAATTTAGTGATGCCATAATCGCATGGGAGACCCCTGAGCAACTGTGTGAGGCGATTAATGCTAGGAAGGGGAAGAACCTACATATCAGAGAGCGTCCTGTAGCACTTGGGGCTCTTTAGTCTCAGCATCAAGCACACTATGAGCCACTCTGTCGTGTACCTGTGGCCACGTGGCGACTTAGCTGCTTGCTGCATTATGGTAGCACGTAGGGCCATTTTCTGAGGCTTAGGCAAGTCTTTCACAATGTCATCAACAGTACTTACAAAAGCATTCTTCAGCTTAATGCTCAGTCTTTGGAATTCAGCCTTTTTGCGCTCTCTGGCAGCAGTGGCACGTATGAGACGCTTTCTGAGTATGCTGGCTGCAACAGCCATCTTTTTCCTCGGCTGCTTTGACGGAGCCTTTTTCTTCAGTATGTTTGCCACGCCAACACACATGGCACACATTCCTTTGTCAGCATTTGTCAAAACTGTACAGTCTTTGTGGTGCACAGCTTCACTTCCTTCTGCAGATTTTCCGGAACCGCGGACCTCACTGCGGGTGCACCCAAGCCAGACTTTCATACTGTGCACAATTCGCACTATCGCTTCAACGTCTTTCTGGGAGCGTACCCGCACGTCAACAAGCGACTCTTGCAGCAGTTTTCTGTTCGCTGAAATAACGAACGTAAGATCTCGTATCACAACGCTCTTCATGATAGAGTAAACACCTGCGCTCATCCCTGTCTCGTAGAAAACTGCTTGCCGGCTGTTTTCTGGCTCATCTTCTACAATTGACAACTGCCAATTCCGAGGTAGCCGCAGTGAGGCACTGTTCTCCATAATGTACGCGAGATCAGTGCTCTCGCAATCACTCGGAAGCTCATTTGGCGTTTCGGGAGGTGGGTGGCAAGACACAGTCTCTGCACCCCGAGAAGCACTTGCTCTCTTTTTCGGCGACCGCCGCCTCTTCGGTGCAGAAGACAGATAGCTGGGTAAGTTCGGGAATTGCGTCGGAATGACACCACTTTTCAGAGCCCATGCACCCCGCTCAACCTCTACCACTTCACCATTGATAATATGTTCATATGTTTTAGTGATGTCTGCCGGCTGAAAGTGAACGTCGCACACCTTGCATGTTTCGCTGAGCAACTTATCAGAGCGGGGAATAGCCCTTCGCCACCTGTCAAGAAGCTCGGGGTCCGACGGTGGGGCAAAAAAGTGCCGCTTGTCGGGGTTACTTCTATATCCGCTTGTGAAGCCAGGCAAAAAACACGTCGGCATGTTGGCTCAATGTTATGGCATTTCACATGTGAACCCTGGGACACGGCGAGGAATCGGACAGCACTTCGTGGGGGAGAGCAGCTGGCCTTGAACGCCGGCGACTTTGTTGACTGTTCGTAACAGCGAGCAGATCTATCATCAGCAGTCGCTCACTCACAGCACGAACACAGTTCACAACCTTAAAACAAGAGGAAAACAACGAGCAAATCTATCGGCAGTCACTCACTAACAGCACATACACAGTTCACAACCTCAAAATGAGAAGAAAACAACGAGCAAATCTATCGGCAGTCACTCACTAACAGCACATACACAGTTCACAACCTCAAAACCAGAAGAAAACAACGAGCAAATCTATTGGCAGTCACTCACTAACAGCACATACACAGTTCACAACCTCAAAACAAAAAGAAAACAACGAGCAACCCCACAGCACGACCCAGAAAACCATGGCCACTGGCACACCGAAACGCTCGCCTGCACCGGCCGGCCCGACGGCACCGTGCAAAAGTCGGCCGCAGCGCCCTAACACCCCCTAGGAGTAAGACGCGCCCGGCTTCGGCAGCGGAGCTTCGAAACTGCAGTATATATCTATAAACGTTGCTGGAGACCACGGTAGTCTAACGTGGCACGGTGACCGGAGATGCGCAGGTAGTTCGGTACAGGATTAGCGGCGTTCATCTCCATTCGAACATACCGCGTTCCAGTGAGTACGCCGCGTCGCCCGCTCATCAAACCACTGGTGACAGTGAGCACCTTGCCATGGAGAAATAAAGCTTGGACGAGAGCTTTATTTGAGACGAACGATGTCAGGAACAGGCAGGCGACGTTGGTAACTTGTGGGCCAACGGGAACGACTTGAACACGCTCGCCACCAATCACCAGGCAGCCAGCATTGACGATTAGAGACATGGAAGCCATGCTCTTCACGTTGACTTGGAAGTTTCGAGCTCCCTTATGCTGCACGCAGTATACCTCTGAGAGGCCCACTATTGAGGCCGTCGCATCAGCGACAGTCTCGGCACTGGTCCCCGTAGGAACAACAACGTCGAAGACAAGCGCCTTCGAAGGCATCCAAGACGCGACAGGCACCATGACTCCTACTGACAGACGCCCCTAATGTAAAACGATCAGGGACGTCCTTAGCACTTGAAAACCGGCGTCAGCAGCCGACGTGAAACTCCTTATAGCGGCCCCCGTTCATCCCTCGTAACCGTTGTAGTGCGCAACAACTTCAACATTTTTACCTCTAAGGTGGTGCCGGTGAGAGATTTCTTCTGTGCGTTGTTGAACAATAAAAAATGGGGCTCAATATACATACCAATGGCTGCTAATGGGGAATGAGAGACAGAAGCATTCCGCTTTTAGTTAATGCGCACGCTGTGATCCCCATTAGCAGCCATTAGCCGCCATTGGCATGTACATTGAGCACTCTCTGACAAGAAATGGTTGCTACGTTATATCGCAGGGTGTAACCTCCTTAGTTTTAGAAAGGTTTAGCGAGCATTGAGCCTCAGTGCCATGAATACAATGAACTAGTATATACCAAGATTGAACTCGAGGTGGTTGAAGGTGGGAAGTAGATACGAAGCGCGAGCCGTAAGAAAGTGAAAGCCGAATTCTCCTGTCTCCCATTTCCCATAAGCAGCCATTGGCATGTACATTGAGCACTATCTGACGGAAAAAAGTTGCTACGTTACACTCGCCTGGCGTAACCTCCTTGGTTTTAGAAAGGTTTAGCGAGCGTTTGGCCGCAGTGCCATGAATACAGGGAACAAGTATGTACTATAAACTCGAGGTGCTTAAAGGTGGGAAGTAAACCCGAAGCGTAAGCCGTAAGTGTGTGCGTGCCACTTCTCATTACGTCCTTGAAAAATCCGCTGGATGGCGGTGCTTCGATATGAAGAATATATGACGAAAAGATGCGACATAGTGGTACTTGGAGTGCTGAATAGATAGATGGGCGAATGGACACACAGACAGATGCATAGATGGACGCATGAACGGATGCAGGGGCGGATGCATGAACGAACGCAGAAACGGACGCACGAACAGACGCACGCACGGACGGGCGGATGGGCGCATGGACGGTCACTTAGACGGACACATGAACGGACGAATGCTTCGCGCCACTCTCCATCATTCACTCCGTGAATATGCTGCCAATTTTTTGTTTAAGGCAGCTGAAAAGGCCTAGTACAACAACTGACGTCATTTGTCAACACTCTGGACCAGGCTACCACTACATTTTCCTCCTCTTTTTATTTCGCTTAATTTATTCGTATTTGCCATAGCATTTGCTGTCGCCAAGATGATAAGTTGACTTGTCTAACAGTAGGCGCCAGTGCTATCCCCTGTTGAACGCTATTAACAAATTCAGGCCTCGGTCTTCATATGTGCTTTTTCCTTGTAAATGAATGCTGCTACTGACGTTCCTTTGCTCACGGTGTCACCGTGAGTCATCAGTTAGCCGGTGGTTGTCTGACACAACAAGACATTACAACAATAAGCAATTTTCAAACAAGAGAAAGCTTATGTAGTTGCCCTCATCTTGATGTCTGCAAAAAGAGCGGTCCATTGATTTGTTTATCCCTTAGCGACACGGCGGGGGGGGGGGGAAAGAACTCATTAGAGAATTGGAGCATTTGGGACCTAAGAAATGTGTGACCGCCAGGGCGCATGCGCACAGTTCATGGCAATCTTGGGTTCTTGCGTTTGTGTTGACTCAAGGCCACGGTGCGAGACAGAAACAATTTCATGGGTACCCTTCTCTGCTTCCTTAAGAGATGTGATTGACCAGAGAAAGTAACAGCTACGTGTCCCTGTTGGACAGTTTCCGGCAGCGCATACCTGTCGGCAAGCCAGCGCAACTCCAAAACGAAAAAAAAATCAGATCACATCTACAGACTGAAAGATGATGAGTATGTGAAGCATCCGTCTGTTCATCCGTCCATGCGTCCGTTCGTCCTTGCATGCGTCCGTGCGTCCGATGGCGTTAGAGAATGCAGACGGCGCGCGGGTAACACCGACAAAACGCAAGTCAAGGAAGCCGAGTGTGAGGGTCTTGAACACGGCCGTCGCTCTTCTTCGTCCATGTCCCACCAACAATCCACCACGTACGGCGACTATCTAGCAGACAGAGAGAGCCACGCATTCTCTGTGCACTCAGGCAAAGCGCGCGCAGCATCTAGTTGGAGAGCAGTGGAAGATTAACGCCATCTAGGAAATGAGATGAGAAATGGCCGTCCACTTCTTCTGCCTTCTTTTCTTTCTCGTCTCTTCACTCGGTTTCGTGTGATGCGTCACATGGATGGACTGAAAAAAGCTTCTCCCCTAAAAAAGTAACGTATCGTTGCCATAGCAACCGTTGAGGCCGGTGGCAATGCCGGCGATCGCCGAGCATCGCGCTTGTCCCTCCCAAAATACAGGTCATGCAGTAGCTTTAGTTGCCAGTGTGCCTTAGAGGCGTTCCCTAAGTGGCGTTTGATCATTCGTGTAGTTGACACAAGCTCGTACTGTAGAAAGCATCCATGCCAAAAATCTGATGAAAGAAAACGTCTAAGTGCATTGTTAGTGAATGCCATATAGGTGACCCTTCGTGCAAGAAAAAGCCAATTTTTTCAGTGTTTTTCTAATATTGAACACTTGCTAACATGAACTAAATCGGTGCTCTGCATGATTCATACGCTCGGCAAAAAGAATGCAGTTTGCAGTAAGCACTTCCTAGATGATATGACTCTAAAAAATAAAGATATTTCGAAGAGCTAGCAGGGAAGAACACTCAACTAGATGTAACACAGTCCATGAAACGCACGAAAAGCAGCGTATATTCTTTTTAGGGGCAAAGCTCCTTGTAGCGGAACTCGCTCGTCCCTCGTAGTCGTAGTCGTAGTGTGTAACCAGTCCTACGCTTTCACCTCGAAGGTGGTGCCAGTGGAAGATTTCTTCTGTGCGTTGTTGAACAATAAAAAAATGGCAGCATATCCACCGAGTGAATGATGGATAGGGGAGCGAAGCATCCGTCCGTCAATTCGTCCTTGCTCCATCCATCTACGCGTATGTCTGTTCGGCCACCCATGCGTCCATCCGCCCTTCCGTGCATGCGTCTGTTCGTGCGTCCGGACGTTCACCTGTGCGTCCATCCCTGCTTTCGTCCATGCATCCGCTCCTGTGTCCATTCATGCGTTCATCCATCCGTGCAACCATCCGTGCGTCCGTCCATGCATCTGTCTCTGTGTCCGTTCGTCCTCCTATTACACACTCCAAGTACCACCATTTCTCATCTTTTTATCATATATTCCTTATAAAGAAGCACCGCCATCCAGCGGACGTTCCGACGACTGAACGAGAAGAGGCACACGCACGCTTTCTTTTGGCTTGCGCTTCGTGTCTACTTCCCACCTTTAACCACATGAAGTTCATAGTATATACTAGTTAACTGTATTCATGGCACTGTGGCCCAACGCTCGCTAAACCTTTTTGAAACCTAGGAGGTTACTCCCAGCGACTATACCATAGCGACCCTTTCTTCTTTTCTGTGCGTTGCTCAACAATAAAAAATGCGTATCGTACGCATGAACTAAAAGCCGAATTTTCTTGTCTCTCATTCCTGCTTAGCAGCCATTGGCATGTACATTGAGCACTATCTTTTCATTTTTCAACAACGCACAGAAGAAATCACCGGCACCACCTTGGAGGTCAAAAAGTTATACTCGTTACACAATACTACAACAGCTACGAGGGACGAACGGGTGTCGCTATAGGGAGCTTCGCCCCTAAAATTTGCAGCGTGCGCGTTAACTAAAATCCGAATGCTTTTGTCTCTCATTTCCCATTAGCAGGCATTGACATGTTCCAGTAAGAAGTAGAAGTGTTAGAAGCCGACTTCTGCTGTCTCTCATTTCCAGTAGCAGCCATTGTTACCTCCAAGGTAGTGCCTAGTGAGATTTCTTCTGTGCATGACTAAACAATAAACACTTTTTGTTCAAAACGCCATTGATTCATGAAATAAACTAACGAAAGACGCCAGATGTTTTCTAATTGCAAACCGAAAAGACGCTAGATGTTTCTAGAGCAAAACAAAAACAAGACGCCAGCTGCTTTACGAAAGACGCCAGGTGTTTTCCAAACGTCAGTAACACTCAACAGAATATTTTCTTCTTAGACATATATAAATTAAACGTGGGTAAGGAAGCCCTCGACACTCAGATGCACCTGTTCTTTCATAGGCGCTGAGACGCTTGAGGAGGAGGGCGCAGCCGCTGCCGTTGAAACACGTCTAGCGTCTCTGCCAGCAATAGTGCCGAGCGGTCGTAGTGTGCTTCCGCATTTATTTCAGCAGTAAACGACTCAGTACATTATGAGCGCACTACCCGTTGCGCAGTGCTATCTGACTCCCCCCCCCCCCCCATGCTGGCCTTCCTACAAGAGACACTAGATGCGTCCGTTTCTGTTTCTGGCTCTTAAACTCCTGTTTCTGACTGCTTAAGTCATTCAATGGCAACTTGAACAAATGTGAAGCTTTCTACGGAATGGACCGCATAATCTGAACTGATTTCAAGTGAGTGCTTCACATTTCGCATTCACAAAGATAGACTTTTTGGCAGTGTTCGGCAACCTCGGTGGGCCTACCGGCTAGGCCTACCAGTATGGTCATTCACGAAACAGAGGGAGAAGAGCTTCCCTCCGCAGAAGCTCTCGACCATGATGAAGGCAGCTGGCGTCAAGTGTATGCCAGGGCCAGAAAGCCCGCATTATTCCCAATGAAATCGATGCCTGCCATCAACACTTCGCAAGAACAGTCATAGAAACTTTCCCATCGACTCATCGTTGTGCCTCCAGACCCTCTTCACTTCCATCGGACAACTACAAAATAGTCCTGCGAATACGTGGAGGCCTCAGCTGTGCTGACACTCCCCTTCTCAAGCTCATACATGCCGTCCTAAAAGCGGCAGAACTCACAAGCTTCCTACGTGACCAATACTCCATCAACTCTGTAAGCAACGTTCCGCTCAAAAGCACACCGGACACGGAACGCTCCGAAGCATACCGCCGTATCAAATCTATTAGGATGGATTAACGCAGCTTTGCAGTCGTCCCCCACATTACTGATTCATCGAATACCTGCCGAGGGGTTATCCGTAATAGTCCTATAAAACACACACCCGAAACCGTCTTGTCAAGTCTATTGAATTGTGACAGACTAGGCCTCATCCTGACCGGACGTCGCATGGGTTCCACAACGTCCATCTTGGTCACCTTCAGAGGTACGCGCGTGCCATTCGGCGTAAGCTATCAGGGTGGCTTCACCAGATGCGTACCCTTTCGTCCTAAGACAGAAACTTGTAATTTTTGCCGCAAACGTGGCCACAGGTCAGACTAATGCCCAAGCATCCATCAGTCTTTATGTCCCATGTGTGGCATTCCAAACCCTCTCCTTGATCACGACTGTGAACCTAAGTGTGTGGTGTGCAACAGTGAACACCCCACCGTCTCGCCTCTGTGCCCAGAGCTCTACAAACCCAAACCAAAGCACGCACCCTGAACTTTCGAGCAAGATGCAGCTACATTCCTCAACCCAAGCACATAGTTCAAGAACGCCCCTAGAGGACGCTCACCAAGTATCACAAGACACCAAAGCCGCAGCCGAAGTCGCATCAAAAGCATTTATCGAGACCCCAGCCCCCGGACTGGCTCTGGACACGAGGCGAGCTGGGCCGATGTAGCCTCCCCTGAAAGCTCCATTCAAAAGCAGCTCAAACTATTGTAGGATGAGGTGGCTAAATTGAGGGCATAAAATTTAGAACTATGCCTAGAGCGTCAGTCCTTCAGGCAACCTCCCTGCCTCATCTCTCACCCCTACACCTATCTCACCACCACCAGCTCCTCTCTCAACCATTCCAATAGCTAGGGGCCTCGCTTAACCAGCTGCGCAAGAAGGAAAAGTCTCGACTCCCACATTGTCATTCAAAGAGCGAGTAGACTGAGTCGAAGCGAAACTAGTGAAGGTTGGCAAAATTAAGGATAAAGTAACTAAACTCGAAGAAAAACTAGGCAATTTTATTACCTTCACCACAGCTTCCTTGCAGAAACTACATGAATCCGTAACCTCGATACAACAGGCCATGTTACCGATGCAACAAACCCTAGATAGATTCACGCAGTGGATTGACATGGTCCGCACTAACAATTCAGAGCTTGCCCAAACTAAGCCGAATCAATCTAGCGAAAATGGCTCCTCGTAACCGCACTGAACTTTGCGTATGGCAGTGGAACTGCAGGGAGTTTCGTCAAAGAAGACAAACCTCCTGCAGTACACCAATTAATTTACAAACTACCCCTCCCACAATCATTGCGTTACAAGAAACGTGTAGTGCAGCTGCCACGTTATACAACGCATCAAAATCCGGCTGATACCACACCTAACACCGCTGTCTTAACTCAGAAGCACCTTACAGTTACCTATTCAAAATTTGCTGACATTGACATTGAGCACGACTTTCTCCAAATACTACCTGATAATCTTAACTGGCCATTCTTATACGTTCTGAATGTATATAGTAGACCACAAGAGAAAAGGCACCACTTCGATTCCATATTTGCCTGAGCTACATCCTCTGCAGGCGAACATACCCTCCTCATAGTGGAGGATTTTAACGCCTCCCTCCCAGCGTGGGGTTACACCACATCTACACCGAAAGGTAGAGCCCTCTAATCCCATATTCAGACACATCTTTTGACACTGCACAACGACCCGGAGGAGCCTACTCGTTCCGGGAACAGTGTGAACAAAGAGACATCCCCACATCTTACCCTCACTAACTATGCTGCCACAATGGTTTGGACTAATACCCTAACTAATCTTGACAGTGATCAATACATTATTAGCATTACTTTACGACGAACCCCAGACCCATTGCACCCAAACCACCGATGCTGAGAGAATGGAACAAATTTAGAGATACCTGCTACAACACCGCTCCCTAACGTATTTTAGACCTTACTGTGTGGTCTGAAGAGCTTCAAAAAGATGTTTAATTTCACACAAAAATTTTACCCCCCGACACCAATCTTCTCAATATGTGCGAAGCAAATCAGTCGCTTCTGCGATGGTGGAAACACCAGCGCCACAACAAGAAATTCTGCATTAGGATAGCGAAGCTAGACCAACCAATCGAGCGATACGGGACTCAATTGGCGGCCCCACAATGGGGTCAGCTTTGTGAAGGAATGCATGACCACCTCAGTAATAACCGAACGTGCCAACCTCTTGGACATCTGCTAGACTCAGTACTTCTCGCGCACGACACTGCCACGCTATCACTAAACTGTTACACGAGCACAGTCTCACAGCTCTTCGATAACCTCCGCACATATCACATACCTCTAATACGAAAGGATTCTATACCATCTTACCCAGGGAAACCTAATGAGTCATTAGATGCACCGATAATGGAGCTGGAAGTTCGGCACGCCCTCGCAACACTCCCTACGACGTCGGCTTAAGGCCCAGACCGCGTTAACAACAAATTACTTAGAAATCTTGACCCTATTTCTATTAAAGCTTTGACTGAGTACTTTGACGGCTGTTTTGAAACGGGCACCCTTACACCATCGTGGAAAGATGCCAGAGTCATATTTATACCTAAACCGAACAAAGCTCTCTTGGTAGAAAATCTGAGACCCATTTCCTTAACATCGTGTCTCGGAAAAACTATGGAGTATGCTGTGCTTGCACGCCTCCGGAGACACGTGGAGTATATTGGACTGCTGCCTCCAGAAATGATTGGCTTTAGGTCCTCACTTTCGGCTCAAGCTGCGATGCCTCTACTTCAACACGACATAACTTATAACCAGAGCGAGGATACTCGAGCGATCCTGGTCTGGACATACATGGAGCATTAAATAATGGAGCCCACTCAGCTATATATGCTGGCCTCAACCGTATTTCTTCTGGCTCTAAAATGTACTCTTGCATCAGAATATTCTTCACAGACCACACAGCTACATTAGTATTAGGTCCAGAACATTCCTCACCCTATACACTTGGCAGCTTCGGAACGCCTCAAGGGTCAGTGCTCTCTCCAATCTTTTTTTAACCTGGCTATGCTACCTATACCCAACGCTCTTCAACGTATCCCTGACTTGAACTTCTCATCTATGCTGATGATATCACCTTATGGGTGAAAAGAGGCTTAGATGTACACATTCAAGACACCCTACAAACAGCTGTAGGTATAATAGCACCACTAACATCTCCAATGAATCTCTATTGCACGCCGAGTAAATTAGAGTTGCTCCTTCTACCAACTCATCGTCGGAAAAAACACGTTTCAATGGTCGAAGTTCACATAAATGGGTGCGTCATTTTTAGACTCTAACGCATTTGTGTGCTAGGTTTATTTATTCAAAACAACTGAATTAATACACACACTCGAAGCTTCACGCAGTACTGTTGAAAACACCCTAAGAATCACAGGGAAAAATGTAGGGCTCCGAGAGTCAGAGCTACTCCGTGTACTACAAGATTTCATAATTAGTAAAATGTCATATACTCTTCCTTACCTTCACCTTAAATTAGCAGAGGAAGAATCAGTCAACATCCTCCTCCGCAGAGTTCACAAATACGCGCTAGGCATTGCAACAAATACCTCTAACGCACTACTCCACAAGACAGGAGTCATAAATACCCTATGTGAAATCCGTGAAGCCCATTTAACAGCTAAATACGCAAGGCTCGCGACCACTAGCGCAGGTCACCACATTTTATCGTCTCCCCAAATGAACTTCATCTCACTCACCAAAGCTAAATGCCACAATCCCCATCACAAACACAAACAATCACTCATACCGCCTCTTCCTAAAAACATGCATCCAACATATCATACTAAGTGTCAAATCGAAAGAGCAAAAGCTCTTCAGAAAAAAAAACTTCTTGTGGCCAACGACGTGCTCTCAGTTGATGCGGCAGGATACCCATTCTCCTCATTCTATGCCCTCTCTGCTGTCGATTATAACGGCGAGCTGCTCACAATGGCATCCATCACTGTCAACTTTTTGGAAGAGACAGAGGAGGCTGCCATCGCTTTAGGTCTACCAATACCCAATATCACTATGAATGTGACTTCAAAAGTGCCATACGTAAATTCAGTGCAGGTTGCATCTCGTACACTGCCCTTTCAATTCTTCAGAAACAACCTCCCACGCAAGACGTTGCTCTCATACGGACGCCCGCGCATGCGTGGTTGAGTGGCGATGAGGCGGCTCATACCTGCGCTCGAGTAATGACCGGCCGAGCGCAGGCCTCTGATGGCACCTTAGACTACGTTGCCCATTTCAGCGCGAGAGATCGTCTTTTGACCTTTCACCATATAAGAAATCACTACCGCCTACAACGCACTATATACCCCTAATACACCATGCAGCTTCACGCTACCATGAAATAATATGGCGCCAGTAAAGACGCGTACGTTTCCTACCCCATATTTTCGCCATCTTATACACCCTGCGATATACCCCTCCCCTTTGTGCATTTTCTGTCAACAAAGAGCTAACCTAGACCTTATCATGTGGGGGCGCACTCGAAACCCACCACCTAATTCTCTACACATTATAGTAAGTAGCAATGGGAGGCTGCTCTGTGCAGCTCAGCGCCCGAGGTGCAGGACCAGATCTTGGATTGGGCCAAGAGGGTAGCGAAGACCTACGTTGGGTAGGCTCCTCTGACACTCCACCATCGCACCTTTCCCTCTTGGGAGAAAGATTTATGGGCGAAGCTCCTTAAAGCGGCACCCGTTCGTCCCTCGTAGTAGTAGTAGTCATAGTGCGTAACCAGTGTTACGTTTTGACCTGCAAGGTGGTGCCGGTGGGAGATTTCTCCGTTGCGTTGTTAAACAATAAAAAATTCGCAGCGCGCGCGTTAACTAAAAGCCGAATTCTCCTGTCTCTCATTCCCCATTAGCAGCCATTGGCATGTACATTAAGCATTATCAGACAAGAAGTGGATGCTACGTTATACTCGCTGGGCACACTCTCCTTGGTTTTAGAAAGGTTTAGCGAGCGTTGAGCCGCAGTACCATGAATACAGTGAACTAGTATATACCATGAACTCGGGGTGGTTAAATGTGGGAAGTAGACACGAAGCGCAAGCCGTAAGAAAGTAAAAGCCGTATTCTCCTGCCTCTCATACCCCATTAGCAGCCATTGACATGTACATTGAGCACTATCTGTCAAGAAAGGGTTGCTACGTTATACTCGCTGGGCGTAACCGCCTTGGTTTTAGAAAGGTTTAGCAAGCGTTTAGCCGCAGTACCATGAATACAGTTTACTAGTATATACCATGAACTCGAGGTGGTTAAAGGTGGGAAGTAGACACGAAGCGCAAGTCGTAAGAAAGTGTGCGTGTGCCACCTCTCGTTTAGTGCTTGGAATGTCAGCTGGGTAGCGGTGCTTCTATATAAGGAATATATGATGAAAAGATGCGAGATGGTGGTACTGGGAGTGTTGAATATATGGATGAACGGACACACAGACATATGCATGGAAGGACGCAGGGGCGGATCCATGGACGGATGCAGGGACGGATGGATGGGCGGATGGACACCTGGATGGTCACACAGACGAACGCATGGACGGACGGAAGCAAGAACAAATGGACAGACGGATGCTTCGCCCCCTCTCCATCTTTCACTCCGTGGATATGCTGCCTTTTTTTTCTCCTATCCTCCTGTGCGCTTTCTGTTCTTACGTCGTCGTCAAACGTTCGCGAAGTGACACGTTCGCAAACTGAAAATGAGCCTTCCGCGGTGCGCCCAGCGCTGCTATGTCTGCCATTAGGCCACAAGTGCGCTCCTGTATGTGTTTGTTCGAAGCGCGCAATGCCCAAAGCTCAAAACCGACTAAGCACCCATCAATCGCTTTTCCTAGTTTCACGTGAACCCGATTTCCGAAAACTGGCAAAAAGCGTGTTTCCCATGAAAAAAGCGGGATTCTTCTCCTGGAAATCGTGTTTGTCGTATGTTAGCCGACTACCGGTGGTCGGTCTGCCACCGAATTCACCGGCTGCGTCGGTCTATTGTTGCTCATCTGCTGAACCAACGTTTCCGCGAGCGTGTTTGACAACCGTAAGCTGGAGAACGCGCGAGACAGGGGGGAGACGCCATGTCGTCTGCTACGGCGCTCATTGGCTACCACTGCTGCAAACGTCATTTCCTCGCCATGCCTGACGCACTCGTCAGTCCTCGCTGTCATCGCTGCACTCGCGGGTTGTGGGGCGGGTGATCGCAGTGCTGTGTGGTGTCAATATGCCAGTGATCGACTGCTTTGGGGTTGTTTCCAAACCACTGAAGCCGTAAGTAAACAGTGTCAGTGCTGACTGCGTGGACAGGCGGCATCTGCACACTCGTGGCATTACGAAGAGTAGTAGAGCGACAAGATTTACGCGTTGGAGCGAGACGAACGGCCATAGCCACGGGGTTTCACCACGTAGGGAGCTCGTTTTTCGCCCCGCGTGTTTAGCTCATGGCTAAGTTTTAACACCTCCCCCCCCCCCTTAGTTGCACTTTTAATCCCCCTTCTAACGGCCGCATCTAACGGCCGTACGCTACCATTCATGTTTTGAGAAGTTTCTAATGTTTGCTTCTACTTGCGAGTTTTAAACAGATCGGTACGACTTGTCTAAATCCAACATTTTGTAATGTACATACATACAGGCCCAGTTCAGTTCGCTAATGCAGGTGAACTTTTTTCATTCTGTTTCTGAAAGCACTGTTTACACTTGAGCACAGCGTGTTCAAGCCAATATATGTAAAGTTTATTAAAACAGTTATGGAAGAGCTATATTGCAAAATAAATCACACTAGCAGGTCCCATAGTTCAGAAAAACTGCTGGGAGCCTATTGTGAATAAGCATGTTGCCTGTCTGAAGCCATCCGCATGAAGACAGCAAGACTGACTCACAGCGAACGCTTAATGTGGAAGCGTAGAAATAATATAGTAAGTTGGTGGCAACGAAAAATGAAAAAAAAAAGAACTTTTGCTCAAAGAGGAGGAACACGATGACATTATTCACAGGATCTTTACTTTCTCTGTCCATTAGTACTTGGTTACTTATAATAGAACACCTGATCCTCTCTGAGGCACGCAACCTTATATGTAACACTGTAAAGTTAGAAATTACTAATGCTTACTTATTTGCGTGCATTGAGTTTTCTACTCCATCCTGCGGTGCCCTCAGGCCTTGGAGGTAATACAAATAAAACACCTGGCATAAACAAACGTACTCTTGCAGAAATTTATTGAAAACTAAAGTCCCCCTAACCATCATTCAGTTTTATTTTGCACCATCTACCAGTGATCTATCTTTTTTTTTATTCATCGTTGTATAGTAAGCTGCTCAGTACCATCACAGTGACACAGTTGAGAGCTACGCACATGATGTCAACTCTGGTTTTTGTCTTGCACTGAAACTACTGTCATATCTCCCCGGTCTTGCTTCAAATATTACCAAGGGTCACCTGCAAGTTAGACACATGTTGTATATTGGAGAATGACTGCTGCACAAAGTCCGCTAAACTGCAGCAGGCACCAAGAACCGACACTGCAATGTTAAGTAACTAGGCAGTATATTTTAAAACGGGACATACTCAGTGATTGAACAACTGTTTCACGTTTTTGCGCTGCTCTCGCTGCAGGTAAAAAAATGACTGGGGCGTATTATGAATACTTGATAGTTTGAACTCACAATTACTAACAATATGCATGGATTGTGTAGGCAAGACCGCCGGTAACGTCGAAATTGCCCAAAGCATGAACGGTGACGTACGACCGTGCCTGCAACAGCGTAATAAGCCAACCGGATTAAAGCTTGACATGCGTTTAAGAGCCGTGACGAACATGCTGCGGTATCTACGGGAAAAAGCGGGCCCTGATGCTTTAGCGACGCTGCGGCAAACAAATACGTCCTATGTGCAGTCCGTCTACGCAATTTGCCCAAGACTATTTACTTACGCTATCAGTAGTTCGGAAACAACCCAAAAGCAATCTGATTCACCAAACACGTCACACTTACAGCTGCTCTCAGTACCGGTGCTACCGGTGAATCCGCGGTGGCCTTTGCTTCGGGCGCGGCAACCGCTAAAAACAGCAAGAACTCTAACTGAATGCGGAAATGATGTTCGTGGTAGCCGCTCCCAATGAGCGCTGTAGCAGACGACATGGGCGTCTCCCTTCTCTTTCGCGCGTTTTCTAGCATACGGTTGTCAAACACTCGGTTCGGCTTGATCCCTCGCGTATGCCCGTCCAACGCCTCCTAGATTTCCCTTGCCGGCCGGATGAGCGCAAAGCGCCCGTCATCTATGGCAGCGCTACCTACAGAGGAATAAAGGTCTTTGTACTTGGCCTTAGAGATGTGCAATTTTGGCGTTTGCAAACTTTGGATGCTATGCCTTGTATCGAAGTGGTTGCCTGTTGAATGAGCGCAAAACGCCTCTCATCTATGGCAGCGTCAATTATGTAGGCTTAATTAAATTTACATTTGCGCCTTTTTTAAAACTTTTCTACGTCTTTTTTGTTGGATACAAAATCCAAAAACGTAAAAACTTATTTGAAGACACCCCCATTTAGGTGGCGCCGCCGCCATAGTTCCGACGACGGCCGCTTCCCAAGTGACCGCAGATAATCCGGCAGGCAAGAGAAATCTGGGAGGCTGTGGCCCCTCCGACGCCGACGCCGAGAGGCGCATTTGACGCTTTTGACGATTAGACGCGAGCATACACGTGCCAGTAGTTACGACTTTAGTTCGCGCCATGACTCGCCGTGGCGTTGCAGTCACCGGCTGGAACGGTGCTGGAATGTAAAGGCGTGACCCGGACGCACCGAGTGAGGATATACAATTACAGGTGCACCTATTATTTAGTTGCACCATGCAGAGTAATCTGTAGGACCTAAACCTTCCTTACTCCTACAGTTAGTTTTTTCCCATAGGAATGGCGGTAACTCGCAACGACTCACGCATTTTTTGCTCGGAAAGTAAACATTCGACAGAAGTCTGTCTGGTTGGGTATGAAACTGGGAAATGATTTAGACTCCAACCGAAGGTTTTGATGACACCCGACGTTTCGGAACCGACTTGGTTCCTTCCTCAGGGGCGACTGCGGAGGCTACTAGCAGCGTCGTCTTCAAAGCGCTCGGGGTGTGGCTAATGACCCCCTTCTCTCTCTCTCTCTCTCGTTTTGCCGTGGCGCGCAGCCCGTGTGAATACACTGGGCGAAAGGTTCAGAGAGAGCGGTTGATATTATGGGCTGTCCTCTGTATGTGCCACGACTCGAGTAACAACCTTTTCCTCCAGTTCGGCTCGCTTTCAAGGATGGCAATCGCTTCAAAATTTATTTTGTGATCCAACTTCTCAGCATTTTCGGCGACTGCGCTGCACTCTTTGTAGAAATTCCGCACATCTTTGGCGTGTTGCTTCAGTCGTTCTGGTAGGTTTTTCGTCTCGACGAGGGGCACTCGGCACAGGGAATTTTGTGAACAACACCGGGGTGCCTGTTCATTGTTGGCCGGTCTTTCGGGTGGGGTACGAGGCAGCCCAGCGTACACGAAGGCACGTGCGCGATGTGAACCCCTTCCTTCCTGAAGGTCCGCACTAACATCTCGCTGGTTCCCTGAACGTATGGAACCGCTGGCGCTTCGGGGGGCTGCCAATTGAGGTTGATTGGTGTTTTCGTATCCTCTGTAACTCTGCGTGGCGGGTGGTGGCTCGAATGACGTTTTTCGGGTATCCGTTTTTTTCTGAGGTCAGCAATCACGTGGGCCTCCTGTTTCTTTCGCTCGGTGTCATTAGAGCATACGTTCCTAGCTCTCTCTAGTAGCCTGGTCACAACCAAGGCCTCGTGGCAGGCGGGGTGGGGCTAAGCGAATTGAAGGTAGCGTTGGCTTCCTATGAGCGGAGAACTCCAGGCCGTTGCGCTTTCTTGCCACCTGTTTGTCGAGAAAGGGCAGGCAGTGGTCGCTTTCACACTCGGTCGTGAATTGTGTGGCTGGGTGCATGGAATCTAGGTGTTGTCTGAAGTTTCCAACTTCAGCCGTCTTAATGACGCAAAACCAATTGTTCATATAACGCAGAAAAAGCTTGGGTGGCGGCAAGAAGGGGCTGAGTGCTTTCTCTTCTATGTACTCCATGGTAAGGTTTGCCATCGTGATGGAGATGGAAGCTCCCATCGCGGTTCCACTGTTCTGCCTGAAAATAGTTCCTTTGTAGGAGAAGTACATACTGGATTTGCAGAACTCCAGTAGACGACGGAGCTCGTCAACCACCAAACGAGTCTTTTCACTCAAGCTTGCGTACTCCTCAAGTGCAGCACGGGCAGCGGAGACAGCTAAGGAAACTGGCACGTTGGTGAACAATGAAATGACGTCAAATGAGAACATGCTCTCATCATCATTGATGCTCACATATGGCGCTAGCTGCACGAAGTGGCTGGAGTCACGGACATGAGTTGGTGTCTTCCAGGTTAGTGGGGCAAAGATACGGTGTAGAAAATTTGAAAGGGCTTGGAATGAGGAGGAAGTGAAGTCTACCATTGGTCGGAGGGATACGTCAGGCTTGTGAATTTTTGGTAGTCCATAGAAACTCGGTGCGGATCCGTTACGGCAGATTAGTCGCAGGTAAAGTGTTCTGAGATCCGGAAATGCTTGAAAATCTCCGCGAGTAGCTTGTTCAGCTGTGTCTAGGTTTGCTTCGTTGGGTCCTTTACTAGCTGCGTGTATGCGTCCCCTTCTAAAAGAGCTGAAACCTTCCGATCGTAGTCCCCGCAGTCCAACACCACCGTCAAATTGCTCTTGTCCTCGGGCAAGATGACAATGCTTCGATCCTGTAGGAGTTCCCGAAGTGCCTGGTTCTCCTCCATGGTCAAGTTCTTCTTTCTTTGTGACGGCAATTTCGAAAGGATCCCAATTGATTTCAGCCTCATTTCTTCTCTGGCGCCCAGCCTCACGCTTTGGATGGCGTCCTCTACAGCCGCGACAAGTTTCGGTAAACGAGGTGTCGTTGACATGTTATAGCCAAGTCCCTTTGCCAGGACAGAAGTTTCCCGATCAGTGAGTGGGCGAGATGAAAGATTGGTGACAAACCTGGAATTTCGGGTGCTTTGGGTGGAACTCTGCTTCAACAGGTTGGAGAGTTTCTTATCCTGAGTGGTCCGGTGCTTTTTTGCCGTCGATGCCGCAACAGAGTCGCCTTATGTTTCCTAAGTGCTACATTAGATAACTGCATTGGAAGGAAAAGTAATGCGATGACATTTGTGCTTTCGCCCCACAGCAGGCTTAGCTCAGGCAAAGGCAGTGAGGCCAGTGTCTGGTACTAAACACCTGCTCATCACACGAAATGAACGAGCAGCTCCAGTTCCCTCGGCAGGATTCGTCGTCGACTTCACCAAATGTGAGGACTCGGCAGCGTACACAAGGCCACAGATACAGCGAAAACACAGATACAGCGAAAACATTTTTAAGAAGCAGCAGCTATGGCATCCTTACAGTCGTTATGCATTCGCGCCTATGAACAACAAGGAAACGGCGTCACGGCTACATCAACATGTAGCACAAGCCTGCTATAGATTACGTGCAGTCTCACATCACCAATTTGTTAAGATGTTTATTAGCCGGCAATTAGCAATAACGTTTCATTGCGACATTCTCGGCCAGCACGCACTCTCAGCGCGAGCGGCGTTCATTTTGAAGATGACTTACCCGGAGGCGTGGAATTGTGCAACCCAATTCTATGTCGCAAGGCGTCTTTATAACAAGAACAACAACAACAACAACTACTACTACTACAATAATAATATTATTATAATATTATTATAATTACAATAGTAATAGTGATGGTAATGATAAAACCTAAATTAGTAATAAGTGTAAGAATTTGATGACTCAAAACTTTGGCTGCCTCTGATAGGGCACTCCTTTGAATGATGGTCGAGTGGATGTACGGACTCATGGTTTGCCACTTAACCTCCTGAGCAAGCTCCTTCATAATCGTTCACCTCGTGGATACGGCGTCATATCTGTAATGTGGCTCTTCTTGTGTTTAAAACTGATGCAGTTGCAAAGTCTGCTTGATATTCGGGATAATTTATTTGCCTTTTGCGCACACAAAAAACAAGAGCTGAAAAACATTGATGACAGTTATTCCTGTAAAAATCCTGTGGTATGCCGTAATTCTATTTTATGAAAAACGCATTTTTTGCCGTTCATATTCGGGCGCAGCATTCAAAAAGTGATTTGCAGCTTGTAACGACATTTGCAATGATAATGTATCTGTTATTTATGTATTATAGTCCTTCCCAAAATGCAATGAAGCCGCGCTGCAACGTGACCCCACACCCCCACCCTCCGGCTAGTTTCCTCCAAAAAGAATTTCTTGCTATGCCACTGCTTACTAACTCCCTTCCAATCTTGCACTGAAAACTTGGCGGAGAACTTGTCCCACTTGAGAAATTCCCTTCTAGCATAGCTTGACTTGAGACGTGTTCGCGCAACAAATTTTCGCTGAATGGTAATATGGAAATACACAGTCTTGAGTGTTCAAACTGTTGACAAGTTATGCACTTCACCGCTTACTATGTACTTCTGCGTCATTTCTGCGTTAGGCGCTCGTTTCTAGTAATCCACTGGAAAAATTGTCGGTACATAACAAGGGTGCTGGTTTGAGTCACTTCTGTAGATTCCCACAAAAATTCTGCTTCCAATTATACCCGATTTCTCGTCACCACACACTTCAATCGGCGCTGCGTAGATATAAAACTAGATAAGACATCACAAATACCACATGTGTGCACAGATATAACAAGTAAGTTCCTAACAATATTGAATAATAGTAGCAGCATAGACGTATAGCTTCGCAATTTGGAACAGTACTCGAAAGACGTGAGGTAAACTTGTTATACAGATTTTCGCTTTTTATGTGTACACGTGTATCTCCATGTATCTGTATAGAAGGGAGGAGTGGTGACGCTGGAATTATCCCTCGTTAAGAAGAATGAATCGTATGCCTGCTTACTTTTATTATTAAAATTCTCTCTTTTTCCGGTGCACTGCTTTATTTGTACCATATGTTTAGGAATCGGTCAAACTTGACTGGAGTCGACCCGTCGGTAATTGCATGGCCCTCAGGTCACGATGAGGTCGCATCAAGGAAAGAGGGTTCACGTACAGTGCGCGCTTCTCCAACGCGTGGAAACCAAAGCAATCGGAAGAGTTGTAACACCAGTCTGGAGGCTCACGGCTTCCTAGAACAAAGTGAGCGCACGCCTTCATACGGGGCAGTTGCACGGTTCTTCGCGCAGGTGAATGGCAAGTGTTGGCGTCCGCCGGAAAAGATGAATACGCAGCCATACACAAAGTGCGCCCACTTCCAAAGAACTGGAAAAAAATACAGCACGCACAGTTAGAGAGAAACAGGGCGAAAAGCGATCTGCTGCTGTTACTGTTGCCCTGATGACGTAACAACGTCATCTTTACGTCATGTCTACGTGATCGGCGCGAGATATTGGCGACCTTCGCAGAGGTCGTAACTGTACAGGGCTTTTAGCGCCTGCGTCAGCGGAGCGTTTGAATACCGCGTATCTATAGAAGTTATGGGGAAAAATCCCCACCCAAGCACTTTGTACAATTGGTTAACCAGCGAAAGCTGAAACGCGTGGCCTCGGTGCTTAGCAGTGGGTTCAACTGGACGTGGCAATGAAGCCTTTAACAATTATTGGTTTCATATTGGTGCTTAATAATAAGGTTAGACGCGCGTTTAGCTGGGGTTTACTACAGTGTTTATTCACAAGCGACATATTTGCGTCACATGATCACGGTCGTGGAGGAGTGTAACGAGTGGTTAAATGCGGAAATTACAGTGGTTGTTCATGAACCACAGGCGGTCACAGACTTCGCCGAAGAAGCCAATGTGCTACTGGAGAAACTCCCGCCGAAAGTGGCCGTTCACCCCGGCCAACGCGTTCACGCAATCGTCACATTGCCGCCGCTAGGACGTTGAAAGCAATTGACATCGCGACCTACCCCGACGGCACGGTTTGCGAGAGTCGCCAGCCTCCAGCTTTTGCATTTGCGTTCGCGATTTGGCGCGGCTTGGAATGCTGCTTGATCATCGTTACGCAGTTGGTGCCAGCCCTCGGCCTCCCGGGCCTGTTTTTATGCCCGGACTGCACGATCTGCCCGGTAAACGCGAGCTCTCTCGTTGCCTTTTTCGGTGGTCTTTTAGAATTGTTCGTGGCGTACCCATGTGGAGGTTTCAGGAGAAACTGATGAGCGCGCGCTTGGCGCCACCACTGTGATAGGATGGATGACGTCACTAAAAACGCAGCCAATCGCGCGCGTGATTGGGTAAGATACTGCGAATGACGTAACTGATAACACAGCCAATGAATTCGTGTGAACTTCACAGTAAGAACGAGACGGATTACAAAAAAGAGGACACAAACAAGCACTGCGATAACACTGTCATCTTGCACAACCATAGAGACACGCACGGGAACTCTTGAAAGCGCAAATCGTTCAAGATGCGGAGAATATTGCATATGCGAGCTGCATGTTTGCCTTTTAGATTGTGAACTACGTAAGTTGTATGCGTTTTTTTATTACAGGTGATTTCTGTGCATGCGCTTTTCATTTTCAAGATGGTTGAATTTTCTTTCAATAAACTTCAGTTGTTATAGCGCTTGTTTACCATCTTCTTTGCGCTCCGTCTCATTCGCACTGAAAAGTTTTCAAAAATTCATCAGTTTCAGCTTCCCACCTTTCTGCTTTACTGCAGCCAAGGGAGACCATTTGTGACATCGCTGCTGAATGGATTTTCGTTTCTCCTGCAATTTACAGTTGTCACTGTATGCTGTAAAACCGACCATTTCTTTAGTTCACAAGGTCACCGACAATGTCGCGCACTTCTCGAAACGTTATGGGATAGCAGTTAACTCTCCCTTAACAATCTGTGTTTGGAACTTATGTTTAATGACTTAGAGTACATTGTACTCTACTATGACACAGCTTTGAGCTGTCCCGGTGAAAAGTATGTGTTGAGAAAAAAAAGTGGGTAACGATTTAGAGTACCAGGTACTAAACTATGGGAGAGCTGAATGGTGTCCCGTGGGCCTCACACTTGATTATTCCTTAGCGAGCATCTTCCAAGAGAATCTGAGACTGCTCAAGTGATCCAGCTCTGCCCCACAACCATCAACGTATGTAGCAGTACAGACCCACAATTATGTCGCTAGGTACTTGTTGAGTTCATTAACGCCATAGGGAACAGTTTCAGCTTTTCAACATTGCTGCTCAGTCACACACAGTAATTTTAGCTGCGACGATGAACGTTTAACTAAAAATATCTCTACACGTCACAGGATGCCCTTTTATTTTGTTAGCAAGTGCCGCGCACAACGTATTGGCCGGCCCGCCGACTTGGGCTTAAAATTCTTTTTGAGCCGCGAAAAATTGTGGAATGGCGTGTTTCTCTCCTAATGCAGCTGCTAAAGACGAATTCTCGATCTGTGCCGCGGTGACAACTTTCCTCGAAAAGCTGCGATCAACGCTTTTAGATACTGTCAGTTAGAAAAGCTTGCTTCAGAGCCGGCTCAAACTTGTATCCGCTCCGAGGAGCTGTGCCGGCGTAGCGATGAGATTCAGCCACCACTGCCACCGGCATCCCGCGGTAGCGTTAATTTTTTTGTTGTGCCCTGAAGCACCACACTGTCATCTGGTTCCCCGCCCATCTCGGCCAGGTGCCGGGTGCCCTATCCAACCTCAACGAGATCGCCCGTGATGCAGCGCGCGCACTTACCGACCGCACTGCCACAGGGCAACCTCATCTTGTTGGGTTGGATACCAATCGGAATGCACCAATTACGTACCGTGAAAATACAAAGCACTTTTACCTGGAACGCCGCATTTTTCCACCCCCAATTTCCGAAACATAACTGACCGCAGGCATTAACCCTACGCCTATTACAGATACACACGTACTCAAACCTTGCCACGCTTCACGTTTATTATCCCGATGCATACCCCAGCGACACATGCCCATCATGTGGACACACAGCGACACTCGCACACATGCTCTGGGAGTGTAGAACAACTCCTCCCGACTCTACTTCATGCAAGTGGGAGAGGTCCCTCAGGAGCTCACTTCTCGCCGACCAGCAATGGGCCGTCCAGCAGGCCCACGAAGCGGCCGCCAGGTACTCCCTGTCGGTCCCTACGTGGGAGACTCCCGCTATACGCGCTAAGCGCGTCCTGCAGGACTAAAATAAAAGTTTTTTCATTTCATTCCATTCGCATGCTCAGACCACAGCGGCGGGAGCTTGAAAGGAAGGTTAGAGTTCAGTCATCGCAATAGTACTTCACACGTTAAATGAAAATCAAGCATGCTTGATTGAATTGGCAGTTTATCATAGTAAATATGCTGACCTGTGGCGTGCCGGGCTGTCGAAGTGGCTATGCCTCTGAGGAAAACACTTGCGATCGGAAGCACTTCTTCGAACCCCCAAAATTACCCGGCAGTTCTCAGGACAGGAACAGCTGCTATTCCCCGAAAATCCTTCCCGTTGACAATCAAGACGTACATTTCCGACTTACATTTTGAATCCGAGGACCTAACCACTTGCTGCGAGCACATCGTAAGGGGAAACGTGAATTTTTCATGTGGTATGTGCACACCTAAGGCCGGTGAATTTTCTCAAATTTACCGGATTATTCCTGCACACTTGTCTGAACCAGCAGCATTAAAGCGCAAGAAGAAACCACCGAAACTTAAAAAAACAGCGAAATTCGAGGGCCGCGTGTCCACAAGAGGTGACTTTGTGTCGAAGTTAACACGGAAAACAGCGATGTTGACGAAGCTACTGCGTCCCCTCTGATCCAGAGTTGTGTCCCCAGGAAGTAACTTAGTTCCCTGTATTACAAGACCGAACTATGTTCTGATTGAGGAAGGCCGAGCTTATGCAGGAAAAAGTTTTGTTTTTTTCGAATTCACTCTTTGTGCTGCGCTGAAAGCTTCAAAGCGAAGTCAGCCAGAGGGTTGCGCTACGAAACCGAACGGCTGATTACTTCCTTGCTCCTTAAAATATCGAGCCCTGCTGCTGCCTATAAGAAATATTTAACTCCTGCACATAAATACAACGAAGGGCTGGACTTCCGTTAGCCTTCCGTGTTTGTAACACGGTTTGAAGATAACTAATAAGGCCTATCAAAATTTACAGAATAAGCTATGTTGAGTTAAAGCGAGCCATATTTAAATATTAACCTGTAATATTAATATATATAACAATAATAATAAAAACATTAATAATAATAATAATAATAATTATAACAATAAAATAATAATAATAATAATAATTTTTCTCTTTCATTCCATGAGTTTAGCCTTGTCTTTTTATTATTACCATTTTGTGTTTATCTTTTTTGTCTGAGTGCATTTGCTCATTATATTTGATTTCTTTATCGGAAGGCTGTCTCTAGTGTATTGTTTATATTTATTGTTTTATTTTTGCGTGCGACTACACAAAAACCTTATATTTTTGCCTTGGCACGTTAAGGTGGTAGGCCACCTTCAAAAGTCTTTTTTTTTCGCGAAATAATTCTTTAGGGTTTTGTTTTTCTTGTATACCCAAACATTCACATCTATGTTGCAACAAAAATTATTCTCCTAGCGTCATTAGTTTGCAAGTTACAGCACGTTTTCTATACCCTATGCTCTAATAGCAAAACCAAAACCACATTTCCAACTGTGGCTTCGGTTTTGAAAAATCGCTTTCAAAAGCAAGTGTTGTTTCGTCTATGCTATTCAAAATACTTTAGGCATTTTATTGTGACTGTTATATAAGATGATGTCTGTAAGGTCTGGCGTCGCAAGCCACGAGAGCGAGTCCTCTCGGTCTCAAAAGGGCGCGCTTCCCAAAAAGCCTATTCTCAGGAGACGATAATCTCGGCGTAAGCGCGCCCCTTCTGGCAAGAATACTGCGGTCAGTCGCCGCTTCTAGCAACCAGCTAAATGGTCCCCGGACTGCGGATTGCCGGCAAGGGACGGGAGGACAGTGCATAGCCACCCATCCGTCAGGAGTAGAGTCCGCGGGACGGCTGTCACGCGGGACATCGTAGTCATCTCGCGGTAATGAAGGAGGCCCGCAGCCGAATGGCGCCACCATTGTGTGTGTTCGCACAGTTCGCGGAACGTTGGGGCAGGCCGGTCCTTTCGTCTCTCTCTTTCCGGCCGAGCAGTCGAGTGCGGGAAGAAGAGAGCGAGAGGAGGGAACGGCAACAAGTGTGTTGTCTGTCCAATAAACGGACTAAATTGCTTTGGTTGGCCGTGAGGAGAATCGGGAGGGGCAACCGAGGTATTAAAACCTGGCTTCCGAGTCCGCGCGAGAGAGTCTCGTCGCAACAAAGAGTGCTCTGCACTATCGGCTCTGCCGAGGCAACATGCAACGGTTCCGACGGTCAAGTCTTGTAAATATGTACATAAGTTTCTGTATATAAAGTCGAGTTGTTGTAACGTTTGAAATGTGCTGGCCTCCATCCCCGAACAAGCAGCAGCAGCGACGACAAAACAGGACGGACACCGAGAAGCAACCAACCTTCCACTCCCTTCTGTAGCAACAGCCGCTACGCAGCTGGGGGAGCTCTGCTCAAGGGAACAGAGGGAGTGGGTAGAAGTAACCGGAAACTGGAGCACGCGAATAAGCTGCGCCCATATCAGTCCAGGGTTATGTCGGTAGGAGTAATGTTCGAGGAGGACGGTGATTTCGGTGAAGTAGAGTGCGCCCCACAGCCAGGGGCAATGCGTAGTGAAGAAGTTTTTCCATCGCGCGATATGGTAGCCCATTTAGTAGAACGGGAACGCGGGGTGATCTGCAAAGTGTTCAAGAGGCATGTGGAGCAGTTTGGCGGGGGGCCGACCGTAGCGGCAGTAAGGCCACATGAGATAAGTTTGCAAAACGGGTTTGTCCGCAGAAGCCCGCATCCGTACAGGGTGCCCAAAAGCTTACGGGCCGAGGTGGGGAGGCAGGTAGACGAGCTGCTCGAATTGGGGTTGATCTTTCCGTGCGAGAGCCCGTATGCCCATCCGCTGGTATGCGTTCCGAAGAAAGACGGCAGCATGCGACTCTGTGTCGATTTTCGGGCATTAAACGCGGGGAGGGTGGCGGACGCATATCCAATGGCCTTCAGCAAGAACTCATAATGAGCGTAGGAAAAGCGAAGTACATAACGCTGCTTAACCTGCGAAGAGGTTATTGGCAGGTACCATTCGAGTCTTCTTCGCGCCTGCTGACAGCGTTTGCGTGTCATCGCGGACAGTTTGCCTGGACGGTAATGCCCTTCGGGCTTAAAAACGCTGCTCAGACATTCCAGAGGGCAATGAACGAACTGCTAAGGCCACACAGTGGTTACTGCTTTGCATACCTGGATGATATAGCCGTTTTTAGCGAAACGCTCGAAGAGCACGCGGAACACCTGGGGCAGGTGTTTGAGACCCTAAAGCGAGTTAACCTGAAGGTCAAGAGGGATAAGTGCCAGATAACTCGTCCATCGATCCGGTATTTGGGACATGTGGTAGGCTCGGGACGGCATGCACCTGACCCTGAGAAGCTTGCAGCGCTCAAAGATATAAAGGCGCCAGAGACTAAACTAAAAGAGAACTACGCAGAGTACTGGGCCTGTGTGGCTACTACCGAACCTATGTGAAAGATTACGCAGAGGTAGCGAGGCCCCTGACAGAGCTAACGGGGAAGCGAATCCCGAACCGAATTCCGTGGTCCGCGGAAGCTGAAAGGGCGTTTCAGCGGCTTAAGATCGGACTGTTTGAGGCAGCAGCATTATCGACCCCAGATCCCGAGAGGCCATATTGGCTGCTTACAGACGCGTCCGTGGTCGCAGCTGGAGTCTGCCTGTCGCAACGTGCGGACGATGGTACCGAGATGCCGATCGCATTTGCGAGCCACAAGTTCTCTCCAACTCAAACGCGCTGGTCGACTATTGAGCGAGAGGCCTTTGCAGTCATCTGGGGTCTGAAAAGGTTTGATTTCTGGTTCTTCGGCGCACAGGTTACCGTGGTGTCAGACCACAACCCACTAGCTTTTCTCACCCAGGGCACTCTTCCTGGGGCTAAGCTTACTCGTTGGGCCTTGGCGCTTCATCGGTATCATGTAGTGGTGCAGCACAGGAAAGGCGTCGAGCATGGCAACGCAGATGCGCTTTCAAGGGTGCCTAATGAGTGCTGGGGAATCGGCAGCGGTGCTCCGGGGGTCGAGACACTAGAGGACTAGGCGCATGCCGGACACTCAAGAGTGACGTGCGCGAACCTGTGGACAATTGAACAGCACCACGCGTTGAAAGGTCTATGTGCCTCAGTGAAGTGTATTGTTTCTCTTGTGGGTGGGTGTAGCATGCAGGAGTTATTTGTATTTTGGTTGAATTTGAACGGCACCATGTGCCGAACATGTGTGTGTGTTTCAGTGAAGTATTTTTTGTGTATATGTATGACTGTAAGCATGTAGAAGTTTGTTGTTGTTTTACTTGTCTGCTTTATAGATTGTACTTGTGTGCACAGTGACCTCGTGTCGTTTTTTTTTCTTTTTTTGGTATGTGATGACGTCCGTTTGATGGGGCCCCAAGGGTTAAGCAGAGAAAGTATTGCACGCGTTGCAGAAACGCCTCTGACGTACAAGGAACTGCGAAGTATGGCCACAGGGTTGGGGACGTGAGGCGCCGTACCTTTATGTTGTTATTCGCGCAGCTGCATTTGAGCGCTTGCGCGAATCTTGGAAAATGCGTGTAAGGTCTGGCGTCGCAGGACATGGAAGCGAGTCCTCTCGCTCTCAAAAGGGCGCGCTTCCCAAAAAGCCTATTCTCGGGAGACGATAATCTCGGCGTAAGCGCGCCCCTTCTGGCAAGAATACCGCGGTCAGTCGCCGCTTCTAGCAACCAGCTAAATGGTCCCCGAACTGCGGATTGCCGGCGGGGGACGGGAGGACAGTGCATAGCCACCCATCCGACAGGAGTAGAGTCCGCGGGACGGCTGTCATGCGGGACAGCGTAGTCATCTCGCGGTAATGCAGGAGGCCCGCAGCCGAACGGCGCCACCATTATGTGCGTTCGCACAGTTCGCGGAACGTTGGGGGCAGGCCGGTCCTTTCGTCTCTCTCTTTCCGACCGAGCAGTCGAGTGCGGGAAAAAGAGAGCGAGAGGAGGGAACGGCAACAAGTGTGTTGTCTGTCCAATAAACGGACTAAATTGCTTTGGTTGGCCGTGAGGAGAATCGGAAGGGGCAACCGAGGTATTAAAACCAGGCTTCCGAGTCCTCGCGGGAAAGTCTGGTCGCTACAAAGAGTGCTCTGCACTATCGGCTCTGCCGAGGCAACATGCGACGATTCCGACGGTCAAGTCTTGTAAATATGTACATAAGTTTCTGTATATAAAGTCGAGTTGTTGTAACGTTTGAGATGTGCTGGCTTCCATCTCCGAACAAGCAGCAGCAGCCATGACAACTCAAGAAGGACACCGAGAAGCAACCAACCTTCCACTCCCTTTTGCAGCAACAGCCGCTACACAGCTGGGAGAGCTCTGCTCAAGGGAACAGGGGGAGTGGGTAGAAGGTTGAGTTTTACTATGTCAATAAATACAACTTTGTGTTTAAAAGTCTTCGTTAATCTCTAACAGCCATAAGGGGGACGCACGATGCTCGTCGAACTTTTTTTGTTTTCATTGGTCTTGTTCAATCACTGAGTATGCCCTGTTTTGAAATAAACTGCCTAGTTACTTGACATTGCAGTGTCGGTTCGTGATGCCTGGCGCAGTTTTGGGAACTTAGTTCAGCAGACATTCTCCAAATACTGCACGTGTCTAACTTGCAGGTGACCGTAGGTTATACTTATTTATTTATTTATTTATTTATTTATTTATTAGAATACCCTCAGGGCCCGTAGGGCATTACAGAGGGGGTGGGTACAACATATATAACACACAAGAAAAAAAGACAAAATAAAGAAACAAGTATCAGATGCGCAAATCAGGAAGGCAACATAAGTCAACTAAAAATGTATAAGAATTCAAGCACATACAAGACAAAGATAGATAATGGAAACTGCGTATAGTTACAAGCATTGCTGAGAAATTGCAGTCTTGAATAACAAAGGGTCTGTTATTGATACAACGGAAGAAGATACAACTTGAAGCAAAACGAGGGACATATGGGGTAGTTGCAGTGCAATACAAAAACAAGATTTGACAACTTGTGCGTGGCTCCCAGCTGTATCACTGGGATCGTACTGAGCAGCTTAATACAAAGACGAATAGGAAAAAAGATAGATCACTTGCAGATGGTGCAAATGAAAACGGAATGACGATTAAGGGTGAAATTATTTTTAAATAAATTTATGCAAGAGTATGTTTGTTTATGCCAGATGTTTTATTTGTATTACCTCCAAGGCCTGAGGGCACCGCAGGAGTGAGTAGAAAATTCAATGCACCCAAATAAAGTAAGCGTTAGTAATTTCTAACTTTACAGTGTTATCTATGTGGCCGCGTGCTTCATAGAGGACCAGGTGTTTTATAATAAGTAAGCATGTACTAATGGAGAGAAAAGGTAAAAATACTGTGAATAATGTCATCTGCTTTCTCTTGTTTCAGCCTTTTTTATTTTTCATTGCAACTATCTCACTTTGTCATTTCTACGCTTCCACATTAAGTCTTATCTGTGAGTCACTCTTGCATTCTTCATGTGGATGGGTTCAGACAGGCATGATCCATGTTCACAATAGGCTCCCAGCAGTTTTTTTTTTTGAACCATTGAACCTGCTATTGCGATTTTTTTGCAATATATCTCCTCCATAACTGTTTTACTAAACTTGACATATATTGACTTGAACACGCTGCGCTCAAGTGTAAACAGTGCTTTCAGAAACAGAATCAAAAAAGTTCACCTGCATTAGCCAACTGAACTGGACCTGTATGTATGTACATTACAAAATGTTGGATTTAGACATGTCGTACCGATCTGTTTAAAACTCTCAAGTAGAAGCAAACATTAGAAACTTCTCAAAACATGAACGGTAGCGTACGGCCGTTAGAATGTTGATTTAAACTACAACTATGTGGAGTTAAATCTTAGGCATGAGCCAAACCCGCGCGGCGAAAAACGAGCTCCCCACGCGACGAAACCCCGCGACCACGGCCGTATACGTCTCGCTCCAACGCGTAAATCTTGTCCGTCTACTACTCGTCGTATTGCCACGAGTATGCAGATGCCGCCTGTCTACGCAGTCAGCACTGACACTGTTTACTTACGGCTTCGGTAGTTTGGAAACAATCCCAAAGCAGTCGGATCACTGGCATATTGACACAACGCAGCACTGCGATAACCCGCCCCTCATCCCGCGAGCACAGCGACGACAGCGAGGACCGACGAGGGCGTCAGGCATGGCGAGGAAATGACGTTTGCAGTGGTGGTAGCCAATGAGCGCCTAGCAGACGACATGGGCATCTCCCTTTTCTCTCGCGCGTTCTCATGCATACGGTTGTCAAACACGCTTCCCAAGATGTCGGCCACGGCGGCCGCAATTTGAATGGAGGTGGAAGTGCTGGAGTCCCGTGTATTTAGGTATTGAGTGTACGTTAATGAACCCGTGGTGGTCATTATTGAACGCAAGTAGTTATAATTATGGCTGTCAAATACGGAGCGAGCACTTGCGCAAAGGTGCTTACAGCCGGCGGTGGAACCGAGCAGCCTTCAGGATGACGAAGTGCATAATACACTGGTATAGATGGAGGACCTGAGCCTGTATAGTTCAGCAGGACAGCTGCCTATGCTATACATGCACAAAGGTTGACAACTCAACCACGTGGGAGCAAATAATCGTATAATGCCTGTGCTAAGCAGCACACGGAATTAGCGCGACAAGTAACAAAACACAAGCAATGAAAACGCTAGCGGCCGCTGCTTGTAAGGTCTTGTTTTTTTGTATTGCCATGTTTCGTCCAAGAGAATGATAGTCTTGGGCGTGTGCAGTTTCAAGCTTTTTTTTCAAGTATTATATTTTTTAATGATACCCACAAGAATTTCTGCAAATGATGCTGCTGACTATGGACGTGATCAGAGCCAGTTGGGCTATGTCTGTAGCACACTGCCCTTGTTTCAGGAATTATGGTAATGTGCGCAGCACGGGCCATATGCATATGCCAAGAATCTCGAGTGTGTACGTTGCTGATCAACGAAATTGTTACGATAACTTTATTTTCCACATTCCTTTCAGGAGTAAGAAAATTGGCAGATCCCACGTACAGTAGGAAACGACGATATGCGAAGCACAAATGGGAAATGTTGATATGTCACTTTATTATCAACACAACGTTATGATGTGAAAGTATTTGATGCCGTACTTGACTTCCGTGTCATTATTATCATATTTGGATGCCTCGTTTACCCTCGTAATCTATTCAAGTCACCTGATACCAAATTTAGTACATGTGGATCTAGCGAAACGGCCGCGAGCATGCTGTGAGCATGGTATGTTGCCATGTTCTTACATGACACGCGTGTCAGGATTATCATGTTTGCACCTGTCATATATTTTGTCATTCATTGATGTCACGAAACACCAAATTTAGTATATGTGGACCTAGCAAAACGGCCGCGAGCGCATTATGAAAGGCCCAATATACACCAATGTAGCGTTTACACGCGCACGCTGGGCAAAGTGACGCTACGCTATAGCATAACACGAGCACTCTACAGTCTGACGTCAGGCGCCACCAGCATCCGTCGGCGCGGCCCGGCAGCAACCAGCGCGAATTATGATATGATGCATTTCGCGCCGATGCGTTACCCAGACAACACTGCGTCTCCCTCTTTTCGTGACGGAGGGATGCCGGACGCGCTGAAACGCGCGTGCGTCAAAGCAACGCAGCGCGGCGCGCACCTGCTAGTATATGGAAGGACAGTCGCCTGGCGTGGCAACGCCGGCGTTGATTGATTTGTGGGGTTTAACGTCCCAAAACCACCATTTGATTATGAGAGACGCCGTAGTGGAGGGCTCCGGAAATTTTGACCACCGGGGGTTCTTTAACGTGCACCCAAATCTGAGTACACGGGCCTACAACATTTCCGCCTCCATCGGGAATGCAGCCGCCGCAGCCGGGAATCGAACCCGCGACATGCGGGTCAGCAGCCGAGTACCTTAGCCACTAGACCACCGCGGTGGGGCGGCAACGCCGGCGTTACGCGACGAAATGAACGCTGGCGAGCACGCGCACCATGTCCCATCGAAATTTATTAGCGCTTTGACTGTGGCATGTAGTCATGTTCTCACATGACACGCACCTCATGATTATCATGTTTGCACTAGTCATATACCTTCGTCATTCAAGGCGTCACGTAATACCTAATTTGGCATATGTGAGGCTAGCGAAACGGCCACGAGCATATCATCAGAGTGGCATGTATTCATGTTGTTACAAGACACGCATGTCGTGATTATTATGTAAGGATGTGTCATTTACCTATGTCGTCCGTTGACGTCGCGTAATACCAAGTTTCGTACATGTGAAGCTAGCAAAACGGCCGCGAGCGCATCATGAAGGTAGCATGTAGTCATGTTGTTACATGACAGGCATCTCGTGATTATCAAGTTTGCACCAGTCACGGCCTTCACGGATGACGAAGGATGACATACCGATGACGAAGGATGACATATAGTCACGGATGACGAAGGATGACATACCTTCGTCATCCATTTACGTACTGTAAAACCAAATTTGGTATAAGTGAAGGTAGCGAAACAGCAGCGAGCGCACCATGAGCGTTGAGCATGGCATGTATTCATGTTGTTACATAACACGCATGTCATGATTTTCAAGTTAAGGTCTGTCACTTGTGTTCGCCATGCAATCATGCCACACCATACCAGTTTTGCAACATGCCATTTGAACGGAACAACCGCAAGAGTTGCAGGGCCATTAAATGTAAATAATGACACTCATGACAAACATATCATAATTTTCATATAATGACTAGACAAATATGTTTTTCATACAGTCATGTTATGCCATACCAAGTTTGGTATCGATACCAGTATCGAAATGGCCTGGAGAGTTAAAAGTCGTAGGCGGCTAGGTAAATAGATAAGTTCAAAGTCGCCGAAGTTCGCTAAGAAATGCTTCGCATTTAAAAAGTGCTGAAGTGGCAGTCTGGAGACCTTCAAGATGTCAGAAACCGGAGAAAGGCATCTGTTTATTTTGTTCAAAAAAACGAAGCCATGTTTTGTTGAATGTGTCGCCATTATGTATTTGGCCTGCAGCAGCATGAGTGGTCTGTACAGCAAACGCAGAGCATTATAGTGAAAGTTGAAATTTGTCAAACGTGCAAACACCCATGCGATATAGTACATCAATTCTTGGTATGTACATTGTATTCAATTATGAAACACCCTGCTTTCAAAACATAAGAAGCATCAACTGTCCTATGAAACATCAGCTTTATCTCAGTACTGGTGTTCTACACCTTTCCACAATTCAGCAAGAGCTTTCATTACCTTTTTGCAAATTAGGTTACCTTCAAAACTAAGTGTATCTCATGGCGTGCGGAACAGTAACATTTCCTTTATTATAACATAAAAACAAAACTGTTTCTCACTCTGAGTGACGACAAAAATGTAAAGAAAAAGAGAAAAGTTGACAGGAGCACCTCGAAGAACTTGTTGCTGGGATAGTTAGCACAACTCTTAGAAGAAAATTTGAGGCGCTTAACACCAAACACTGGAAAAGTGTGTCATGTTTCTCTTTTCTTGTGCTTCGTATTGTGCCTAAAATTTTCCTCTCGGTAACAGAAGCTTTGAAAGCAGATGTTTTCATTCAATAATAAAATAATATATGGGCAGCCAGTTCTGAGGAAACAACCTTTTTTTCAATTAACGGAAATTCTGTATTCTGCATTACAGTGTCACTCTCTGTTAAAGATAACAGAGCTGCTCTGTATGGGAACAGACAGAAAACGTACACGTAATAACTGAAGAGGGTTGTGTGTGGGGATACAAAAAATAAATTTACAAAGCCTCCGTAAAATAGAGCTGCTGCTTTTAATTTACAGGAAACCACCGGCACCAATTTACCAGGAAGAGCTTTTGTAAACAGAGACATTTCGTTTGAGTCGAGGGTGTGGTAACGGAAACTCTCGCCGCTCAAGACCAGTGCTGACAAATTTCATTAGTGGTCTGCAGTTGGTTTCGGAGCCACTTTTCTGCCTTATGCTGTAGGCAACAATGTATTTGTCGTATCTGACTTGCAGCTATCGCTGCCGTATGGTCTCATTGTAACCATTTTCCTTGCCATTCCAAGACACCCATCATGGGAGCTCAGAACGAGGGTGTAGGGATGCTAAGTTAGAGTACGCGGGTTCAATTCCCGGCCATGGTGTATACGTTTCGACGGGGGGGGGGGGGATGAAAAGAACTACCGTGTATTTTTATTAGGTGCATGGCAAAGAGCCTGATGTGGTCTGAATTTCCGTATCCTCTCACTACATTATCATCATCATCATCATCATCATCATCATCAGCCTGACTACGTCCAATGCAGGACAAAGGCCTCTCCTATGTTTCACCAGTTAACTCGGTTCTGTGCTTGCTGCTGCCAATTCATATCATCTGCCCACCTAACCTTCTGTCTCCCCCTAACCCGCTCGCCTTCTCTGGGAATCCAGTCAGTTACCCTTAATGACCAGTGATTATTCTGTCTACGCGTTACTTGTCCAGCCCATGTCCATTTCCATTTTTTTTATTTCAACTATGATATCCTTAACCCCCGTTTGTTCTCTTATCCACTCTACTCTGTTCTTGTCTCTTAAGGTTACACCAACCATTTTTATTTCCATTGCTCGCTGCGTCGTCCTCAATTTAGGCAGAACCCTGTTTGTAAGTCTCCAGGTTTCTGTTCCGTAGCTAAGTACCGGCGAGATACAGCTGTTATATACCTTTCTCTTGAGGGATAGTGGCAATATACTTGTCATAATTTGAGAGTGCTTGCCAAATGTGTTCCACCCTATTCTTACGCCGCCTCTTATAATTGCGTCGTGTTGTTGGGACGCAGAGCCTCAACAATTATGCGCACCGAAGCTGGTTGGTATAAAAAAGCTATCTATCTGGCACTGACTGAGTCATATTTACGTAGCACCACACTCACCCAACTAGGTGGGTTGCAATCACTCACGTTTATTATGCAAGCGTTCATTAAAGAGTTGCAACTTTTTTCAGTGTGCTTTCTTTTATATAGGGTGACATTGTCGTTCATGTGTGTCATTGAGGAGTCACAATTGTGTAAGCTCTCCAATAATAACATTACAATTTATAAGAATAGTAATAATAATATATAATATCAGCAGGGTTAGGGCCAAGTATATGTTCATAAAATGGGCACAACCAGAACGGGCACTGTTAATAAACGTGCCCAAACTAGCCAAATAACAAGCCTCACTCTCGTTCGCGCAGAAAAACAGGGACCTACGATTGGCCGTGGAACCAATCCTTGACAGCCTCGAAGAACTAGAAGATGAAAGCCTGGACCCTCATAGGGATGTCAGGCTTTACATAATCACGGACCGACTCGATCGTCTCTACCAACAGATCGAGGCTCGTTGGGCTGAGACAACTGACCAGGTCTGCAAAGACATGAACTGCAGGTGAGCAAGAAAAAAACTGGCAGATCCCACATACTGTGGGAATCGTTGATAAGCAAAATACGAAAAAGAAAGGTTGATAGGTCACTTTAAAATAAGCACAACTCTATAAGGCGGAGGTACATTATGCCGTACATGACTTCCATGCCATCATTATAATGTTTGGACGTTTCGTTTACCTTGGTCATATATCACCATCTCCTGATAACAACCTTAGTATATATGGAGCTAGCAAAACGGCGGCAAGCGTGCTATGAGCGTAGCAGGTGGTAATGTTTTACATGATATCCATATCATGATTATTATGTTTGGACGTGTCAATTACATTCGTCGTCTATTTACGCCACGCAGTACCAAATTTGGTAAATGTGGAACTGGTGAAACGGCCACAAGATCGCTATGAGCGTAGCATGTAGTCATAATTTACATGAAACGCATATTCTGATTATCAGGTTTGGACGTGTCATTTACCTTCGTCGTCTATTCACGTCCCGTGATACAAAATTTGGTATATGTGGAGCTAGCGAAACGGTTGCGAGCACATCGTGAGCGTGGTATGTTGTCAACTTCTAACATGACACGCGTGTCATGGTTATCACGTTTGCACCAGACATATACCTTCGTCATTCATTGACATCAAATAACAGCAAAATTAGTATATGAGGAGCCAGCGAAACAACCGCGAGTGAACTATGAGCGTGGCAAGTAGTCATATGTAACATGACATGCATGGGATAATTATCATTTTTGGACGCGTCATTTACTTTCGTCGCCCGTTCGCGTCATACAATCCTAATATTGTATATGGGGAGCTAGCAAAATGGCTGTGAGCAGATCATGAGCGTGGCACGTAGCCATGTTGTTACATGACACGCACTCATGAATACTATTTGCACCAGTCGCATACCTTCGTCATTCATTCATTGCCCGTATTACTGAACTTGATATATGTGATGCAAGCGAAACGGCTGCGAGCATGTCATGAAGAGCCGAATATACTCCGACGCAACGTTGACGCGCCCATAGGCTGGGCGTATCGACGCCACGCTACCAAACGCGAGCACTGACGCCAGGCGCGACCAGCCAACACCCTGGACTGGCGCGACCAGCGTCCGTCGGCACGGCCCAGCAGCAACCAGTGCGAAATGTGACATGCTGCATTTCGCACCGGAGAAGTTACCCAGACCATGTCTGCCTTTCTTCGTGACACAGACACAGGGACGCCGGGCGCGCTCAAATGCTCATGCGTCAAAGCAACGCAGCGCGACATGCGCCTACTAGTATTTGACAGAAAGATCAGCGCAGCGTGACGCAATGGGACGAACGTCTAAGTGTATTGGCGCCTGAAGTGTGGCGTGTATTAATGTTTTACATGACACACACCTCATGATTGTGATGTTTGCACCAGTCACATACCTTCGTCATCCATTCACGTGACCTAATATGAAATTTTGAAATATGTGAAGGTGGCGAAAAGGCCGCGAGCGCACCATGAGTGTAGCACGTAGTCATGTTGTTACATGGCACACATGTCATGATCATGATGTTTGGACGTGTCATTCACCTTTGTCGTCCGTTGGCGATACGTATAACCGAAATTGGTAGATGTGAAGCTAGCGAACCGAGCGTATGCTTAATGATCTTAGCATGTAGTCATAGACTCTAAAAAAAGGGAGCGAGAATGGAGAAACGGGCTCCGTTCCTCCTTCGGCGCAGCGACTTCCTCCCTTTAGGGCGTTTTACCTGTCGCGCCCTCTCACGGCAAGGACCATAGGAGCGACGTTCCTCCTTCAGCATTCAAGTTTCTCCTCAATCACGGGGGTCTTGCACGCGCGCATGCGCACGCCAAGCCTAGCCGGCCGTGGCCAGTCGCGAGCGACTGCTTTTACCTAAGATTGGTGTAAGCAAGGGAGGAGTGACGTTTTTTTCTCTTTTATTTGTGTTGAGTAAAATCCACTCTTTTTTTATCACCAAGTACTCGCACGATGCTCCGCACACTTCCATGTGTGTCTCGTGTTGTTTCTTACTACCAATTTGTCCCAAATACAAGGAGGTCTAATTTCCAGGCAGTCTTGCTTTATCGATTACCTTAGAGTGTACAAAAATAATGAATTTTTTTTTCGGTGTCGACATACTTAGTAAGCCCACGCATTTTTAGTTCCGTATGGCACCAACAGCACTCATAAATTCCACGAGGCGCATAAAAAGGCATCACACTTAATTTTTCAACATGCTAGAAAACCTGATACCACTCTACAGTCCATGCGTGAAAGCACGATCATATATAATTGACAGAGTTATACCTCCCACTACCGCCATATATATGTTCTTTGCAGTTCACCCCCATTCGAATACGGCCGCCGTGGCCGGAAGTCGAACCTGCGTCTTCCAGCATAGTCACACGACACCAATAAGGCTATTTTACCACGGCAGATGAAAGCACAATGGGAAACAGGCTGCGAAGTTTCACCGAGCGTTTATTCACCAGACTAGGTTACAACCATCAGAAACGTTTTAAATATCATCATAACTACACTTTTGTGAAAAATAAGCCAATGACTTTTGTCAGTTAAACCAAATTCTCAATCGCATGCGTTTTGAATTGCCCATGACAGCACTGAGAGGTAAGACGGAATTATGCACACGTGAAGTATACCTTTTTCGTAAATGATTCTCCTTTATCGTGAGAAACTCGACACAAAATGCACTTCTAGTAACAGCTGTACACAGCAGGTGAGTAGTAACACTCACACACATTCATGAAAAGAGTATTCCAAATGCAGAATCATAACCACCACAGCCATAGCGCTAACAAAAATTGTGGCAGGCACTATGATTGCAAGTTGACACGCGAGGCGAATCGCGAGAGGCATCTGAAGCGGAAAAGTGTGTAGGCACAACATGCTATAACGTTATAGTAAATTTGCGCACTGCAGCAATAGTTCCTCCACTCAAGTAATAGAGCTTCCGCGACGCCAACAGCCACTGCCATAGCTCACGAAAAAATACCGTCGGATGCGAGGTCACCGCTTATTTTTCTCGCAAGACCCGCGTTGTAACGTACGTATACACTGCTAGAACGGACGTTACCGCATCAAAAACATTGTCATTGAAGGGCTAGCGGTGTACTGTATCCATGGCTAACGGTCACACTTGTGGTAAGCACGTAAAAAGAATATAAGCAAACGTTAACAACTAAATGTGGTCGACGTGACCACAGAACACCTACCACGACGGAGACTAAGTCTGGTCTGCATGCTGCGCCCTCTCCGAGTAACAAGTAGAAGAATAATAAAGGACGTGACCTCCGAGATAGCTAGCGCGCGGCAAGCGTTTGCAATCTCGGAGGCTTCAAGAAAAAAAAGTAACTGCGGCAGTGGTCGAGAGATGGCGCAGCGTTCGGATTGGCGTGGGCATTTTATGCATGGTTTGGGGGAATTCGCTTTGGTGAAAACCAGATAATCTCTAGTAATTATACCGTTCATCATTGTGCAACCGGTTTTAAAGTTCCGTTTGTCTAAGCATCAGATACAATATATTTACGTGGGCGCATGTTGCGGTATTGCCACAAAACGTAAAAAAAAAGTGTAAGAAAACCTACTTGTAACTTGTGCCCCTATGGTCAGTCGAAATTCACCGCTATATGAGTTTGTGCGCTTCCGTAATATGATGCGAGTAAACACGTCGAAGTGTCAATAAAGGAAGAAAAAAAAGTAAACACGTCGAAGTGTGTGCCGCTGTTGTGAATGGTTGGTTGTGCTCCTGGTCATTAAATTCACCCTGTATGCGTACTTTGTGTATATGTGTCCTTGTGTGCATGTGTAGCTATATGCATTGCATCAGCACATATAGGAGTCCGTTGTCAATGAGTAATCAGTTTCTCCAGATGGCGCAAGCTACCACCTACTTCACGGCTACGACGCTCTGAAACCTCCAGCTACTTATATAACGTTGAACATTATCTATCAAAGCTGCACTACTGAGTCGGAATGGTTTTGCTGCGATCGAGTCTACGGTTTGGAGGCACATCTCGTGACCTGCGCCCCCCCGTAAACGCATGGATAACGTCGCTACACTATGTGAATCTGCGAGAAATAAATTCAGCAAGCCTAGCATGCACTCTTCTGGTGAGGACTCTGCGGTATCCGTGTCTTTCGGAGTATACGTCGCCTCGATGACCTAACAAAACCTGCTTGCTCTGTCGTTCTCTTTCGCGCTGTTTTCATCACCACAGGTTCGTCTGCTTGTTTTATAATCATTTCATTCGATATAAACCACAGCGGGACCATTTTTTGTAAATTTCAGTGCGGTGTACTCCTTATCAATCGAGAATCGTTGCATTTACTAAGCCTACTCGCTTCGTCTGGGGGCATCCATGTTGATTTTCATAAGGAGGAACATGTTTCTCCGTGACAAAGGGAGCAACGTTTCTCTACTTAAAGACGAACATTGGGGACATCGCCGTTCCTCTCTAAATGGAGAGAACGTCACTCCATTTTTTAAGAGTGTAATGCTACATGACACGCATTTCATGATTATGATGTTTGCACTATAATAAATAACTGTGACAGTCAGAACTGTTATTTGAAACTAGCCTAGCCAGCGAAACTAGCCCTAGCCAGCGAAAGCAGCGATAACGTCCGGCGCGAGAGTCTCGTGCTTAGCACTGACGATGTGTTTTCCGAGCTATGCATGACCCACTACATTCATCATTACAGTACCAGTAACATACCTTCGTTCTCGGAGCGCTCGCACGGCGAGTATACGCACACCTGAAGGCAGGGAATCCACTGGTTCATGCACGAACACAACGCATCGCGGCACTAGCGAGCGGTTATGTTCACACCACTCCCGCCTGTCCCGGCGAAACAGTGACCGTTGCCAAACCGTTCGAAGATAGCTATGTAGTAACCGCGTGCCGTCACTGTCGAAATAACGTGGCAGTAGCAGCTTAATTGATCGACAAGCGGCGGCAAAGCTACACGGGCTCCACCATGTACGCGATGTTGCCGCAGAAACCTCACTCGAGGGACGATTCAAGGTAGGTCGATCACTTCCTGAGAATCTCGAGGAGACGCTCGAGATTTTCTCAAGAGAAGGGAGCGTTTTAGGCGAGGGTCGGTTTGTGAGTAGGAAAACGCCACTCCTGGAGCGTTTCGAGTGAAGGGTCGAGTATAGGAGCGTTTGTGAATACGGGGGTTGAAATTTCCGCCGAAAAAAATTGGCAGATCCCACGTACAGTGGGAATCAATGATATGCGAAGCAAAAATGAGGAAGGTTGATATGTCAGATAGAATTCAGCTCAATATTACGAGGTGGAGGTAAGCGATATCGTACATGACCTACATGCATGATTATCATGTTTGGATAGCTCGCTTACCTTCCTCATCTATTCAAGTCACGTGATACCAAATTTAGTATATTTGGAGCTAGCGAAAGAGCTACGAGCGCATCATGAAGGCCCCATAAACCCCAATGTGGCGTTGACGCGCACGCACGCTGGGCACAGCGACGCGAAGTTAGCAAAACACGGGCACACAATAGTTGACGCCAAACGCGACCGGCGCGACCGGCGTCCGTCGGCACGGCGCGACGGCAACCGGCACGAAATGCGACATGCGGCATTTGGCGCCGATGCGTTACCCAGACAACACTGCGCCTCCCTCTTTTCGTGATGGAGGGACGCCAGACGCGCTGAAACGCGCATGCGTCAAAGCAACGCAGAGCGGCGCGCGCCTGCGAGTATATGGCAGGACCGGTGCCCGGCGTGGCAACGCCGGCGTGACGTCACGAAATGGAACGCTGGAGAGCACGTGCACCGCATCACGTTGAAATGTATTGGCGCGTTCACCGCGGCATGTAGTCATGCTCTTACATTGCACACATCTCATGATTATCATGTTTGCACCAGTCACATACCTTCGTCATGCATTGGCGTCACGTAATACCAAATACGGCATATGTGAAGCTAGCGAAACAGCCGCGAGTGCATCATGAGTCTGGCATGTATTCATGTTGTTACATGACACGTCTGGCGTGGTTATCATGTTTGGATGTGTCATATACCTATGTCATCCTTTCACGTCACGTAATACCTAGTTTGGTACAAGTGAAGCTGGTTAAACGGCCGCCCGCGCATCATGAGCGTGGCATATAGTCATGTTGTTACATGACACGCTTCTGATGATTATCATGTTTGCACCAGTCACATACCTTCGTCATTCATTCACGTACCATAATACAAATTTTGTATATATGACGCTAGCTAAACAGCCGCCAGCGCATCATTAGCTTGGCATGTAGCCATGTTGTTACAAGACAAGCATGTCATGATTTTCATGTTAGGGTGTGTCGCTTGTGTTCGCCATGCAATCTAGTCATACCGTACCAGTTTTGCATTATGTCATGCATGAAACCACTGTGAGAGCAGCAAGACCATAAAATGTAATTCATGACATTATTACACCCATATCATCATTTTAATGTTGTCACTAGTCAAATATGTTCTTAATAAAGTCATGTTGTGCCATACCAAGTTTGGTATCGATACAATTAACGAAACGGCTACGAGAGCGCTAGAAGTCGTAGGCGGCTAGATAGATAGATAGATAGATAGATAGATAGATAGATAGATAGATAGATAGATAGATAGATAGATAGATAGATAGATAGATAGATAGATAGATAGATAGATAGATAGATAGATAGATAGATAGATAGATAGATAGATAGATAGATAGATAGATAGATAGATAGATAGATAGATAGATAGATAGATAGATAGATAGATAGATAGATAGATAGATAAGTAGATAGATAGATAGATAAAGCTCAAAGTCGCCGAAGCTCGCTAAAAAATGCCTTTGGCTCACGAGGCCCGCGAAGTGCTGTGTGTAACTTTCGTGCATTTGGGTTTGTGGTCGGGGCGAGTTTCTAGACTTTCGCTTTCTGGGAGCAAACGCTATTCTAAAGCTCATCCAGCGCCTGCAACTAAAAGAATGCCCGCAACATCTGTTAATGTTTTTCTACACCTCCCTATGTCTCTTATAAATTTCGCCATGCCCATGACATACACAATCAAAGCCGCGTTGCCAACAAGATGCGAGCGTCCCTGGTGACCACCTGTCCTTACAATTATCCGCAATATTTGTCATAAGCGAAACAAGCAGCACGAGAGTGCTGTGTTTGCAGCCTTGCTGCCTTCGAGAGAGGAAATTTCCAGGCCTGAGTGGGGACATACGCCCACGAACACGCCTGGCAAAGGCGCCTGTAGAGTTGGGAATATATATATATACATATATATATATATATATATATATATATATATATATATATATATATATATATATATATATATATATATATATATATATATATATTGTGGGCATTTAGTATACGCATCCTCTTCACCGGTACATTATCATCATTATCATGTGTGGCTCATGCATCCTTATCGTTGTCGCGTAGCATCATCATCTTGGCTCATTCATCGTAGCTGTCGGCTGCCGGTTCCTTGGGCCTAATAAAAGGTAATCCAGACCAAGACTTCATACGTGGTGGAGAGTGCTGTTAGATCCCTCGTCATCCTCTCGACCACTCTACCCCCTGGAGCTACGTTCAGGTCGCCGCTTGGGCCAGGTGTCTGGAAATATGTCGCACCAAGATGAGGCCGGTGCTGCAGCCGTTCCCACTCAACCACTGCGTGCCGCGCCTTCTCACGTCATCAACAGCCTCCAGCGTGAGCCCCATCCCTTCGCTGGTATGCGCGGGCAAGATGTGGAAGAATGGCTGGATGATTTTGAACGTGTCGGCGCTGCTAACCGGTGGGATAACGCCTACGAACTCGCTCACGTGTCATTCTACCTCACGGGTGTCGCGAAGACGTGGTTCCTCAACCACTTTATCGACATCCCCGACTGGTCAGCCTTCAAAGATCAGCTTCGCCATGTCTTTGGAACACCGGCTGTTCGTTCGGCTCTCGCAAAGAAAGCTCTCGCGACTCGGAAACAGCACATCGGGGAGTCGTACACATCCTACATCGAGGATGTTCTTTCACTTTGCCGCCGGGTTGACCCACCAATGACAGAATCAGACAAGGTGCGCCAGCTTCTTAAGGGGACTGCACCCGTCGCATTCAACGCCCTAGCGATCCAAAATCCGGCTACCGTTGCTGACGTTGCGACAACCTGTCAGCGCCTCGAAGAACTTGAGTCTATGCGCCTACAATCAGACAGTGACGCGGCCCGTACTACGACTGATCCAAACCTGCGAGACACGATAAGGGCGATTATACGTGAAGAATTAGAATCAATGGGATTCACACTACCTTCAGTGTGTCCCGTTCAGTCCTCTTCAACGTCATTGCGGGATGTCATCAGGGAAGAGCTCACGTCCATGACCCACATGGCCAACCTGCAGCCCATTGTCTCTCGTACTCTACCATCGTTCCCGCACACCGCCGCCGCACCACCAGGCACCATCAGCTCGACGTCCCCGCCACGAACGTACGCGTCGGTTGCTGCCGCACCTCCCACAAGCTTTCCCACGAGCTTTTCATCACCACCGCGTGAGCCGTCACCTGTCCCTCTGACTTCTCTCTCTCCTGGTGCAGTTAGCGCAAGCTACTACCCTCCTCATCGATCGACTCGGCCTACGTGCTATTATTGCGGCTATCGTGGTCACATTGCACGCTTTTGCCGCAAGCGCCAGCAAGACGAGCGCCGAGGGTATGACATACGCGAACGGGACTATACCGCAGGAGCCTTGTACCAGGGTCGCCGTTATTCGTCACCGCCGCGTCGGTCTCCATCTCCGCCAGCATCGGGTGAACTGCGCAGTAGTCTCCGATCAACCCGACGCCGTTCATCGTCGCCTTACCGGCGCTCTTCTTCTCCTCTTCAGCCTGCTTCCCTTACTTCTGATCGGCGTCCGGAAAACTAAGCGATGCAGTTTTTGGAGGACAAACTGCATTCCAACACAGGACTCCAATTCCTCCAGCGCGCCCCTACAATATGATTGCGGTCACAGTTGAGGGAGTGGACGTTGATGCTTTGGTGGACACTGGGGCTGCGTTTTCTGTTATTCGTGCTGATTTGTGTGCCCGTCTTCGAAAAGTCACGACGCCTTATGATGGACCGACACTGGTTACAGCCCAGGGAACAATGATTCGCCCTTCCGCTCACTGTACTGCCCGTGTACTAATCGACGAAATTCTTCATCATATAGAATTTGCTGTGCTATCCCCGTGCTCCCATGAACTCATTTTAGGCTGAGACTTTCTTTCCTCTGCTTCTGCGGCTATTTGCTGTGCACAACGTGTCGTCCATCTTACTGACACGAACCACTTGCTCAACGACGAAACCTACAGGCCACTTCGACTCATCTCTGCAGTAGACATCGAGTTCCCACCAAACGAACAGCAATTAGTGACAGTTTTGTCCAAAGACGTCGACTCTGGTGACATTTTGGTCACTCCGTCACCGTGTTGCCTTAATAAAGGCATAGCTCTGGCATCAGGTGTGGCTCGCTTTAACAATGGATCAACTGTCCTCGCTGCTACCAACACCACACAGGATAAAATTTTACTACCACGGGGCACTACTGTCGCCTGCGTTGCCGATCTGCAGCCTGTGTGCGTTGTGCCTCTTACCCCTGTCTCCTCTAAAGGCCATCCTGCAGATCATGCTGCTCCCTCGGCCTTTACAGCAGCCATCAACAAAGACTTGAATGACTCACAGAAGCAGCAGCTGCTTGATTTGTTGGAAAAGCATGCAAACTCCTTTGACGTTCATTCATCCACCCTGGGCCAGACAACTGCTACAGCACATCGTATTCAGACCGACGGAACATCTATTGTGCACCGCCGTCCGTACCGCGTCTCTCTAGCTGAACGAAAAATCATTGAAGAAAACGTAGACGATATGCTCCAACGGGAAATAATCCGACCCTCAACCAGTCCTTGGTCGTCGCCCATCGTTCTGGTACGTAAAAAAGACGGTTCCGTACGATTTTGTGTCGATTACCGAGCACTCAATAAGATCACTAGAAAGGGCGTATACCCCATGCCACGCATTGACGACGCCCTAGATTCCTTACAGGGTGCTGAATACTTTTCGAGCCTCGACTTGCGTTCCGGCTATTGGCAAATCCCCATGCACGAAGATGATAAAGAAAAAAACTGCGTTTGCAACCCCGGACGGCCTATACGAATTCAATGTTATGCCGTTCGGCCTATGCAATGCGCCCGCAACTTTTGAGCGCATGATTGACACCGTGCTGCGTGGCCTGAAATGGAAGACTTGCCTATGTTACCTCGATGACATTGTTGTCTTTTCATCGACGTTTCCTCAACATCTACAACGCTTGGACGAGGTCCTGACTTGTCTTGCGGGCGCTGGTCTTCAAATTAACACCAAAAAGTGCCATTTCACCAGCAGATCTATCAAGGTACTCGGTCATATTGTGAGCAAGGACGGAATTCGCCCAGACCCTGATAAAACTGCTGCAGTGCTTCGCTTCCCTCGCCCTGACAAACCAAAAGATTTGCGAAGTTTCCTTGGTCTCGCCTCTTACTTTCGGCGATTCATACAAAACTTTGCCTCCATAGCCGCACCACTTCATAAGCTACTTGCTTCCGGTATGCCCTTTCAGTGGTCTCAGGAATGTGAATCGGCTTTCGACAGGTTGAAGAGTGCCCTCACGACAGACCCTGTACTTGCTCATTTTCACGATGATGCACCGACCTTCCTGCACACAGACGCTAGCGGCCGCGGTTTAGGAGCCGTGCTCCTGCAACGGGACAACTCTTCGCGAGAGCGAGTCGTTGCATACGCCAGCCGCGTCCTCTCCGCAGCCGAGAGGAACTACACGATAACCAAGCAGGAGTGCCTCGCCATCGTTTGGTCAGTACAGAAATTTCGTCCATATCTGCATGGCCGCCATTTCACCATTGTGACCGACCACCATGCTTTATGTTGGCTTTCGACACTCAAGAACTTGTCGGGACGCCTCGGACGCTGGATTCTACGCCTCCAAGAATATGATTTTGAGATCGTGTACAAGTGTGGCAGGAAGCATAGTGACGCCGATGCTCTTTCTCGCTGCCCACTAGCAGCGACTCCACCACTCGGGGTTTCCGCCATCGATTTGCACAACACGCCCTCGGAGTCCACGTCTACGGCGGTTTCCTCACTCGCCTCTATGAACCAGCTGCCTTCGGACGACCCGCACGAGTTTCCTTCTCGACAGTTGGCTGACCCATACTGTCGACGTATTATAGACTACCTCACTGGCAGTTCCCGTCCACCTAATGCAAGGCTCCGTCGCCAACTCTCGCAATTTAAGCTGGACAACTCGGTACTGTACCGCAAAATTTACCATCCTGACGGTCAGCGCTGGGTTCCCGTTCTACCCCGATCACTTCGGTCCGAAGTCCTCAGGGCACTTCTTGACCATCCGACTGCTGGTCACCTTGGTTACCATAAAACCTACAATCGCCTTCGAAGTCGGTTTTATTGGCCAGGCATTACCACTAGTGTAGCTCGGTACGTCGGGTCCTGCACTACCTGCCAATGTAGAAAACTACCAACATCTGCTCCCGCCGGTAAACTACAGCCTCTTCCGTGCCCAGCCACACCATTCGAAGTTGTAGGCGTCGATCTTTATGGCCCCCTCCCAGTCAGTGCTGCTGGAAACCGGTGGATAGTAACAGCCATTGACCATTTGACGCGCTACGCCGAGACGGCATCCGTTACTACAGGTTCAGCTTCTGAGATTGCCGATTTCATCCTCCGAGCCATTATACTGCGTCATGGTGCTCCGCGTGTGTTGCTCAGTGACCGTGGAAGGGCCTTTTTTTCACAACTAGTGATGAACTTCTTCAGGCCTCCGGCACAACTCACAAGACGGCCTCTAGTTATCATCCCCAGACTAACGGCCTCACTGAGCGATTCCACCGCACTCTTGCTGACATGATCGCCGCCTATATTCAACCAGACCACAAAAACTGGGCCGTTGTTCTACCATTCGTCACTTTCGCCTACAATACGGCCATTCAGCGAACAACCGGCTACTCGCCATTTTACCTACTTTATGGACGCTCCCCTACTTCTTTCCTGGACGTCTCCTTCTTTACCTGCCAAGCGAATTCATCTTCATCCTCTTCAGAGGAATACGTTTCACGACTCGCACAGTGCCGCCAACGAGCTCGTATAAACACTGAAGCCCGCCAGCAAGACAGAAAGCTAGTTTATGATGAATCGCATCGTGATGTATCCTTCCAACCTGGAGACGAAGTACTCCTTTTGACGCCTGTTCGCACACCTGGTTTGTGCGACAAATTTCAGCCTCGGTTTATCGGGCCGTACACAGTTCTTGAAGAGACTTCACCAGTTAATTATCGCGTGACGCCACTTGTAGCCCCAGCAGATCGCCGTTATCGAACTACAGAGGTCGTCCATGTCTCCCGTATGAAGCCATTCATGCGACATTCTTTGTCCCCTTGACTTGCCGCGGCCAGGCTGGCCGCTTTCACGTGGGGAGATTGATGTGGGCATTTAGTATACGCATCCTCTTCACCGGTACATTATCATCATTATCATGTGTGGCTCATGCATCCTCATCGTTGTCGCGTAGCATCATCATCTTGGCTCATTCATCGTAGCTGTCGGCTGCCGGTTCCTCGGGCCTAATAAAAGGTAATCCAGACCAAGACTTCTTAATATATATATATATATATATATATATATATATATATATATATATTTATTTATTTATTTATATACAGCACAGCTATTACGCTGCCCCACCACGGTGGTCCAGTGGCTAAGGTACTCGGCTGCTGACCACGCAGATCGTGGGATCGAATCCCAGCGGTAGAGGCTGCATTTTCAATGAAGGCGGAAATGTTGTAGGCCCGTGTGCTCAGATTTTGGCGCACGTTAAAAAACCCCAGGTGGTCAAAATTTCCCGAGCCCTACACTACGTCGTCTCTCATAATCATATGGTGGTTTTGGGACGTTAAACACTACATATCAAATATCACAATTACGCTGACTTCACCACACTATTAAAATGTTCAGTGAGCAGTGGCGTTGACTTCTCGCGCGGGGTGTTTCTTTGATGAGCGCTGCGAATTCGCCACATGCGTTTCCAACACCACGCGCATTCGTGTAGCCATTTTTATCAACGCTGCTATCACGCGCTCCATCCTGTCTTCGGGCCACGGCCGCCAGCAGGAAAATACTGATCACGGTGAATCGTTTTAGAGTTCAGTGATATTTTAATTGTATATAGCGTAAATATATGAATATCATAGGGAGTATCTTGTCTTGAGAAAAATGGCTTCACAGTGTGTCGCACTCAAAAGCCATGATTAGTAACTTTACAGGAATTTTTAGGCTAGTATAAAATGACTTAGGGCCCGTGCATTTGTAAAAATAATCCTCATTAAAAATAATTTTGGTGTAATCTTTCTAGCAGTTAGAAGCGTTATGTGAACCATGAGTTAAAAAAGAAAAATTCTTATTGTGGGCTCTTGAAGCAAAGCCACGTTGATTAAAACTTAAGATTGCAGAGTAACAGCACCGGTAACGTCCGTTAGTTTTCTGCGGTAAGCGTAACGGTAACACGTTACGTAGTACAGTAACGCGTTCTTTTCTGGTTTAAATAAAAAGTAAAGGATTCAGTTACTTCTTTTTGATAATGCTACTACCTTGCTTGTGACGATCAATAAATATATGATCTGAGCAAGGCCTCATTTCTTTGTGAGCCACCTACTGCTCGAGATTCAACTTATACACTAGGCGTTCATCATTTATTTATTGATGTCCTTTACGTCGATCTCCTTCATAAAGCAGCCACTGTAAAGTACAAATGGCGAAATATTTTTTGTCAATATCAGGACTATTTTATAACATTTTAGTTTGCTGTGTTTTTATTCGCGATTCGTCCGTCACACTGGTGTAGTCGTTACGATGCTCAGCTTCTGACTTGTAGGTTCATGGGTTCTATCTTGGCCACGACGGTCACATTTGGATGGATGCAAAAGGCTTGCAACCCTTGTACTAATCATTCTCAGCGCACGTTAAAGAGCCCCAGATAGTCAAAGTTTTCTGAGCGCTCAACAATAAGGCATCGCTCGTAATCATATTATAGTTTTTACAATTAGAACCTGAGTTATGAATACTTTTTCTGTCATTCATTATTTTTTTGATACTATAGGCCAACGGTATCACGATATTGCTCCGCACGATCTTCATTTACATATAACGGAGCTATTATAGGTATAACCCCTCTCTTGCTTGCGCCACGTCGAAATATTGAATATTTGCTCTTCTTTTGGCCTGTTCCGATAAGCCTGAGCCACACAAAATGATCATTACACATTATTCCGGAATCAACCCGATCCCCAACAATAATACTGGAATCTTCAATGCTCACATGTCTAAATGCCGCAGTGCCTTGCCACTCAGCAGATCACTCGACGGCCAATGACTTCTCTTACGGCTATCAGTGCGCAGCTTGTATCACGGTGTTCTTTCTTTCCATTTCCCAGGAACAAGTACCCCAAAATAACGACTGCCGTGTTTGCTAGTCTTGCTGCAGGCTTCTCCCACAGAACCACGTAACAGTACTTGAAGAAATTTAAACTGATCACAAATGTCGCATACTGCAGTAACATCTTTTTTAGGGGTGAAGCTTCTTATGGTGTGGCTTGTGCGTCCCCCGTTGTCGTAGTGCGTAACCTGTGGCACATACCCGCATGCCAGTGGCAAACAGCCGCCCTCAGGCGCATATCCGCATGTCCACCTGTTACAAAAGACGTAGCACGGTGTCGTTATTATGCTCTCGGTGTTCACAAAGCGCTGACAGCAGAAATGTGGTACATACTCTCGTTTAGTCCTTGGATTGTCCGCTGGATGGCGGTACTTGTATATGATGAATATGAAATAAAAAGAACCGAGAAGGTGGTACTTCAAGTGTTCACTAGATGGATGGATAGACAGACAAGCAGTCGGACGGACAGACAGACAGACAGACACATGGACGGATGGACGCACAGACGCAAACACGAACGGGTGCACGTACCGATGGACTGCCGCATAGATGCACGGACGGCAGGACAGCAAGTACCAACAGATGGACGCACGGACGGAATCATGAACGGAAGCATAGACGGATTGGCGAACACTTCACCATACTCATCATCATTCATTCCGTGGATATGCTGTGATTTTTTCTGTACGCTACAACAGCAATAACTTGTACCTGAGTACTCCTACGACAAAATCATGCCGTCCACTTGCAAGGCTGCAAGCTTATATTTTAATACTCGTTATGCTAGTTGTGCGACCAATTTACTTGTTGTTGCCTTTGATAGAACCATAAACTATGATGGTTAGATGAAGTGCGTTGCTTAGTGGTACCTCTATGTGAAATACTTAGAGAATCAATTCTATTTTATATACTTCTTACATACTCGGGGCCTTACAAGGTTTTACGCCGGCTTACCGATGTCACATACGAGATTGCTCCGTTGGACAGTCAGTCATCGTCGTCCGCACCCGCTACTGACGTCGTCCACGTGACCCGCCTCAAACGGCGCCGAGACGGCGCTGCCAGCAGCGGGGGGTTATATGTTACACGACATATAACGAAAGAGCATCATAGACAACGAAGATGATGAAAGCGACCGTGCTCGTGCTGTTGTAGTTACTGTTCTTCCATCTTGGCTGGAGCTGCCTCTGACTCTCCCTGTATATTTTGTAAATATATTTATTTCATTCAATCTCTCACCCCCGTAACAATATTATAGGTAACAAATTCTCTTCCGCCACGCCGCGGTGGTCTAGTGGCTAAGGCACTCGGCTGCTGACCCGCAGGGCGCGGGTTCGAATCCCGGCTGCGGCGGCTGCATTTCCGATGGAGGCGGAGATGTTGTAGGCCCGTGTGCTCAGATTTGGGTGCACGTTAAAGAACCCCAGGTGGTCTAAATTTCCGGAGCCCTCCACTACGGCGTCTCTCATAATCATATAGTGGTTTTGGGACGTTAAACCCCACATATCAATCAATCAAATTCTCTTCCGCCACATAAGCATGCACATGTGAACTGAAATAGTATTTATAAAGAAATCACTAACACTACATAGAGTGAAATTAGTTGGCACGTTGGTGTAGCCACCGTTCGATGATTGTACTTGGCTGCTCGCGAATTCGCGCTTATGTTTGCGAGAGCCATTGTATGGAGAGTCTCGGCTGGTTTTTGTGGTGGGCGCCCCGCCGCCACCATTATTATATATATACATATACATATATCTATATAATTATATATATATATAAATATATATATATGAAATTGATGGTCAGAGTTTATTCTACCTACCGTAAAAAAAACTATAAACTTCGATAATAGAGCAGTATGTTTCAATATTTAAATATTTTATTGTTTTGTTTCCTATACTGCAGTCGTCTAGAAGTATATATATATATATATATATATATATATATATATATATATATATATATATATATATATATATATATACATATATATATATATATATATATATATATATATATATATAACGGATGAGAAATGGCGTCAGTCAGAATGACTCTTCCTTTCCCCCATTCACCCTTGAAGCATCACACGTTTTCCCCTCCCTCGAGAGAGCGTCAGCTTATTGGGACAATAGTAGCAACGCAGTTTGTTGACGTGCACAGTGTCAGTAGTTCTGCTTAACGGTACTATACGCATCCATTACGCATCAATTCTTCATCAATTTCCTATATGTCTCTTGAGGTGCTAACTTATTTTCTTGCCCTGTTGTCCAGAAGTGTTGTTTTTACATTTGCTCCTATTTATCGTGCATAAAGTAGCACCTTTATTTCCTATACCAGTACAAAGCCCTCACATTTCTTTCTGTTCATGTTGAAGTATTGATTTGTCGTTAATATTAGTACTGTTATTAGGAAGCAGTTGGCTAACATTCTTACTTTCCTTGTGATTTAGAGCACCGTGTTCGTTTTCGACATAGCGTTCAACTCACCTTGTCTTTCGTATGAAGCATTGCCGTTTCGGCCGTTACTCTTACTACAAAAGCGGTTCCCCACGCTCTCCCGCGCAGGTACAGCCAGTTCGTCGCCGACTGTCGGGAGAGCCTGCAGAAAGCTGAAGTGAAAAAACCCGTGCTCAAACTGTTTCGTCGTGACTTGGCCGAGGCTCGAATCCTTCTGATCGCCCTGCTGCACAACGACTTCCACTTGGCCTGTGAAGCCTTCAAGGATTGGCGCGCTTCCTATATCCAGCGTGAGCTGGAGCTCTCACACAAATCGCTGGCGGAAGGCGACCGTTTCTCTCTGCTGGCCTCGGTGCTTCGCTACGAGGCCCTGAAAAGCTTGCCTAACCTTGACAAGCGCACGGATCAGCGCGCGGTCGAGCTCTGGAAAGCGCTGGTCGTAAACGACTGGCGTGACGTCGACGGCACCTTCAATTATGCTAAATAGTGCTTCAGCTAATACAGTGTGTCCGGCACCAAGTGACGGGTATTTCTATCTTATGCTGTAAGTGTTTGATGCTACTACTGAGGGTGTATGCTTAATGTATAACACTTCAGTTTTAGGTTAGCTTACCGATTCCTTAATAACAGCAGCATGCAACGTATACTTAAGCAAGTAAAACTTAAGCACAGTAACGAGGTAACAATTTACTATCGTTACGCACTTTTTCTGCAACTCGTCCTACCTAAGCATATCGTGCCCTATGCCACCCTTTCATATACAGGCTTTCTATTGGCTAAATATTGCCTGATAATGGGCTCTTACGCACTCTCAAAGAGGTCACGGTTGCTTACTTTCGGAAATCCTTTGCTGCACGCTGATTGCGTTATACCCAATGTCTCGGCTCCCAGAAAACTATTGTTAAAACATTATTAGGCACTCGTCGGATTTATGTTTTTTTTTTTGTGTCAGACCCAAGCTTACGACTTCACCGGCCAACCCTGTCTATTACTTAATTCATATATTACGTTTGGTGCATTTAGGAATGAGATCTTGCTTTTGATGGTTAGTTGTTTGTTCGACATCACCTTAAAAAAAACAAGCAGATGATGTTGGCTCAGGAAAGCGCGAAGTTGTTAAGTATAAGTTTTTGGTAAATGGTAGTAATTGTTATATTGATCTAATGGAAGTGGACGTGAAAAGAACTTCTCTTGGGCAGGAACCAAACATGCGACTTTGTTATAGCCTTGCGAACTTGTATTCTTCTTGCCTTACTGTTACTGCTCACCATGTAGTGGGAGCAGGCATCTCGTGGAGCCTAAGCATCGCTTTCTGCTTGCGTTCACCCTTGTCGATTCGATGCTGAATCAATGGGTGATTGGTTGATTGATTGACTTATTCATTGTTTGCATTCAACTTCTCGCACAATGGTTGAGTAGCCGAACAAGTGCCGACTAAATTATGTTATTCTTGATCACTCCTATCACGTATTAGAGGAGTCTGGACATCAAAACATTTCGATGAAGATTTATGAAACTTGTACTAAGATATAGCAAACATTTCTCATGAGGCAGTTTAGTATTCACCTGCAGCAATGTCATGAAGAGTGCAATATCTGCAGTGACGAGCCCTCAGCTACATTTCACACGTCCGTCGATTGTCTTGCCGCACTAGCACCAAGGAAACTATCAGCTGCGTCTGCCTGTAGGCCTCATTGCAATCCGATAATGACATTCCGCCGAGATGCTAGCTAGGAGAGTTGGAAAACCAATTCAATCACAATCTATTATCCTCTGTCGCTGCTATAATTCCCTACTACACGCCGCTGCAGCCCACATTCACCACCCCCATCTTCAATGTCACAGTGGCTCTGTGATATTTTGCAGCTCTCTTTTGATTTACGAGGCTAGCAGATAAGGCCTGTTGGAGCTGCATGATCTGAACGTAACAGCACGTAAGCTTAAAGATTGATTGGAGGGACTCCGTCTTTTTTATTGATTGATATATAGAGTTTAACGTTCCAAAACCACCACATGATTATGAGAGACGCCGTAGTGGAGGCTACGGAAATTTCGACAACCTCGGGTTCTTTAACGTGTACCCAAATCTGAGCACACGGGCCTACAACATTACCACCTTAATGAGAAATGCAGCCGCCACAGCTGGGATTCAATCCCGTGACTAGTGGGTCAGCAGCTGAGTAACTTGACTACTAGACCACCGCGGCGAGGCGCGGTGGTCTCTATTAGTCAGTTCTGGTTCTGCTCTATTACGCTACAGATCTTTTTTGACGTTTCCCCGAATGGTTATCGCCATAAGTCTGGAGGAGGAGCCATGCTTTGTTTCTAAGACTTCACAATTCAGAATAAATATTCTATAAGTTGTCGCAGTATTTCTTGCGAGCAGGCAAATCAGATACTTTTGCGTATTTTATGGCGGGCTGCATTAAATGTTATCTGCACTCCTCTAGGCTCAACTGCATAAAACTAAAAACAGGCAGGTGGCAGACTTACCGACTTTAAATAATACATAAAGCAGGCGTCAACGCATGGTTAGGACATTCTTACAAAAATTAAAAAAAGACTGCATAAGAAAACTTCTGAGAAACTAAAATTATCTGCAATGGTGGATATTAGACAATGTGTATGTTCTTTTTAAGTTGTTAGCTGAATCCGCTCCAAACCACTGGCCATTGTCACCTTCGGTGTATTCACTTGCGGCGCTCACATTTGATAAGACGTTTCAACAAATCTGTCGCGCGCTATCAGGCATCATATAATTAACATGCAAATCAAACTTCGACGATATATAAGTGGCTTCTTCATTTTTTAACAGCGCAGCTGTTAACCAGGTTGCTGCACGTTACTCAGTCGCAGGGAACTATTATTACTAACAGTTCTGTGTAACATGTCCGGCCTACCAGAAAACTATAGTGATCATAAGGGATATGTGCCCCACATATTTTGGGTGCATTCCACAACTCGTCTTTAACTCATTGAAAGTAATACAATATTTAACCGAACAAGTGGCTGTTAAGCGATGGCTGTGAGCCGAAAACTCCGAGTACGTACAACGAGAATAGGGAACACGAAACGCAATGACGGCTACGAGAAGACCCTGAAGCGATGGAAGACCTACACCAATGACGATGTGTCTTAGGTCTCCGTGAACTGGACATGCTTATTTTCAGAGCGAATTACATGTCTTTGAAGTTTCGATGTCCATGTCGGGTCTGTTACTTCGTGGTTTATCTCGAACCCCTCTGATCGCTGAATCAGCGTAGTGACATCCCTATTATTACCAAGCTAAAAACCTAGACATGACCTAGAAGCAACCTAGTTAAGCCCTGGAAACAGTCTAGGAGCAAGTAGATTTAGTTTTCAAAAGCGACCAGTCTCGCTTGTTCGAACCTTGCACAACTTACTTGAATGCACAATTTTGTATGGTACTCTTTTCCTGCTCACGACAGGCTCTGCTAGGAACAGTGTCCTCAACAACACGTTTTATCTGATTATGCGTTTTCGATATACGTGCATGAAAACACTACCTGTAGCACATTTCAACTCGACCATAGTCGCAGGATATATGCTAAATTGTAGTGAACGTATGCAAATGATATGAAATTGTAATGTGAGCGTGAACGACCGCGAGTGGCGTAGTCGCCAACAATTAATATGGGTGGCAAAGGCTCAAAATTACGGAGTACTATAATGCCTACACTCTAAAAAAAAAGGGGGGGGGCGAGAATGAATGAAGATATGGGCTCCGTTCCTCCTTCGGCGCCGCCACTTCCTACCTTTCGGGCGCTTTACCCGTCGCGCTCTTTCCCGGCAAGTGTGACGTCATCCTGCTGCATTCCGTGGCCGCCTGCTCCAGAGACAAGCGCCAAGACACGCTCTATTGAGATAAAAGGAGCTGTCTATCTTGCCGTTGTTGATTATCACTCCAGGTATCCTGAGCTGGCCCTGCTGGATCGAGGAACGTCGTCGAATGCGGTCATCCAGCACATGAAAAGCTGCTTTGCCAGACCTGGGATACCGCAAACGGTAATATCAGACAACGGACCACAATTCATCTCATTCACGTTTGCTGATTTTGCAAGAAACTACGGCTTTAGGCATGTCACAACAAGTCCTCGTAACCCTCAAGCTAACGGGGAAGCTGAGCGCATGGTAGGGACTCTTAAAAGACTTTTGAAGAAGGCAGAGAACCCCTACATCACATTGCTGAACTATAGAAACACGCCGGGTCCAACCGGCTATAGTCCAGCGCAGCTGCTAATGAGCCGCCGTTTACGCTCAAAAGTACCCTGCATGCCATCCGCGCTAAAGCCAGAAGTAGTAAAGGCTTCTTGGAAAGAGCAAGACGAAAAATACAGACAGAAACAAAAGATGTATTTTGACAAACGTCATGCTGCGAGACCTCTTCCCTGTCTATCCGCAGGCACTCAAGTATGGCTCAAACACAGAGGCGCCGAGGGCACGGTCCTTCGTCCTTCTAAAACACCGAGATCCTACTGGGTCCAAACTGAAGGAAAAACCGTACGCAGAAACAGGCGTCATCTCTTCCTTCTCCCACACGGAGAAGAAACAAGCCCCGTAAGTATGGAGCAGCATCCACGAAACAGTGAGCCAACGGAGGCGACGGACAAAGACATCGTAGCTACCAAGTCGTCCGACATCCAAGAGCCTCGTTCATCGAACAAAACTTCAAGTCCTGAGCAAAAAACGACGCGATATGGGCGCATCATACGAGCTCCAAAAAGACTTGGTATTGATGACTAATTTCTGAAATGTTTCCTTGTTTTGGAAGGCCCACGATGTTTATGAAACGGGGAAGATGTGACGTCATCCTGATGCATTCCGTGGCCGCCTGCTGCAGAGACAAGCGCCAATACACGCGCTATCTTGGTTTTCTTTATCTGGTTATCACGGGAGTCATGTGATCATTCTGACTGTATGTATTTCACGACGAAACATTAAAGAGGGCTTTTTTCTTGGTCACGAGGTAACGAGCGTCTGCCGATGACTCTGACGAGCTTGACAGCAAGGACCAAAAGAGCAACGTTCCTCCTTCAGCGTTCAAGTTACTCCTCAATCACGGTTGTCTGGCGCGCGCACATGCGCATGCCGAGCCAAGCCGACCACGGCCAGTCGCGAGCGATTGCTTTTACCTAAGATTGATGTAAGCAATGCCGGAGTGATGTTTTTTTTTACTGGTGTAGAGTAAAAGCCTCTCTTTTTTTATCGCCAGACACTCGCACGATCCTCCGCACACTTCCATGTGTGTCTCGTGTTGTTTCATACTACGAATTTGTCACGAATACAGGGAGCTCTGCTTCCCAAGCAGTTTTGCTTTATCGATGTAATGGATTATTTCGGTGTCAACATACATAATAAGCCCACGCATTTTTAGTTTCGCACGACACCAACAGCACTCATGAATTCAACAAGGCGCATAAAGAAGCATCACCCTTAATTTTCAACACACTAAAAAATCCGATGCCACTCTACAGTCCGTGAAAGCACGATCATATACAATTGATAGAGTTATACGTGCCACTACCGTCATATGGATGTTTTTTGCAGTTTACCCCCATTCGAACAAGGCCGCCGTGGCCGGAAGTCGAACCTGCGTCCTCCAGCATAGTCACACGACACCCAACAAGGCTACACAACCACGGCAGGTGAAATCACAAAGGGAAACAGGCTGCGAAGTTTCGCCGAGCGTTTATTCACCAGACTAGGTTACAACCATCAGAAACGTTTTAAACATCATCCTAACTGCACTTTTGTGAAAAGTAAACCAATGACTTCTGTCAGTTAAACCAAATTCTCAATCGCATGCATTTTGAATCGCCCATGCCAGCACTGAAAGTTAAGACGGAATTACGCACACGTGCACTATGCCTTTCTCGTCCATGATTCACCTTTGTCGTGAGAAACTCACTATGACTGAATGTTGACACACGAGGCGAATCGCGAGAGGCATCTGAAGCAGAAAAGTATGTAGGGACGACATGCTATAACGTTACAGTAAATTTGCGCACTGCAGCGATAGTTCCTCCGCTCAAGTAATAGAGCTACCGCGACGCCAACAGCCACTGCCACCGCTCACGAAAAAATACCGTCGGATGCGAGGTCATCGCTAATTTCTCTGGCAAGACTCACATTGTAACGTACGTATACACTGCTAGGACGGTCGTTACCGCATCAATAACATTAGGCCGTTTGCAAGCGCTGCGGGCGTTGCGGGCGTGGCGGGTGCCAAATGAATTTTAGAATAGCGCTTGCCCGGCTGCGATCCGCAACGCACGATCGCAGCGACACCGTAGCCTCGAAACCAGCGCTCGCGAGCCACATGCGGGCCGCCATCACTGCTTGTAGCCTCAAAACCAGCGCTTGCGGGCCAAATGGGGGCCGCCGTTACTGCACGCATTTTCGGATTTTTTTGCGTGCAGTCCGTGAACGCGAACGCCGACTCGCGTTACGACGCATGCGCAGTGGCATCGGCCGCACCGCGAGAGGTCACTGTGCACTATTCTAAACTCCCTATTGTCATTGAAGGGCTCGCGGTGTACTGTATCCATGGCTAACGGTAACACTTGTGGTAAGCACGAAAAAAAATATAAGCAAGCGTTAACATGAAACAACTAAACGAGGTCGGCGTGACCACAGAACACCTACCACGACGGAGACTGTCTGGTCTGCATGCTGCGCTCTCTCCGACTAACATGAAGAAGAATAAAAAAGACGTGACCTCCGAAATAGCTAGCGCGTGGCAAGCGTTTGCATTCTCGGAGGCTTCAAGAAAAAAAAATAACTGTGGAGTGGTCAAGAGATGGCGCACCCTTCGGAATGCCTTGGGCATTCTATGCATGGCTTGGGGGAAATCGCTTTCGTGAAAACCAGATAAGCTCTAGTAGTTATTCCGTTCATTATTGTGCAACCTTTCATAAACTTCTGTTTGTCTAAGCATCGGATACAACATATTTACGTGTGCGCATGTTGTGGTATTGCCACAAAACGTAAAAAAAGGAAAGAAAACTTACTTGTAACTTGTGCCACTAGGGTCAGTCGAAATTCACCGCTATGTAAGCTTGTGCGTTTTCGTAGTAGGATGTGAGTAAACACGTCGAAGTGTGTGCCGCTGTTGCGAATGGTCGATTGTGCTCTTGTGCTCGTGTTCATTGAGTTCGCCCTATATGCGTACTATGAGTAGTATGTGTTCTTGTGAGCTTGTGTCGCTATATGCATTGCCTCAGCACATATTAGGCGTCCGGTTTCAGTGAGTAATCCTTGAGGGGCTGAGGCGTTATTTATCCGCAAAGGGGCCGTGTTGGTAGGTATGAGAACGTACGTCGCCGCAGGCGACCTTTTTTTTTTTTGTAGTATTGTTCAGTTCCTCCAGATGGGGCAAGCTGCTACCTCCTTCACGGCTATGACACTCTCACACCTCCAGCTACTTATATAGCGTTGACCACCTATCATTCGAAGCTGCACTACTGTGTCGAATGGTTTCGCTGCGATCGAGTCTACGGTTTGAAGGCACATCTCATGACCTGCGGCCCCGTAAAATCATTGATAACGTCCCTGCACAATGTGAATCTGCGAGAAATAAATACAGCAAGCCTAGCATGCACTCTTCAGGTGAGTACTCTGTAGTATTCGTGTCTTTCGGAGTGAACGTCGCCTCGCTGGCCGAACGAAACCTGATTGCCCCGTCGTTCTCTTTCGTGATGTTTTCATCACCACAGGTTTGTCTGCTTGTTTTTTATAATCATTTCTTTCAATATCAAGCTGAGCAGGACGGTTTTTTGTAACTTTTAGTGCCGTGTACTTCTTATCAGTCGAGAATCGATGCATTTGCTCAGCCTACTCGCTTCGCTAACCTGGGGTCAGCCATGTGAATTTTCATAATGAGGAACATGTTTTTCCGTGGCGAAGGGAGCAACGTTTCTCTATTTAAAGACGAACATGGGGGACATCGCCGTTCCTCCATAAATGGAGAGAACATCACTCCATTTGTTTAAGAGTGTATAGCATAGTTCGCGTGTTTATTGCGCTTGTGTAAAGCTGAGCCTGAAGTAATTCGATAGACTGCGTCCTCGGACCACAGGACATAATATGAGCTAGATTTGTATAATGTTAGGTATAAACGACTGCATCGTACTTCCAATTTTCAAAAGAGTGTTTCGCGTGAAAATTTCTTTGTCCATGCCGACAAGAATTATTTTCCTGTTGCACAACTTTGCTTGTCTTTGCTCGTCCAAGCCAAGGTATTCCTAAATGAAGCTTGAATTCACTGCATATTGAGTTTATCGATAATATCAAGCTGCCACAAATGTTTGACATACGCTATTGATTCTGCTGGGGAAAATAGAGTATTGCGTTAAAAGTCAGGCCTAATTCAGCCTGTTTGCCAGTCTGAAGGCCTGAAGTTTTATTCTAGAACAGGATACAATGGTCGTTACGAACAATGCTGCCAATAAGCACCATGTATTAAGGTTTTTAGCAGGAGAAAATTTAAGGTGGAGTAACATTCAATGTTTAATTGCAACTGAGACATATCTTGTCGACGTCTTTATTGGCTGCGTGACACAATGAAGTTAATGCGAAACCTCTCCAACGTTACCATCGTCGGACTAGGCTTTTTTTTTTTTCTACCAGTGCCCAAAAAGCGCATTATATGGCCCTGAATGGATACAGCAATGCAGGCTGTAGTTTGTACGAAAGCTTTCTCATTTAGCAAGCTGACTCCATTGCGCGATGGTCTCCGCGTCACTCTCTCTTTGTACATTCTGCTTTCAGAGCGAAAACGATTATGAGATCAAAACTTTGGTCACGCGCGGCGCCGTATAGTTGTCCACCGCCGCTGGTGACCGTAACCACAATCGCAGAAATAGGGGGAAAAAAATCTAGTACCAAAGACACAGTGCAGCTCGAACCCGGATTCGCTGCGTGCCACTGCCAGCCACGTAATCTACCACTGAGCCACGCCTGTGCTTAGGACTAGGCAGGCTTGATGTTGGGAAAGCAATCACGTTAATATCAGTAGGAAAGCGTTTTAAAACACCATAGAACAACCAGGCGTCACACAATGCGAATAGCGTAACGAGTACGTCATCCAACGTTCCAACCCACAACAAAATCTTGTTTTTGATCACCTAATAACTGGGGCGCATACCCACTTCAGCCATAATTCCTCATTGTCGCGAGCCATTGCATGAACCATGGGCACAAAATTTCTTGCTGGTGTTTAGCGAATACAACACTTCTCGCAAGAATGACAAAAATAGCATAAAGGATACTGGTATACTAAAGAAATAATTAACACCGTAGTGGGTACCCACCAAGTGTGCTTCCGCATTTATCCAATGAATGTTTAGAAAAGGTTCCGAAAGGCCGCTCTTCTAGCTTTCGCTGTGACTGTGCTGCACCTTCCACGCAGGCCTGGCATGTTTTTTCTTGTTTCTTTTTTTTACAGCGAGAGCTGTTATAGGATCACAAATCGGCTTACGCGCACTTGACCGCCGCCGCTGGTATCCGAAACCACATCACACGAAATCAGAAAAATACCTAGCATCAATGACACAATGGGGCTCGAGCCCGGGTTCACTGGGTGCCAGCCCAGTATTTTACCTCTGGGCTACGCAGTTGCTTGTGACTTATCGGCAAACTTGCCTTATGTAAGCCTGATGTCGAGAAAGCAATTGCGTTAATACGACGTATAAAGCATTTTAAAACTGTGAAAGAACAACCAGTCGTTGTACAATGCGAATAGCGTAACAGATGAGTCATCCAATGCTCAAACCAATTGCAAAAACTTGTTCTTGTTTCCCTATTAACTGTGGGGCATACTCACTTCAGTCATAGTTCCTCATCGTCGTCAGTAACTGCATGAACAATTGGCACGAATTTCCTTGCAAGTGTTTAGCGGATACGACGCTTCTCATAGGAATGAATAAAAGTAGCTTGTAGTGAATGCCGATCCACTACCCAAAACAAAAATCATTAATAATGCCTTAGTTGGTATCAAGCAAGTGTGATCCCAACGCGTGTTTTGAAAAGGTTCTGAAAGGGCACTTTTTTAACTTTCGCTGTGACTTCGAGGCACCCGTGCAGGCTTGGCGTTTTTTTTTTTTAGTTTTGTACAAATTATATCTCGCAAGAAACCGGGTAAATGGTTTTGGCGTAGCGTTAAGGGCACTGGGTGATCCAACATAGACAGTTCAGTTCATGGCACATTCTCTAAACGTGTTTTTTTGCTATTTTTGTGCAGTTTTACAACGAGAGTTTTTATGAGAGCACAAATCGGCTTATGCGCACATCGCCACCAGCTAATAGAATAAAACTTGCATTCTAAATACGAAAAACGCTTGTACTTCTAATCTCCTCATGCGTTCTTTCTTTCCGTCACTTTTGAACATGTAAAAATCTCTTTTGAAAAAAAACTAGCTGCTCTAAAAACGTACATTTTTGTTAAAATAATTGCTCAAACAGGTGATTTTCTGGTGGTGCCAGCTTCAGTCTAGTCGGGCTGGAACTTAGATGGTGCCGCAGTTTTGTGATTTATTTTTCGGCGGACATGAAGAACTAGTTTGGACAATGTTCCCTACGTTTCATACAGTTTTATTCACTACAGTGTCTAGCGTCACTACGAAAACTAGGCTATTTCTTGATTCATTGAGCATCACCATCATGCCATTTTGTCTTTTGAATGATCCCTCTAATATTGTCCGAATTTTGTAGCTAAATCAGTCACATCATTCACTCCGTGGTGGGTCATCACTCTACGGGTGATGTTTGCAGACGTTGCTTTGCAGCGTGTTCTTGGCGGGCCACGAAAGCCGCTAGGTACGGCTGCAGCTGATTCTGACGTGTTACGGCCTCCAGCCGCTGCAGTCGACCCCACGATGCAGGAGAAGCTTGAAGAGCGAGACAGGGGCACAACGGCTCCGGCTTGTCGGTGACTCCAGCCACAGCCGTGCTTGTCATAGGTGGCGCCGTGCCACAATGGGTTGCGCTGCGAAGGTGAAGTACAGGGCGGAAGCTTATGCCCCTGTAGTACTTAAACACAAATTCTATGTCGACTTTACCCAATGTGAAGGATGGGAGCAGATAGTGAAAACAGGTAATGTTCTGTGAACTTGTGGAAACTTCAGAAAAATTCACATCGCTTGTGGAACACTCTAGCGCAGGCAACCTTGGTGAAAAAGAAGAAAACTGGGGACCCTTAAGCTTCGCCTTTAAGAGCTGAACGTGACAGCTATATCTTCCCGCGCATAGTTCAAACATTTGGTGTCTGAAATCGTTTCTAACTTGCTATGCACCCACTATGCAGCCTTCAGGGAATAGGCGCAGTAACATGTTTGCCGTTCGTAGAGGGTGACTGGCTTTAAACCGTGAAGTCGTTATCATAATTACATATTCTGACCCACGATGGCAATGTACGCTTGTAGCACGTATTATAACAACAATATTCCATGTTGTATTGCAAAGGATGTATACAGGACGTACGTGTTTGTAAAGTGTGAAGCTTAGCTACACTGCATTTCCAAGCAGGCGAAGTTATTTCCACTGCATGTACACGCAGACGCACGGCTGTGTGGCAGAGCACCTACCTGCCACGCTGACCAGCCGAGTTCGACCTTTATGCGGACCCGACATTTTTCATTGTTGTGTTTTTAAAGACGATAGTCTTTCTTGGGGACCTTCGACGCCAAAATTTTAGTCTGTCCGTCTGTCTTCCTCTCTGTCTGTGAGTTTGTCTGTTTGTCCGCGGTAACGATTCCTCTAAAGGCACCAATGGTATCTCAAACGGCCGACCCCATAGGCAGCGCCCACCAATATTGCTCAAGTTTCAGCGTTTATACTCATGCGATTGTCAATTAAAATCTATCGTCTTTTAAAAGCAATTATTGCGCATATCTGGGGCACCACAACAACACGTCGAAGTTTTGTGTGTATGCCTTTACACTAGCGAAGGCACACACAAGCAATTTTAGGACAGTAGCGTTTATCGCCCTGCGCTGACAGTGCAACGCGATGCTCAAAAAGGCAAGTGTTTCCAATTCTTTGCTAAGACGACACGGTGGTGGCAACTGCCCGTCGCTTTGCGTTCTACACCTTATCGCCTCCGAGACAGGCACGCATCTTTCTCCGCGGGTGCGCACACCTTCCTTCATTTTCGAAGATGACTGCCAGATGGCACTCGAGTCTAACGTGCCTCGATGCGCTCGTTCGCCTTCGCTGCATGGATCGAGACTCTAACGCAGCGCTTCCAGAATACAATTAACCGATTTTTTTGCACAGAACATGAAATGAATGTGTTGTTCACTCTCTCCAAATGCAAGACTATCGTCTCTCGACGACATTTGCAGTGAAACATTCAGATACGGGGCCGATTTTTCTTTCTCTATTTTTTCGTCCAACACAAGATGATTTTCGCTCACAACCAGTGGAAGAAGCTCTTTAACGTTATCGCATTAAAATTGAAGAGTTTCACTCTATTGGTACCAAGTTTGAAGGAAGCTCGGAGGTAGTCATGGCCTTTATATTTGTCTCACACTCCCTTTAAGGTATGGGGAAAGAAACGAATAATTTGGCGGAAGACTGAGCAACCTTCTTTGTTTTTGGTTTTCTCTTTCGTTCCTAATCTCTTTCTCGTTCTTACCCTGTTTTACTGTGTTTTTGCTCCTTATTTTGATCACTGCGAAAGCCATTGTCAGATCACAAAGAGAGCCGATTCTGGCGCCGTAGTTGGCCGCCATTGCCACTGGTGCCTGTAAAGAATATTGCGCGAAATAAAAAAAACGAAATAAAAAAACGTAGACTAAATGGCAACAAACGAGGCCCTTCCACTTGTACGCAAGTATCTACAGTGCGAATGCAAAACTGAAGTATAATACGTTAAAATGAATTTCACAATGTTTTTGTCGATAAAACTACGGGAGGCGTAATATTTGTCTCTACTTTGAACTATATGATCTAAAGCATTGCCTCCGAGATGCGGCGCACAGCAATTCATCTGTAGAGCAGACGACGGATGACAACTTGCCCTAAAGCGTGTTCTTCAGTCTAATGCGGCAGTCTTCGTGCCCCAAATGATAAAAATTTGTTATTAATCGTTTATGAACTCATTCAACATTTATTTCTTTTACCCAACGTGTTGCAAACACATGGCCGTCACAGCAGCTCCATCTGTGTGTCAGTAATGGAGAGGCACCACATATTAGAAGTCTCAGTGCTCTACGTATAAGAGTGGATTCAGATGCTGTAGAATACCGTGTTCAAAATAGTTACTCCTATCTGCTAAAACAGCCTTTCTTCACCAAATGCGGTGACGTTTACTCGCGTTTGAAGCTCGTTTCCGCTTTTCCGTTCCGATTTCTAGATTTCTCAACTTATCAGCGCATTTTTCAAAAGCTCTGATTTGTACCACGAATATTGTCACTAAAAACAAAATAATGCGACATGTTTTTTCATATTACTGTATGATGGCCTTCGGTTGTCTATTTACGAGATTTTAAAAAAAATCGAAGGTGGGTTTTTTTTATTATTCCAATTCCAGTGGAGTACGCTTTTGCCAATATGAGAGTTTTGAGGCAATATATAAAAATTTACATTTGCCCTACGGCAGCAATAATTTATGTACCTAATGAACACACAATATCCTTAAAACGTGTCAAGTTTGAAAACGCTGCTTGCAATACTTTCGGAGAAAAAAAATGAGGAGTACGTAACATATTTTAAACTGTCGCAAAATTAGACATTATTAAAAGCTATTTTCTTAAGGTCTACAAACTTGAAATTGTACGAATTCATTTTTCATTAGACATGCATTTGAGGTAAAAAATATCTCCCTTGAAACAAAAATATTTGTCTTTTTATACCATTTGCAATTTTCGAAAATGACAGGTGATGAAATTGTTGCCTCCGTGTTGGTGAAGTTTGATTTTTTTTTCTCGTAAGTTATGCCGTTAATCATAAAACGAAGTTGACTTTCGGACTACCTGGGGAGAGGTGCACGAAATATAAATTACTCAATAAAATCTAAATAATCAAATTTTTGACCCGTGTCGATCTTTCGTGGAATCACCCAACGCCATCGTTTCCATTTTTCCGGGCAGGATGGTTTTTCTTTCTCTTTGCTCAGTGTGCTACTTGTCACAATTTCGCTTCTTTCATGCGATGAAACAACTTCCAGACTGCATGAACCCATTGATTCCACTGTTCATTTTAAGCCATTGGCAGCTCTGTAAAAATTAAGCGGAATTTTCGCTCGTGGTCCGATGTATGGCTTCGCCGTGAAATTACCTTTTAGTGTACTGCTCCAGTACATCAAGAGCCTGTACCCATGGTAGTTGCTGTCATCGAAGATCTTCTTTGTTGTTTTTGCAGCCAGCGCTCCCGTGAATGTTGGTATGTCTGGGAGACTCAAGCATTCACGGTTTGTGGGAAGCTGTAAAACTTTTCTCGGTACCTTTGCTGGTTTTCCTCCCCAGAGGAAGGTCCCCGCCATAGAGGCGAGGCGTCCTGTAACACGGCGAGGTAGCAGGGTGATCTGTGCTATGTAAAACGCAAAAGCGCATGCCTGTGTCTTGATGACTGTTGCTTTTGTCGTTAGTGACAGGTTAAAATGAGTGGCCGCTGCTATGACATTAGGAGATCTCCTAAGCACATCATCCCAGGTCTTTTTTGATACGTCTCCTTCCTCAATGTAAACGCCTAACACCTTAACAGCTTGAACGTATTCTAAGTCTCCTGGCAATAGTTCTCTGAAGCCTCCAAAGCGCAATGCCTTACATTGGGTGGTGTTTGAAACAGCACCAAACAGATAGGAATACTCAGCAAAAATGTCAAGGAATGTACTATGGCTAGACAAGTTAGGAAAAAATACCGAAATATCATCGGCGTATGCGAAAAATTCGAAGCTTTCCTAGCCTGGCAACGGAAAACCCACTATGCACTCGCAGTTTGCAACCTTTCTAATGAAAGGCTCTAGAGACAAAATGAATAATACCAGAGACAACGGACAGCCTTGCCTCACCCCTTTTTGAATTGCAAGCTTCTGGTCACTTCATTGTTGAAATAAAGACAGCTTGACAGGTCCTGATAAAGTATTTCTACCAGTCGCTCATACTGATCTGGGAGGCCAAAGATGCGCAAAATAGCGAGAAGATGCCCGTGATCAACTCTATCAAATGCTTTGGCCTGATCAAGAGAAATATATACTCCTGAGATTTGTTTTTCTTTGGCATATGCAAAGAGGTCTCTGATGACTGTAAGATGTACGAAGACGGAACGTCCTGGTACTGCACATTAGTGCAAAGGGGACACCATCTCTTCCAAGAAAGGCTGCAGATTCCGTGATAGCAGCGTGGCTACTAACTTATAGTCTGTGTTTAGAAGGGTATTGGGCCTCCACGATTTAGGATCTGACGGCTCCATACCCTCTTTCAACAATATAATCACCCTTCCTTCGCACAAAGACTGCGGTTTTGGCCATCACGCAGCAAAATATTCACGAGATCAGTGATTGCATATCCCAAGATATCAAAGAAATGCAGACAAAATTCCGCGAGTATTCCATCTCGGCCTGGTGACGTGGACATATTCATTGATTTTAGGGCGTACCATACTTCTTCTTTATGAGTTTCTGCATATAATACTAAACCGTCTTCCGAGCCTGGCGATGGCATATCTTGGCAAAAGGCTGAAAGTTAAGCAGTAAACTCGTCATCCTGTGCGTCATGGTCTGCAGTAAACAGTTCTTCAAAGTAGTCTTGGAAAGCTTTTTGAACTTCGTCAGGATCTTTAACAATGGTACAATCCTCTTTCAGCGCCTCATCGATGTAGCGGCGCTGGCAACGACGATCATGGTTTCTTTGTGCATTAAGCGCATTTATCTTGCAAGTCTTGTAGCCAGAGACTTCTGCTTTAGAAGATCTTGATATTTAATTTTTTGTGCTTCAAGGTATTCGATCGTAGCGAACGTAGTTGACCCACCTCTTCTATAGTTTGAATACGTCGTAGAATCTCGTTCATCGTGGCCGTGAGGCGAGAGTGGCGTTCTTTTCCTTCCAGTTTAGCTGTGTGGCGCCAGCGAGATTTTAAGTGGTCCCATGTAGTCGGAGTTATGCAACCCACTTCTGCCACCAGCTCGGTTTGAAGTACGGAAATGCTTTCGTCATCATGAAGATTAGTTGGGACCATCCTCCATGGTTTGTGAATTCTCGTTGTTTTACTCACGTTAAACGTGAAGAGTAACGGAGCGTGATCGCTGAGTGTCTGCTAGCTTGGCGCAAGATGGACCACTTCACATGCTTGTAGGTTCCCTAAAAATTGGTCGGGCGCATAAATTCAATCAATTGGGCTTTGGTGAATGCCACAAGCGCGGGTTGCGATGAACCCGACTCCATGTAGAGTTAACCACCTATCTGTCAGCTTGATATCTTGAACTTGTAGCTCCTTGTTTCAACGGTTTTCGCGCACAAAGCTTGCTCGGAATGATCAGCATGAACTGTGCCACATTGTTCTAGAATATTTGCGATCATTTTCGATGAGTCTGTCAAGATTTTGCGCAAGATGGGAACATTCAAAATTATTCTAGAGCTTGAGCTATGACTATCGATAAGACTGAAATATTCGACAGCACTTGTATAAATGCCAACGCGCTTCACCGTTTATCAGTTTATTGATGGCTGTCGCTCTGTTCGACGGTATGAGTGCCAGTGCCTTGCCCTAGTGTGACTTTTCTTTTACGTAGCCGCAACTGCAGTCCAATAAACAGTTCAACTCTTTTGTTACCGTACTTATTGTGATCGACTACTGGTTATGGACGCTATGTTCGTCGATTTTGGCATGTTTAGTTTGTTTTTTGCTTTTTATTCGTTTTTCTGTCTCCTTTTTCATTTCCTGTGTTTGTTACTTTGTTGGCTAGAATTTTTTGGGGGGTGCAATGCACCAACTAGCTCAATAACTGGTGTTATAAGAATACGTTTGCTTTTAGTAGACCCAGAACTTTCTCAACTTTCAAAATCAATTGGCGTATGTCCATTTTGGCACCATTGTGAATTTCGAAAGACGCTCACGCGAACCAATGTGCGTATGTTGTTCAAAAAATGCGCTAGGCTGACAAACTGGACAAAAGTGAGTGCCCCTCGTGATTATGCTACTGTTGCATCGAAGCCTGTAATCAAAAGAACCTTTGCAAGCTAAATACTGAAATAAACAGTCAGCTTCTGAATTTGACAGTGGTGAGTAGTAATTATCACTGGAAATTTATTCCAGCTATGTCATAAAGAGCTGTCGCATTGAGACCGGCAAAACTAATTATACAAACATAATTTCTGAACGCGCATCACATGTTTAAAGTAATGAGGTGGCTTTCCCAGCCGGGTTCTATCAGCATTGGTTTCGCTTCGATATATCAGACACTGGGTGGTATCTGGGGTCACTAGTCATTCCTATAGCGTCACTTTCACGTGCGCATGGGCGCGCAAAAACGCTGCAAAACATGCGCACCGCTCTAAAATATCTTGCAACACAGCCTGAACCTAGCGGGGACGAGCTTAGAGTCCGTAGATGACAGAATTTCAAATTCAAATTTGTGGCGATGATATTTTGCGTCACCCTGACACATCCGCAGTCGTTCATGGGTTTGTTTTCTTTACAGCCTCAAGTTATCTTCTCTGCCGCAAGTGCGTTGCTACTGACTTTTGTGCTTAATCTTATAGCTACTCCAGTTACGTGCGAAGTCCACACTTCACTGGGCCGCAGTTTACTGGCGCCGGATGCAGAGCCTTTTCTAACGACAAAGGGGCCACCAGGGCACGTTTTGGCTCTGACTACGGAGAAGCGTGAAATGTTTTAGAACTTCCGGCTATATCGTTGTTTTTTTACTATGTACAAAATGCTAGGAAATATACTTGCTCTCATATATAGGAACGTCAACCTATGCTGAGGGAGGTGGTTCTTGAAAAGAGGTAATGCTAGACGAAATCCCGATGCTCAATGAACATATGTATTATAGATACAATACATATGTATTGTTCACATCATAAGTATCCATATATATTTGAGCATATTGTTACGTAGATGAAGTAAAGGAAGAGGAAGGTCTCATGCAGCTGACAGGCGTGCGAGTGTGCCAATCAGCCATTGTGACTCTTGCCTGTGGATTTTCCTCTGTAAATGCATTTCGTACAGAAGTCTCTAACCACGTAGCATATTGTTGTAGGTTCTGGGTAACCATCAGGCATTGGAGCTCCGCAGTGGACGTCACATCGGTTTTCCAGCCATGGCCAATGCTGAGCTGACCACGTCAACGTCAGCGTCTCCGACGAACACGGCGTCGCAAAAATACGTTTTCACGCCACTTAAGGATCCCTGTACCTTCTGCGGTACCGATGGCGTCGATGTTGACGATTTGTTTGTCATGTTCGAACGAGTGAGTGTGCCGAACAGCTGGGATCCACCACTTGAGTTGGCTAATGTGCTGTTTTACTTGAGAGGCACGGCCAGTGTGTGATATGAAAACAACGAAGAAGAACTCACAAGCTGGAACCAATGCCAAGAAAAGATGCGAGAGGTGTTTGGAAAAACCGCCAGTCACAAGATTGCCGCCAAAAAGTAATTGGCTTGCCGTGCCCAATCGTCCACGTAGTCATACCTCGCATACATTCAAGACGTGCTGGCCCTCTGCCGGAAGGCCAAAAGCGACATGACAGAAAGTGACAAGGTCGGGCATGTCCTGAAAGGGATTGCCGACAACGCGTTCAATCTGCTGATGTGCAAGGGCTGTTTTACGTGGACGCGATCATCAAAGAGTGTCGTCAGTATGAACCAGTGAAAAGTCGCCGCATTATGCAGACGTTCACCCGACTTCCAAACACCACTGCCACATCGACTTGCGAGGACCAGTCCGCACCGCAACGTCCGTCGCCACCGGGAGACCTGACACGCATTGTTTGTCGCGAACTGGAAGCAAAGGCGCCCTCGGCATTCTATTCGCGCAGTACTGATACCACTCCTGTTGCTGTTCCTCTTGTTCAAGCCATCGTGCGCCAGGAGCCTGAAAACATCGGAGTGCATTCCCTGTGCAATGTCACCGCGCCCAGAGTCAGCGAACGCCCTATCGCAATGCCCTCCTCCGACCGACGGTTTTCTCCACGTACACGCAACCCTGCTGAGTGGCGAACTTCAGATGACTACCCTATATGTTTCAACTGCCACCACGTCGGACATATTGCTCGGTACTATCGCAACACATGGCCCTCGGCACCTCGTGCAACGACCAATATGACCCGTTTTGACAGTACCGCCCGCACGTTTTTATCTGCCCAAGATTCCAATGCCATTGACCATTCTTGAAACACTTGGTACAGCCGCTCGCCTTCACCGCGTGGGCACCAGTCTCATTCGCCACAAATGCGTCGCCCAACATCCCGTTTGCTGCAGCCGCGGCGCTCCTCGTCCACCATGGCTTCTGGCGGCATCGTCCCGGGAAACTGAGAAATGCAACCCCCGGAGGTGGTGCTGCATTGACGACTTTCGCAGTAAATTCTCTCTGCGTTCCCACCAGACGAAATGTAACAGACGTTGGAGTAGATGGCGTACCTGTACACGCACTTGTAGACACCGGCGCAAGCATTTCGGTCATGAGATCAAGCCTACGCACACGTTTAAAGGTGTTTCTGACACCAGCGGCTGCACAAATGCTCCGTGTGGCCGATGGCGGCACGCCGATGGCGGCACGCCGATGGTCCTCGGTCTGTCCACTGCCCACTTAAGTATAAAGGATCACACTATTTCCGTCATTTTAGCCGCGATTGACCACTGCCCTTACGACGTTATCCTAGGACTGGACTTCTTGTCAAATTATACTGCTCTTATCGATTGTGCTACCGGCGTCCTTCAGCTAGAGCTACCACAGTCGCTGAACCCCACACTGCCCCGCCGCACCTGTGCTCTCTTCAGGATGTGCGACTGTCACCTCAGGCAGCCACCTACGTCGTTTTGACCGCACAACCAAAGGTTCCCGATAGTCAATATGTCTTCCTTCTTCTCACCGACGTCCCTTTGCGACGCAACATCGCCATTCCCCGTACGCTTGTGACTGTCGCTGACAACTGTACCTCACTCCCACTTATCAATTTCAGCTTGTGCCCTCAAGTGCTCCCTCATGGCATGTTCTTGGCCAGCGTATCTATTGCTGATGAATTCGAAATAGCGGCTCTCACCACCGAGATCGATTTACTTCAGTCTCCTGTAACTAATAGCACCTATTCTGTGCCAAATCCTTTCTCAAAGATGATTGCCCCCGACCTCAATCCTGCACAAGCCAACGACATCCATCGCCTTCTCGCGTCATAAACCGACATTATTTATTCGACGACGGACCTCTAGGGCAAACATCCACCGGTCAGCACCGTATAAGCACTGGTGACGCCAATCCTAATAGCCGATGCCCTTATCGTGCCTCCCACCCTGAGCGCAGAGTTATCCAAGTTGAAGTTGACAAAATGCTCAACAAAGGTGTCATAGAACCATCAAGTAGTTTTTGGGCCTCCACTGTCGTCCTTGTGAAGAAAAAAATTGACAGCATATTCACGGAGTGAATGATGGAGAGTAGGGCGAAGCATTCGTTCGCCCGTCCATGCGTCAGTCTGTGTGACCGTCCATGCGTCCATCCGCCCGTCCGTGCGTGCGTCTCTTTGTGCGTCCGTCCCTGCGTTCTTCCATGCATCCGTCCCTGCGTCCGTTCATGCGTCCATCCATGCAGCAGTCGGTGTGTCCGTTCGTCCATCTATTCATCACTCCAGGTACCACCATCTCGCATCTTTTAATCATATATTCCCCATATAGAAGCACCACCATCCAGCGGACATTCCAAGGACTAAACGAGAGGTGGCACACGCACACTTTCATACGGCTTGCGCTTCGGGTCTACTTCCCACCTATAACTACCTCGAGTTCATGGTGTATACTAGTTTGATGTATTCATGGCACTGCGGCCCAACGCTCGCTAATCTTTTCTAAAACCAGGAAGGTTACGTCCAGTGAGTACAACGTAACAATCTTTTCCTGTCAGATAGAGCTCAATGTACATGCCAATGGCTGCTAATGGGAAATGAGAGAAAGGAGAACTCGGCTTTTACTTTCTTACGGCTTGCGCTTCGCGTCTACTTCCCACCTTTAACCACCTCGAGTTCATGGTATATACTAGTTCAATGTATTCATGGCACTGCGGCCCAACGCTCACTAAACCTTTTTAAAACCAAGGAGGTTACGCCCAGCGAGTATAACGTAGCAACCCTTTCTTGTCAGATAGTGCTCAATGTACATGCCAATGGCTGCTAATGGGGATCGCAGCGTGCGCGTTAACTAAAAGCCGAATGCTCCTGTCTCATTCCCCATAAGCAACCATTCACATGTACATTGAGCACTATTTGTTATTGTTCAACAACGCACAGAAGAAATATTCCACCAGCATCACCTTGGAGGTAAAAATGTAACAATTGTTACACACCACGACTACGAGGGACCAAGGGGTGTCGCTATAAGAAGCTTCGCCCCTAAAAGGACGGTACCTGGCGCTTCTGCGTTGACTATCGCCACCTCAACAAGATCACTCGAAAAGACGTATACCCGCCACCACGGATCGATAGCTTTCGCCAGTCGCCTGCTTTCTCCCCCTGAGAGGAATTATTCCATAATCGAGAGAGAGTGTTTAGCTTTAGTTTGGGCCATCACCAAGTTCCAGCCATATTTATATGGTCGCATATTCTCCGTCGTTACGGACCAATAACCCCGTAACTATATGCCGGCATTTATTGCAAAAAGAAAAAACTAAAATTACTGAGCAAAGTGTACGAGTTCACTTGTGGCTCGAGAAAAACCTATCAATGCTTCACAGTATGGCACGAGCAACGAAGCAGCGCCTCGGTTCTAATTTTCTTTGTCTATGCGAATAGGAACATTTACTAGAACATTTGTTATTGTTCACACTGTTCCTGGGCCTTCACCTTTGAAATACATAATCCACTTATATTTTTCATTTTTGCATCTATACTCTTTTTGCCACTGTTTACCAGCTGCCGGACAAAAATTACACAATTTTCACATTTTTATTGATGCTAATTTATTTTTGGTGCTCTATGATATATAGCTTGGGAACGAGCTTTAAACTTTGCAAAATATGGTGTATGCTGCAAGGCGTCCTGGAGAACTTTTCAAATGGGCAAAAGCAATTATCCCGAGACAGGTGAAAAATAGCCATTTTCGCATGGGAACAAAAAAGCTAACGTGAAAAATCAGTCTACTCGCTTCGTCCATGTCACCACACCATGAGAATATGGTGCTGCCCTCCTTTAGGAGAAAATAAAGAGATGCGTATTTCTAGAGATCCTAGTGTTGTCCACGCTGTGCAGAAACGGGTGTTTCTTATTCTGCTGTGAAAATGCGACGCTATATGCTCGAAAAAGCGCTTTGCCGGCGGTATAGTAATGCCCCTTGGCAGTGGCTCTGAGTTCCGCACAAGCTCATGTTTCCGTATGGCTCTGCCAGATAGCGTACATTTTTAAGCCAGTGTCTCCTCTATTTTGGTAATACCAGCCAGATGCGGCCTATTAAACATGGAGGTGGGGCTGTTTGCGGCAATATAAACCATAAATGATCACTTGGTCAGCAGAAGACTTTCGTCTTTCACGACATTTGCAGAGACGGATGCACATACACTGCAATTTATGCGCGTACAAGTGTTGATGTAATACGCACGGTGCGATAGAGCATCGTTCCGGTGCAGGTGGTTCATTGACGTTGCTAATACCCGACTGCGTCCTTTGCGGCGGTTGTACGAGTCTTGAGGCAACGGCCTGGTGGGGTCTTAATGGTAGCGGAGCCCATATGGTGTCAGCTCTGCGCAGCGATGACTGGCTCAGGATCTGCAAGCCGCGCTGCTGCTTGCGCCATTTAGCTCGCCTGTTCTGGAACCATACCTGCACCAAAAATATATATCTTCTGCTCATTATTATAAACAGTCAGAGTATACATATGAATTGATTGTATGCACTACTTATATTCAGTGCTGCATGTATCAATTATTAAGGTTTAATCAACTAAAGGATAAGAAGCGGTAGCAAGGCTTCTGAAAACAAGACAAGTGGTTTACTTTTGTGTCTTCAACTAAGACCTATGATAACTTATAGTATTAGCCTTTTATAACCCACATACCCTCGTGAATGATAAACAAGGAACCCTTGAGATATTAAAATATACGCATGAAATGCTTTGCTGTAGCTTCACATGGTCAGTATTGAGTCATGAGGCGGAAACGTCAGCGATGAAGACATCCTTGGTTAACGTACTTCAAGCGCCACCGGCCTAACAGGAAGGCCCTGGCTTTAGTAAACAGCGCCCATCTGTTCCACGTCATGATGGCGAGTAAAGAAAGCAAGGTCGTCGCTCCTGATCATTACACTCAAGTTGACAAGCAGATAAATCAAAAGAAACGACATGACGAAGACATCGGTTTGAGACATACCAAGCCAGAGATGCGGATCGTAGCCAGGCGTTGCCGACAGTCGGCACCACAATAAAGTCACTCACATCTTCGACATTCATCGTAGCAGGCGCGTTGTCAGTCGGTCCCCGGGAGCTAGATTGTATTACGGAAGTGTTGTCATGGTTAGGTTTTGAATGTCGCTGTGCGTTTTATACTCTGTTTACCCTCACAATACAATAGCTTCCAGGTTATAAATTTCATTCGTAATTGAAAAAAAAACAACGACAAAAACAGTATACATTCCAGGCTCTTTACCGAAAGGATATGTCCGGCTTAAAATTTTACGGTAGTGTACGCAATGACTGAGTGCCTGACTTCCCTATACTCTGAGGTATGTGTGACTTCCACAAGAGTGTCACAGCTTCCAGGGCGCACAAAGTGACATTCCACATTTCATGACAACACAACACAGCTGTATATGGGGTACTCTCACGCAATACCGCTGCACAGTTCGCTGTACCTAGTATGTTCCAGAACTGACATACATTTCATGTATTGCTTGACGAAGTTGTTTTGCGCGAAAGTCAGCTGCTGTAGTATTAATGTACTAGTATTGGTGTGTAGCATTCGTGGATACGAGAAATGCCCGATTCAATTTGCTATTTGTTTCAATTAACTGATTGCGCTTTGAATTTTAAAGTTTTTTTGTGCACTTTCAATAAGACAGTGTGACACTCCTGTAGGTGCCCCTTCTTTCTTTGTTACCCCAACGACGAAGAGAAGCCATCCTGTTTGTCTAAAGTAACAATAATTGGGCTTTCATACGGCTTCATGCGCCTGATGAAGACTGCCTCGAGGCCAAGGTGATACTTTTGTATGATTGGTACTTTTTGTCTGATTGATGGTACAGAACAGCATAGTCACACATGCGACGAGAAATAGGTACTTGGTGACACAGGGCGAACTGTGGCATTTGGGAGCGAACTTAGGAGTCTGCTAGATGAATGGAAAGAACATCCTACGCAGCCAACGAGGCAGCTGACAGCGAAGGGAACGTTAAGTCTCCACAGGCGTATTGCAGTCCTGAAGACCTTTTGGGGGCTTAGATGTTTGAGGTGAATGAGCACGTCAGCCGACGATAGAGCTCACGCTGCGTTGTTTCAGAAACAGGAGTGAAATAACTCACCTCGACTAAATTGCGCCAAGTGTGGCGAATAGTTAAGGTCAAACAGAAGAATCAGCAAAAGCCTGTTGTACAATGTGTTGTGGTGTTTAAGAGAAGAACCACAGTCAGGTAGAATAGACGGGAATAAATTACAGGAATGGACAAAAGTTCACGCTGCCGTAAGAACGCATTGGATCGCAGCCTGTCAACGTGTGATCATATTGCACATCCGCAGCATGTGTCCGAAGGTTCGGTTGGTGTGTTCCGTTACGCTGATGGTTAGGGGTCATATGCAACAAGTCTGCATTTACGAAAACAGCCCGAAACGAATGAGCTTCTTATGGGTGTCGACTAAGCACACTCTGTCGATAATGAATATCGTGGTAAAGCATGATGGAATACTTATTGACGTAAAATAAAAGTGGTGACACAATTAGTTGCGTCGACTGTCCCACCATTCTAAGGCTGGGTTGGCGAAACGACAATGATGGATCGATTATGTCGTGGATGTCTAGATCCAAGCGAGTTTCTAACACCCTGATAAACGAATAATAACTGATGGTTGGCAAAAGCATGAAGAGGTTCTGTTCCCCAGCACTGCACCCAAGGATACCATGCAATAGTTTGTAGAGAGACCCTTTTGTGAGCTGCACTCTTTAAGGTCATGATACAGAATGATACATGGTTTTTGCAGGTCCTGTAACGATAAATGTGCCATAGCATGGTATGCACTACCCCACCTTGTTGTTTAAGTTTGAAATCCAGGGGTAATCTAGCGTGTACGCCTGTGCAGGCCATAAATAAAGCCACAATATGGCATTCGGTGGGACAGCTCTGAAAAAGCTGCCGCATGCATCGAATTAGAATTAAGCAACTGAAAATAGAGCTGTGAAGGTAAAAGCAAAGCCATTATTTTCAGACATTACGAACATGTCCCTTATAGGCTCATGCGTGACCACCATTTTCATTCACTTCCGACGACATTGCGTCGACGCAGTGAGCGGTAGAGAAAGAGAGAATAAAATGAGGGAAAGGCAGGGAGGTTAACCAGAAAATGGAGCATCCTGTTTGCTACCCTGCACTGGGGGAAGGGGGAATGGGGAAGAAAGATGGGAAAGAACGCGAAGAGGGAAATAGACGCGCGCCAAAAACAAAGGGGGGGGAGGAGGCTTGGGTGCTACAGTCTATACAATAGGCCGCTGCCACGCAAGAAGTTCAGTAAGGCCTTCGCTGATTTTCTGTGAGCACACAAATCATGTCGCCTTTGCAGCACTGATTCCTCAGACAAAGGTCTGTCGTCAACGCGAGCTAACGCAGCAGCTAGTTGCCGTCTTTGCGCGCTGTAACGTGGGCAGTGACAGAGAACGTGCTCTATAGTTTCATCGCTGCCGCAATGACCGCAAGCAGCACTGTCTTCTATGCCGATTCAAAAGGCGAAAGCTTTGGTGAAGGCGACATCAAACCATAGTTGGCAAAGCACCGTTGTCTCGAGTTGAGAGAGTCCAGGCGGAGGCCGGAGTCGATGAGACGTGTCCAGTCTATGCAGTCGCGGTAATCTTACAAATCTAGTCATGAGTTATGCAATGGAAGATATTGGTACAGTCGCTCGACGACATACTGGCAAGCTTTTAGGGAGACAAAAAAAACGTTAATAACAAATTCAGGCCATGAGAGCCTCCAACCCAACGAACAAAATAGGAATAGCAGGGCTTGTGAAGTCAGTGAAGAGTTGTGAGGTGGCTGACTGACAAACGTATACTAATGCAAGAGGTATGAGCCGAGCAGAGGGAAGGAGAATAAGATCTGAGCTGACGCAGTCTACCAAAGCACTGGTTGTGGATGTGTGCGACAGAAACTAGGCTCCCCAATGCTATTTATCGCGGGCTTACAGGAAGCTTTCCGAGGCCTAAAATGGGAACAGTTAGGAATAAGAGTTAATGGAGAATACCTTAGCAACCTGCTCTTCGCCGGTGAGATTGCATGGCTGAGTAACTCAGGGGACGAATTACAACTCATGATTACAAAGTTAGACAAGGAGAGCAGAAAGGTAGGTCTTAAAATCAATCTGCAGAAAACGGAAGTAATGTACCTCGGAAGTGAGCAGCGCTTCGAGATAGATAAAAGTGCACTTCAAGTTGTAAACGACTATGTCCACTTAGTACAGGTATAAAGCGCTAAAACGAACCACGAGATTGAAGTAACCAGAAAAATAAGAATGGGGTGGAGCACATTCGGCTACCACTCTCAAATTATTACCGGTAGATTTCCACTATCCCTCAAGAGGAAGGTAGATAACGGCTGCGGAGCACAAACCTGAAGACTTACAAAGAGGATTCAGCTTAAATTGGGAAGGACGCAGTTAGCAATGGAAAGGAAAATAATAGGTGTAACCTTAAAGGGCCACTCACCAGGTTTGACAATTCTGAGCTGACAAGCGCAATGCATAGACGAGGCGTTCATGGTCACGTCTTCCAAACTTTGCAACACTACGCGCCGCGGAAATGGGTCAAATTTCAAGATGAAAGCTGCTCCCCCTCCCTCTGTTTAACACAACATGCGTTGTTTATGTATTTGTTGCTTTCAGAGATTAATAAAACTTGAAATAAATAATAAGCCACAATAAAAAATTGTGCCCGTTTTTCTTTCATTATTTCCCGTGAAATGCTACGAGATGCGGAGCTAATGTGCCAGCGTTTCACAAGCGTTCGTGTCCCCGTGGTCAGCGCATTGAGCAGACGACCGCCGTGGAACGCTCCTACGCGTTCACCCACTCATTGTGCTCATCTACTTTACCGCGTCTAAGCCAGAGTTTCCAAACCATCCCGCAGAAACAGGCAGAAGACCACAAAATATTGCTGGTCAACAAAGCAACGCAGCTCGTGTGCTCGGGGGTTGGACTTGTTTGGGCACGTCATGCGTGCGTCACCTCATGGTCGGATGCTGAAGAGGGTGGGGAAGAGATTTGGCTTGCGAAGGCTACGCGAAGGAGCGGCAAGGGTTTCGAGCTCGCCTCCTCTCACCCTCGTTTTGCGCCGCTTCAAAAAACCTGTTTTCTCCGCTCGTAATAAACCGATTCGAAAAATTTTTGTGGCAAAAAGTTCCTCATCGGACACCCCACAACTTCCACTGTCTAACTAAATTTGGCATGGGGCCGGGTAAGTGGCCCTATAGGAGACAAGAGAGCAGAGTGGATTAGGAAACAAACCGGGGTTAAGGATATTATAGTTGAAATAAAGAAGAGAAAATGGACATGAGCCGGGCATGTAGCAAGTAGATATGATAACCGCTGGTCATTAATGTTAACTAACTGGATACCAAGAAAGGACAAGTGGGTTAGGGGGAGACAGAAAGTTTGGTGGGCAGATGAGATTAGGAAGTTTGCGGGTATAAATTCGCAGCAGTAAGCACAGGACCGAGTTGACTGGCGGATTATGGGAGAAGCATTTGTCCTGCGGTGGACGTAGTCAGACTGATGATGACGATGATCATGATGATGACGATTACGATGACGATGGTGATGATGATGACTTACCTACCGAGTTGAAATCTGGAGGATTACAAGGAGAGTCCAGCCTAAGTTGAGAACGACACAGCGAGCAATGGAAAAGAAAACGATAGGCGTAATCCTAAGCGACTAAAAGAGAACAGCGCCTGTCAGGGAATAAGTTGCTGTTAAGTACATCATAGTCGAAATGAAGAAGAAGAAATGGTCATGGGCCGGACAAGTGGTGCGTACGCAGGATAACCGCTGGTCATTAAGGGTAACTGGCTGGATTCCCAGAGAAGGCAAGCGGGTCATAGGGAGACAGAAATTGAGGTAGGCAGATGAGATTAAGTGTGCAGGTATAAAGTGGCAGCAGCAGGCACAGGACCGAGTTCACTGGAGACACGTGGGACAGGCCTTTGTCCAGCAGTGCAAGTAGTCAGGGTGATCATTATGATGATGATAATGATGATCACTGTACTCTGCAGACGCCATCATTGTCTGACCATTAAACTATAGCCCTGTTTATAAACATCCTTGAACTTTAACTGTAACAGTATTGCGGCAGAAGATCTAGTTATTAGTAGTGAAGCTCCTTAAAGCATCGGTGTGTGCATCCTTCGATGTATGTAGTAGTAGTAAATAGCCACTGGTTTCACATACCCGTTAGAGGGGGTATGTGCCACCAGTGGTTATTTACTCTGGTCACATACCCGCTACAGCGGGTATGTGACCAAGGTATGTGACCAGACCAGAGTACTAGTCTCTGGTATGAGACCACAGGGTATGTGCCCCAGAGGGTCACATACCCTCTTTGGCACATACCCGCTAGAGCGGGTATGTGCCACAGAGGATACGAGATGTGAGATGGTGGTACTAGATGTACACACGGACGGACGCATGGTCGGACGGACACACAGACTAGCAGACGAATGGATGGCCGGATGCACGGAAGGTCGTGCGGACGGGCAGAAGCAAGGACGAACGAACAGACGGAAGCACAGACGGGCTGGCGGGCGCTTTACCCCGCTCATTATCATTCCCTCTGTCAATATGCTGTAATATTTTTCACTCAGGATTACCGAGCCACTAACAATAGATCTACGCCGAAGCCGATGCCTCTCCCATCTGCCTCCAGTACTACCGGAGCTTGCAATGCCCAGAACGTTGACCAACAGTCAATAGAGAGTTTTAGTACTGCGGAATGGTGCTACGTACGCACCACGCAAGCGCCTTGCGTTACGTGGCGTCCTTTGCCACTAATCGGCTTTTAGTACGCCGTAGCACCCGCGTACGTAACGAGCGTGAAGCGTGTTGCGTCATCTGGTAGATCAAAATAGAAGTACGTGTTGTTGACAGCCAATGTGAGCCAATCCAAGTGTTATAGCCAGATTATGGCCATATTTTAGGCCACAGAGCCGGTCGCTGCTTGCCTTCCCGTGTTGCCTTCGATGCCGCCATTTCGCAAAACGAAGTCTCGCGCTGTCGCGAACTTGTTCGAGAGCGTAGCGATCACCTCGTACGCACGCACGCATCTCATGCGTGCGTACGTAGCAGCTGCGTACGTAATGCGATACGTGCGCGTTGCGGTCTGCGCATGCGCACTACGCAGAACGTGGCGTCCTTACGTACGCAATGCCGCCACGTACGCAGCGTACGCAGTACTAAAACTCTCTATTGTCAACTCCTCCGGTGATGATGATGAGGATGATGAAAAACATTTATTATAAAACAGAGAGGTACGGGGCCGAAGCATGACCCCGCTACATGGTCGACGTCCTTAGTCCGGGACACCGCATGACGAGGCCCCTACTCGCGCCCGTCTCACCAGAGCCCGTTGAGACTCTAGTGATGAGCAGTGGAGGAGGGCAGTCTCCCATGCCTCTCTGGAAGGGGTAGGGGAAGGGGGTAGGTGGGGATTTTGCGGACATGCCCATACCATGTGGAAGATATCACACGTCTCCCCACAGTGTGGGCACCGCCCATCTGTGTTCGCATCAAAATGTTTTAGGATTGATACAGAGTAGAGTACCTGTCTGCAGGCGCCTTAGAGTTCGCTCTTCCGCCTTACTTAGCCTCTTTGCAGCAGCCGGGTAAAGGTGGTGAGTGCCGCTATAATAGGCCAGAATTTCTTTGAACCGCAGCAGCGGTGTATTGGCCTCCGAGTCATAAGAGCCAAGGTGAGGAGCCCGGTGGGTAAGCGCTCGGGCGGCCGCGTCAGCGGCCTCATTACCTCGTAAGCCCTGATGGCCAGGAGCCCATACGATGCGTTTCGGGGCTGGATCAGCGAGAGCCCGTTTTAGAATTTGGCTGGCTAGGGGGGATATCTCTCCTACCAAGTAATGAGCACATGCTTTCCGGGAGTCCGTGATGATAACTTTCGAGTTGGGGTCCTCCGGTGCGAACCAGTGCCTGAATGCGCCAGTTATAGTTGCGCCTTTTTTCAGGAAATCCCGGTGAGGAGGTTGAGAAATGGCTCACGCTCTACAAGCGTCTGAGAAAGTGCTACACCCCGAATCGTATATTCCAGCTAGAGCATGTCGCCCTTTTCTGGAAAGAAACTGGTCTGGTGTGCTTCTAAAGCCACGAAAGGTCATCAACAACCTAGGATGGCTTCGCTACTCTAATCGCAGTTCTTTGATGATTTGACTACGGAAAATAAGAGGGCCGAGCACACATTGCCTCAGTGAGCTCAATTGCCAGGTGAGAACTGTAGTACGTACATATAGGTGATCGTCAAATTGTATAAGACGGCGAATCCCCGAAAGACCAAAGAGTGTAAAGCTGGGAATCTCCTGAAAGGTATTGACTAGGGCGTGTACAACAACTTAATCGGCAAGGAAAGTATCGACTAAATGGGCAGAAGGCTTTCGAGACCTTGAATTAAGCTGCATTGCGCTAATGTTCGGCAGGAAGCGAACGTTGTGACAGTTGCCAACACTGCTGACGGCTACAATGTCCATCTTTACCTTGTGGCCACTTAAGGCAAACTGTCCACGAAGAATTCTAACGACACAACAAAGCATCGAACGCTGAAAAAAATGGTTGCCCTTTTAACCAACCTCACGAACCTACTTCGGCCATTTCCTCACTGTCGGCCATATCAGGTGTTACATATTTTCTGTCCGATCACTTGCAACATCTTTGCCGCCCCTTTACCGACACCATAGGCATGCCCAACGCGCTTTTAGTGGTACCACCATGAATCTGCACTCAGAAGATCAGGTACATTACTCGCCGCATCCCAGGGCTTCTCTCGAAACCTACAACGTTGCTCGCCCATCACCTGTATGCTACAGCTCTGATGCCATAAGGCACATCTCTCGTTTTTGTCGCCATCGCCGCCAGACGGCCCATCATGAACTTTGCCTAACCTTGAAGAAAGCTTTAACAATTATCATTGGCGGGCAGAACATCATGTCCCAAACGCCACAAACTCACCACCAAAGAATTTCTTCCGCCATTACCACAGCAGGAGTGACTCGCCAGCATCAAACTGCAGCCAGGTGCCACCCACCGGTCGCTAACGCCGTTCAACGTCACCACGGCGACGTTCTACGCCACCACCACAGTTGGGAAACTAGCCGGTGCTTCCGATGGAGGTGAGGTCGCTGGCCAGTCTATGTCTCTACATATGACTCGTCTCTCTATTATCATGATGAAGAACAAAGTGTGAGTTCATTGATACTCTATCTGTGGCTGCTTCAGTTGATACTTGTTCTGCACAATCTGTGATGAGCGTCACATTCAAACAAAGGCTTGGTAGCAAAGTTTAGGGTTGGAAGAACTGGGTTGGCTCCTAAGATTTTCAAGCATGTCAAACAATTTTACGAGTCAATTAATCCACCGTCCTGTTTTCTCCTCCCGGTGCATGGCCACACGTTGCTAAATGTGACACAAGGGCTTTTCTATGTCTTTATAACTAACGCGAATAACTAAGCACACTCCGTGCCTGCATATTCTTCCTGTTCCGTGTTTGAATGTGGTCAATTTTTATATTTTTTTTGCTGAAGTCACAACTAATGATTGATTTGTGGAGTTTAACGTCCCAAAACCACCATTTGATTATGAGAGACGCCGTAGTGGAGGGCTCCGGAAATTTTGACCACCTGGGGTTCTTTAACGTGCGCCTAAATCTGAGTACACGGGCCTACAACATTTCCGCCTCCATCGGAAATGCAGCCGCCGAAGCCGGGAATCGAACCTGCGACCTGCGGGTCAGCAGCCGAGTACCTTAGCCACTAGACCACCACGGCGGGGCCTGAAGTCACAACTATCGTCCCCTTTATAAGTCCCTCATAATCATCACGTTATTTTCGGGCGTCTCAATAAATATTGATTGATTGATTTGTGGGGTTTGACGTCCCAAAACCACCATTTGATTATGAGAGACGCCGTAGTGGAGAACTCCGGAAATTTCGACCACCTGGGGTTCTTTAACGTGCACACAAATCTGTCAATAAATATTGTTTATCTGTTCATGTTAGTTCTTTTTTGGGGAATTGAGTGAGAACTGATTTCATTTTTTTATAATCTAGAGGCATAGGTGTGACCATCAACTATTCAGCGTATCAAATCGGAGCCGCTGATACCCTTTTTTCTGCGCTCCACTTATCAATGTACACGTCTTTTTAGTAGCGCAAAGACCGGGTTTGTTATCACATGCACGATACTTGCGTGAACATTATTTCACCTCGACGGGGGACACTCATAATGGCAAAACTGAGTGTTACTGCATTATTATGGAGCCTGAACACCTCGTTTCTAGTATATATACCAAGCTTCAAGTAAAGCGAAGAACGATCAATTCGAGGAGCTGGAGAAGTGCGTCTCACACTGTTTATATTACCACGCAATCCAACAAAACCCAACCGCGTGCCCCGCATTGCAAATTGTCCGCTTTTTTTTCTTCTGTCGCTCTTTTCGTGAGCTCCTTCTTGTTCTTATCAACACTCGCTACTACTGTTGAGATGGCTGAATTACGTATAAGCAAATTTCTGTTCAGTGTTACCGCATATTACGTGACAGCAGGTTCGCCAACGGGTGTTATAAACGCCGAGCAGTTTTTTTTCTTCTGCGCTCGTCTAAAGCTGAGCTGTCAAAATATCTTACACTTGCTTCTCTCACCTGTACTCTGGCCTCCGAGAGACTGATTCTCCGTGATAGCTGTTCCCGCAGGTAGAAGCTGGGATAGTGCGTTCTCTGGAACAGCGCTTCCAACTCACTCAGCTGTGGCGCGGTGAAGGTGGTGCGGTTGCGCCTCTGTAATTGTACACGGGAATATAAGAAGTTGGCAGGTGACGAGAGAACACAGGTGCACGTTGGGGCTATGACCATGAATAAAAGTGCAGCTGAGACTGCTGATCCGGTTGCGCCACTGTAATTGTGTACGCGACTATAAAAGGTTAGCAGGCGATGAGAGAACAAACATGCACGTCGGGGCCATAGCCCTGAATACAAGCGTAGATGCGACTGCTGTTACGGGTCAACTTTGTATTTCAATACGATAAATATTTACAGGTGACTGAACTACAGGGAATTGCTCAGTATACGTAAAATACACCTTCTTGAGGGAAGTTAGTTTTCCCAGGTGATATATACTGTAAGCCATTAAAGTAGTTCCAGATTTATTGTTTCAGTGGTATTGGGCTGTATTTTACAATAACTCTCACTGACAGGTTATTTTGGATTCAAAATTCATAGCGTCAGATCACAGGCACATTCAGAAAATTATTTAAGGCACACCGAGAGCTCCGACATGATTAAAAACCTACAGTCAGTCGATCCTTCTGTTCGTGTGTTTTATGGTGAATGAGCAGTGGTAGATCAATGCCTAGCTCAACATTCGTATAAGGGCGAGTGTTAAGCTTCACTGTATCGAATAAAAATATCTAACGGAGCTTGGCCATTCGAAATTCGGCTCTAAGATACGCGCAATGACATTTCTTTCTGTTGCATATGAGAAGAGACGCCCCCTCACACCATGACTTTTCTTTCCGTAGTAAGTGTACCGCATGCCACCTGTTAGTAATGCTGGTCTTGGCCCATTGACACCACAAAATTGCTCTGCGAGTGACGATTCTATGTAGCACACACTGTGGCTTTTGAGCGTCAGTGAACGGAATCGCGGAGACAGCGTGGCGTTGTGCTTCGACACCTGCGCTTTGACAACACTGGGTAAGCATTTTAGTAACCGCGTTCAGATGCTTATAGCGGCACCTGATTGGTTGAACTGAAGGTGATGTGCCACACAGCCAAAAACACCGAGAAAGTGCATTATCCTTCTTTCAGGTCATAAGTACTGCTGTGCCACCCCCAATTACAACAGGGTCTCCCTCCCTAGGATGGCAACGAATGCGGAAAATCGTAAAACTTTCTGCCTTGGAGTCTCTTTTTGTCGCGAGTTCACGTTGGGCAAGCCATACTCAGTAGCCGAGAGCAAAACTCCAGAGCAGAACGCATGGGACAAAATATGGTGCACCGGAGGTTTCGCCTCGCTGACGCCATGGATGTGTCAGTTGTCTGGCCAGTCCTGTCCAAAGACGTCGTCAACGAGATATCTTTTCGCCAAATGGGTTCATTTATTTATTTATTTGGTTTGCGTACACGGCCACCAAGAACACGAAAAAAAAAGGGGGGGGGAGAGAAAGCTGGCAACTGCCTCCTGGAGGGACACAAAGCCTGCTCACTATTTCGGGAGAAGAAAATAAACAAAGGAAAGGAAAATAAGAGGAAAGAAAGAGGAAAGAAAAGAGGGAAGCAAAAAATGATTAAGACGTAGACAAGTATAAGCAAAAAGATGGGTTCATCCTGACGCATTTTCAAACCAACCGTCAGGGTGCGGCCAGTCACACCAGCCTGGTCATTTTCATGCTTCGGCCATTCCTGTAGGACTAGTGAACTCCTGAACACCGCAAGAAGCGGCGAATCAGGGGTTGGTCTCCAACCTCACAAGTTAAGCCGTGCACCAAAGGGCGCCTCCGCAACTCTGACGAGTTCAGAGCACTTCAAGTTTAGAACCGTTTAGAGTTGTTCATTTCGAGCTGTGCATGTCTGGTCACTTCGATCAGACCTTGTAAATACTGGATATAAAGCATTTTTCTCTCTTCAACTAAGCGTGATGATTGCTCTGTGTACAGCAACGACTCGCGTTACCACCGGCTATGCTACCCAAGTTACACCAATGGTTTCCAGCATAGGGAGCCACGACTCCAAAGTCCCAGCAGTGGTTGAAGTCATGGGATGCCGCCACACCCATTACACAACAGTGGTTAGCAGCTTATGTGATTCGCCTATCGAAGTTGTGAGTGCCACGTCTTTGCTGTACTTTTCGCCAGACTCATTAGCGCAGATGGTGAGTAGTGTAATATTGTGGTTTTGGTAATTTTGGTTGGAAGACCAAGAACTAGGTGGCTCACGGACAGAATTACTTTAGAAGACAAAAACTGTGCATTTCTAAGACGGAAGATTTTAAGGATCAAGAATTCCTTGAAATTTTTCAGAATCTCAACATTTAAGTTGGCTTGTTAAGACAGCTTAGAGGAGGCTGTTGAGGCCATAGAAGACTTTTCGGCTAGGAAAGAGAAACAGGGGTACTTTGCTCGACAGGAGAGAGAAGAAGCGAGCACTTAGCTCGGAGAGGAGATCGAATAAAAAAGCTGCGCAAATAACAATGAAGGAAGCTAAACAATCTTCCCTATAACATTCCTTGTATGACAATTCCAAGCTCGAAGGCGTGGGAGCGAACGCAAAATCTCAGCAGCGCATCACGTGAGAGGCAGGCGACTGAGGGCAAAGTAAAAATACGCAAGCCAGCTGCGACAGGGCGTGACCCAGGCGTACATGCAAAGATGGGAGTTATCGAGAATATAGAAGCACTATTGATGGCTGATAATTGTGAGAGTTATGAACTCATTAACCCTTTTAGGGAGAGTGGCGTAGATCGCACTTCTATGGAAAGCGACGTAGAGGGGTGTCCTAAAACAGCGTCGGTGTAAGGTGCGGTTCTCGTAGAGACAGTGGCGTAAGGAGAGCTGCGCTAAGGAGGGAGGTCGACATTAAAGGCCAAGGAGAAGGATTCCTCGAACGTGAGGAAGAGCCATGGGCGGTAAAGATAGAGGTCTATCATTCAAGGACTCTTTTTTTCTGTTTTTTTTTGTGCGTTTTTTGCGCCTACTAAGCGTCCTGTCGCGGTACGGCAGGTGTTTTTTCGATTTGTGAAATAGTATTTTACTAATAAGCAAAGAGTCGTTTCGCTATTTAGAGTTCCCTTCAAACAACTAGGGGCCGTAGCGTCAGCCAACTTTGAAAGGCGAAAGAACGATGACCAATCCTACTTTGATAAAGTCACTTCGGCTAGCTTGTTATGTGTCAGCGAGGCTGTGGTACCTGTAGTGTACGCACAGAGAAACCAATGCAGTACTGTTCCTGCACTCGAAGGAGAGGCCGACTTCGAAAGCCAGAAGGAGGGGTCACTGCATGGCATTGATAGAGCCCAATTAAGAGCACAAACATCTAAGAGCAAGCTGACTACCTCAGGAAGCGTCGCAAATGTCGTTCAGTTACAGACACTAACTGGCTAGGACCGTGAAGATAGCTCAGTACTTGAACTTATTTGAACGCAGAACACGACTACGCGGGCACAAGAGCAGAGACAAATCACAGTGCTATCAGTACTATCACCAACTGGCCCAGCTTCCAGCCCTTTTGTAGGATCAGCTGTTTAGAAGCTTGACTTCCGAAAATGAAGGCAGTGCACTCACGAGTACGAATGCCAGTGATGTGAGCGTTCCGAGCTGTTTCAAAGGAAAAGCGCCAGCGGACGTGAAAAAGGAATTCAAGAGAGTTGAGTAGCGCGAAGCGTGCTAAACTAGCTAAGTGCCTAGACACCATGGCTGGTGGCGCAAGTTTAAAGGCTTGGCCTTAGATCCAAAAAGACGTGCTCAGAGAAATTCGAAGTAATGACCGTCTGCCCAAACAAATCTTTCTACTCACAAGGCCTGGGAAGAAGATAGTGCCGGAACAGACACATGGGTGATGTGCACGGGTTCATGAGTAATGTGCGACTCTGGGAAAAAGAGCCTCTAAACTCCACGTCTCCTCCCCATCTGACCAGAAAGCCATGTAAAAAATATTCTATTTAAACTACTTTTCTCCCTTCAAGTTTTCCTGGTGAATGTCCCGGGCACGGCACCAACTCGGCGTCCCCCTAGCTACGCTACCCAAGTCACGCCGGTGTTTTGCAGCACGTAGGGGAGGGGGGGGTGTCACGATCTTAAAGTCGCAACAGTGGTTGAAGTGATGGAATGCTGCAAAATCAGTTTCACAAAAAAGCCCGTGCCTACAACTGTTCTCCACATTTGATTTTATACGCACGAATGACACATAAGAGACCCAAGCTTGATTTTAAACTGTCTCCTATATTCAGTAAGACCAAATCTTGCCGTTTACCCACCCAGTACCAATTTGATTGTCTCACATCCCCTGCAACAATCCCGTACTGAGGTTCAATTTCAAATAAGCTTCTTAATCAATTCCTAATATATTAGACTCAAATCAAGCATATTTTGCTTTTTCACGCGGCTTACATTTCTCCAACAAGTGTTTTTACGGGAAACTGGTAAGTGCTACCGAAATAGATCTTCACATATATAAATAAATTACGGGCATTGACAAAAAAACATACGCAAAAGCAAATTCGCTCACCTGCCTTCGGCTTGCTAGTAAAAGTGAGTCAATCAGGGCCTCTCGTGCACCCGCCATAAGCAGCTGGTAGGACCAAAGAAAATAAATAAGAAGACATGGCAGCAATGGGGCACCGAGGAGAAATTACCAAATAACAATATTCAGATAGTAGTCATGGAGCAGCTACAGCTTTGCTCCACTTCAGCGTTTCATGAAAACGTGCGAATCACTCCCACCTGCATGCGTATTAGGCTGTTTAGCCATCGCTTAAAATTCCACTAGTACATTTATTATTTACCACTTGGTTCTGTTCAGATGCTCTCCATGTGCAATAATACCATCAATGTGTATTTTGTAGAGAAATTAATTTAGCGTGCAGGGAGTCTCGTACGCATATAAACAATAACATTCGAAAAAAACGAGAGGGTCAGGCTACGGGAACAGTGTCAGCATGCCTCTTATAGTACAATAGCGAATTCAAGCTGAGTAATGATTACGGGGATGCGTCGTTCGCTGGTTCGTCCTATGGCCTCTCTATTACTCATCTGGCTTAGTAACGTGGTTGTTAGGCAGGGCCACGTTTCTCTACCATATTCATCGTTTAATTTTTCAGCACAGTGTTCTTCAGGCTAAGTGCTTCCTTTCATGCTGCTAAAAGCAATTGTATAACCTTTACTAAACAACCAACAATAAAGCAGTCTCACTGACTTTCATCATCTGTTTGTCCGTGATAAAAATCTCAAAGGAACCCTGCAAGAACAGTTTAAACCGAAAAATTCCGTCCTTAGAATTGGCTACAGCAAGAGTTTATTATAAATAAATTAATAAAATTTGCGACACCGTTAAATTGAGCGTACGATTGAAGCGTTATAGCACACCTCAATTATGATATTACGAAATGCGAACATTCCCCGACTCTGTGATCCTATTTCGGGATAAAAACATGCCTTTAGACTCAGTCTGCAAAAATGTGCATGAATTGTAATTTTTTTTTCATTCAGGAAGACACGACTCAGAGGTAATTTACTTGAAAAGACAATGTAAGGAGGTACGTAACAACGTTGCTAGCTCCCGCGTCTCTACCATCAATTTCATAAAGTTTTGTTTCCCTAGTCTGCAAAACGCATATAAGACCTTATTTTGCACAACGCACAGTGTAAACGCAGACTGTTTCTTTTTACAAATGTAATGAAATGTAATCATTTTATTGAATTGGTGATTTAGTTCTTGCCCATTTGTTGAATGATTCAAAAATTGTATTTAATATGTTTTAAATTCAGTATGCAACAAAGTTAGACACCATATGCAAGCGAGGAGTGTCCAGAGCTATAGGGCTATAATTTCCCGTGTAGACATGCTGGGCGTCTGAATTTGATCGTGTTACATAAGCATGTAAAAAGTCGCTTCATTTTCTGGTATAGTCAAAATTTTTTTCAGATCACAAAATTGAGTGTTCGATGCCTCCGAACAACCTATTTTGCTTTAAAAACTTCTTACGATGGTGCTTTATTCATTTTTCGGCATTTATTTACGTTCCTAGGCTGTGATGAGGCTATGAAACACGCCGTTGTACGTAAACTCGCATTTCGCCACGCGGTGTTTTTTCAAGTGTACTTAATTTCAAAATGGGTGATTTTTCATGTAACTAGAATGAAAAGAAATCCACCAAGGCTGTCAGTTTAACCCCCGCCCTCGCGCTCCTTGGTTTATCTCTTTGCTACGGAGAACTACGTGCGAGCCTTGATGTTTTCTGTGTGCTTTCTGTACTTTACTCTTCACATGGTCGACGTGAGTTGGCAGCCGTTGTACATAGTCTCTTGCAAGAGATGTGAAAAATATTATTGATGGTAGCAGTGCACTAAATGTACCTATGTGTAACCTGCCTACTTATTACGGTCACACTTTACATGGCGCTCTATGTAACAGACATAAAATAAATCACTCAGGCTCAAAACTTTCATTGACATGATTTGATCAGAATTGTCTCATTCCCCGTGCAATGATGGCATTCTGATGACATTACAGAAACAGTTAACATGGTGCTCTCTTCAAGCAGAGGAATAATTCTGCCGCTGTGCTTTATGTGTTTTCAAAAGAGAACTTGAAAAAAGACTCACACTGACCTTCTTCGTTCTGTAGACACGGTGCTCAATGCGCGATGTTTTGAAGTCCCGCCGGATACTTCGAATCGCAAGCCTCATGCCCCGCACGCCACTTTACTCGACTCCGCCCCCCGTTGAATCAACCACCAATGGGAGCTGAAGCGCACCTTACCTTTCAAATTAGGCTAAGCGGTTTTGGTATCGGGTTGCGCGGGGGAGTCACCCTGCAGGCCGCTTCAGAAGGTATAACCCATACCCACCGCCATTGCTTTGATTAAGAGACCTCCACTCACTCTCACCGTACCTCTCTTTTGAGCATCGCGACATTTTCTCAGACCATCACGAATCTTTGTGTCATTTTTTTTTCTCCTCCCACTCCACTACCATTGTTCACCATATACGTTTTCCTCCATCAAAAGCACTCTTTTTCCTCCTGATCATTCGCCGTGGGAACCTGAACAAGACTCGCATTACAAAGTGAATACTTGCAAAACAAAACACAAAACATAAACAGTTAGTGATAAATATGATTACAAGAAAAGATACACGTATCGGAGAGTTTAGCGCCGATGTAAAATAAAAAGGAGACGGTTACATTCTATTTTGCCTTTGCTCACGAAAATATCGCGTTACGGCGGCTGTTTTCTCAATAAGCTAATCACGCTATGTATTGTGTTTGACTCGCGTTTCCATCAGCAAACTTGCCGTTTGATGTGATGAACCTTGAGCTGAACGAATGAAGTATACGATACTTCTTCATATCAGACTCCTATCACAAAGCAGCGGGAAGCTAAAGTAAGCTGACTGATTACGTGAGCTTTCTATTGTAATTGTTAGGTACAAAAGTACTTTTTATTATATATTTTGAGGAACTTAGTTACAACGCTGCTTACGTTCAGCCCTTCTCCGGTTCTTGTTCATTAACATAAAAGCTCATAAATATAGGACTCAGATCTCGTGCTTTTTAAGCAATGGATGCCATCTGGTCGTTCACAGGAAGAAAAAAAGTAAAATAGACACAAAAAAAGGTTCTTGCGCTTTGTTATCTTTCAAGGAAACCTCTATTAATTAATGCACCTGCACTTTGAAAAGCTTCGAAACATCTTGGTGCCAAAACAGTGCAAATTATTGTAAGTTACGTCATTATTGATGATGGCCTATGCAGTTTGAAGGTGAGTGATCTACAGCGCTTCGATTCATACAAAGCGACCAAAAGGACGAGTACTCAGTGCAAGGCATGCTCACCAATGTCTTTATAAAACAATTATTAACAGTGGTCGAATTAAAGACGTAATTAGAAGCAAGGTCTTGGGAAGCTGACGTGTTAAAGTAAGGTAAGCAAATGATCCCTGCCTAAATATCAAAACGTGCCTTAACGACATTCCTAAATGAAAACAGCTATATCTTGAAGTCAGCGGGAACTTACAAAACTTTTGTATTTTCAATCCTAATTAATGTGATTCGCCGGAGAATCGGAACGGCAACAGAAAGTGACTATAAATGTGTGATGAGGAGAGCAGCATGAACAAAAAGTAAATGAGGGGACAGAGACTGTGTGCTGTTGTGATGAAGGTGCGCTGTTGCGGGTGACTGTCAATTTTCTTACTTCTTCTCTTCTCTGTTCCTGTCTTTTTTTTTCGCCCACTAAATTACAGTATGTGGCATCAACAGGCACATCAAATGATCATCTTACATAACACTAATAGGGCTTCTGGCTCACCATTTGTTACCGTTTTTAGTGCCACCGATTATTTTCCAACAAAGCAGCTTTTGTTAGCTGATTTGTACCGGGACCGTGAGATCCCGTTATCTCCGAAGAATGCCAAAAAACTCAGCAGATACAACCTGCCTACGGAATTGATTTTACGTGGAGGTTTGCGTATAGAAGGTGAATGTCTTGTATTTTTTTATTAAGCGAAACGTTACGAAGTGGTCCTAAATACATGTACAAACGCACGCACAGATGGACACTGCAACATAAATCAACTTCACTGGATGGCGTCTAAGTCTAACTGACGTGAACCCAAAGGGACGGTTCTATCATAGGAGTGTATATGTAATCTTTATAAAAGTGGATAGCCAGCACTGCAACCACAATCGACGTTTCACTAACATTAGGACCTGTTCGTAAAGTAGTTGCGAGACCTTGCGTAGCTCTGTGATAGAATTCCCAAGTGCCACGACAGCGAAGACCCTTACAGAGCAGACCCACTGACACCCCCTTCTATCCCTCTCTCCTCTCCTTCTCTCCCGAACTCCTGAATCTTTCTCTTCCCCTCTACCATCAGCGCATGATGCTTTTGAGGTGACCTCTAAAAAGACGGACTGTTACGACGTCACACATCTCTTTTTGCTTCCCTTTCTTTCAAAACAATTTCGTTCAGTTGTCGATAGGCCATCGCTGATTCGCTTATAGGGAACCGAAACTCAAATTTGCAGAGCGACGACAACGCCGCGCCTGGCCCTCGCAGCGAGCTCTGGAAAACTTCGGGAGAGACGCGGGAAAGGTCACAGGCGAGTCTGTGTGTTTCCCCGAAACGAGAGGGCGTGCGACACGCGCGCAATGCGTCCTGCACTCGATGTGGGTACCATGCCGTCAGCTTGGCTAAAAAGAGACGCTCGCTGGGCGTAGTCGCCGTTCCACGTTGGATCAAGGGGCCCCATGCAAGCGTCGGCAGGGTCTGAAGTATTCTTGTGTTGTGGGCTGCCACAACAATGCAGGCAACACCAAGGGACACTCTCCACCTGTAAAGCTGTATCAGTTTCCTAGCAAGTCACAGCCGGCGAACATGATGGTCTCATGTTCGCCGGCTCCGTGAAAGCTAGAGCGAGCGTGTTCGAGTCCGTGAAAGCTAGAGCGAGCATGGCACCAGAGCAGCGGGGAATAAAATGAGGCGAGCACTTCAGCTTGACTAGCTGCGGTTAAACTTAAAGGGGCCCTGCAACACTTTTTGAGCATGGTCAGAAAACGCTGCCGATCGGTAGTAGAGGCTAATATATTACAGCACAGAAGGGTGGCCTGGAATTCACAATAAATTATCAAAGTAAGTTAAAAATTTCTTTCTTTTCTTTCGACAAATCGCAGAATATGCCAAAAAATCATACATGGCAAGCCCATCTATCAGCCATTGGCTCATTTGAACGTGGAGCGCTCACTAGTTAAAGAGATCGCAGTGGGAGGCCGCTACTTGTCTAAGCGAGCGTACGCGATCACACTGAAAAAGCCGCGCGTTGAAAGAAAAAAAAATGACGGCAGATCCACGAGGTAAATGATGATGAGATTGGGCGAAGCTCCTGGAAGTAATACCGTGAAATTTTCTTCCGTTAATTTGCCTGGCGATATGCGCGCTTCCTCGCCGCTTCCCATTGTCGAACGTTTTCAAGATCTGCTTCGCGACGTTGACGTGCTGCCTCGGCCTCTCGTTTCCGTACGGAAGGATCTTGCTGACGCTGACGTGCCGCTGCAGCTTCGTGTTCACGTAGGGCGGGATCTTGCCGACGCTGCGTTGTTGATGTGGCTTCTTGTTCCCGTAGAGCAGGATCTTGCCGACGCGTCTTTCGTTAAGCAGCTGACTTCTTCTTTTTGTTTTGCTTTAGAAACATCTGACTTCTTTTCGTTTTGCTTTTAGAAAACGTCTGGCGTTTTTCGTTGGTTTATTTCATCAATCAACGGCGTTTTGAACAAAAAATTTTTATTGTTTAATCACGCACAGAAAAAATCTCACCATGCAGTACCTTGGAGGTGAACAATGGCTGCTACTGGGAATGAGAGACAGCAGAAGTCGGCTTTTAACACTTCTACTAACGTTTCCTACTGGAACATGTCAATGGCTGCTAATGGGGAATGAGAGACAGAAGAATTTAGCTTTTAGTTAACTCGCATGCTGCGAATTTTTTTTATTCTTCAACAACGCACAGGAGAAATCTCCCACCGGCACCACTTTGGAGGCCAAAGCGTAAAACTGCTTACACACTACGGCTACGACTATGACTACTACGAGGGATGAACGGGTGCCGCTATAAGGATTTGATTTGATTTGTGGGGTTTAACGTCCCAAAACCACCATATGATTATGAGAGACGCCGTAGTGGAGGACTCCGGAAATTTTGACCACCTGGGGTTCTTTAACGTGCACCCAAATCTGAGCACACGGGCCTACGACATTTCCGCCTCCATCGGAAATGCAGCCGCCGCAGCCGGGATTTGAACCCGCGACCTGCGGGTAGCAGCCGAGTACCTTAGCCACTAGACCACCGCGGCGGGGCTACCGCTGTAAGGAGCTTCGCCCCTAAAGAAATTCCTCACGGTTGTGAGGCGCGGGTGACGTGTTTTCTTTGCCTCTCCCATTCCTCCCTGCTTAGCTTCTAGCGATTTTGTCGGGATGAGAGAAGAGTGAATGGAGTTCCAGGATGCGTTAAACTTTTGTAACTCCACTCGCACTGGACAGATTCCTGAACTTTTTCGACGTTAAATTCGTGACGCAGTCAGCTGTTCCAGTAAATTGATTCTATCGTTAATTGAAAATGTGTTTAAGGTCCCTTTAAACCTTGCTGCTTCGCGGCGACGTCATCGGGACACGCACCCACGGCATTGAGGACATGCACATTACTGTCAAACTTCTCGGACATTTTAATGCCTTGATTGTATACTTTTCGTTTTTATTTATTTTTTCATCACGCCGCAAACGTTGGCACATGACAGTACGCAGCTGCTACTGCTAGATACCAAATCAAAACAACTAATATATGGTTTCATAAACGTCAACACAGCGCATCAATAGAGGCCGGCTGAATGAGACTTAGCTTGAGGCAATCGCCGCACACGGTATTATCACGGAAGAGTTGAGAAATTAATTTTGCAGTGACTTGAGCGTCCTCGTATTCTGTCGTCTGCTGCACATCATACACTTGACTAACGAGCTTTACTCCTTTTGTTAGATTCGCTTCTCAGAAGTGCTTGTCCAGCTGACTTATCTTTATGAAGCCGCACTGCAGCTGATACATTGTGAGGTGACTCAAACGCAGCGCGCACACTCAGCACGAGCACGTAAGCGAGCAGCTGTGCATTAGACGGAAAGGAAAACCCACGATAAACGTCCCTGATATCTACTTTTCGACCAAAAAAAGCGCTGCCTGGCTTGAGTCGCAGCGCCACCACGCGTTGCTCTGGCTTCCATTAGTTTCGTTTTTTCAAAGGATGTTGGAAAATTGAGCGAGAAATGCCTTCCGCAGCAGCCTAACTACCAAAGATTCGACAATCCGACTTTGGGTTGAGCGTCTCCTATATTTACGAGTCAGAGCAACTGTGTCTTGAAACAAAAAAATGGCAGCATATCCACGGAGTGAATGATGGAGAGTGAGGCGAAGCATTCGTCCGTCCGTTCGTTCTTGCTTCCGTCCGTTCCTGCGTACGTCTGTGTAACCGTCATGTGTCAATCCACCCGTCCGTGCGTGCGTCTGTTCTTGCGTCTGTTCGTGCGCCCGTCCCTGCGTTCGTCCATGCATCCGTGCCTGCGTCCGTTCATGCGTCCATCCATGTATCTTTGTGTGTGTCCATTCGTCCATCTATTCAGCACTCCAAGTACTACCATCTCGCATCTTTTCATCATATATTCTCTATATAGAAGCACCGCCATCCAGCGGACATTTCAAGGACTAAACGGGAGGTGGCACATGCACACTTTCTTACGGCTTGCGCTTCGGGTTTACTTCCCACCATTAATCACCTCGAGTTCATGGTATATACTAGTTCACTGTATTCATGGCTATGCGGCCCAACGCTCGCTAAACCTTTCTAAAACCAAAGAGGTTACACCCAGCGAGTATAACGTAGCAACCCTTTCTTGTCAGATCGCGCTCAATGTACATGCCAATAGCTTCCAATGGGGATCGCAGCGTGCACGTTACCTAAAGGTCGAATGCTCCTGTCTCTCATTCCCCCTTAGCAGCCATTAACATGTGCATTGAGCAGTATCTTTTATTGTTCAAGAACGCACAGAAGAAATCTCTCTCCGGAACCACCTTGGAGGTCAAAATCGTAAGGACCGCTATTTCGGGTATGTGCCACTAGTGGTTCCGTACTACGAGGGATGCACAAGCCACACCATAAGGAGCTTCGCCCCTAAAAATTTTTAAGGGCCACTCACCAGGCTTTAGATACGGAAAGAAATGCTGTATCCAAAGTAGTGTACGAATCGACGATATGTGAAGCACGAATTAGGAAGGTGGATATGCCAGTTCGAACTGAGCACAACGTTACGAGGTTGACGTAAATTGTGCCGTACATGACTTTTATGCCATTATTATCATGTTTGGATGTGTCATTTACCTTCGTCGTCAGTTCACGTTACGTGAGAACAAATTTAGTACCACGTTACGTGGTATGTGGCGCTGGCTGCTAGCACGCTATGAGCGAAGCATGAAGTGATGTTTTACATCACACGCACGTCACGATTATCATGTTTGGATGTGCCATTTACCTTAGAAGTCTCTTCACTTCACGTGATACCTAATTTGGCATATGCGGAGCTAGCGAAACGTCTGTGAGCACGCTATGAGCGCACCATGTGACCATGTGTTACATGACACGCATGTCCTGATTCTCATGTTTAGGCATGTCATTTACCTACGTCGTTCATTCATGTCACGTCATACCAAATGTGGTATATGTGAAGCTGTGGATATGTGAAGCATGTCATGATTTCCACGTTAGGATCTGTCATTTGTGTTTGCTATGCAGTCATGTCAAGCCATAGCAGTTTTGCAATAAGTCATGTGAATGGAACTACCACTACCGCATCAAGACCATTTCATGTAAATCATGAGAATCATGACATAGATGTCACAATTTTTATCTTATAACTCTTCACTTGTGTTCGTCATACAGGCATGTTATGCCATACCAATTTTGGTATTGATACCATTATCGAAACGGCCAGGAGAGCTAAATGTCATATGCAGATAGATAGATAGATAGATAGATAGATAGATAGATAGATAGATAGATAGATAGATAGATAGATAGATAGATAGATAGATAGATAGATAGATAGATAGATAGATAGATAGATAGATAGATAGATAGATAGATAGATAGATAGATAGATAGATAGATAGATAGATAGATAGATAGATAGATAGATAGATAGATAGATAGATAGATAGATAGATAGATAGATAGATAGATAGATAGATAGATAGATAGATAGATAGATAGATAGATAGATAGATAGATAGATAGATAGATAGATAGATAGATAGATAGATAGATAGATATGCTCAGAGTCACTGAAGTTCGCTTAGAAATGCTTGGCATTTAAAAAAAAACATTCGGCAGATCCCATGTACCTGGGAATCGACGTGATGCGAAGCATGCGGAGAGATGATCAAAGTTTCAATTTTTTTATTGAGCGACACCTTCTTAAATGACGCTAATTATATGTACAAGTGTTTCACTCACAGACATATGTTAAACAGTTACAGGTATTTATATAAACACCTGTTTACACTTGCGCAACGATGCCAGGTGGAACATGCGTATTCGCAACAGAAAAACCTGATATGAAGCGCTGATGCTCGCGAGAATGCTGGCCCTAGACACTGCTATATAAATCCACTTCAGTGCATCGCGACTAATCGCAATTAACTTGAACCCGACGTGACGGCTGTATCCAAGGAGTACATATATTAGGTAGGCAGCAGTACAACTATTATTCACATTTCACGGAGATTAGCGTCTATATGTAAAGCAGTTCCGAGACCTGGCGCAGCTCTGCGGTAAGATGTTTCTTTGCCACGTGGAATACTTGGGTTCGATTCCATCTGGGACCCTGACATTTATTCTTTGCATTAATCGAGCCGACGCTGCCAATGTCGCGTATTTCATAACGCGCGCACGTTAAATTTGCCCATGTGTTTTTGTCGTTCCTGGGTAGATACCAAGTGTCAATAACCTGTGCGTGTCAATAACCTGTGGCACATACCCGCAGACCAGCGGCATACCCACGCGTAGGCATGTGCCACTGTCTAACGGGAAGCGTTTGACGACGCACGCGACAGGATTGTGACACTATTCATGTCGGGAGCAGCACGTCATATTCGTCAAACCATCTTACCTTCGCATGCTACTTTTTGTTCACGCTGAGTTGAGGGGGTCACTGTGAGAGCACTCAAACGTAATCCGTCAGATAGATAGATTGGTACGCTAAAAGTCGCCGAAGTTTGCTAAAAAATGCTTTGCATTTAAAACGACCGCAGTATTCTCTCATGATACTTGTAGTCCATAGTGAAGCAGACAGTGGTTCCCATGGCGTCTATAGTGTATATGCTTTCTGCTTGTCCATAACACGAAATATCAGTGTAATTTGTTCTCTTCACTACTTTCACATGCAGCCGCGCAGCCATTCTTCCTTGTCTCGCATGAATACCATGCACGATCAATTGAGTTCCCTTTGTTTTTTTGTGTTTACATTTGCTCAAGTGAAGATAACACCGCGTAGCTGAGAAGCGCGAAATCCGTATATTCTCTAGCTCCTAATGCTGACAATGTTCACGTTCTTCTAGGATTTTACGTAAAAGGCGGGGACGACACATCACATTTGCGAAGCGTAGCGAACGAGAGGAGGAAACCACCCCCTTGTCGCTAATTGCGCGTGGGGGAGTGGACCTTTAACGGCAAAGCTGCGTTGAATGCTAGAAAGCAAGGCTGAGTGCTTTACCAGCGGTGGAAAGCAGGCTCGCACACGTAAGACCTTGAGAGGGACAAGTCTGCCCTTGAAGCTGAACTGGGTGGCCTCAAGCGGGATACATTGCAGCAGGCTACCCGCATCAGTGAGCTAGATCAATTGTTGGGAAACTTGACTTATGAACATGATGGTCTCAAAGACGCACATGATGTCTACTTGTCCAAGGCACCCACCATCATTCACGAGAACTACCGTCAAATTTTTGACCTGAAGTACGTGGTCGGTGCTCGGAAAAAACCTCTTGAAAAGCAGCTGGATGAGTCGCAGCGGCGTCTGTTCGAGGCCAAGACATCCTAGAGTGATGAAATGCACACCCTTGAAGCCGAGATCGTCAACCTGAACTGAAAAATGGCCAAGAATTCTTTGGAGGTCAGTCGCATGGAGAGGCTCTCTGCAGATACTCCGCACACCTCAAGGATAAGCAGCAGCAGTGTGCCACTTTCAAGGGGCAGTTGCTGGAGAAGGACACTGAACTGGCAAACATGTGGCGGTGCCGCGACGAAGAGGTCCAGAGACGGCGTGTATTTCAAGACTCACGGCAAGATGAGGTGTGAATGCAGGCAGCTGGCCCCCATGCGCTGCTGCCCCAAGCTCAGCAGGACCACGACCGAAACACCAGTACAGTGCAGCCACTAACTTCGGAACTTAGCAAGGAGGAAATGGAGTGCAAGTAGAAGCATGAGTGAACCCAAGGGCTTGAGGCTTGCCAGAAGGCTGTGTCGGCAAAAGTGTCAGAGCTAGAAAAGTAGCTCAGTATGGCGCCGTGTTCTGACACGATTCTCATGCACAGTGTGAAAAAGAGTGAGGTTGAACAAAGGACCATGGAGGCAGAGCTTGCAAAGCTGAAACACGTGCTGGCCTCGGCTGAAACGGCGAACAAACGGGTGACAGAAGAGTAGCAGCAAGCGGAGAAACGGTCCAGGCTGGAAGAGAGGGTGCAGCTTCGAGAGACCTCGTTAGAGAGGGTGACAACAAAGGTGGACCCGTTCGTGCGGAAACTTCCAATCCGCTTGTTCAATTTTCGCGCCAACGTGTCTGATTCGAAGCGCACCAACGGCTAGGGAGGTGTAAGCGTCGGAGACTTGAACAGCCAGACCTCCTTTAGGAACATCATGGCTCCATGGCTGCGTAATGAATCAGCACAGTGCACCTCCGTCTTCAGGCGGCAGCAGAGTGTTACCGTGTCGCTGCGCGACTGAACAGTCATAACGTCCGGCGGCCCATGGCGTGCCATGAGGAGCAAGGCGTGGACTGTACCGACGTACGACTGCATACAACACGTGTGATCCGCAGGGGCCAAGGTTAGCCACAAAATTTGCGTGGGCTTGCTGTGTAACGTCACCTTCTTCCTTCTTCCCCACTTTTTCTAGGGGGAGAGAGCAATATAGGAGTGGTGACAGTGAGCATGCTAATTGTGGAAAGGCGAGATTGGTGATCACGTGTGCGCTCGTGGCACGCGGCAGCCGCTTGAAGCGGCAAATGCGGCCCGGGTTCTTATCAGTAAACATGGTTTCTGTCGGTTAGTGCCTCTTCCCTGAAGGGTTCTCAGGCTAGCCTCAGCCCCGAACCCTTACACCTTCTAATTTTGTTTACATGTACCAAGTGTATACAATATGGATATTTCGGCACCAACAACAAATGAAAACTGCCAAGAACGAGCAAGCGATCACTCACGATGAGCTTTTTTGGTGAAAAGAAACTACGCACACAGCGAACACATGTGCCACGTTGCTTTTTGCGCGGCAGTGAACACAAGTCGGAGGATTCGATATACTGTCACCGCAATCGTTATTCTATGTGTATATGTTGATACGAATAAGCGATTATCTGCATCCATCTTTTTTAGGCTCCTTTTTCAGCCATGTATCCTTTAATGTTCTGAATTTGTACAATTTCTGAGGTTCTAACCTTCTGTTCTATAGCTTAGACGTAACTTTACACTTTGTCGCACCTGGTGCTGAGCCTCCCCTGGAGTTTAGCTCCAGGTGCGTTGTAGCAATGGCTTCTTCTTTTGAAAAAATGCGAATGTTCTTTTTTTATACGGCCTGTGACATTTTGCTCCAGTGATACAGTGTCATGACAGTGTGTGCTAATCTTCAGCAGTTTAAAATCTAGTGGAGAAAGAAAAAAATTATGCTGGATCCCTTTTGTATTTATAGCTAATATTTAGGCAGACTGTGACTCACACTTGAGGCTTAGGCGTGTCCAGTCACAGTCTCAATAATTGCAGCCGTCATATGCCTGTCCAACAAGCATTCTACTATTAAAAATACCTTCCGTTTTCGCTTTGCTTCTTCTTATACTTGAAGCCAAATCTTCGCTGTCTGCAAGTGCTTGCACACAAAACAATCATTAACTTTCAGCTATATATGTACTTAACGTCATCACACAACTGGGACAGTCCCCTTCACCGCATGGCCATGTTTGCCATAATCCTTCGCTCCATCATTATTTTAATCTCTGGGCCCCTGTACTTCTCTAGAGGAGCTATGATGCCACTAAAGTCAGAACGGACGCTTAGCAACTCCTTGACACTTCTCTCCTTTTTCTAGGGTTTTGTGAGAGTAACAATCGTACACTTTGTGTAGATCACAGTCCAGTGTGCATTACTGAAGCAATGACTGCCCGAGCTGTTCGTGCAAAAATCAAGCACGGCTGAGGCATACGCGCATGCTCTCACCGCGATACACTGTGGTCCTTCATCCGGTTGCGAGCGACTTAGTTGTCTCGCGACTAAAGCCTCTAGATAAATGTCGCTACTCTCCCAAGGGGCTCTTTTGCGGCACGCTACCTATCTACCGCTAGTCTCTTATGTGGAACAAGCGCTGGAGTTTCCGCGGACATGGAGCACCACTGTGTCAAGCGCGGCCGGAAACATTCGGTGTAGGAACAAGTACTAACGTGAACCATGCCGTCTTATGCCACAGACATGGTCCTCGTTCGGGAGCGCTTCTTCTCACGAGATCGAGCTCTGTTCCGGCGAACTATCTCCCTCCTCCCCGCGCCACCTTCTACGCAGAAGGCGGCACCGTGCAGTTCCGGGGATAACATCGCCTCCTCCGCCAAGCCACCTTGCAGTTCCGGGTATGGCTGCGTCTCCTCAGCCGAGTCCCGGAAACCTGGTCAAAGAGAAGGTACCAAAGACGGCATTTAAGGCCATCTTTGGTTTAGAAAATTTTGTCCCAACCGACGTTGTGCTGGCCGGCTCTGTACAAATTACAACCTGCTATAGTAAACACTTCTTCTTGTTCTTGATTTCAAAACTGATTGCCTCCCTATTCTGCCTCCGGGCAAAGGCTCCGGCAAAGTCCGTTCGACTGCTCGCCGCTTTCGGTTACCGCTGTCATCGCAACAAACCGGAAATCCTAACAGTGGTGGCAGCGGTGGGATGCCAACAAGCCAGACTTCATAACAGTGGTGGCAGCGGTGGGATGCCGTCAACCCGACTTCATAACAGTGGTGGCAGTGGTGGGTTGCCATCGAACCCTCACTTCCTAACAGTGGTTGGTAGCTGCGGGATACTCTATCCCTGTCTTCAACGTTTCGCTACTCTGGGACCCAGTACCCCGATTTCAATGGCTGAAAAGTTGAATCGTATGCCTGGAAGCCCGAGGACGACCACCGTGATATCGTTTTGCTGCCCTGGGTCCCGCTACTCCGACTTCAACGACTGAAAAGTTGCAACTAATCCTTGCAGACCCGAGGACACCCACGACACTGGTGGACAGTCATGAGTTGGACCATCGTTGGCTACTTTAGTTGGGTGAGTACCCAAAGCTTACCGTTCATTTCGCCAGACCTCTCTAGCACAGGCAGAAGAAGTTAGGAGAGTGTTTTTGTTGCTATAGTTTAATGTTCACTAACTTTAAATCACGAGATTAGTTTTAGAGTACGGTGAATATCAGTAGTAGAGCATCACGAGGGACGAGATCACGATGGAGCAGTACCTGGTGCAGGACCTCCTTGAAATTTGTGGAGCCATGGGGATTTCCGCCGGGTCCGCTAAAACAAGGAAAGTTATTTTCGAGGTGATGCTGGCAGAGAATGTGACGGCCGAGGCAGCTGACGAGTTTTGGGAGCTCATTTGCGAGAAAAGCCTTGAAGAGCTCGAAGCTCAACGGCATGAACAATTGAAGGCTGAGGAGAGTCGAAAAAGGAGCGAGAATGCTCTCAGAATAAAAGAGCTTGGTCGTAAAATTGAAGCGATTAAGTGGCAGTGAGCACATTACCAACTGAAACACCTCAGAACGGACGAGAGCATCGCGTATTTTGTTGGTAATTTTGAAAAGGTCTGTGACGATGTTGGTGTTGGGCAAAACTTATGGTCTGAGAAGCTTGCCACGTTGCTTCCGTGCAAATTCGCAAGGATTTTGAAGCGCTTATCCGCCGAGGAAGCGCATGACTTTGATATGGTTAAACACGCTTTTTTCCGCCAGTTTGCTGCCCTGAGTCCTGCCGACTGCAAGAATCGAGAATTCAAGTACAGCACTGAAGCGCGAAGCAAAGCGCTAGAAATTGAAGCCCATCACAATGTGCAGCACGCCGACGTGCGTCAGAGAGAGCGAAATGAGGCGCGTCGCAAAGCGATGGAGGTGGAAATGCGCGAAAACGAGGCTCGCCGAAGGGCGCTAGAAGTAGAAGCGCGCCGAGCAGTGCGTAAAGATAAGGCATGCCGAAAAACTATGGAAGCTGAGGCCCGTTGCGATGCACAAGCATCTTAAGTGCGCCAGATAGGGCCAGACGCTGAGGTGCATCGTAAGGAGTTAGGGGCCGAGGCCCATCGCGTAGTTAAGGATGCCGAGGTGCATCATAAAGCGCTTGAGACGGAGCCGCTTCACAGCACAGGTGATCAGGATGAATCTTGTCAACGAGAGCAGGAGACAGACTACGAAGGCCTGGGAACAAGGTCTATCCTGGTAAGGCAGAGAAAACCCTTACAAACTGAAGAGACACCTTCAAACGAGTTGAGTGGCTTTAAAAGCATCGGTATTTGCGTTCTATCGCAAGCAGAAAAGCTAGCAACGGTCCCGAAAAAAAGCCAGCTAACCAGTCCAGAGTTTGGGCAGTACTTGACAAAGGTGGCACACTTGAGAGTAAGTGTGTCGAGACTGCCAGTATTGCGAGAAGTCCCGACAGAAAGAGGCGTCGGGGTAAGCAAAACGTGGCAAAAACGATGGGCGCCAAGCTCGCTAAGGCCACTGTTAAGTGCCGTGACGTCTTCATTAGAGACGCCACGTTCAAGGCTAGGCGTACGAAAGGGCCCCTATGAAATGTTTGAAGCGCAGATTACCGCGGAATTCGAGATTGGGCAGAAAGCGTGTTAAGAAAAACCGACTTTCGGAAAAACTCGGACGCCGAGATCTTCGCCTAGTCTCATCAATTTTGGTGCTGAATAGACGCAACCACACGGGAAGCATCGCGCACGCCTGAATTGTAACAAAGGCTGTCATTCCCCACCGTAGCGACATGGCCACTGGTCCAACGGGAGGGGTAAACGATGCAGTGCAGATGCCCCTTTCTTCGAGTTGTGCGGCTGCGAGTCAAAAGTCGCTGCTAAAGAGTTCGGCAAAAAGGTTGGTTCGTCGTCCCTTTGTCCAGACCGCAACCCGCGAAAGCAGTGGAGTGCGCGACGCCGCAGAGTTCGTCTGAGAGAGTGCCGTCTTGTCATTATCGAGAGCGTATTCTTTGTGTTTAGTTTTGAGAATACCTTTTTCTAATTGTGTCGCCCACCGATGAGGAAGGAATGCGTTAGACTTTTTTGTAAGTTTTAGTTTCCTTCTCATTCGAGAATCATACGTTGATATGCGAGACATTGGAGAAGCAGACAAAAGCCTCTCCCAAGTTCCGCCAGTTAACCTGCTCTTCTGCTTGCTGCTGCCAATTTATATCCGCAAACTTCTTAATCTCATCTGCCCACCTCACTTTCTGTCTCTCCCTAACCCGCTTGCCTTCTCTGGGAATTCAGTTAGTTACCCTTAATGACCAGTGGTTATCCTGTATACGCGCTACATGCCCGGCCCTTGTTCATTTCCTCTTCTTGATTTCAACTGTGATATCCTTAACCCCCGTTTGTTCCCTAATCCACACTGCTCTCTTCTTGTCTCCTAAGGTTACACTACCAATTTTCTTTCCATTGCTCGCTGCGTCATCCTCAATTTAAGCTGAACCCTCTTTGTAAGTCTCCAGGTTTCTGCTCCGTAGCTACATACCGGCAAGATACAGCTGTTATATACTCTCCTTTTGAGGGATAGTGGCAATCTACTTGTCATAATTTGAGAGTGCTTGCCAAATGTGCTTCACCCAATTCTCATTCTTTTAGTTAATTTAACCTCGTGGTTCGACTCCTCGGTTATTACCTGCCATAAGTAGACATAGTCTTTTACAACTTGAAGTGGACCATTACCTATCTCAAAGTGCTGCTCTCTTCCGAGGTTGTTGTACATTACTTTCGTTTTCTGCAGATTAATTTTAAGACCCACCTTTCTGCTCTCCTTGTATAATTCCGTAATCACGAGTTGCGATTCGTCCTCTGAGTTACTTAGCAATACAATATCGACGAAGCGCAGGCTACTAAGGTACTCTCCATTAACTCTTATCCCTAACTATTCCCATTCTAGATCTCTGAAAACCTCCTCTAAGCACGCAGTAAACAGTACTGGGGAGATTTTATCCCCCTGCCTTTCGCCATTCCGGATTAGCCTTCTGTTGCTTTCTTTATGAAGCGCTCAAGCAGCAGTTGATCCCCTGTAAATTTCTTCCAGGATGTTTATATGGGCTTCATCGACACCCTGATTTTGCAGTGTCTGCATGACTGCTGATATTTCAACTGAATCAAATGCCTTCTCGTAATCTATGAAGGCTATGTATAGTGGTTAGTTATATTCTGAGCATTTTTCTATTACCTGATTGATAGTATAAATGTGCACGATTGTTGAGTAGCCTGTTCGAAAGCCTGCTCGTTCCTTTGGTTGATTGGATTCTAATGTTTTCTTAACTCTGTTAGCAATTCACCTTTGTAAATGGCTTGTATACTACGGAGAGCAAGCCGACCGGCCTGTAATTCTTCAAGTACTTGTAATCTCATTTCTTATGTATTAAGGTGATGTTAGCATTCTTCAAAACCCTGGTACTCTTCCCTTCAGGAGACACCTCGTAAACAGGGTGGATAGTTTTCTAACACAATCTGTCCTCCCTCTTTCAGTAGATCTGATGTTGCCTGATCCCGACGTTACCTGATCTGATGTTACGTGATGATGGCGATGGCGTATTGGTTAGAGAATCCGCCTCGCATGCAAAAGGTCCTTGGCTGGAATCCCGGTGCCGCGCAGTTCCCAACAGGATAAAAAAATCTGCGTGGTGATAGAACTGCATTAAGAGGCCTGAGGTGTGGGCTCACCAGTGACAACCGCCGATAGCGCTTTCCCTCACCAGAGAAGGATTGGCCACCTTGGTGCAGTATCTGGCCACTACCTCCCACATGCATACGTCGAATAACTCATGGCCCTCAGTCCCTAGCAGCTGCGAAGCAACTGACCACGTTGGCGGTCAGATCGGCAATGCAGCAGAGGGTGCTAAGAATCTGTGGATGCGGACAGGCCGCCATTGTAACCTGAACTTGGAAACGTTTAACGTTCGAACCTTATCTAGTGAAGCAAATCTAGCTGTACAATTCTAGGAGCATGAGGGTGGTAAATGGGACATTATAGGGCTCAGTGAGGTTAGGAGGACAGATGAGGCCTATACGGTGCTATAGAATGGGCACGTCTTTTGCATTAGGGGCTTGGCTGACAGAAGAGAACTGGGAGTGGGCTTCCTAATTAACAGAAACATAGCTGGTAACATAGAGGAATACTATAGCATTAATGAAAGGGTGGTAGGTATTGTAATTAAACTCAATAAGAGATACAAGATGAAGGTGGTACAGGCTTGTGCGCCTACATCCAGTCATGATGACGCTTCAGTTGAAAGCTTCCATGAAGACGTTGAATACAGGTGAAATACAGTATACTATACTGATCGGAGACTTTAATGCCAAGGTAGGGCAAAAGCAGGCTGGAGACCAGGCAGTAGGAAATTATGGCATCGGTACTAGAAATGCCAGAGGAAAGCTACTATTAGGATTCGCAGAATCCAATAAATTACAGATTTTGAATACCTTCTACCGAAAACGAAGAAACCGTAAGTGGTGATGGATGACCTCTAATGGCGAAAATAAGAACGAAATATACTTTTTAATGAGTGCACACCCAGGCATCGTGCAGGATGTGGAAGTGGTTGGCAAGGTACGACGCAGTGACATAGAATGGTACGCTCTCGAATTCGCTTAGACTTGAAGAGGGAACGACAGAAACTGATACGCAAGAAACAAATCAATGAACTAGCCCTGAGAGGGAAAGTACAGGAATTCCGAGTGTTGCTGGAGAACCGGTACTCGGCTCTTAGCGAGGAAACCAACCTTAGCGCAGATACTATGAATGATAATCTAACAAGTATCATTACGTAGTGTGCAGTGGAAGTTGGAGGCTGGGTAGTTAGACAGGACACTGACAAGCTTTCCCAGGAAACGAAGAATCTCATTAGGAAGCGTCAAAGCATGAAATTCTCAAGTACAACAGGCAAAATAGTACTCACAGAGCTTTCGAAGTTCATTATTAGGCGTAAGATATCCGATATAGAAAAGTATAACATGGATATAATTGAACACGCTCGCAAGAACGGAGGAAGCGTCAAAGCAGTGAAGAGAAAACTTGGGATAGGCGAAAATCGGATGTTGGAACTCAGGAACAAGCAGGCAAAATAACTACCAATATTGATAGGATAGTTATAATAGCGGAGGAGTTTTACAGAGATCTGTACAGTAGCAGGGACAACCACGACCTTAATACTGGGCACGGCAGACGAGGCGCGCCCATGGCACTTACGTCTATGTTCTGCCTCATGCAGGTCATTCTCGGATTTGCAATATTCCCAACAGCCGACCGTCTGCGAATCAGCAAACTGTGTATCAGCGATGCGGACCGACGGATGCCAATGCGTCATCACATGGAGCCATTATCACTGAATGACACGGCAAGCACGACAGCGCAATTTACTGCGCACAACACAGGAAGCCGCCTAAGGGTAGCTACCGGTGCACAGCGCAGAGCCACTTCATCGCTGGACTCCACTATAAATGGATCACCGCAAGTCTTCGACCCTCGTGGGCACAGCGGACCCGGCGTGACCACGGAACTTGCGTCTATGTTCTGCCTCATGCAGGTCATTCTCGGATTCGCCATTTTCCCAACAGCCGACCGTCTGCGAATCAGCAAACTGTGAATCAGCGATGCGGACCGACGGGTGTTAATGCGTCATCGCATGGAGTATTATCACTGAATTACACGGTAAGCACGCCAGCGCAATTTACTGCGCACAACACAGGAAGCCGTCTATGAGTAGCTACCGGTGCACAGCGCGAAGCCACTTCATCGCTGCACATCGCTATAAAAGGATCATCGCAAACCTTCGACCCTCGTGGGCACGGCGGACCCGGCGTGACCATGGCACTTACGTCTATGTTCTGCCTCATGCAGGGCATTTTCGGATTCGCCATATTCCCAACAGCCGACCGTCTGTGAATCGGCAAACTGTGTACCAGCGTCAGCGATGCGGACCAACGGATGCCAATGCCTCATTGCATGGATCCATTATCACTGAATGACACGGCAAGCACTACAGCGCCATTTACTGCGCACAGCACAGGAGGCTGCCTATGAATAGCTACCGGTGCACAGCGCAGAGCCACTTCATCGCTGGACATCGCTATAAAAGGATCACCGCAAGGCTTCGACCCTCGTGGACACTGCGGACCCGGCGCGACCATGGCACTTACGTCTATGTTCTGCCTCATGCAGGGCATTCTCGGATTCGCCATATTACCAACAGCTGACCGTCTGCGAATCGGCAAACTGTGTATCAGCGATGCGGACCAACGGATGCCAATGCGTCATCGCATGGAGCCATTATCACTCAATGACACGGCAAGCACTGCAGCGCAATTTACTGCGCACAGCACAGGAGGCCGCCTATGGGTAGCTACCAGTGATCGCTGTATCTTGGACTTGCCGTGCCCTCGGCGTTGTCGGAATATAGCATATGAGTGTTTTCGTGCTTGTCGGTTGATTTTATGCGGTGACGTGGAAACAAACCCTGGCCCCACCCAGAAAGAACTATATGAAGAAGTGCTCAACGGCAAAGCGAAAATTCACACTGAAGTGCTTGAATTAAAAAAACAGTTTATTGAATTGAAAAATATGGTACATGATTTCATTACGGCCCAAAAGAATTCCCAAGAACGCAGCGTTCCCAGTGAAAAGGTAGGAATTACGTTACAATCACTGGAACATATTGTGAACTTTCAAAACAAAAAGCTTACCGACCTTGAAGACCGTTCCAGACGGTCGAATTTGATTATTCACGGTATTCCCGAGTGCCCTGATGAAAGTGATGCAATCCTGAGGTAAAAAGTGTTTAAGAAATTATTCACAGAAAAGCTTGGTGTGAAATGTGATTCCATCGGACGCGTGCACCGACAAGGAAAACAAACTGGTATAAGACGAATCATCCTCCACGTTCAAAATTTTAATGATAAGAAAGTAATATTAGAAAATACCAAAAAACTGAAAGGATCGACGGTATCTATTCAGAATGATTATTCGCCGTTGACACTTAAGAAACGAAAATTGCTGTGGGACAGTGCTAAGAACGAAAAGCGACAAGGAAAAAAGTATTCTTAGTAGACGACAGGCTTATAATAGAGAAAGATACATTTTATTTGGATGAATTGCAAAACAGGCGAGTAAAAGCAGGAGACTGTCAATCTTCCAAGCCGCACTCGTAACCTATTCCAGCACTATGTAACTTACCGTTAAGGCTACTAAAGATTAATACCCTAAGCATTGTGAATAAAACTGAAGCGTTCGGGATGCTTCTGCTGCAACATGATCCACATATCATGGTTGTTACCAAGACTTGGCTACACGAGCATTTGCCTAATCACAACGTCTTCCCGCCATCCTACACAATTTTTCGTAAAGACAGACGCACGAGGGGAGGAGGGGTGGATATATTGGCAAAACAGTATATCGATTGATGCTGTTTTGTTGGATGATCTTGTTGACACAGAATGCTTATGTATTAGGGCAACATGCTGGGGTCATGTATCGTTGTAATTAGTTTGTACAGACCCCCAGAAGTTACTCCAGAATACCTTACCACACGGAAAAATTGTAAGGCCAATTTTGAGAGTAAAAAGGTCTTACTGATTGGTGACATGAACCTACCTGGAGTAGACTCGGAGCGCCTTGACGCCAGCATTAACACTTCAAAACTAGTTAGCATAGTGTTTGACATCATGCTTATACATGACCCATTGCAGGTAGTTCAGGTACCTACGCGTGTACAGAGGGATTCCACCTCAATATGAGATCTTGTGTTTCTGAAGCGCAATTTCTCCGAATACACAGTAGACGTAAGACAAGCTCTTTCTGATCATAGCTATGTTTTAGCTTCCTTTTCTTTTGTTTAACTAACTGGCCATAAAAACCCAGTATTTAGCTGCTTTAAGGACTTTTCCAGGGCTAATGATGCAGACATAGTTGAACACCTAGAAACATATCTTACAAATTTTGATGACGTAAATGTTAGCGTGCTCTGGACACGATTCAAACAAATGTTTCATTTTTGTTTAAATAATTTTGTGTCTTTCAAGCACAAAAAAGTTAACAAAAAAACAGCATGGATAAATCACAACGTCATTCATATGAACCGCAAATTTAAGTGACTGAAAAAAGGCGGGCAGCGGCTGCTTTGATACATGATGCGCACAACAGTCTCGCGGGCAGTGTGTTAGGCCCTTTGCTTTTTATATTGTACATCAATGATATTGTTGATGTTACTCACCCTAGTGTGGAAATAAGATTGTTAGCAGATGATTGGGTTTTGTTCAAAGAAATACGTTCCACTAACAATTTCAACGATCTGAGCACTAGTCTTTGAAATATATATGAATGGTGCAACATATGGGGAATGTGTCACAATACAAACAAAGGTATGTGCCTTCCAAGGACTCGCCATAACAATCCACAAACGTCTACAAACATGTTAGGGTTTTCACCACTGCAACAAGTAAACTCCTACAAATACCTTGGTGTGGCACTCACTTCTAACTTATCTTGGAATCTCCATATTGAGAATGTTTGTTCAAGTGCCTTTCGCAAACTATTTCTTCTTAAACATAAACTTCAAAGTGTTCCCACGAATGTTAAACTACTTTGTTACACAGCGCTTTTGCGGCTAAAACTACAGTACGCGAGCATAGTATGGGATCCTTATACAAAACGTAATATATACACTCTTGAGCGTATTCAAAGAAAAGCTGTTAGATTTATATTCAACAAGTACTCCAAGTTAGACGCACCCTCAGATTTAATGCTAGCCAACAACATTCCCTTACTCTAGATGCGAAGACAAAAAACTATATTAGAATTTCTCGATCAACTTCTGAACAAAGACTTGAAATAGCTCTAGACCCATCCCAGTATTTGACACCCCTTAGTAGCTGGCCCACCCGACACCACCACCCAAAGGCCTTGATCCCATATTTTGCTCGCACAGACATACTGAAGTATTCGTACTTTCCAAGACCCATATGTGAATGAAACTGTCTTACTTATACATGTGATGAATGAACTAACCTACCAAACAACCTTCTTCGCCCTTTATTGCTTCGTTTCGCAATTATTTTATTTGTATATGTATTACCACCCTGCTTGGACCTCGAGTCTGCAGTATTGAATAAATAAATAAAATAAAATAAATAATAACTAGCAGTAACCCAGATGACACCCCACCACTGATGATAGAAGAAGTCGAAAAAGCCTTGGAGAGCATGTAAAGAGGCAAAGCTGCTGGTGAGGATCAGATAACATCATATCTACTGAAAGACTAAGGGTAGCCGGCCTTGAAAAGCATTTCAAGGTGAATCAAAAAGCTATAGCCTGCATAAGAAGCCCACATGATCTGCGTAAAGCCAACTCCAAGCAAAGCAGTGCGATTGCGTGCTTCACAGTCTTCACAATAAGGAAGATTTGTCACTGTACGACTCAACGCATTCGAAGACTGCGAAAGAATGTACGACGGCGCATTCAAAGTTTGCGCTGTTCTTTCTTCTCTTCCGCTCTTCCATTTTCACGAAATGTTTTTTGCGCCTCAGTCATCTGCATCAAGTAACCAACAACTCACCCAAAAACAAGTCCTTTTGGATCCTAAGCACGTGTGGTGCAAGCAGCCCTGCCCCTCCCGTGGCGTCGCATCACGACCGCTCTCTAAACTAAGGTGGACCGACGGCTCCCTTTGAAGAGTGCGCGTTTGCACTGGCATTCAATGAAACAAAGGAGGCGTTGTTCACACTGAGAATTCCGGCTGCTGAATGCGCGCCGAACCTGATTCGGCGGCGGCCAGATCCGCGGAAAGGGCCCTCTTCACGCCAGCCACTCTCGGACCAATTTTAGCAGCATCTGCTGCCGTATCGTCTCTTCGCGAACTAATAAGAGCGCTAGCCGTGAAATTAAAAAAAATGGTGGCCAATTCGGACTCACTCATCATGTCACTGTCAAATAACACGCGCTTACCAGAATTGGTGCGTAACCACCCCATCTTGTACGACAAACGCGACAAGTACAAGGACAGTTCACTCAAGGACGACTTGTGGAATAAAATAGGAAACGAGCCCGGATTGGCTGGTAAGAACGAGTCTTTGTGCTTATATGGTGCTTTGCTCATTAAATTGCGAGCACCCTGTGATGTTCTTGCCTTTCTAGTCAGAGTTGCAACTAGCGTTGAAACGTGCAAAACAAAAGGGCCTAACTCTTCCCGGGCGCACTGAAGTTGCGAGCCACCGACATCCATCCCTTGCTCGCCCCATGGATGATTGTTTCCTCGGCAGACGGCGTGCTATGGCTTTGCGGTGAATTCGCTGGTAGGGTGCCCGTGCAGTGCGAACGACACTGCATTTAAGTGACTAGGGAATTTCAGACGCTGTAGAAAGCGGATGCTTCAGTGTGAGCTAGAGGTAAGCGGAATACCCCCCGCTGTGCCATTGCGCAAGAAGCCGTAGGGCAGACGCAAGAGCACCTCACTGGTAGGACACACGTCTTCTCCGACGGCCCAGTTTTACAATAATGCTCCGCTGCTGCAGCCGGTGTCGTCCCTATCGCGGCACTGAACTCCAGCGAAGACTGAGTTACTGAGTAACGTCCCTACGCCTGAACTGGTGGTTTTGAAGCTGACTTCTGATGTCCTTCGCGAATCACGGGCTGTCAAGAGCGCAGCTATTTTCTGCGACTCTAAACCAGCCCTACGCCAGCTCGCGAAGGATGACTCCAGCTCACCGCTCGCACAGCGCGTCGTTGAAAAGCTCCAAGCGCTTCGAGACGGTGGTTGTGTCGTTTTCTTAGAGTGGCTCCTATACCACGTCGGTATAAACTTGAGACAATGACCGGGTGGCGCTGCGCCAAACACCACCACCAGCGCCCCTAACGACGCATCGGCCATTACTGGGTAGCGCAAAAAGAGCCGTCTGCAAGCGAACGGCATAGCCCCCCCCCCTCTTTTGTTCACGTGTGGTTTCCTGAAAATCAGGGACCTGGCAAACTTCTTTTCTCAATCGCACCTCGCTTTCAGAAAAGTAGGCAGCTCATCAAAGCGAACTACACGTACAATGCAAAAAAAATGGTTCGGTTATTACAGCGTACTGCAACTCGCAATTCAAGTGCAAACAAGCATCGCATGACATCGAGTTCGAGGCAAGCACTCAGACTTGCGTTCTGTAATGCCCAAACGGGTTAAATTTGGCATACATGAAGGCACTGTGTGGCTCGTGGACGAAGCTCGTGGACGAAGTGGGACGAAGCTCACCTTATCCGGCACGAATGGCCTCGGTAATTTTCGCCTTTCCAGTTATGTTCTCCATCAACCTTTCGCTTCCTGCGAATCGAAGTGTTTTATTACGCATCCTAGAATGACGGTCATCATCTATTTACATATACTGCAAATGTGAATTCATGCGTGTACACTTTCTAGGTGTACAACGAAAGGCAGAACCGAGGCCTCCTAGTTGGCTCCGGCCATCGCGGAGACCATGGTAAGAAAAATCTGACTGCGGTCAGGAGCAACATTTTGCGATTCACCTGTATGACGGACATGTTCACACTTGCTGGTTAAAGCCGGAACTTAGAGGCTTCAAAGCCTATGTGCGCGATGCTGTGTGGTGGCGGCCATTTAAGATTATCCGTGGTCGTGGCATATGCGAGTTTATTGCGCGCGTACTGTTGCATGGCGTGCACCGCGTCCAGAGGCTCTGTTAAGCTTCATAATCAAACTTAGCGTGGTTCTGCGCCAAAGGTACTCAAAAAAATAACAGCAGGCCTACATGATTACACTTTCTCGTGCAATCGGTTGTAGAGAACGTGAGTAATTTGCTTACCCGAGACTTTCGCAACCACCCGTATACAGCACTTTCACTATTCTGCTTTGCGAAGGCTATGGAAATTGGTTAAACTGGGGTCATTTACATCCGTCACAATTCACAACGTAACAGTAGCGTCCATTGATGTCTTTCTTTGTCGAGTCCGGAACAGTCGCGTCTGCTCTTGCTTTCGTCGTTGTTCTGACAAGTGAACCACCAAGCACTTCGCACCGGTTCGGTGGCGCGTCCAACTAGCGGAGACAAATTCGCAGTTCTTTTCTGAGTTTTCGCGGTGCAAACACCTAAAACTTAGCCCAATCGCTGTTTCACACGCTGTAGTTGCACCTGGTTGCGCATCAAACTGAGCAAGAGAGCCGGCCTTCGTTTTACCCTAAACTTAACTGACAGGTGGAGCCACATGTCTTCGAAACTCCAGTCTGACGTCAATCGCAGGCGGCGAGGCAGCGGACAAGCTCGAAAAGCGAGCACACTCCACCACGACCGTGCTAATGGATTACGCCACGTCATTTCACTCTGCGCGCATAAAATTCCGTCGTGAGCTAGCGAGAGATTTTACTGTTCCCTCCTACACTTGGTACTTTTTCATTTTCCCGCCGCAATCACGCACTCCTCCTCGCTATCGCCCGACGGACTGGTTCTGTCTGGCCCGCGGAACGTAAACGTTAGAGAGCTTTAGTACTGCAGAATGGTGCTACGTACGCATCACGCAAGCGCCTTGCGTTACGTGGCGTCGTTTGCCACTAATCGGCCTTTAGTACGCCGTAGTACCCGCGTACGTAACGAGCGTGAAGCGTGTTGCGTCATCTGGTAGATCAAAAGAGAAGCACGTGTGGTTGACCGCCAATGTGAGCCAATCCAAGTGTTATAGCCAGATTATAACCATATTTTAAGTCACAGAGCCGGTCGGTGCTTGCCTTCGATGCCGCCATTTTGCAAAACGAAGTCTCGCGCTGTCACGAACTTGTTCGAGAGCGGCGCGATCAGCTCATACGTACGCACGCATGCATCTCATGCGTGCATACGTAGCGGCTGCGTACGTAATGCGATACCTGCGCGTTGTGGTCTGCGCATGCGCACGTTCTGCGGTCTACGCATGTGCACTACGCAGAACGTGGCGTCCTTACGTACGCAACGCCACCACGTACGCAGCGTACGCAGTACTAAAACTCTCTATTATCTCCGCGGCACGGCTGCAGCAATCTGCGTCGAATTATAGTGCCTACAAAGTATATGCTAGGCACTATAGTCGAGGCACTATAGGCACTATAGGCACTGTTATCTTGGCACTGTAGTTCTAGGGACTATAGTCGAAACTGCATCGGCTGTAGAAAGATTGTGTTGAAGATTTCTGGAACTTTTTTCTATTCATATGTAACCTAAAGGCCCATTCGGACATTACATAGGGGGTTTTAGTTGTACAATAAATTTGCAAATCAAAACATTGTTAATGTATAATGAAAAGGGTAAACAAAGTAAAATACAGTTCCACCGACAAAGATGAAAAGGGGAAAAAATTGGTCACATGAATGAAAACTCATTAAGAGGAACACGGCTAGAGGGCGAAAAAGTATAAATAAATACACAGAAAACTGCTTTAAAGAAGAAATGATTTAACAATGAAGGAAGAATAAAAATAAATACTAATATGCACATATAAACATGCATAAATAAGTAATTCATTTGTCCAAGAAAATATTCAACTCGTTTACAAAACCGGCATGATCAATTATTGAAGTGATGTCCTGCGGTAGTGTCTTCCAGTGATGTTTGGTTTATACTTGTGTATACGTGCAAAGAAAGGCTGTATTTTGAATTGGTGATCAGTACGTTTGGAAATATAAGGTGTGTTTATGTGGGCTTCACGAAAGCGCAATTTACTATGATAAAGAATAAAGCAGCTTTTACCTGCAGCTGTCCTTTATCAAACAATTCATGAAAAATAAACATTATTAATACTAATATTAAAATGTGACAACAGTGATGACAGTCAGCGTTTTTCAAGAGGGGATAATGAAAATGAGTGTTTGATATCTCTAATGCTGTAGTGTCAAGACTACTGCTTGGTGATTAATTTTGCCGCTCTATTTTGTATTGATACTAGTTGATGGATGAGATATGATTGATGTGGGTTGCAGATGATGGATGCATAATCAATCTTTGAACGGACAAGCGTAATGTACGCAAGCGTTTTAGTGATAGAGTTCACCAAGTACAGGTTTCTTTTAATAATCCAAGTGTTTTTGGCGCCTTACAAGTTAAGAGATCTATGTGCTCATTTCATTAGAGCACACAGGATAAACAAATTCCAAGGTATTTAAACATGGATACTTTTTCAGTTGGGGCACCTTGAGTTTTATATTGGATCAGTTCTGTTCGACGTGCTCTTCTAAATGTCATGCATGGCCTTAGTTTTGGAGGTGTTAATTTTCATTTGCCACTGGTTACACCAAAGGGCGAGTTTATTAAGCTCGGACTGTAATAATTCTAAGTATGGGTGCTGTGAATTTTTATGTAGTTGATGCAGTCAGTTGCAAATAATCTGATTGTAGATGATAAACCTTGTCCAGTGTCATTGACGTAAATGAGAAAAAAAATTGGTCCCAGGACCGATCCTTGCGGAACACCAGACTTTACATGGGAAAGTGAAGATGTATGTCCATTCACATAAACTGATTGGCTGCAGTTGGTCAAAAAATTAGTTATCCTTGTAATGATTTTGCTGCTAATGTTCAGGTTGTCTAACCTAATTAATTGGCGTATGTGTGGAACCTTGTCAAATGATTTTGCAAAATCAATGAATACAGCGTTCATTTTAAAACCACTGGGAATGGCTTCGTGTAAATCCGTTATCAATTCAACAGGTTGGGTTTGACATTAATGACCGCGAAGGAAACCATGCTGATTGTTGGAAAAGAAATTTCGTTCTGATAGAAATGTTATGACGGTGGATGATATGATCTGCTCTAGCAATTTACAGCGTATGCTCGTTAGTGAAATGGGCCTGCAGTTTGGTACTAAGGATGAATCTAATACCAGGAACCTGGTGCGCAGTTTTTCCTGTGTCAGGAACGCATCCTGTATTGACCGATTGGTGAAAGATGCATGGCAACTAAAATAGGTGATGTAGCTGTTTTTGTTAATTTCAACATTTTTTCGCTAATGTTATCTGGTCCGAGAGCTTAACTGACTGGAATGCTATCTATAGCAGCTTCCACACCCTCCCGAGTGATTATTAGGCCAGGTATTGTAGCGTTTATTTTCAAGAACTTGAGATTCGGCGCTATTGGTTCTTCTGATGTAAAAACCGTACAAAAGTGGTGGTTTAGTTCGTCTGCAACATCGGACTGCAAAAGCGGCTCACCGTTCTTCGTTATTAACACAACGTACAAAAGATGATGATTTCGAAGTCACTATTTCCCAAAACTTTTTATAGTTGTTTTTAAAAGTTCTGATAAGTCGTAGTTGTGAAACTTCCCTTTTGCTGCGTCTATTTTTGCTTTACACAGTCTTGACTGTTCACGATAGCATTCCTAGTCGTTGGTCGCATTCGAACATTTCTCCTTTAGGTGTATTCTTTTTTTTATTTATGGAGCGTTTCAATTGTTTTGTAAACCACGTATTTCTATTTGAAGACTCGATGGCGGTTTTAGGAATATGTTTTCTTTAAGTTTATGTAACGCAGTTTCAAAGATTCACCAGTTTTCATTTGTATCATGATCGTAAAATGTCAAGGAAAACGGCCTAGAAACTGATATTAGGTAACTCTTTAACCCGTGTGCATTGGCTTTGTTGTAGTCGTATATTGTTCCCTTTGTTTTGCATGGTTTCTTACATTTTAAGGTGTACTCACAGGGGATAACATTGTGGTCACTCATGCAGTCAAGCACTCGCAACACCATGCTTTGTGGGTCTGTAATGAGCGCAAGATCTAACAGTGAAATACCACGTGTGGGACATGTCACCATCTGGCTTAAACTAAACAAAGAAATAACATCAAGGAACTGCTGGCATTTATGCTTTCTTGTGCCACCAATAGGTTTGAATCGCAGCCAGTTGACCAACAGAAAAAATAAGAAAGACAACATTGCTTTCACTTTCAATTTATGTTAGGCAGAATACATGAAGGCACTGTGTGGCTTTTTTGAATGTAGGCTGTGATTAGAAAACCAGGCAACTTCAACGCTTATCTGAAACCACCTGCTACATCATGCATGATGATATCGCAGATAAGGCACATTGAGTCTCATAATTTATTCATTTTTATTGATAGCCTTTTTGGGAATAAACATATTATTGCATAATTTATGGTATCCAGTCTGGAGCTCCTTAGCACTTTTCTTTAAATATGTCTAGCGAAGTGTCGACGAGAGTTACTATGCGCTCAAATAATAGTGCATATTTTCACTGGTAAAATAATATATCATTGGTTATTGAATAATAGCTTCTACAATTGGTGTCGTTTCAAGCTCTCATTTCTTCTTTTGATCGTATATTCACTACCTCGTGACTATGCACTATTGTGAGCGATTAAAATTGGAACTAATTGCTTCTTTAGTAGCCCTCCAAAGGGGGTGAAGTGTATAGAGTTCCTACCTACTTGTACCCAGCCCTCCTTTACATCAACAAGAAATACCATGCGAAAACGTAACCGTTTTTTGCAGGGTTTAACCAATAATGAATATCACCGACAATGGTGAACATGGTGTGGGCGAGCATCGCTTGAGAAACCTTAGCGAGACGTTTATTACACCATCTAGGTGTGATGGCAACAGCCCGATAAATAATTCTTTAGGCATGAATCATTAGTTATCAGGTGGGAATAATGGGTCTTAAGGAATTTTGAATTAACGAAAACAAAAACCACTCACGAAGAAGCCGAGCAATTACAGCTTGGCACTCCTGTTGGACTCATACAAAACGAAGTCAGAATTGTACACACCGATAAATAACCAATATTTCGTGACCAATTTTCTGAGCTGTAAAATAATCGTTTATCAAAATATTTTTATTGATATCAACTTCTGAGATTGGTGGAATTTGGTGACACTAGTCATTTTGTTCTCCCTTAGCACAGACGAAATATGCAATAAGACAAAAATTACCGAAAGAGCACAAAATTTTGTACAGTCAAACAAAAGAGGCGCACATTCATTACGATCAAACAACATATGATGATCCAACAAAGGTCAAACAGGTAAGTTAAATTTACTTGTGCTCAAGTAGTCGAACCTTTGTGAACAATACGTAATTGCTTGTAAAAAGATCAAATTTCTTTAATGAAACGAAGGAAGCACTGCAGATGTTTGACGATGATTGAAATAGGAGGTTAAAACGTCAGGAAAGGCCACGATTTACGTGTGCCAAAAAAACGACGGAAATTGCTGACAAAACTTATAGGAAATGGTCAAAGATTTTTCCGTGGCAAGAGTTTGTTACTTGGTTTGGAGCCGTGTACCCTAGCCAATTCCTTGAGGATGTGCAACCTTTAACTAATTTATTCGAAGGTGCACACCAACCACCACTCTCCCAACCCATCTTCCGAAATGAGTTAGCATGAAAAAAATGCAATTGATGAATGGATGTTAATTAAGACCGAGGAAAAACCACGGAGAAGGGGAGATTTCGCGAACTGACATTAGCGCTTCGTTGTGTTTCAAAGCCTGTTTTCTCGGCATGTTCTCAATGAGATGAAGCCACGTTTAACTCTGCCCGACGGCCGTGACGGCATCGCGAACACTAACCGAATCGCATATGTGGATATACACCTCGCAATGATCCCCGGTGGGAACCGTACTGGGTTGCGTACACGCTATATTACAGCCAGCGTAGCGAGAACTCATTACGCTTTGCTCGTCAGAGTCCCTTTGAAAAAGACCTTTATTAGTGCGCCCTTTCCGCAGTTTAATCCAATCGCGCGTCCCGCCGCTGATCCCCTTTGCGCCTCTGAATGCCGCTTTCAGAGGACATGATTAAACTTGTCCCCGTCTCGTTCTCCCTCCCTCTCTCTTGGTCTCGGCACTGGACCCGGTGCACAACGTGTTTTCACTCGCTCCGAAAGCCAGTGCTGTTTCTGACTGCTGGTGCCGAAGCCTTTCTTTTCAAGGAACGGGAAGCAGAAACAAGATCGCGGCCATTGCTCAAAAGACCTTGGGAAAGCAGGTTTGATTCGGTTCAGCGGAGACATCGCCTCTGATTAGAAGCAAGCCTTGTTTTGCGCTTTGGGGCAAGAAACATTTATATAGAAGTAAAAAGAGGCAGATAAATGAGAAAACCTTGTTTGGAAACTTTCGTATTGCGAATTGATTTCGAAATAAAGATCAATTTCGAAAATTTGCCTCGTAGGACAAGACCCGAGTATAAGGGCGGCTTTATCAGCATCTTCTCAATTCGGATAATATAGATAATGGTTCACAGAATACTACCGCTTTAATCTAGAATATTCATGATAGGCCGATTTTATTAGTCCATTTCACCGTACGGTGAAGCTCTGTTTTTCGTCTTACGTGTATGTACAAAGCATTATAACGAAACATTTCTATGGAAAACGAAATCGCAGAAATCTGTTTAAACAATTTTTTTTTTGCTATTGCAACTTTCTTCTTGCTTATAGAAGTCGGCTATAATAAATTTCTTGTGAAGTCACAATGAGAATTGTTATGCCTAAAACAAACCATGATGTAAATAATAGCTGAAAATATAATTTCTGTATACACAAGCCTGTGCCCTATTTTATATGTGAGGGCCCACTTCTATCGTGCCCTCTGACGACTTACTTTATTTAAGGTATGTTTTAGAATTCTCTTGTGGTACAGGTACACAAAAGCGCATTACATGAAGCACATTACGTAATCCTATAGCGTGTAGGTCGTATTATAATGAACAAAACTGTTCCGTTTTTACTGTGTAGTGATCTGAAAAGTGTTGGGTGATGGCGCCACTGTAACCCCGATCACGTAATTTTTTTTTTGTTTTTTTACGAGTCTAGCCCTTTTGTAAAGAACAGCAACTCCTGGCAGGCTGCATGCTCAGCCCTCTCTCAATCCTCCCTTTATTGCTGAGCTTTCGGGCACTCGAAGGACGATAGAGCTTTCTTTCACAATTTTTGTTCACTTAATTATTTTATTACTATCAGCCTCTCCATTCTCTGGACAAAGATTTAATCACTTATCTTTCGCGCATGAGCTCGGGTTACACTATTTAGAAATCTCAAATATACGACATCTACAGAAAGAGTTCATTACGATCGAAAATCTGTAAGCAAGGGGTAACATCCTTTGTTGACGAATTTTTAGTCACAAGGTTTCCTGCTGTATAGAAAAGAACGAGGTGGCCAACCTAAGGGATGGAAACCCGTCGAAGAAAGCGATATACACATTTACACGAGTGACGACGAGAAAATCCTGAGTGTTGACACCACCCGGATCTTCGGCATGTTTATTGAAGCGAAGGGTGGCAACGGTACCACTCTGCGGAAGATTGTCGCCAAGACCGACAACGCTTTTCGACTCGTCAAAATTGTCTCCGGGAGACATAGAGGCCTTAAGGAAGACAATTTGTGAAGGCTCATCAATGCGTTTGTGCTCTGTCACTTTAGCTACACCGTTGCCATGCACAACTGGCTTAGGTCGGAGTGGGACAAGCTCGACGTGATTATCATAAAGACCGTCAAGAAAGCACTGGGGCTTCCCGTACGCACACACACCGAGAACTTGCTCGCGCTCGTTGTGCACAACTCTGCTGCCGAGATAGCGGAAGTGCAGCAACGCTCGCAGCTGGCTCGCTTGTCCACTACGACGGCTCGACGGCGCATACATGGAGAGCTAGGTTTCAACTCTATGGAGCTGGAAACGAATAGCGTGCGTATATCAAAACATATACAGGAAAATGTCATTGTTGCCCCAATAGCCCGCCACACTCACCCTGTACACAATCAGGGACGTCGTCGGGCAAGGGCGACGGCTCTGCTGAAGCAACTGGGAATAGGTGGCGTAAATGCAAGTTCCGTTGACGCTGCAGCATATCGAGACGGCAAAAAGTTCGCAGCGGTGGTCGTGCACCAGACGGGCTCGACTAAGAACTGCGCCACTTACGCACAACGAATCCCCAGGTGGCCGAACAAGTGGCCATCGCACTCGCTCTGCTAAATGGCCGGTGCGAAGAGGTGTACAGCGACTCCAAATCCGCAGTCAGAGCCTTTCAAAAGGGCCGCATATCAACACAGACAGCCAGGATCTTGAACAGCTCCACCAGCGATACGATTGTCTCTCACACCATATATTGGTTCCCCACGCATGTCGGCTCCGTAAACGGCGTTGCACTCAAACCGAACGAGTCGGCCCACACAGCAAGCGCGCACTCACTGACCGCGCTGCTGTAGACCTGGACGACGGCTCCAGTGCCGACAACGTGGGACATAAAGACACACCTAATAGACCCAACGAGATTACCAAGTATTACTACATGGCGAAGCGGGAATTCCCAATTTCACGTTCAAAAGTCAATAGAGCACAGGCCGTCTCGTTGCGCCTATACTTCAAACCCATTCGTACCCATGGTTAGCATACCTAAATGCAATTTATCCTCACAAATTCCCCGATGCCGTCTGCGCCGCTTGCGGGCAGACCGCTACGTTAGCACACATGCTCTGGGAGTGGGGGCCGCTTGGACCGACTTATAGCAAACCCGAGTGGGATGCACTTCTGCACAGCCCAAAACTTCAGGACCAAATCCTGGCCGTTCAGTGTGCCCACGACAGGGCCGTCAGGCTAGACCTGCCGGTCCTCACGTGGGAGCTAGTAGCCGGGTGACGCGTGGCAGCCTCAGCGTCTGCACTGGACCATAATAAAGTTGTTCTCACTCACTCACTCAGACACAAGGTTCCTTTTTCTCTGATTGCCTGCTACTTTAAAAAGAGTTAATGGAATACAATATCTAAGAAAGTCGTAGCAGCTGTTAAACTTGAATGCTGCAACACAGTTTCTGCCGCGGTATTTTTGTGCTATTGGGGACATACGTCCTGCTTGTGCCTAGCCAATAAGGGCTATCACTTATATATCACTTACTTACATATCGTCATTTGCAACCGTGCCACTCAAAGAGTAGAGCAGTTAACATACTGTGGCTTCCACCTTTTTTTAAAAATTCAATCCCGTTATTCAATAAATTTGCTTAAAGCAGTGGGTAAGATCACAGATTGTTTATCCTCATCATTTTACTGAAGCGCAAACGCTACCACCACAAAGGCAAAGAGGCAGCTGATTGCCATAAAATATCAAAAAGCAAAATATTCTTCATTAGTATCGGAGCTGTCTGGCACTTAAGGCGCATGCCTGCCAACTCCACGCGAGGCCATGAGACTTCTAATACATCAGTGAGTTGAAAAAACAGCAATATTATAAAATTACAGAGAGAGGGAGATGTAGAACAACTGAAGACTTGCAGATATTTAGATGCGAAGCATCTCTGTCTAATGTGTGTAGCGCCATACGTGCATCCGTATGAACGCACCGCAACGCGTTCCCATCGCCGCAAGTGTTGGAGTCCATGGTGCCAAGTAGGTTAAGCCGCAGCTGCGCATTTACGTCACGCTCCCCTCGCATGCATCCCTACCAGAAGCACGCTGACGTCACTTTCTCCCTCACCCGCATCATGTTCGCCGCAGCGCCCGCAGCTGCCGGTTCCTCCGCCCACTCGCAACCTTGGTGTAACACCGCGCTCGCAACAAACTTCTTTCTCGCTTCACCTTCCCCACCACCCGCCACGCCCGACCACACGTCGAGTGGAAGCACTCTTTCGGCTTGTTTACGTCCGATGAAACTTACACGAAACCCAACCCAGCTCCCATGTCTTTGTGTTTCAAACAAACGTTTACTGAAGTAAACGCTACACTAAGTTTCGCTTCAAATCGTTCTTCCAGCACCTGCATTGACGCCCGTTTCAACCGGGTGAACACCATGCACACCACTGCTGCTTCGCATCGAATCAGGGTTGTTCTTTTTAGGGGCGAAGCTCCGTATAGCGGCACCCGTTCGTCCCTTGTAGTCGTAGTAGTAGTCGTAGTGTGTAACCAGTCTCACATTTTGACCTCCAAGGTGGTGCCGGTGAGAGATTTCTGCTCTGCGTTGTTGAACAATAAAAAAATCGCACCGTGCGCATTAACTAAAAGCCGAATTCTCCTGTCTCTCATTCCCCCTTAGCAGCCATTGGCATTTAAATTGAGCACTATCTGACAAAAAAAGGTTGCTACGTTATACTCGCTGGGCGTAACCTCCTTGGTTTAGAAAGGTTTAGCGAGCGTTGGGCCACAGTGCCATGAATACAGTTAACTAGTGTATACCATGAACTCGAGGTAATTAAAGGTGGGAAGTAGACATGAAGCGTAAGAACATGAAGTCGTAAGAAAGTGTGCGTGTGCCACCTCTCGTTTAGTCCTTGGAATGTCCGCTGGATGACGTTGCATATGTGGAATATATGATGAAAAGATGCGAAATGGTGGTACTTGGAGTGTTGAATAGATGGACGAACGGACACACAGACAGATGCATGGACGGACTCACGGATGCCTGCACCGAAGTATGGACGCATGGACGGACGCAAGGGCGGATGCAAGGACGAAAGCAGGGACGGACGCACAGATCGACGTTCGGACGCACGAACAGACGCACGCACGGTGGGTGAATGGACGCACAAACGGTCACACAGACGGACGCATGGACGGACGGAAGCAAGAACGAATGGACGGACGGATGCTTCGCCCCACTCTCCATCATTCACTCAGCGGATATGCTGCCATATTTTTTTATTGCGCTAGTCAAACGACAATGTATATCTTTTGTAAACATGCGGAAACGCCATGCATGTTTCGTTTTTGTTTTCATTTTCGATTTTGTGGAAGCTAACATGCCTTTTTGTTGGTGATATTTCTTTAAAAATGTAACCTTGCCGTACGTGAGTTTCACTAGTCCCCCCTTCCTTAAGTAATGATCAGACCAGGACCCTGAAGGGATAATACATAATACAAACGACGATGAACTATAAACTTCTCAGGTTTCTTCACTATTTTACGCAAAATATTCACCTAGGTAACACGAAGAAGATAAGTGGCAAAAATGACTTGTACCGACTTAAAGAACAAGCTACTTCTAGAACAGGTACTCAGCTATAAATCAAGCGACTGAGAAATCTGCATAGTACAGCAAATCTCTTTGTGTCCTTTGTAGGCTACGAAAAAAATAACATTCGACTAAAGACATGTCAGCTGTTTCAGGGGTATCGCATTATCAAGTTGTACTTGAACAAATACGACTATCTTGGCCAACATGCGCTGAATGATTATCTGTGTCTGTGCTGCTCCACAAGAAAACCAGAAAAATTACAATCAATAAATGGTCAGACACGGGTGTGCACTACCTCCATTATTTTTCACGGCGTGGTCACTAAAATAACACGGATGTTTTAAATAGGTATTTACACGGAATACTCAGTAGCTAACGGTTTGAATAAAATGCGCGTTCAGCAACTTTTGGGCCGAAGCAGAAAAATCTATTGGTTACACTAACTAAGAAAGTTTTGAAGCAATGCGGGCGACTGGTAAAAAAACACAAATTTAACACTAGAATGGACCAAAAGCTTTTTATATTACTTATCCACAAGAATAAAAAGTTTTCTAGTTGAATGCATGACATTGTTTTTGCTAAAATTTTTGGTGATAACATCATGCCAGTTTGGTTTTATTACCAATAGTAGTACTCTTACCGCAGGATTTTTCGAATTGGGGCTGCAATCGTTTTGATGTCCCTAATATATAACGTTGAGGCCACTGTGTATGCGTGAGACCCTAACCACGTTTAGGTTTTGCATTCGGGACGAAATTTCTCGAATTCAGTGGGAGCTCATAAGCCTGCCCCAAAAGCTTAGCGTCAGACAAACGTGACGCTACCCGTGCTGTTCTTGGTGAAGAATAGAGTGACATAGAGTACAGGGAGTGTCCAAAGCACCACAAGCCTTATTCGAAAGCTTGTAGCTCCTGCTTGACCAATAGTAAGGACATGCAAAAGAATTTGGTGCCCCAGGCGTCTAGGGCCCCTATTCGAGAACTCTCTCTTGTTAGAGGAGATTAACCATGAATAATATTCGCCTTTTTACAAGCACCTACTTTGCTGTGTGTGCCTTTTTAGGATTTGGCACTTAAAGCTGTGAATTGGAACATTTTGCTGGAAAAGGCGTTTAGTTTTGTTTGAGGGAGTCTTTTTACAATGTTCTTCATTACATCCAGTAGAAGTCAAAGGTGATTGTTAAGGGCAGTAAGAGATGTTATTAGCAATAAGAAGAATACTATGGCAGGTGTCCAACAGGGATGTCTGTTCTGAATTTCGTTTAATGAATTTATCAGTGATTTTCCCTTGATAGTTTGTAAACACAATGTATATCAGCATTCAGGTGATACTGTGCTACTTGTGCGTCATAAAAGTACTGAAGAAGCTATGAACGCTCCTTATAGTGTATTTCGTAAGGCGATGCAATGATTTCTAGATATTCTTGTTGTTTGAATGAATAGAAGATGAAACTTGCTTGTTTTCGAAGACCTTGAAAAAGTTAAAAGTAGATGTGCTAATAATTGTATGAAGCAATGAATATAGGGAACCTTGCCATTCATATAAACATATCGCAGTGCAATATGTTCAGACATCCAAATAGCTCTCACAGTGTCATGCATTGGCAACAGCACATGACATTTAGGTTTCGCACAGTGAGAAACATTGCGCGTCTACTTTTCAATCAAAGGGACTTGGTGCCCTTCCCAGTGAAGGAAGTATGTGGTATCCTCTGAAATGATATAATCATTTCCAACTTTTGTTCAGGTGACTTAAAACACGAATTGAGAATTTACTTACAAATATACTAATAATGCACTTGCGGTACTGCGTTGCTATCTAATATTGCCTTCTGTTCGAAAACATTTTTTTCTTTTTAGCTCAGAGATTTCGTTAATTATGATAATAGTGACGCAGAGTACCGCTGCCTTGAGAAGTGTGAAGGTCACTTTCTTTTTGAAACGGCAACTGTTTTATTGCAATTGTCCTACGAGAGCATTTCTAAGTTCAGTAGTTATTCGAATATGAACCTTGTGGATCCACTAGCCTATACACTGCATGGGATAATGGTTGGACAAACACCAATCCTGCAGCCTCTTCCACTGGAGCTCATGCAACGAGGCTTCTGTTAATTTGTTGAGGAACATTATGTAACAATTTTAATGGTACGGCCATTCAGGGCAATGCGCAGCAGTGTTCCCACTGAAACTTCTAATCGGGGACATCACCAAACGACTCAAATTTACTGCAGTGAGGTAGGGCATGAACAGATGTTGCATTAGCCTCTACTCGAACAAAAAATAGGCTAAACTGATTTACAGCTTGAGCCGCCATCTGTCGCTTGCGAATGGCACAAGACTAATCTTGCTTGCTGTCGTCGTCAATCGATGGCGCTGTAAGCGCTGTGGTGTGCGATATTGTTAGGGACGCCGGGCATTCTAAACGGCTCTAGCACACTGAAAATCGGCATCTGTAGCACTTCCCAGAATAACGACGCCGTTACGGGGGAGGAGCAGAAACATTTATTTGGTGCCTTATACATGGAGCAGATCTAGCGGAGCCCTCCACTAATAAGATGATCAAATATATAAGGTAAAGCGTCTGTTAGCATGGGGTGAGACCTTGTATTCGTACTGCTGTTTTCTACCATTTCTCTAAACGCCATAAATGAATAAAGTTCAGGTGCACCTTTGGGGTACACAGTGTACTTCAAAGGTGCAGCTGTACAAAGTACATTTGGGGTAGTAGTTTTCACCCGTGCATTTTTACTGTGTCTCCCAAAATAAATCACCTTTTTTCGATGCCTAGTACGTTAATGCTCAACGCAGTACCCAAGCCAAAGAGAGTAAGACAACATTTGCTGAAACAGAGTTGCAGAGCCACCCAAAAGAGAGTAGTAGCAAAAGTACACGAAGAATAGCTGAATTCGTTCAACAATACCCAAGAAACACGAAACATCGTATAAACTTCTCGAAACGTCTTGAAAGGTATGCGGACATCTAGGTATAATATTTGATGTTGAATAAACGTTTTTCAAAGGAAGTTTTTTAGAAGACGCTGAGAAAACCTTCTTTACAAGAAGCCTTTTTCAAAACGTTTACTAAATTTTATTTTCTAGAACTTTGGTAGAATTTGCGGATGAGGTCTCGGGGGTATTTTCCACGTTTCTTTCTTTTTTTGAACCAAAATAACATTCGTTTTACGTATTTATGTTGTATATATTTTTACATATTTAACTGTAATAGTTGAGCTCTCTAATCAGCATTAAGAAATTAAGGTGCGAAAATGCGGTGCACGCCTGCACGGCTAGAACAATTTTACTTGTCTGGACGTGTTTACCGGCCACTCAGTCGCCTCTTGAAGAAGCGGGTTTGAGTCGCTTCCTCTGGTGTTTTAAAAGTGTGCTTGCGCTTTGTGTTCGTGTTTTGTGCTCTGCCAGTGCTGCTGATTACGAAGATGCGCTTTACTCAAGCGAAGACGTGTGGCTTCGTATTGTGGAGCACTCGCCAGGTATGTACCACACTGCTGCTGTCGGTGCTTTGTTAACACTTACCACGTTTTTCCTACCATGTGCACGATAAATGAGGTTTTATTTATATGGGTACCCAGCTTTTCTGTAGTACTTCAGCAGTGTAAAGGCAAAGTAGTGCGAAGTTAAGCGCGGACAAGTTTTTTTTCTTTTGTGTGGAGTGTGAAGCATGCACGCGTAGCGGGAATTCGGTGGAAGATTCGAGTAGAGTTGTGGCGGCTGTCTGCCTCTGTTGGCAGTGGTGAAGGGGGGCCCTGCTCGCGAGCGACCACTATTTTTGTTTATTAATTATGGGGCGTTTGTTAGCTGTAGACGTTGATGCCTGTTCATATTGTGCGCTATTGAAGTGAACGTGTCTAAGGCAGTTTGATTTGCTGTACGTTCCATTTCGTAAAGCTACACTATATATACGTTATGACTACTATCAGAGAAGTTTTGGCAAGGTTCTGTTTGGCGTCTCTCAATTTTTTCCTTGCGAGTGGCCGAATGAATGCCGGTGTTAGGTAGGGCTCGCAAAGGTTGCTACTACACTTAAGTGTTCCCGCAGCTCGTTTAGTAAAATTATAACTTTCGGTATATACCAGCAACATAGGTGGCCTCATGCGGCCTGAACCGTGCATTTTAAGCCATTTGTTTATCCTGAACTGTATTTTAGAACGAATATTTCATGGCTAAATGTGGTCTAATTGCTTTACCTTACTCTGCGAGTACTAGTTCAGTCATAAGTCTACGCGTTCGAGCACCATCGATTTTACTCTGCTTGTTCCCACTATGCTTGTATTTTGATTTGGTTTGTTAAATATGTTATGCACCTCGCCCAACCTTGGTGTTAAAATTTTGCTAAACACTTTTACGCGTATGAACATTAAGAATAAACTATAGCACCACCTCCAGTGAAATTTTCCTATTATTGACAAGCTTAACAGTATATTGGATAAAGTAAACTTTCTAGGCATGCGCTACAGATGTTGAACGAATCTGTGGAATGTGCAGAGTCAATATTTTATTTATCACTAAAAACTCGAGATAATGCTTTAAATCATGGTAACCATGCTTAAGTCATGCACAAATTCGTACTAAGATGTAAAATTGGACACCGTAGTTATTTGAGAATAATGAATATAGACTGCAAGTTTTCAAGCTATTGGCACTGAAGGAATTATACGAATTTGGAAATCAGTTTCATCAGATCTTATTGCTGAATCGCGGTCAATAGCTTCAAGATTCTAGTTCCCGGAGATCGGTGCAGAAGCTTGCATGCTTTATTGGGATGGTGTGTGGTTCAAGATGAGTGCCTCATATGTTTTTTTTTTTTTTGCAATGACAGCCTGTGGTGTTTGAGTAAGAGGTACTGCCATTTTAGCCAACCAGAATCATTGAAACTGATGACCATAATTTGGCAGCACACAATAGTAATTTATTGACATTAATTTATGACATTATAGGTATAATTGTCCCAGTTGTGGCAGCCTGAAAAATGCTACATTAGTTGTATTTGACATCAAATTCATGTTCAATAACAGAAGTTACCTGTAATGGGGGGGGGGGGGTGTTTATGTATAAGAACGAAAAGAAGAAAAAGGTGAGCCCCGCACTGTCTGCATCGGGGTGCGACACCTCAGCAGTAGATCACAAGGAATGGGGGTGAGGAGAGATTAAAAGGATAGGAATAAAGGTGTAGAGAGAGAGAAAGAGAGATGAGGTAAGCCAGCGAGCGACGACATACGAGGGGATAGGAGAGATAGGAAAGAATGAAACACGGTCACAGGAGTCCGAGGACGGGTCACCACTTGCGGGGAGCTCTTGTCGGCGTCAGGGGGTGGCGTAGAGCAAGTCCAGTCGGCCATAGCTACACTGTCGTCGGAGGTCGGCGTCAGGAGATGACGTAGGGCGAGCCCAGTCGGCCAGAGCTACACTGGCGTCGGCGATCGCGAGGGCACAACCAGTCGGCACGGAATCCAGCAGTGCATACCACCATGTATGTGTTGAGGTATTATTGAATTTGCTTTCAACGCACTATGCACGAGCGCAACTCAGGCATGGTTTTGACACATCTGCAATGTGGAAATCGCATTTTCTTTCATAAGGTTGCAATTGTGTTTGCTAAAAACATCAAAAAAGTTTTGCTTGTAACATCTCTAGTTTTGTGTACATCCTGCTTGTTTTAAGACACATTGTTCCAAATCATTTTAAATATACTGACAAATTCAGTTTTTCTAAGAGACACATGTCACTAAATTGCTTTTTCGGTGTTTCCATCGCAGCCTATGCATGCACCTCGTACGAACTGAGTGTGAAAGAATTCAGGACAAGCCTGTGATAAATGGTAGCTTGTGGAAAAGTTGGCTACTGAATGTACAGCAGCTGCGCATGACTTCTGTTTCCTATGAAAAGGGAACTTCCCTGAGCCACCTGGTTGTTGTATTCAAGTAGCTCGCATGTCCGAAGAATTCTGGCATGCCTGTGCTCAGATATCCCGCTGGAAAGTATACTTATGGCTTGTATCATTATGCATGCAGGACAGTGAGCTCTAGCACAAAGCTACTACTCCCGGAGGTGCCGCATATAATCTGATAATGGATCGAGGACATATAGAAGCACTATAATGGTTACCTTTTTACTACCGGCTGGAATAGCAAGCACTGTCTGCTTGTCTCACCAGGGACTAATGTTTTGGTGATCCTCGCTGTTTTGCATGCGTAATCATGAAAAGCACAATAAACTTCCGAGAGGAATATCTCAGAGCATAGACATGCTCGAAGAATTTTTCCAAGTGGAAGTGTCTAGAAACACGACTGCCACAAACTGCTCTATGCAAACATACCCGCTCATTGTATGCACCAAAACTTCGGTATTTCTAGTTGACTGGGCAGCTGACAGCATTAGTTTCTTACTTTGTGTTCCCCTGGACACATAACTTATCTGCAAAGGTAGTTTTGTGTTCTTGAAGCTCAATTTTATCACAAGCACAAAGCACGCCTCTGAATGTGTCAGTGCCGCTTTCTAAGGTTTTATGCCATGTTCAATTTATGTGTAATCTGCAGTTTACTTAAAATTGAACATTTTGCATGGCAATAAGGCTGTAGCAGATGAATGGTCTTATTTTCACTTTAATATTGACCGAATATTTTGTTTTATTGTTATTGTAACCTTATTTCATTGTCTTCTCGAATTCAATGCCGTAAGTGCAATCAAGTGATTTTCGATTGTCGTACTTAATCATACCTAATTTTGACAATACCTAACCATTTGTGATATATTAGTGATACCTAACCAAGTTTAACATTGTTAATGATGACTGACAGAAAGCATTCTGGAATACTGTAGCATTTCTAACTTCACTGTGTCTTTTGTGCGAGTATTTTGGGTTCGAATTAGAATTCGGGGTGTTGCTAAAGTCGCAATTTGATTGTTAAACACAGATTTGTGGTGAAACCTATTAATTTCAACTACTCATGGCTCTGACATACCTGAAATTAGGGGTGAGAAAAAATCACTTGCTCGTCTGCTGCTTTTTGGCTGTAACAAATTTTCTACCTTTACATAATTGCTACTGGGCCAATGTGTTTGCTAAGTTAGCCTTCTAAATTTCGTTGCACTGATAGAAGTCTACTCGAAGAGAACAGCTTGTGCCTTTTGTATGTGTGCAGGTTCCCGAACAAAGCAACTGGCCAGTCCCTCAATCGCTTTGTATAATTATAGTTACTATAAAGCCTGCAAGTTTTGGGACTAAGTGTGCAGTCATTGTTATGTTTAATAAAGGTTACAAGTATGCGACAAGATTTGTTGAAATTTTGCATGTACTTTTGGATGTGCAGTAAATTGCATTTCAGGCAATACCAGAAACAATAGTGAGTTGACGTTTTAAAGCCCGTCTTGTCTCCAAGCAAAACAGATTATCGTAATGATAGATGACAGTCAATAATTTTTTTCGCTAATTATGGCACCAATTTTGCTGATTAGAATAGTGCCAGCAATAATTTCATGCCTAATTATGTTGCTGTTTCTACTTGTCACTCTCGACAGTGAACAACTAACTGCACCGATTGTAAAACACTGACATGGTGCAGCAAATTATCCATGGGAACCGCTCAACAAGCTGGTTTGCATGAAAAATAAATGTCTAAAAAAGTGTTAAAATCTCTAGCGAAAGTCTTTTTAGAATCTTGGCAAGAAGCTTACTAGGCTTTTGATAATAAAAGTTTAGTAATCGTTTACAAAGGTTCTTTAAAAAATCTAGAAAACGTTTTTAGACTTCTTGCTAGAAGTTTTCTAGCCTTATATTAACGTGGCGTTAGAACAGCTACAGGAGGTTTTCAAGCTGCTTAGGTTTAAATAACATCTAAACAAGACTTCTTACATACTTTCGGACTATCCTTTTTGGACATTTATTAGAATTTTTTTAGCTTTTATTGTGTTTCTTGGGTAGCAGTATTGCTCGCGCAAAGGTTGTGATTCTCTCCCACGGATAGTAGTAGTGCTCATCTGCAATAACACTGGTACACTAACAAGGAGAGTAGCAGTCCTTCCTTGCAAGATGACTGATATCCTTAAGCGAGGCATTTTGCGTGGTGAGTCGCTTCATCGTTGCAAGAGAAGATTTATTGTACACTTAATTTGTAAAGAAACAAACGAAACAAAGAAACAAATAAAAACTGTATACATATTGTTACGTGAGTAACGAGACAAAGTATTGCGAATATATTCGAAAAATATATTTGCAAGAGCGGTTGCAGCACTGGCCAGTCTGGCTCCGAGCTCGAGCAGCCAGCGAGCCTCCTCTTCTTCGTCGGGCGCACACGCGCATTCGCACTATGGTTTGTGGCAGCCTACAGGTAGCATATAACCCCCGTCGGCAAAGGCGCCGTCTCGGCGCATCTAGATGTCAAGATCATTGGGCGAGTGGTACTGCTTCAGGCGTGCGACGTGTACGATGTCGCTGGCCCTAGGGGTGGATGAAGACGGCGAGGCAGCAGGAGTGATTTCATAAGTGACGGGAGTCACCTCACGAAGCACTCTGTAGGGCCCTGTGTACCGAGAGAGCAGCTTGTCAGACAGGCCAACGTGCCTGGTCGGAGACCACAGCAGAACCAACGAACCGGGCGAAAAGTGCACATCGCGGTGTCGTTGGTCGTACCGACGCCGTTGGTTTGCTTGGGAGGTCAGAAGGCGAGCACGAGCGGTTTTCGCGTGCGTGGGCGGCCCGGCTGATGGCGTCCAGAGCATATTGTGAAGTTGGAGCTGCTGGTAACGGAATCGTCGTATCGAGGGGTAATGTGGGTTCGCGGCCGAACAGCAAGAAAAAAGGGGAGTAACCAGCCGTGTCGTGGCGCGAAGAATTGTAGGCAAATGTCACGTATGGTAAAGCGATGTCCCAGTCAGAGTGATCTGAGGAAACGTACTTTGCAAGCATGTCAGTTAGGGTTCGGTTCAGGCGTTCTGTGAGGCCATTTGTTTGCGGATGGTACGACGTAGTGAGCTTGTGGCGTGTTGCACAAGAGCGTAGAATGTCCGCTATGACTTTCGATAGAAATGTGCGGCCTCGGTCCGTGAGCAGCTGGCGTGGAGCACCATGTTGCAAGATCACGTCGTGTAGAAGAAAATCGGCGACGTCAGTGGCGCAACTTGTTGGAAGGGCGCGTGTGATTGCGTAGCGTGTGGCGTAGTCTGTGGCCACAGCTATCCACCTGTTGCCAGCAGAAGACAGAGGAAAAGGGCCGAGTAAGTCCAAGCCGACGCGAAAGAAAGGTTCAGTAGAAATATCGAGTGGTTGAAGGCGCCCAGCCGGAAGCGTCGATGGTGTTTTGCGGCGCTGACATTCCTCACACGCCGCGACGTATCTTCTGACGGACCGTGCCAGACCTGGCCAATAGAAGCGACGGCGAATCCGGTCGTATGTGCGGGACACACCCAGGTGACCGGCAGTAGGAACGTCATGAAGTTCGTGGAGTACAGCCAAGCGGAGGTGTTTGGGTATGGCAAGCAGCAGAGATGGGCCGTCTGGATGGAAGTTATGCCGGTATAATGTGCCATTCTGGAGTACGAACGAGCGATAGGATCGGTTCGATGGGGAGGAGTCGAGGCGCTCAATGATAGCTCGTAGGGCTGCATCACGGCGTTGCTCGTCGGCTATGTGGTTCAGTTGAGAAACGGAGCACACGCAGGCGTCGTTGTCAGGTATGGTGGCCGATGGGTCAACTGGATAGCGAGAAAGGCAATCGGCGTCCTGGTGCAGGCGTCCAGACTTGTATATCACAGAAAAGGTGTATTCTTGCAGTCGCAGAGCCCAGCGACCAAGTCGACCTGTAGGATCTCTTAAGGATGAAAGCCAGCAGAGCGCGTGGTGGTCGGTGACGACGGAAAAGTGAGTGCCATATAAATATGGACGGAATTTTGAGACCGCCCAGACAAGAGCAAGGCATTCTCGCTCTGTGATCGAATAGTTACGCTCTGCAGGTGTAAGGAGGCGGCTAGCATACGCGATAACGCGGTCGTGTCCCTGTTGGCATTGGGCGAGAACGGCTCCAATACCGTGACCACTGGCATCAGTTCGGACCTCAGTTCGGGCAGATGGGTCAAAGTGGGCGAGGATAGGGGGCGTCGTCAAAAGTGTTATGAGGTGAGAGAAGGCGGCAGCTTGAGTGGACCCCCACGAAAATGGAACGCCTTTCTTCAAAAGATCGGTAAGTGGTTGGGCGATTGCCGCAAAATCTTTCACGAACCGCCTAAAGTAGGAGCAAAGTCCCACAAAGCTCCGGACATCTTTGGCGGATTGGGGTACTGGGAAATTCGTGACGGCACGAATTTTCTCAGGGTCCGGTCTCACACCAGAAGCATCGACAAGGTGGCCCAGCACGGTAATCTGTCGGCGGCCGAAGTGACACTTCGAGGAGTTCAACTGGAGGCCAGCTTTGCGGAAGACGTCGAGAATGGCCGACAGACGCTCAAGGTGGGTCTCAAACGTAGGTGCAAATACGAGGACGTCGTCTAGGTAACACAGGCATGTTGACCATTTGAACCCGTGTAGCAGAGAGTCCATCATACGTTCGAACGTGGCGGGGGCATTGCATAGGCCGAAGGGCATAACCTTGAATTGGTATAGGCCATCTGGAGTGATGAAGGCGGTCTTTTCTTGGTCTTTCTCGTCTACGGCAATCTGCCAATAACCAGAACGAAGGTCGATGGATGAAAAGTAGCGTGCGCCGTGGAGACAATCGAGGGCGTCATCAATACGTGGTAAAGGATACACGTCCTTTTTGGTGATTCGATTTAGATGCCGGTAATCGATGCAAAAACGCCATGTGTTGTCCTTCTTTTTAACCAGGACGACGGGTGACGCCCATGGGCTTGATGAGGGCTCAATAATGCCTTTAGTTAACATCTTATTCACTTCAGCTTGAATAATCTGGCGCTCCGACGCGGACACGCGATACGGTCGACGGTGAATGGGAGCAGCATCACCGGTGTTGATGCGGTACTTTACAAGAGAAGTTTGGCCGAGTGGGCGGTCGTCAAGGTCGAAGATGTCACGGTAGGAAGCTAGAAGGCGTGCGAGAGCGGCTGATTGCGCTGGGGGAAGGTCAGGGTCGATCATGGGACGTATTGACATGTCGAGGCATGTGGCATCGAGTGGGCGACAAGGAAAATTGGGGCATGCGTCGGCTGCGAAAGTGGTGACGTGATCATCGGCTAAGGACCGCAACGTGGCAATTAGGATGCCTTCAGGGAGGACTTGCTTTGTGAAGCCGAAATTTATGACGGGTAGACGGGTCCGGTTGGAGGCTACAGTTACAATGCAGTGAGGGACGGTGACGTCACGTGCCAGTAGGACATCAGGAATCGGCGTGACGATGTAATTCCCATCCAATACGGGTGAGGTCGTGGCGAATTCGGTGAATGTGAGGGCTTTAGGCGGTAAGCGGAGGAAGTCTGTGGCAGAAAGGCCGTGTTGAGGTTCAGGGTGAATATCCGGCTGAAGAGGAAGGTCTAAGCAAAGAGTACCAGCGGAACAGTCGATCAGAGCAGAATGGGTCGACAGGAAGTCCATCCCTAAGATGAGGTCATGAGGACAGTTTCTGGAGCACCGTGAATAGAACAGGGATGTAACGGTCGGCGATGCGTATGCGAGCCGTACACATGCCAATGACAGGAACAGTGCCGCCATCGGCCACACGTACAGCTTCGGTAGCAGGGGGCGTGAGTACTTTTCTTAAGCGGCGACAAAGATGAACGCTGATTATGGATACATGAGCGCCAGTATCGACTAGTGCCGACAGAGAAATACCGTCCACGTGTACATCGACAAGATTTTTGTTCGTATGAAGCGTCAATGGAGGGTTTGGTTCAGACAGGGATGATGCAGCACTACCTCCAGGGGCTGCACTGTCTAGTTTTCCGTCGGGTACGATGAAAAGTTAGGCGGCGAGTGATGGCGGCGTGGCTGGGGCGACGGGGAACGACGGCGTTGAGGGGACGGAGAACGAGCAGGAAGGCGGCTGTTAGACGTGTCGAAAGCAGGGGCGGTACGGCTGGACGAATACCGGCGAAGATCTTCATATGGGCTATAAGGTGCGAAAAACTGGCTCCTATGTGGCGGCGTCCAGGAGGCACGGCAGTAGCGGGAGACATGTCCAACGCGGTGGCACCGGAAGCAGATCGGTTTGTCGTCAGGAGTTCGCCATTCCGCCGGGTTGCGAGATCGTGGAGCAACAAATGGGTCACGTCGAGGTGCATTAATGGAATTGGTCTGGAGGAGGGGCAAGAGATGGGGCAAGCATCAGGGAACCCGCGGTTGGCGAATTCTTGTCGTACGACCGCCTGAATAACGGAGATCGCGGGGGTTGTCGGTATCGTATGTTCGAAAGAAGTGGGCTGATGCGGCGCTGGACTTGCTGCTTCAAGTTCCCGTCGAACGGTACGCGTTACACTCTGCTCAAAGGGCGGTGTGACGGTAGAATCGGAGCAGGTGGACGTAGCCGCCGTGTTTGGCAACCGAGAAAAAGGAGGGCGCACCCGACGGCTTTTTGCTGTTTCGAAACGGCGGCATTCTCGAATTACACGGTCGATGGTCGAGACGTTAGTGTACACCAGCAAATTGAAGGCGTCGTCCGCGATCCCCTTCAAAACGTGTCCAACCTTTTCAGCCTCAGACATCGCCTCGTCCACTTTTCGGCAAAGAGCGAGAACTTCTTGGATGTATGACACATACGATTCAGTTGGCGACTGGACACGGGTAGCCAGCTCCTGTCGTGCAGCTGCGTGGCGACCGGTCGGGTCCCCAAAGATGTCACGTAGCTTCTCCTTGAACGTGTCCCAGCTGGTGAGTTCGGACTCATTTGTCTCGTACCAGACACGCGGGGTTCCGTCCAAGTAGAAGAGAACATTAGCGAGCATCATGGTAGGGTCCCAACGGTGAGTTTGACTGACCCGTTCATAAAGGCGAAGCCATTTGTCGACGTCGAGGCCAGGTTGCGCAGAAAATGTCCCGGGATCACGTGGTGTTTGGACGGCGACAAAGGTTGTCGGAGAAGCCGCAGATGACGAAGCGGACGCGTTGTCACTGGAAGCCATGGCGGGAAGCTGGAGGATGCGGCCACTGCGGAGCTGCGTGGTGAGGACGGGGATCGTTCCACCTCCACCAAATATGTTACGTGAGTAACGAGACAAAGTATTGCGAATATATTCGAAAAATATATTTGCAAGAGCGGTTGCAGCACTGGCCAGTCTGGCTCCGAGCTCGAGCAGCCAGCGAGCCTCCTCTTCTTCGTCGGGCGCACACGCGCATTCGCACTATGGTTTGTGGCAGCCTACAGGTAGCAATATAATACAAATGAACACTAAAGCACGAATTTATCTATGTGTATCCGAATGTTACAAGTTAACGAAAAATCAAAGCGCATCGAGTTGTCGCATTTCATAAAATATCACGCAAGCAAGCATGTTTAGAAAAAAAAAGGGTGTTTTACGATTTAGAGTACTTGGTACTCAACTATGAGAGAGCAGAAAGACGTCCCACTAAAAAAAAGGGGGGGAAGGGGGGAATCGAGCCTCTGAATTACACGGGCACGTGTGTTTCGAAAAAAAAAAAGTTTAACGATGTCGAGTACTTCTTACTCAACTATGGAAGAGCAGTGAGCCTTCCTGGTAATGATGCAGAACTGATTGAAGCATACATGCATTTGGGAGCTTTAAAGGAGCCCTGCAACACTTCTTGAGCATGGTCAGAAAACACTGCCGAACGGTAGTAGAGGCTCCCGACAACACGCGAGCCAAATATTATAACGCAGCACGCGGCCTGAAATTCACAATAAATTATCAAAATCAGCTAAAAATTTATTTCTCGTCTCTTGACAAATCGCGGAATAAGCCCCAAGATCCCTCTTATTAAGCCCATCTATCAGCCATTGCCTGATTTGAACACGGCGCGCTCGCTCGTTACAGAGATCGCCGCGGGAGCCCGCTACTTGTCCACGCGTGCGCGCGCGATCACACTAACAAAGTCGCGCATTCGAAGAAAAAAAAAAGAAAAAAGTGTTCAAGGCCACGAGGTGTGCGTGACATTTTTCTGTGGCCCTGCCATCACTCCCTAGCCCCGCCGCGGTGGTCTATAAGGTGCTCGGCTGCTGACCCGCAGGTCCCGGGATCAAATCCTGGCTACGGCGGCTGCATTTCCGATGGAGGCGGAAATGTTGTAGGCTCGTGCGATCAGATTTGGGTGCACGTTAAACAACCCTAGGTGGTCGAAATTTCCGGAGCCCTCCACTACGGCGTCTTTCATAATCATATGGTGGTTGCGGGACACACACACACACACAGACACACACACACACACACACACACACACACACACACACACACACGCACGCACGCGCTCACACACGCACACACACACACACACACACACTTATACGCACACAAGCATGCACGCATAGGACGGTCAGATCAAAGCTGTTTTAGAGGCCACTTGGATGCAGGAAGTGCCGTAGCGCTTGCACAGCCTTCTTTTGAGGCGTTAGATCCTGTCGATGACGCAGGATTCGTTCTTCCGAGAGAGTGTTTGGCCTTATAGTTTATCGAGCGCATTGCACAGCGCCTGCCTCTCTAAACAATGCCATGGGCACTCGCACAGAAAGCCAAGGAAGGTATAGGGGATGTCATTGCCTCTAATTATGATCTATATGTGAAGAAAGTAACGCGCACGAAATGATGACGCTGGTATAGGGATCGGTCAACCTGTGGCCATCGAATAAGCCGTCCAATGAGATACTAACAGAGCTACAGTGGAGCACATTCACGCTTCACTTTATGGGGGATACATCAGCATTTGAACGTGGAAGTTTAAGTCAGTGTCATTAGTAGCAATGACGGTGGTACAAAACACTCTTTTTCTGCCTCCTGCTGCCTGAACAACGTTTTGCCTTGTATGGTTTTTGAACGCGAAGCCTTCCTTTACGAACATCCGTGACATTGAACGTATCTATCTATCTATCTATCTATCTATCTATCTATCTATCTATCTATCTATCTATCTATCTATCTATCTACCTAGCCGCCGACAACTTTCTGGTTCCTGGCCGTTTCGTCAATGGGATGTATACCAAAATTGGTATGTCATTGCATAACAGTACGACGAATGTAAATCGCTGGTCATAACATGATATCTTTCTTGTACATTTTGTGAACGGTTGGATTTGCATGCTATGGTCTTGGTACCCTTGCGACTGTTTCGTTCGCTTGATATGCACCAAAATTCATATGGCGACGAAAGGGATGTAACAAACATAAGTGACAAGTCCTGACATGCAAAACACGGGGCGTATGTAATGTACAACATGATTTACATGATATGGTCTTGAGGAGACTCGCGTTAGTTTAATTCGATGGATACATACTGAAGTTGGTATGACGAGAGAATTGTGTACAATGAATACATGTCATGATAACCATGGCAGGCCTCTGACGTTCAGCACGACTCACATGACACGATCGTGATGTGCTTGCGGCCGTTTCGCTAGCTTGATATATCACAAAATTGTTATTTTACGACGTGACTGTAAAATTACCATAAATGACAGGTGGTACATGAAAATTCTAACGTGCATCTTATGTAGAGCATGATTTACATGACAAGCTTACGGTGTGCTCGTGGTCGTTCACCTGGGTTGATACGCACCTATAGAGTGACGGGAATGTATGATTTGACTGAATTTCATGCATATTATCACTTACGTGCCACGTCTATGGTGCACTCGTGGAGGGTTCGTCAGCTTGACATGCGACAAAAGGGGTCTCGTGTGACGCGACTGTATAAAGAATATACAGGGACCCCCAGATATATTTGGCCTTTGGCCACGGTTTAAAATGAGCCTACACACACAATGAGGACGCAACCAAATGTATGTTGCTAACCGTTGCCTGGAGTGAGTGTGGCTATCGTTTGTGTTATCATAAATTGTATAACTAAGCCCCTTTAATTAACTAACTGAAAATAGGCTAGAAATTTCCATGTAAAGCTGTTCATCGGTTAGCAAAACGTCCAATTAGACAGTTTCGACTTTCACAGCTGTGGACTGTTAGTATTTTCCCCCTAACTACAGATGCCCGTGATATACTAGATAAAAGTACCACGTGACAAGCCAGCTCGCGCACCAGTGCGTGCGATTAATAACATTCCGCGTACGAACGACCATATCATTCGCCCGATAGTGCTGTCGCAACAGGGGCCATGACGAGTGTGGTGGCTTTCCGATTATTATTATTATTATTATTATTATTATTATTATTAATATTATTATTAATATTATTATTATTATTATTATTATTATTATTATTATTATTATTATTATTATTATTATTATTATTATTATTATTATTATTATTATTATTATTGTTATTATTATTATTATTTGGTTTGATTACATAAAAAACACGAAGACAGATGAAATAGTGAGGGAACAGGCTGACAACTGCCACTTATATAGAGGCACAACGCCTGCCTGCTCCTTAGGGAAGGGGAGGCATAGAGGAAATAAGGGATTGAATAGGAAAGTTAAAAAAAGAGATAAAAGACAGGCACGCACTAAAAAAGCCACATGAAAAATGTCTGTAAACGCGACGCCAAGTTCGTTTTTGTTAAAAAACTTAAAATGGCTCTGTGAACCAGGTCATGCCTAGAAGCACATCCTCGTGGGAACAGGCAATCGTGAAGGGTTGTGCGTTTAAGTCCAATCAGTTCATAGTTCTTTTTGACTAGTGCTCTTCACTATACAATGAATTTAGGGCTCTCTAAAATGACGTGTTTTAGTGTCTCGCAAAAGCCACACGACGAACTTATCGGACAGTCAGGACGTCCTTGACGGTATAATCGTTCGCGCACTCCCACTGAACTGCCTCTTAGCTTGTATTCGCAATGCTTACGGCCTACAGGTGGCGCGCCGTGCAATCCAAGATACCTGCGGAAGAATGATACACCCATGAAGTCACATAAAAAAATCCAGGGTGCACAAATATATTCCCCGTGCCACTTTCACCGGATAAACTCCTGATCGTCAAATTAATGTATATTTAACCAAAGTACTTTCCCAAGCAATAGGCACCGCTTAGTGATCGCTACCTCATTTCTCGCTGCAGTGCAAAGGGTAAGGGTGTTAGCTAATCTACCATGCATCAACGGTGCTTTTGCGTAATCCTGTGCACGCTACAGGAAACTCCGCGAACCAGAATTCACGTATGAACTGAACGGCACTCCGAGATCAGTTGTGCCGAGCCTGTCCGGAGGATTTGCCACAGTAGTAGGCCACTAGCGAATAGCACCCCATCGCCACTGCACAGGAACAGATGTTTAGTGTAGCGATGGTTTGCAAACATATTACGCCGTCGTTACTTGCGCTGTAAGCATCATGTAGCTGCTTCTTCAACGGAACACAAGCATCTAACTTTCCATTAGGTAGCACCTATGTCACAGCCGGGATCATACTCTCACGATGCGAGACTCCCTGCATTTGGATGATACAGGTTTCATCAGCGCCATCGAAGCAAGGATATTGAAACGAATACACGCGTACGCTTTTCGCAACGTCGTAATTGCGAAAATTTGACGAACAAACAACGTCGTTCGGACGGCACCAGTGAAGTGCAGGAGAAGATAGCGTGGACTGCAGTCGTAACTGCACATTGCATTGCTCGAACCATTTCGCTTCACTGCTCGAGCTCAAGCGTGTTGGCGGCATGTGGTGCTTTGTAATATCCACTGTAATTGGGATACATTCAATGCACAAGAAAAAGTATGCTTTTATTTTGAGCTCGCTGAAGGTATTACACAACAAATACAATAGAAGTGACTTCTACGAGCATGAAAAAACACGGGACGGCAAGGGCAACTCTCTGCTCGTGAGCTAGCAGCTGATCGTTCATAGTCTCTGTCACTCTCAGCGCGTTGACAACCATCTAAGTCCAGTGCAAAATCCTCGACGTCCAGACGGTTTCTGTGAACATCACGGCTGAAAGTAGTCTGAGGAATTCTCTCCGCCAAACGACTTCGATAGTACCAACAACGCGTCATTCACCACGCACAACACCCCCACGGCGTCACTCACTACGTTTATCTGGGGGTGCGGAGATTATTTTGCTCAGATATCTGAAAAAAAAAAGGCATTGTTTGCAGTGTGCTGCCATCTATCAACGAACGTAAAAAACAAGCGGCGCAACGTACGCCAAGGTTTGGAAGCGGAAATCGCGAGCCTGCGCTACTTTTCACGTACAATTAATATTATGAGATTCGTGCACTACAAAAGCACTAACGAATGCTATACGCACGTAAAACAAGGAGACTTTTAACTGAACTGGTCAGGCGTTAACATTTAACCATTCAAAGTGGCGGCACAAAATCTCTCGAATCTTATATGTGTACTCCGCGGGCTATTATCGAAAGTGTGAGTTGTCACGTATTTTCACGAAAACTTCGCGCCTCGCAAGAACGAATCAGATTTATCGTGTCACGGGCGGTCCGGTATCACTGATGCACGAAACGTACAAAGTGGTTTGTATTCGTTTCTTGCTAGTGCGTAAACACTGCGGCTAGCACCGCTGAACAAGGCAGCATTGGGAGCGTCTGCCTACTGATCATCCTTGAGAGGACGCTCCCGAGTTCGGGTAAGCGGCGCGACAGTCTATGAAGATTGCGAATATTAGGGCTCTGTCGCGAGGGCTCTATCCTCGACCACGAATGCCAGAAGGAATTGATTCGTTTGCGACACGCTGGTCGGGATGCTGCGCGGTGAATTAGCAGACGAGCGTTGACAAACCGGCATGAAATTTCTTCGCAGTCACACTCGTTGTGGGCACAAGTTGAAGCGAGGCGATCGTCATCTTCATTGCCAGGAATACTAACATGCGAAGGTATCCACTGGCAAATTAGGGACACCCCACGAGTAAAAAGTTTTTGTGGCAGATTTAACGATGCTGCACATAGTTGGGCCAATGGAGACTTTTCTCAACAATCTGCTAAGGGCAGCCTGAGAATCTTTAAGTATGAAAACCTTCAATTCTTCTCATTCTTGTAGTACGTATTTCAGCGCAACATCAATTGCAGTTACTTCCGCCGTCGTTGGAGATGATGGATGCGGTATACGAAACACCCGTCGGACGTAAGTAAAAGGGCAAAAGAAATGTGGCAGCTTGAGCTAGTTGGTATGGCATGACGATAGTTATAGCGCGAGAACAAAACGACGACACAGAGACAAGAAGTACACGAAAGACACGAGCGCTCGTGTCTTTCATGTCTTTCGTGTCCTTCTTGTCTCTCTGTTTCGTCGTTTTCTTCTCGCGCTATAACTATCGTCATGGCAAAAGAAAGCTGCAAAGTCACCTTGGCCGTCACTGTATACAGTTGCGTCGGAGGAAAGTTGACAATGACAGTCAAAATTTTCATACAGATGTGACTGGGTCAATTGAAATAGTGCTGAAACAGGCTGGTCTGACTTTTTGAGCATTACGGGATTGGAAAAGTAAACGGGGAAGATGCATTCGTTGCACTCTTTGGGATGACTATGGTTTGCTAACCACCACAAAAACGATGCACAGTGTCAATTTTCGTAAAAGGGAACACGGGAACGCGTGGCCTGCGCGCTCCGGCGGCTGCTGGCAGTGCATTCAAGTGGGAGCAAGAGCAACCACAGTCTCTTTTCGCGTCATTTCACGGCGAAGAAAATAATTATTCGTTGCTGATATGAAACCAGCGGTGAGATTGCGACCCTTTCCCCCTTCAGGGCGATTACGCGAGATCCAAGGGGTTGAAATCTTGCCGTTTCATATCAGTAACGATTGGTTGCTTTACAACGAGGCGGTGACATGTGTGCCACCATGGCTCGCAAGAAAAACAAAAAGAAAACGTTTTTTATGTTGGCATAATGCCTTATGTACTTCGGGTAAATCGATTTTATTATTGATATGTGGAGTGTGACGTCTCAAAACCACCATTTGATTATGAGAGACGCCGTAGTGGAGGGATCCGGAAATTTCGACCACCTGAGGTTCTTTAACGTGCGCCCAAATCTGAGCACACGGGCCAACAACATTACCGCCTTCATCGGAAATGCAGCCGCCGCAGCCGGGATTCAATTTCGCGACATGCGCGTCAGCAGCCGAGTACTGTTACGAAGCGCGCCTCCGACGACGTTACGAAGGGCGCCACGAATCTCACCGCTGCAACCACTGTTTCGAAAGACGGCGACGCCTACGCGGTACCGAAGGCGCCACTGCTCCGATCTCCGCCGACACAGTCACCAGCCGTTTGGTAGCATAGGTTTCTCAGCTCGCGACTGCTTCTGCGCAGAGCTGATAGACGAGCGGACGAGACGACGGTGAGTTAAACAAGGTTTATGTACAGCATATATACAGAAGCGTTACAAATTCGGCACTGGGGCCGACTGCTTAGAGACCCGAAGAGCCGAGCTCTCCTCTCCTGCACATAGGTCTACTTTTCGCGACACGCCGCAGGGCTTCTTTTATATGCACCGGGTGGATTCTTTGAATAACCAAATGTCCAACCAGAAGCGTCGCTGCTCGTGAGGTCAGAATCCTCCAATGGGGTCACTGCTGGGCCGCGTCATTCTCATCAAATCTGGAGCCGCTGCGCTGCACGTGGCTGCACCCAAGGATGAGTGACGTCACCACGCATTGCGTCAGACTCGCCAGACAGGAAAGCGCCGGCTGCTTGCTCGACGGGCTCGCTGGCTGAGGTGACTCACTGTGCGTGTGCGGCAGAGAGGCACCGCCGCGTGATGACGCTGTTGAGTTGTTCGCGTCAGGCGGGCTCGCGTGCTGGCCTTGACACAGATTGCCTTTTTCCGAGGCATGGACGTTCGATGTGGACTAGGAGGCATAACAGTACCTTAGCCACTAGACAACCACGGTGGGCCGATCTTATTATTTGAAAAATATAAAATTATGGTCTATCTCTCCGTCTCTTCAGCCAGAACGACCTCATTTACCCACTGTTTTTCACCGTTATCTCTACTTTTCTGCCACAAGTACTCTAATCTTCTCTTAATTGCATCTATCGTGGATGTGTTAAGCTTTCCATGTTTGTCTCTAAAACTCAAAGCCTCATGTAGGCTTGTACGAACACGTATACCTGGATGGATATCACCACATTAAATAAGAACATGTTGCATCATTTCCTTAGCTCCCCCACAGTATGTAACTTAATATTCTTCTTTATTGAATCTGGCTTTTTGACTACGCGTTCTAAGGCAACCATACCTCGCTTCGAACTGTATAAAGTGCTTCCCCGTCAATTATCATTAAAGCTCCCTCCATATTTCATTTTTGCCCTTTCCTTAGTTACTGGGATCCGGCTTCATTTTCATCACTTTAATCCAATAAATCCTCTCCGCCTCTGACTTTTCGCTCAGTGCTCCCTGTTGCCATATCGCCCACACTGCCAGCTGTATATTTACTGGTGGGCCTCCTAGTTCTTTTTCTCCATATGACATTCAATATAGAGTTTGAAAGAATACGACCTTGTGCTACGCAAGGTGTCATGTTCTTACAAGTGGGGTAAGAACACAACATTCTTGCGCTGCTCCCTTGATTCAAGGATCACGCTTACGAGAAATGCCAATCACCTTGGTGCTTTAGTTGCATAGTTTTTGGGTCTTCATGATGAACCTAATGGCTGTGTCGGTGTCACATTTTATATTGCCGCGCGCCCTCATTTATTCATTTTCATGTGATCGTAATTCGCCACGCACACATACATACATGCATACACACATACATACATGCATGCATGCATGCACACATTATACATACATACATACATACATACATACATACATACATACATACATACATACATACATACATACATACACGCATGCATACATACATGCATACATACCTACCTGCATACATACATACATACATATATACATAAATACATACATACATAGATGCATGCATGCATACATACATACATACATACATACATACATACATACATACATACATACATACATACATACATACATACATACATACATACATACATACACACATACATACATACATACATAACTGCTTGCACAGCTTAGCGCAAGCCACGTTACATTGTATGCAAAACTTCATGACTGTTTCAGATTGTTCTGAAAGTTCATGCGAGCACAAGTGATAAAGCTGGAAGGTTCAATCACTGACACAAGAATTGCGTTACGCCAACGATCAGGTTACCAACGTCGCATGACTGTGATCGCCATTATCAGAGTACACCGTGTTTTGGCTGTACATTGAGCTACTTATACTTAGTTTTCTGGGCTGAAGTTAGCACCGTAAAAGTTCTCTGCGATCCTTTCTTTCGCCACTACGCATAGGACAACCTACGTTTCCGCATGGTGCCCACGGGTCTGGCGGCAAGACGGTGGTGCACAGTATAGTCGGCTTCTTAAACCTTTCTTCGTCCGCATATCAGATTTCCTTGGTCTCGAATACAAGCTTAAGCAGCGGGTCTAAGCTAATGTCGCGTCCCTGCCTTTCTCCGCATGTTTGTCTCTATTCCCCGTTCATTCTCAACCATGAATGTCGACTGACTCGTGACCTAAAACAGCCCTGTCGCACGGTAAAAAGCAGCGACACAAAACGCTAAGCACAGGCCTTCTGGAGAGACACTCGAACAGCATTTCACGCTTTTTGCGCCGCTGCCCGTCGCTCGCTCGAAAGAACCTCTCGGTTAACGGTGCGGGGACAATCGTTACCGCGACAGAGACACCGCGCTGCCGCCCCTTTTTTTAGCCAGCGAGCACCGTCGTGGCATGCGCGTAGACATCTTCGCCAGGAGCCACACTCTTCGATCAAGCGCAGTTAGGGCCCCGGCGGAAACGCCACGCGCGGCCACCTCCTCCTTCCCCGACAGGACGTCGTGTGTGCAGCAATGAGGCGACATGGCGTGTGTGCTCCTCGTTTGCCGCTGCGCGTGCATCTCAGTCGCGACTGAAAAAGAACACGCCGCAGCAGAGCGGGTGCGGCGGCCGTGAAAAAGAGGCTCGTTTTCTCTCCCCCTCATCTCTAGTCGTCTGTGCGCTTCCGTCGAGGGTCTCAGTCGGAACGTGCACTCCTTGAGAGGAGGAAGGTGTTTTCGAGTGTAAAGCGCCGGCAGGAGGCTGACACCTGGTGCGCGAGGTAATTCCATTTGCCGGACCAGTTAGTGCGTGATGAATGGCGGCCTCCGCCGGCTGCCCGGTCCCGCCCGCTTTTCCCACCTCCGCCGCAGACACAGCGAGGGATGGCGCGCACCTGTCGCCCGACCAAAGTGCGCCGTGAAAGCGCTGGGAGACGCTCCCGACAGAACTGCGCCGATGCCCACGCTGCCTCGTGCGACTCGGCGCTTCTTTATGTAAAACTCCTCGGCGATTTAGCGTCGCGCCCACCCTGGTGACACGGAGCCAGCATCGCTTGCATTTTCCGCATACCCACCACGGTGCCTTCCCTGTTGCGCAGATAAGCGCCATGTCTTAAGTTCGAAATTTGATTCTCAGTCGAAGCCGTGGCACTGGAAATGCAGAACACCCACGCATTTAAATTTATGTACAGGTGAAGAGACAACATGCATTTGTAACCAGTACGATGCCAGGCGTGCTACATAAGAGGGTTGGGGTTCTTAAAGCTTTCTTTTCAGTCAGTGTTCATGCAAATGCCAGGACAAGGCACGAAAGCACGGAAATAATGACAAAATCATAATCTTGAGGGTTCGTTTCTTAGACATTCGTGTTTCCCCACAATAATCTCTTCCGCAGCGCATGCCTACTAACTATCGTACCACTCTCTGTCGTTCCATGTAGTTCTTCAAGCATTTCTGAACGTAACACGATACCTTTTCGAAGGTGCAAATGAACGTGAATAATTCTGGATGCATTTACTACGCTTTGTTGTGCAAGTTGGACTAACGTAGCTTTTCCGTCTTATCGGGCCGAGACCGGTGTAGGTGGCAGACACTTAATTACGCACAATGATGAGCGTATTATACAAGACGGCGATCGCTCAGTATAAATGTTGGCAAGAACGAATGGAAATCAATGACAGTAATCACTGAACGTGTTAAAATAAGAGCATGCATATAGTGGTGGCAACCAGACCTCGTCTTCTGGGGGTGTTGTCTACTTCACAGGTTTCATACGATTACTTTTTTCGTTTATTCTTTCTTGTAGAATGCTTCTAAATATAGTGGCATAGTGGGGAGTTCTTTTGTTTTTGTTTAGAATGAGCTGAACTAAAAATCACACCTAAGCTGGTAGCATAATTTTAGTTGCCCATCGATATTACTGGAACCTCTAGACAGTAGCTTGCAG